>CM069086.1:4095000-5295000 GCA_035578085.1 Solanum pinnatisectum | reverse complement strand
TTGAGTCGTTTGTTTGTTAATATCCTTAGTAACTACATCATGTTCATGTTCTGTGAATGTTTAATCACTCCTTTGATATTCTAACAAAAAATATGTAGATATAAAATAATGATTTTTTTTACAAAATGTAAATTTGTAGGTCAACTTTTGTATTTGAAAAATGTAATATCATGATATGAAATCTTTTTGGATAATTTGGGATTTCATTTCATGATTTGAAATCATGAGATGAAATTACATGTCCAAACAATGATTTTATCTCATAATATCAAATCATGAGATGAAATTGCATATCCAAACGCCTACTTAAATATCATTGATCTCCTCCTTCTATTTCTCTCTTTTTTTTTAAAAAAAAGAAACAAAACAGAAGACAACCTAGTGCATAAAGCATCACTCGTTCATGCAGTGAAAGGGCCACATTCCAAGAGTGTGTTATAGACAATTTATCCTAATAAAAGTAATAATGATTACTTTCACGACTCAAATTCGTTACTAGGTCACACTGAAAAAGTTTTGCTCACTTGATTAAAAATTTAACTAATAAAAAATAATTTATTTTATATTAGTCTAATAATACTTTTATATTGTTAGGGTAGAAAAGTTATAAAAACTCTAAAATAAAAAGAGTTTAACCAAGATCCATTTTTTATGTATATAAGGCATATCAAGTCACCAGGCAATTGGACAATAAAATGATATTCTTTCTACTCTTTGTGGGCATTCCTATTTGCCTCATCTTTCTTCTTCTTAAAGCCAAAAGGAAGGGTAAAAATAAGCTTCCACCAGGTCCTATAGGGCTTCCATTCATTGGAAATTTGCATCAATTTGATAGTTCAGCTCCTCATATTTATTTTTGGAAACTTTCCAAGAATTATGGAAAAATTTTCTCATTCAAACTTACTTCTCATGTTCCAATTATTGTAGTTTCTTCAGTAAAATTAGCAAAAGAAGTACTCAAGACACAAGATTTAGTGTTTTGTAGTAGACCTTCTCTTGTTGGCCAACAAAAATTGTCTTACAATGGTCATGATATTGGTTTTGCACCTTACAATGATTATTGGAGAGAAATGAGAAAAATATGTATTCTTCATTTATTTAGTCTCAAGAAAGTGCAATTATTTAGTTCGATTCGTGAAGATGAGGTGTCAAGAATGATCAAGAAAATATATGAACAAGCTGTTAATTCTCAAGTCACCAATTTGAGCAATTTGATGATTTCACTTAATAGTACAATTATTTGTAGAGTCGCTTTTGGTGTTAGATTTGATGAAGAAGCACATGAAAGGAAGAGATTTAATTATATTTTTGCTGAAGCTCAAGCTATGTTGGCAAGCTTTTTTGTGTCTGATTTTTTTCCATTTTTAAGTTGGATTGATAAACTCACTGGACTGACAGATAGACTTGAGAAGAATTTCAAAGATTTGGATGAGTTTTATGAAGAACTAATTGAACAACATCACAATCCCAATAGGCCAAAATCCATGGAAGGAGATATTATAGATCTTTTGCTACAATTGAAGAAAGAGCAATTAACACCAACTGATCTCTCTTTGGAGGATATAAAGGGAATTCTCATGGTAATTTTCCATTTCTTTAACCTATCTATTTATACACGCGCTCACGCACACATACACGTGATAATTGATTTTCCTATTGCTCATTGCATTTAGAGTTGCTAAAGTCCATAGCGACATTTAACGACAATTATTGCTCTAATATAATATAACGACAATTATATTATTGCCGCAAAATTCTTTATTTGTTGTAGCGTTTGTCCATTATTGCCTTGAGAATTTCTCATGAATTGTCAATTTTTATGTAGAATGTGTTACTTGCTGGATCAGACACTAGTGCAGCTGTGGTAGTATGGGCAATGACAATCTTGATCAAGAATCCAAAAACCATGAAGAAAGTTCAAGAAGAAATAAGAAATTTTATTGGAAACAAAGGCATTGTAAATGAAGATGATATTCAAAATATGTCTTATCTCAAAGCAGTAATAAAAGAGACATTAAGATTATTTCCACCAGCTCCACTCTTAATACCAAGAGAATCAATGAAAATATCCACACTAGAAGGCTATGAATTTCAACCAAGAACTATAGTTTATGTTAACGCATGGGCAATTGCAAGAGATCCTGAAATATGGGAAAATCCAGAAGAATTTATGCCAGAGAGATTCTTAAATAGCGATATCGACTTCAAAGGACAAGACTATGAGTTAATTCCGTTTGGAGCAGGAAGAAGAGGATGTCCAGGCTTGGCACTTGGGGTTGCGTCTGTGGAACTTGCATTATCTAATCTTCTGTATGCATTTGATTGGGAGTTACCTTATGGATTGAAAGAAGAGGATATTGACACAAATGGCAGGAGTGGTATCACTGTGAATAAGAAAAATGACCTTTGCCTTGTCCCAAAAAAATATTTCTAAATTACATCCCAAAGTGAATTTAAGGGTAGTTTTTTAGGTAAGCTGAATTCATCAATTGCTTTTCAACACGAATTATGTACTATTCAGTTAACCTTAACTAGATAGGAATAATGAACTACAAAAAGTGATAGCGTTATGGCGGTTTTAATACACAGTTATTAAAAATCGCCATAATATTACAGTTTTTAATTATCATATAGTTTTTCAAGATATTCTCTTGGTTTATCTTGAAAAGGTCAATATGTCTCTCTCTTTTAACACTCACAAATTATATATATATATATATATATATATATATATAATGTGGAACATTAAAATAGTCGGGCTTAGGGAGACTTGATTTTCTCAAGAAAAATATAAGGTTAATAACAATAATTTGTTTTTTGAGTAATCGTAAATAACAATTATGTTTACTACGTTAACAATCGTAAGAAGATTTATACTATTATCCTTTAAAAAGTTCATTACAGAATTTTAAAGCTTTCCTTGAAATTTCAAAGAATTTGTTATATCACATGTGTTAACTAGAGTTTTCACATTTTCTAATCAATTTTCTCTAATTAAGTTCACTATATATAGAAATACTACTAGAATGATATCTAAACATATTTCGTGCTTATAAATATAATTGCTTCAAAATAATGTTACGTTCCTTCAATATATCACCAATTATTGACAGAATTCAAAATGTTAGTTGTATTCATATACTATATTACATTTCGCTAAAAATCTCTTTTGATATACGGCTGGAATTTATAATTAATTGAGAACCACATGTTCTGTTATCCCTACTAGATATCTATTCATTCACCTTTGATATCTAAGTTATGCACACAAATATCTTGAAAATTAAAGACACATTCAGAATTTTGTGTGTCACGTAATTTTTTTTTACTGTTTATATGGTACAATAATATTGATTGCTAGACCTGGTTCTCGGCAGAGCCAGTGACTTGGTGCCGAGTGCTCAGTCGATGAAAGCAAGGGTTTGCTGCTTCAGGTCGAGCTGCCGGACTGCTTAGTGCAGTACCTCTCCTATGCGGTTTGCGAGCTATTACATAGGAGCGGGGGTTTCAGTGGTTCTATAATTTTGTGTTGTCACTTTATAGGTAAATAGTCTATTCTAATATAAGTATTAGTGGCAATTTCCATGTTTCGAACTCTCACAAAAAAAAAACCAATTTTACTCATTTGAAAATTAAATCATATAACTAATTAATTAGTAGCATAACAATTTAAAAAAAAAAAAAAAAAAGTAGCATAACAATTTTTTACGCTATTAATTTAATTAAAAATTCTGTAGCAAATTGTCGATCTTATTCCCTAGGTAAATGGTTCCTCTCGTTATGAATAGTTACTTATAGTAATTACTAATCTTTGATGACCTGATGGTTTAGAAATACTTTTATATTGTCAGTATATAAAAGTTATAAAAGCTCTAACAAAAAATAGTTTAGCCTAATATCCATTTATATATATATATATATATATATATATATAAGGCATATCAAGTTATTAGGCAATAATTAGACAATAAAATGATATTTTTTCTCCTCTTTGTGGCCATTCCTATTTGCCTCATCTTTCTTCTTCCTAAAGCCAAAAGGGGTGGAAAAAATAAGGTGCCACCAGGTCCTTTAGGGTTTCCATTCATTGGAAATTTGCATCAATTTGATTGTTTGGCTCCTCATATCTATTTTTGGAAACTTTCTAAGAAATATGGAAAAGTATTCTCATTGAAACTTGCTTCTGTTCCTATTGTTGTAGTTTCTTCAGCAAAATTAGCAAAAGAAGTACTCAAGACACAAGATTTAGTGTTCTGTAGTAAACCCTCTCTTGTTGGCCAACAAAAATTGTCTTACAATGGTCATGATATTGCCTTTACACCTTACAATGACTATTGGAGGGAAATGAGAAAAGTATGTGTTCTTCATTTATTTAGTCTCAAGAAAGTGCATTTATTTGGTCCGATTCGTAAAGATGAAGTCTCAAGAATGATCAAGAAAATATATCAAAAAGCTGCTAATTCTCAAGTCACTAATTTGAGTAATTTGTTGATTTCACTTAATAGTACAATTATTTGTAGAGTTGCTTTTGGTGTTAGATTTGATGAAGAAGCATATGAAAGGAAGAGATTTAATCATATTGTGGATGAAGCTGAAGCTATGTTGGCAAGCTTTTTTGTGTCTGATTTTTTTCCATCTTTAAATTGGATAGATAAACTCACCGGACTGACAGACAGACTTGAGAAGAGTTTCAAAGATTTGGATGAGTTTTATGAAGAACTAATTGAACAACATCACAATCCCAATAGGCCAAAATCCATGGAAGGAGATATTATAGATCTTTTGCTTCAATTGAAAAAAGAGCAATTACCACCAATTGATCTGTCTTTGGAGGATATAAAAGGAATTCTCATGGTAATTTTCCATTTCTTTAACCTATCTACCTCTACACGCGCTCACACACACATATACATATACATATATATATGCATATAGACATTTATAGCTACATTTATACAATTGTACATATGTAGAGAAAGATAACAAATGAGTGATTTGGATTAAATACGGTTGGGTCAAACAATATATTTAATCTAATTAGCTCAAAATGTTCTTGTGGCAAATTAAAATGTGTTGAATTAAGATAGGAAAATGAGGGGTCATAATTCAATTCGCCCAACAAAACGCAATCTCTCTTCTTTTTGTTTTTTGAAAAATATGTGAAAGTTAATTTATTTTTCTTAAATTTTTTGCCTAAATTTGATTTTGCATGTTTATGCTTGGATGGTAATATGACCCATCTAGTTATACTTTTTGTCTGTTTAACCTAATAGTTTACATATGCCAAATGTGTGTTAGTTATAAATATCTGTGTTTATTATTGTTAGCCCTGTACTCAGAATAGTAAATTAGAAATTCTATAAACATGAAAAGAAAGAAAATATTCGAGTCCACAAAATTCACTTTGTCCCCTTAAGGAATTTAATCCCCTCATCGAACTCGAGGTTGTGGATTAATTATTTCCTCTCAAGATAAAATGAATAAATCTATTAATGAAATAGTGGTACCTCAAACTTCAATAACATCAGCAAACTGAAAAGTCAGCAACGAAATCACACAAAGACTCTACTTTGTTTGTAAGAAAATGTATGCAGACGAAGGAGGAAATTCTATATTGAAATTGAGAGGAAACCCCTTTATTGTAGTAAATGAAAAGGTACTAATTGTGCCTTATCGTAGAGGTCACAACCATTAGAAAAATGGAGGAAAGGTCATAAACCTTTCGAAAAGACACAATCTTTTAGAAAAGTCACAATTCTTTAGAAAAGGCACAACCTTTCGGAACGGTAATAATCTTTCGAAAAAGTCACAACCTTTCATTTTTCATTGATATCTTTAAAACCCAACAATTATTGCCACTAAATATAATATGATGACAACTATATATATATATTATTGCCGCTAAATTCTTTATTTGTTGTGTGTTCACTATTACCTTAAGAATTTCCATGAATTGACAATTATTTTTATCTTCTTCCTTGTCAATTTTATGTAGAATGTGTTACTTGGTGGATCAGATACTAGTGCAGCTATGGTAATATGGTCAATGACAATCTTGATCAAGATTCCAAAAGCCATGAAGAAAGTTCAAGAAGAAATCAGAAATTTAATTGGTAACAAAGGCATTGTAAATGGAGATGATATTTAAAATATGTCTTATCTTAGAACAGTGATAAAAGAGACATTAAGATTATTTCCACCAATTCCACTCCTAATTAGAAGGGTATGAACTTCAACCAAGAACTATAGTTTATGTTAACGCATGGGCAATTGCAAGAGATCCTGAAATATGCGAAAATCCAGAAGAATTTATTCCTGAAAGATTCTTGAATAGCGATATCGACTTCAAGGGACAAGACTATGAGTTTATTCCGTTTGGAGCAGGAAGAAGAGGGTGTCCGGCAATGGCACTTGGGGTTGCATATGTGGAACTTGCATTATCAAATCTTCTTTATGCATTTGATTGGGAGTTACCTTATGGATTGAAAAAGGAGGACATTGACATAAATGGCAGGCTTGGAATTACAGTGAATAAGAAAAATGACCTTTGCCTTATCCCTAAAAAATATTTCTAAATTATATCCCAAAGTGAATCTAAGGGGAGTTCTTGAGGTAAGGCATCAATTGCTTTCGACTCGAATTAATCACTTTGTCGTATAAAGGATTGTTTCTTTGTGCTTTGACAATGGGCTTTTGAAGGGTTATTCTGTAATTGAATGATAATAAGTCAATTTCATTGGTTGTGAATGCATTTTATATATGTAGCTTATCTTGATCTCGAGCCCACATTTCTCTCGCCTTGATGCAACATGTACAACTTTTTATCTCCACCTTTGTCTTGTAGTTCTTCGTACAAACGTTCACATGTGTTGTCATTTAATAGCTAACTTCGTTACCTTGTATCTATCCCCATTTGCCCTCTTATCCTCCTCATTTTTTTTAATCTCCGTCCGCTCTATGTAAATAACTTTTTTGACTTTCACTTTTTCTTGAACCGCCCATTCCATTACCAGTCCCTTTCAATGTCCATCATGCTACCTTTTGAAATTCCGATACCACTCTAGCTACTTCTCTAATGCTATTAGCCGTCCTATATATCCCACATTTTGTTTGCGTCCCCACTACTCCTAAGTCTACATAACTGTCAATTTCTCCCTCATCTCCTAATATTTGACAATAGTGATCAAGCACATCATTTAATCTTCGGTAGGTCATACAAAGGTTTCTTCTTCATCTAATTCTCTAAAATCCATTATTAAGAATTTATGTTGAATTGTAAAATACTCACCCAGAATAACTTTGTTGTTCTTACAAATATACTTTTTCACACTTTCGAAGGAATAAGTAATATATTTGAATCTTTGCCACATGCTACAAAAAGCCATCAAGTGTCCTTATTTTTTTTTTTGAAAAACCCGACTTATCTATCTTCAAATTAAAAGTTTTAGCGAAGTTCAAAAGCAAAACTCCTCCTTCATTTCTATCCCCAAAATCTTAAGGATAAATTTTAGAAATATACTAATGTTCAGCCCTAAACAAAATTTAATATACAATATACAATATTATACATCTAATATACAACAATATATAAAATTTTCATATTTTATTTTTTTACAAATATGATTAAAAACTTGATATAAACTATTATAGACCCAATATATAATATTATACAAAATCATAAGAGGTATTTATACACCTCATATACAATATTATGCAAAAAATGGACTTTATTTTCTTCCTCGAATTCAATCATCAAATTCATTCAAAAACTACACCAAGTTACCCAAAATTTCACATTTAGGCTCCTCACTACCTAACAAATCTCTTGCAACAATACCCTCTCGAAACGATGTTTATTTGCGAAAATTTAATTTTAAAAATTTTACGCTTCGAGCTTCAACAATGACTGCTTATGACTTTAACAAAATGTTGATAGTACTTCATAGTAACTCCAATTATGGAGATAAAACAATGACTTAATATGTAAATTTCTTAAAAAATAAGCACAATTACTAATCACTCTATTATATATACATATAGGACCATTCATTTCACTTCGAAGAACAAGTAAAACAAACAAATTAGTCAATTACCACCATCACTACCGCTATAGTAGCTATCTTCATTGAAGAAGCCGCCTTCCATTAGTAATCGGCTAATAAAATCACATCGGAAAATTTCAAAGATGAATTAGAGAATGAAATGTGGAAAAAAGAGAATGTATTTTTGGTGCGTAGGAAAGAGAAATAAAAAAGAGATATCAATAAGTTAGTGGTTAAATTTGCTAAAGTTCAAAAAATCATGGCCTATTTTGATACTCCCTATGTTCTTAATTAATTGTTCACTTTTAAATTGACACACCTATTAAAAAAATAATGATTGGTATAGTGAATTTACCATTTTACTTCTATTAATTACTAAGTAGATGAATTATAAATTTAAAGATTTTCAAGAAGTTCTACCTTTTTCAAATTTAATTAATTGAGATTTGAAAGGATAATAGGTAATTTTTTTTTTTTTTGTTTTTTCTTGATTTGTCAAAACAGACAAGTAAAAAAGAAAAATTAAACAAATAATTAGGGACAGAAAAAGTAATATTTTTGAATTAATTGTACTTTCAATTATCTTAACAAAAAAATGCCATGTACATCAACATAAACCTCTCAAGTTGTCTTGAGGGGTAAAAAACGACATATAAAAATAAAATATTATCTATAATAAATAATATTTATAATTTAATAACTTAGAAAATAAAGTAAATAATCTGTTTTAGTAGGCAAAGTAAATGAAAAAATTACAGAAATCCTACATTTTAATTTACTTATTATTATTATCCCCTACAAGTTTTACAAATCTTCAAAATCCCTCATTTTCGCGCATCAGATTAGTGTATCTCGCGCAGATTAGTGTATCTCGCGCATCAGATTAGTGTATCATGTATAAAATATACATCAAATTAGTGTATCATGTATAAAATGTAATGTATCTTACTTAACGATTAATGTATCTCGCGCATCAGATTAATGTATCGGCGCTTGTATTATTGTATTTGTTTGAGGGATTTCTGTAATTCTAAACTTTTAAGAGATATATTGTAATTTTGTCTTAAAAGTATGTGATTTCTGTAATTTGCCCGTAGTAAATTGATACTCTTCTTACCATAAAACTGTATGTATAAATATATAATATATAATATAATATAGTTGTTGATATCCCGTGAGAAGGCGCAACGTTGCGGTGACTCACAAAAAATAAACAATTTCAATTTTAAAAAAAGAGTTAAAAGAATTTTGAAAGAGGGAAAGGGGTTAAAAGGGATTAAACAATTTAAAGGGAGTCGCCACCTAATTTTGGGAAAACTAGGAAACCAATTAATTAATTAACTTAAAAGAATGTCTACGAAACCAATAGATTCTGGGTAAGGAGTTCAAGTTATTCCGAAAAGAAGGTGTTAGGCATCCTTCGAAATCCACAATTATGGTCCCGACTGAATTCATTTTTTCAAATTGAGGATGAGATAACAATAATATACAAGTATAACAAACAAAATATATACACAAATAATAACATAAAACAATTATATGAGAATCGGCCTAAGTTTGCCTAACGTCAATAATATACAATAATGAATCAAGAATATAATTCAAACTTCATTCGAATAGCTTTAATGGGAAGCAATTCTGTGTTCCTGTAAAGACACTTAGTAAAAGTGTTAGTAATAAATAAATATGAATAAAAACAAATGAATTGAATAATAACTTAAAAAATAAAAATCCCTCTTATTAGCATGGGAGACCTTGAAAATCGACGGTAATTTCTTCATCGACCAATTTTAACATACAACAAATATAAACTTAAATTAAATTTCTGTCTTTTAAAATGGGAAGACCTCTAAAATCGACGGAGAAATTTTTTCATTGGCTATTTTAACTTGTAATAATATGAAATGAACAAAATAAGTTGTAAAACAACATACGATATCCTAAAAGATAACAAAATGGTCATTGATAATAAATTAATAACACTACTAACTGGAAATATTTAAAAAATGCATATAACAAACTTAAATAAATCAAGAATAATTAATTAATGAATAATTAAAGGAGATATATAAACTATCAATAGAGAAAAATGAATTAAACAAGAAATACCATTACACAATAAACAAAGCTACATCAACCTAATAAAATAACAACCAAAACAGTAACAAAAAAAAAAAACAAATATAATATACGAGCAAATAATAGTAACAATCAAATCCCAACAAAAATATAAAATAATAAAAAGGAAATAAGCCCACTTCACAATGCTAAGCTAACTGGAATAAATTTTCTACCAAAATAATTAAAAGCCAGCAACTAAATGCAACAAAAACAATCTAAAGTAAAGTCATCAGACAAGTACAAAAATTAATAAAAAATTACCTCAAAACAAAATAACAAAGTAACAATAAACAACACCAGCGAACCCAGCAATCAGTCATAACAAGCAAAGCAACAGTAACAATAAAGAATGAAGCGCAACAATAATAAAAAATAGGCCAAAACCGCATGAATTAAGTCAAATCAAAAATAGAAAATAACAAATATGTTGTTCGACTTGCAAACCTCTGTTGAAAATGAAGCTCGGAGGCAGTGATATTGTTTGTTGCTACGTCACCGGAATAGTTTAATGGACTTCCTCGTTTTAATTAAAAGTGTATTTTACTAAACTAATTTTATTAATGAAACTTTGGAACTCTAAATTTGGCTACTACTACTTCATGTAATTATCTAATACCATTGTATTTATATTGTATTGTATTGTTAGTTTAAATACGACGTTTGTTTCGATTATTACTTGAATTTTATTATATCGTATCGTTAAATTCATCGTTATGTAACGATAAAAAGTCTCATTTTGTGTTACGATCAATTTAGTGTGATCTCGTCGTTACCTTAATTTTTTCCTCTCATTTTGTCTTTACTTATTATTTTAATAATTCTATTTTATCCTTTATCCTACCGTTTTATAGTAGCTTTATCATGTACCCTACGTTCGTTGTAGATTTATCATTCAAATTATTGATGTATGATAGAATGTAACAACAACAAACGATACAATTTATCTAAGTGTTATATCTATTAAAAAATAATCCACTACACTACAATATGATATGTTTTGAAACAATACGTAACAATCATCCAAATAAAATACAAGGATAGTATGAACAAGAAGTAATTAAACTCTCTTGATTTATACATATAAAAAAAAAGAACAAGAAAATTAAAATTTCTATTTTTAGTATAGTTGCCAACTAAAATGAAATAGAGTGATTATTATTTTTTCAAGAGAAATAAATTTCCATTTAATTACATAGAAATTTCAATGCTTACCATTTTTTTTATTTTTTCATAGTATCTTATATTTATATTTGAGCTCAATTAAATTTAAATTTATGAAAAAAAATTCCATACTAAAAGTAAAACGGCCCTTAACAAAAGTCATTTTGTATCGAGTATCGAGAGTACCCGAACCCGAGAGCTCTGCTAATGTTAGGATTTAATATAAAAAATTATATCCCACCCTGTTATGCATCTGTCCACCATTGTCAACTAAATATTAGCCTTTTTTTTTTTTTTTTGGTTCTCTCTGTTATACTAATTCATTTGTTTATTCTTCAATTCCTTCATTTGCACAACTCTTTTTTTCTCATTTCCCATCAATTACTTCTTCTTCTTCATCTTCTTCTTCTTCAACAAAAGTAGAACAAGTCTTCAAGAGAAAAGGGGCAAAAAAAGATGGGTATTTTGTCAAGAAACAAAGGTGGGGAAGGAGGAATAGTAGCTGTTGATATGTTAAGCGAAAGAGCAACAATGATGAGAGAATCAGTACAGAAAAGTCAGTCAATTACAGATAACATGGTTTCTATATTGGGTTCTTTTGACCATCGTCTTTCTGCTCTTGAAACTGCTATGCGTCCCACTCAGGTAAACCCTTTTTTTTTTTATTTTGCTTGTTTCAATTGAAGATCCCAAGTTCTTGAATTGGATCTAGTTTATGCTACTAAGAATATTTGGTGCCAATTCTGATGGAGAAAAATGGTAAGAAAGGAACGTTTTAGTTCAAAGTTTGGATATGTTAGTATAAAAGAGTGAATATGAGAAAATTGAAAACAAAGTATGATCCAGGCTTTTTACTAAGGGGTTTGTGAAATAAAGATTTGAACTTGGAACCTCAAGGTTAATTCCGAACCCTTAAACCACTGAGGTGACCTGTAGTCTTGTGTTTAGGAGATTGATAAGGTATGCATAATAAAAATGTAATTTTTTGATGAGGGGCTTCAGGTGAACACCCTCAAGCCCTCTTAGATCCGTTCTCGGTGTTGTTGTTGATTTGTTTTTTTTGGGGGTGGAGGTGGGGGTTCTTTAGTTGGGTGGGAACTAAAGTGATTCTTGCTTGATAGGATCTGAATGTTGAAAGAGATGAGATTTGGGTTTGTTTAGCATTTCATGATTTCCTTTTTGAGCCAACCAGGCTGATTGAAAGTTCTTACAACTAACTAATGTTCCTGATGGAGAAAAATGGAAAGAAAAGAACTTTTAGTTCAATTTTTTAATATGTTAGTAGAAAAGAATGAATACGAGAAAATCGAAAGCTAAGTGTGAGTTTTGTTGATTTTTCTTCTTCTTTTTTTTTTTTTTTTAAAGAGGGGGTGGGGGTTATACTTGCCTTGGGAACTGAAGTTATTCTTGGTTGATAGGATCTGAATGTAAAAAGAGATGAAATTTGGTTTTGTTTGTCATTTCATTATTTCCATTTTGAGCCAACCGGGCTGATTGAAAATAATTTTTTTAGTTCAATATTTTAGTAGAAAAGAATGTGTAAGAGAAATTAAAAACAAAGTGGGACTTCTGTTGATTTTTTTTTTTGTGTGTGTGCGGGTGTGTGTGTGTGAATACTTGTGTTGGGAGCTAAAGTGATTCTTGTTGAAGGATCTGACTTTTGAAAGAGATGAGTTTTGGGTTCGTTTTTCATTTCATGATTTCCATTTTGAGCCAACCGGGCTGATTGAAAGTTCTTACAACTAATTAGCGTTCCTGATGGAGAAAAATGGAAAGTAAAGAACTTTTAGTTCATTTTTTTTTAATATGTTAGTAGAAAAGAATGAAGACGAGAAATTGAAAGCAAAGTGCGACTTTTGTTGATTTTTCTTTTTATTTTGGTGAAGAAGCATGGGGTTTATACTTACGTTGGGAACTGAAGTGATTCTTGCTTGATAGGATCTGAATGTTGAAAGAGATGAGCTTTGGGTTTGTTTGTCATTTCATGATTTTCATATTGAGCTAACCGGGCTGATTGAAATTCTTACAACTGATTTTGGTTAAGACCTGCTGATTTGTTGCATCGACATTTTTGGTCTTTTCAGTTTTGCCATTTATTGACTGGTACTCAATGTGCTCTTTGTAGATTAGGACTCATGCTATCCGGAAGGCTCATGAGAACATCGATAGGACTTTGAAGGCCGCGGATGTTATACTGTCCCAATTTGATCTTTCTCGTCAGGTTTGTTTTAACTTCTGATATGCGTCATTGATTTATGCAACTCTGGTAGAAAAATTGTTTGGTTTTTGCTAAACATGCCGTGCATTTAGTAGCACAGTTTTTGTGTTTTATTCGTGATATGTTGAAGTATTTTGGGATTTCCCAATGAATTGTGCCCTTGCAGTGTGGAGATTAATTTGTAAAAACAACTATTCTATCAGATGCTCATAAGTTTGCTTCCTATTTGAAATTTATATGGAGATGATATGGGTAGTGCCTAATTTTACAATAAATTTCAGATGTCACCAGCAGGATATTATGTATACATATCCAAGAAAAATAGATGGAGTAGTTTGAGGCTGAATGCATATCACAATAGTACCCCGATTGACTTGGGATTTTACTGGTAAAAGATGTTATCAATAGAATAGAAAAAATTGTTTAGGATTTTTATGTACGAAAAGATGCCTTCAAGATGATTTTTACTGGATATATAGTTGCAGTCCATTGCAATGTAGTTTCAGTGGAGTTGTATGGTGAAATGAAGGATCTAAATGTATTCTTCTCCTTCTGATGTCCTAAAATCACCTCTTTTGCATTTCTGCTGCCTACTAACCAAAAGGTGCACCCCATCACCCTCGCGTTCCTGACGTGCACCTCACTTAATATTCTTGGAGGGTTTCTTCTCATTATGTTTCTATTTCCAATTTTCTTTTCGTGTATAAACTATTAGGATTTGTACTCAAAGACAATAGTATGAATTAGTCATTTGTTCTTGTTACCTATATTTTTTTGGAATAGTCAATACTCACTAGTATTTAACCAACCCTACAAGTGCTAAGAAGATAATAATTACAGAAGGAAAAGTGAAAATGCCTTCTCCATACTTGAGTCCAATCTGACAATCCTGAAGGTTTGGCTATTGGAAAAGAAAATTTTTGCTCTTCTAGTAAACTAAGGAGCCCAAGCCCTAGGGATTTTGGTCTAGTGGTAAGAGTGCAGTGCGTGATGTATGGGTTAGGTGCACATCACGAGTTCAAAAATTGTAGCAAACAAAATTTGGTGTTTATGTGGAGAAGGTTAGAGGACGGGCCCATTATCTACCAAGTTTCAAACTGTTGCGCCACGGTCCTCAAGGATTTCGCGGTTATTAAGAAAGAAGGAAAAGAAAAAGAAAAAGAAAAGAAAACTGGAGAGCCCAAATATGAGAGAAGTTGGAAAGCTAAACATATTTAACTACTCAAAATATAAAAATCGAGAGCTGCAGAATGAAAAAGGAAAAATGCTTTCTTAGTAGTATATTGCTTTTCCAAGAGCAAATGAGTTTCACTGCAATGTGGCTCCAAATGTTTTTTTTTCCTGTGTGTTAGAAGGTATAGGTTAAACACAACCTTATTTGCTGGTTAAAAGGAAAACAGGAAATAAAGGAAAGAAGATCCACTATCAAAATGTAGTCCTCCTTTGCTAATCTGATGCAAAACTGAGTTAATTTTTGAAATACTCTTTTCAACTTGGAGCTGCCGACCTCATGGTTACATCACATGTAGGCTGAGGCTAAAATACTTAAAGGCCCTCACGAGGACCTAGAAAGTTACCTTGAAGCAATTGAACAACTGAGAAACAATATTCGCTTCTTCAACAACAACAAAAGCTTCAAGAGTAGTGATGGAGTGCTCAACAATGCAAATAGTTTACTTGCCAAGGCTATTTCAAAGCTTGAAGATGAGTTTAAGCAGCTTTTATCATCTTACAGGTTTGTTCAAACTCTTACCATTTAAAGTATTATGTTTTTTTAGAGAAAGTAAACCACGCAAATTAATACCCTTTCTCATCAAAACAGAAAAAATTATACCTTTCATGATATTATCTCGATACCTTGTCGTATTCTTCCACGTATTACTATTATTCTCTTTATTCATAAAAAACTGAATCCTTTTATCCTTATTTGCAGGGTTAACAATTTTTTATTATTCAAGTATCAATGGTTATAGTTGATTGTAGTGTTCTTATCTTTCATGTAAATTATAGCTGTAGCAATATATGGAAATTAAACGTTCATTTATTCTTTTAAGTTGACCTTTATGCAGGCTGTTATTGAGGATTAATAACATTTTTGGGTTTGAGATTCAAGCATTTCTTGACTAGCCTTCTAATAAAGATATTTCTGTCTCTTTCATCACCATATTGGGCTTTCTGTTCGCAATATTCACCTGTCAATGGGTCTATATACACTGAATATATTTAGCCAATGAAGCTTTGCTCTACTGGTAAAAGTTAAGCCCCAAACACCTCAAAATCATAGGTTGCATTCTCCCAAAAAGTAGTAAGCTGTGTTGTGCATTATAATAAGTTCTAACAGAAGTGTTGGTGGCTATATATATGTTTTGGCCACGCTGTTATTAGTCTCTTGCTTTGCAATAGTTTGTGTTGTACTCCTCTGCTTGCTGAGCAGCAGTGAACTGTGGTTGGCGTTATATTTGTCCATGTGTGTGCTGTTATTCTTTACATGCCATGCTATTCTTTTGCATTTCAATTGAGCTCTGACTATATCTGAGTACTGCTTTTTCAGCAAACCTGTTGAACCAGAACGTCTTTTTGAATGCCTTCCAACTTCAATGCGACCATCAACTGGATCACCAGGAGATCAGGACTCTAGCAGTAAGAACCATTTGCCCAGTAGCCATGGTGAGCATAATCATGGAACAGATGATACCGTCTATACACCACCAACTCTTATCCCTCCAAGGATCCTGCCGCTATTGCATGATCTATCCCAACAGATGGTTCAAGCTGGTCATCAACAACAGCTGGTAAAAATATACAGGTAAAATATCTGTTCTTTAACTATACAAGTTCTAAACTATGTGGTCCTGAACAATCAGCATTTTGTGTTAGATCCATACTGTAAAGAGCTGAATCCTTTCTTTGTTAAGCCAAAAATGAGGTTACTCGTAACCTCGGGAAATTAAAAGAAACAAAGTAAATGAACAAATATGATTGCTTTGATAGTGTCTTACTCCTCATTGTTGTTGATAGGATCCACTATTCTCAAATAGTAGTTGTAGAAATGTGTGATGATCACATCTCATTTAAAAGCTAAAGCTGAATTTGTTAGAGGGAGTATGCTTTTCTTTACATAAATTGTGTCTTCAACATAATTCCTCATGTGCTGGGCTGTTACTTTTTCATGGGCCAAGTACATAAGAGATTCTTTTGAGTAATTGGTGGCAGTGGGACAATCCAGGATATTCACCTGCTGTGATACAAAGTAGAAATATGTGACCATATCATTTAAAAGCTTAAGTTGTTAGAGAGGGAGTACATTTTTATTTACTTAATTATGTTCCAACAGTAATTCAACACTTCTTTTATCAGAAAATATAGTTTTCAGTTAAATCTGACTAAATTAATCTGGAGCTCAGAACTGAACATGTAACAGTCCGGAGTACTTTTTTTATCCCAAGGACTTAAGCTTAGTGTTTTTCAGCTATACATTTATGATTTATCATTCCTAACTCTCTGTGATTTTTAAGTTGTTCCAAACATTAAATGTCCTTGGATATATGTGATGCTGTTCGATCATCCTGTGATGTTAATCTATCTACTGAAAGAAATAAATCTACTACTGTGGCCTTGTACTTGCTTTTCAAAGGTATCCTATCCCAGCCTGACTGCAAACTGCTGCAGTGGAGCATTAAAATTTTCTCAGTCCTCAGCTGAATGTTCCAAACTCTCGTGTCATCGTTGATGTCACTGTTTACCCATTTAGGGATCCAATGACTCATGGACCACTAGAAAGCATAATAGAAAAAGAATTGACTTCTTGCTGCTCTAGAGATTCCATCAGTGGAAACAATTAAATAGCATATATATATAGGTAGATTCTGGTCACTTCTAAAATCGCGGATGCATTGGCAACACTATGCACTCCCAAGGGAGTGGGCACCCAACGATAGAACAAGAAAGTGTCCTGGTGTAAGAATGGATATTATTGTTGAGGGCGGTGAAGGAGAGCTTGCATTTGGTGGATCAGAATGAAGAGAGAAGAAAGAAAGAAAGAAAGAAGAAGGCTTAATATCCGAATTGACACTCTATTTTGTTAAGGCAGCCTCTTAATTTTACAATTTTCCAACTAAACACCTGTATTCTTGAGTTCCTCTCTTGCCTGGACATGGATAACACATCCATTCTATGTAAGATAAAATCATGACATAGAGACATCGTTGTTTTCATCAACCTAAACCAAAACAAACCTTAGCTACCCTAAACAGTGCCACTGCTGCCACCACTCCCAGTTTACTCCATTGCCGCTCTCAAACACTTCCTCACACTCTCTTCTCAAAATCACCAAGAAATCCAACAAAAGTCTTCTCCCTTTCAATTTTCTTTCCCTAATCGAAGCTTCATACCTTCACCTCTACTCTATTTCTCTCCTTTTCAGTAACACACCACCACCACCACTGTTCACCTCATGCAGAGCCCAACACCATGCATCATCACTGACTGAGCTTCAGCTCTATATGACTGAGCCCTCAGTTAGAGCAAAAATGTCATTATCTATCTTTTCCAATGTATTTGAAGCTAAGAATGGTAAGCCATCAGGTCAAAGTATGTATTTGAAGATTGTCTCTTCTTGACAGATTTCTTCCTCATTTTCCTATAACAAATTCAAGTAGGCTTGACCTTTTTGCACTGCTTTGGGTCTACGAAGCGTAGGAAATGAGTTTGGCCCCTGCTTTTCTTCGACATTGTTTTATTCCTTGCCCGTTCCGCATGTGTTTTGCACGCCATTGGCACTTTGCTCTCCTCTTATTCGTCCCAGGTATATGATCCTGGATATGGGTAATGGGGGATTTGGTCTGTTTCAAACCCAACAAAATAGTTGGTCCGGACACCACGGTTGTTGAAAAAACCAACAAGAAAGATCAGAACTAAAATAGGAACATCTCAATCAAGAAGTCGATTTAAGAAAGCACGGAACTGACCTGACAAGTAGCATTGATTTTAGTTTTCCCCAGATCCGACTCAAATCAATGCTAAATATAGGAAAGGAAAAATAGCTTGTGGTTAATACGGCAAAAAGTAACAATGCAAAAGCAGCTAACGTTATAGCTTAAAAAGAATCTAAGAAACCAATAACAAGATACATCTAGATTTCAGAATATGATTAGAATCAGGATAAATAGATAATTTATAAACATGGATCTGCAGTGTTGTAATTGTCTGACATATCTAATTCTACCATTAATTGAAGAGTCTTGTTCATCTACCAGCATAAATCTTCGCTAAGGGGAGAGTTCAACGCGTTTATTGTGAAAGATTAGCTAGGAATTGCAAGAAAACTAAAAATATAGTGATAAAGTCAGAGGTAGGTGATTGAGGGTGGGGAAGACCGGCAAATGGATGGGAGATGGAGGGGGTGACTTGAAAGAGGAGAGAAAGCAGGACGGTGGGGAGAGGAAGTGCAGGGATTTGGAGTTCTTGTTTTCCCCTTTGTTTTTTTGTCTTTCTTTTAACCTTGCGTTTTCTCTTTTTTCGGGTTTTAGTTTTTTTCTGGATCAAAGTCACTACATCCATGCTTTGTGACTTTGCATCTTCTTGATGCTTTGTAATATCATTTAATCTATGTTGCTTAAACTGTTCAAAAAATATTATCGGGTGCGTGATGGATCCTTCGAAAGTAGTGCATTTTAGGAGTATACGACACTGGTGCGGCATTGTTTTTGGAGAGTCCGTGCTCCTTATAAGTGTGATTGGTACACACTTTGGAGAGTCCGTGCTCCTTAAAAGTCTCGTCTCATTTGATGTAAAATTCAAAAGCTCAGGGAATAGGAACAAGGGGAGGAACACCACTCTAGTTACAAGATGAAGTTTAAACTAGTGTCGTGGAATGTCCGAGGATTGAACAATAAGGAGAAGAGGGAAACTGTCAAAAGCTTAATTTCCGAATGGAGGGCAAACATCATCTGCCTCCAAGAAACTAAGCTTGAGGGGAATATTACAGAAGTAGCGAATCAGATTTGGGGAGGTAGATGGATCAGACACGCTTGTCTGGAAGCTAGTGGAACAAGAGGCGGAATCATTTTGGATGAGAGGGCATGGAAGGGGGAGGTCTTAGAAATAGGAACCTACTCCATTACTTGTAGTTTTGAATCCCAAACACAGAACTACAATTGTCACATAACTGGAGTGTATGCTCCAAACGACTACATGGAGAGGAGACTAGTGTGGGAAGAATTGGGCTCAGTAAGGGGATTATTTGAAGGGCCCTGGGCACTATGTGGAGATTTCAATGTTTCTAGGTATATATCGGAGAAGAAAATTGCAACAGTAGAACAAAGGGCATGAAGGAGTTCTCTGTTTTCATAGAAGACATGGAATTGGTGGATTTACAACTAAAAGATGTTGCATATACCTGGTTTAAAGGAGACCAACATGTAGCAGCCTCTAGAATTGATAGAATCTTGTTTTTGAAAGAATGGGATGACAACTTCAATAATCTGAAACAGATCCCTTTGCAAAGGCTGTGTTCAGATCATATTCCAATAGCCTTGATTGGTGGAAGCTGGGAGAGAAAGAAAAGTTATTTTAAGTTTGAAAATTGGTGGTTACAATCAGAAGGTTTTGTTGACACAGTAAAAGACTGGTGGTCATCATTCAGATACTCAGGGAAACCAGACTATGTGTTGGCCTGCAAACTTAAAGCTTTGAAGCACAAACTTAAGGAATGGAGAAACGAGGAGAGTGGAAACCTTGGCCTACAACGAAAGAAACTGCTAGAACAATAGGCAGAAATGTACATGGAGAGGAAAGCAGTGCTTACAGAAGAAATAACAAAAATCAGTGATCTACTAGAATATGAGGATCTGATTAAGAAGGAGGAAATTGCATGGAGACAAAGATCAAGAATACTATGGCTTAAGGAAGGGGACAAAAATACCAAGCTTTTCCACAAAATGGCAAATTCTCACAAAAGGCACAATAACATTGATCAATTAATGATACAGGGGGAAGTCACTCATGAGCCAGCTGAAATTGAAGGAGAAATAATCACTTACTACAAGAAGTTGTATACAGAACCCATACCACGGAGACCTACTCATCAGTATGCAAACTGCCCGGTCATTACCGAAGAAGAGAAAATGGCCCTTCAAGGCAGATTCGAGGAAAATGAAGTGCTAACATGCCTAAAGTTATGTGTAGCTGACAAGGCCCCTGGACTAGATGGTTTCACAATGGGTTTTTTCATCAAGTGTTGGGAGATAGTGAAGCAGGATATAATGGATACTTTTTAGAAATTCTATGATCAAGAAGTTTTTGAGAAGAGTTTTAATGCTACATTCATTGCACTTGTACCCAAAAAGAAAGGAGCTAAGGGACTATAGACCAATCAGTCTTATAGGTAGTATTTATAAAATACTATCTAAAGTATTCACAGAGAGATTGAAGGGTGTGATAGACAAACTGGTGGATTCACAACAAATGGCATTCATAAAAGGGAGACAAATCATGGATGCGGTTTTGATTGCTAACGAAGCAGTAGACTCCAGGATTAAACAGAAAAAACCTGGCATTCTTTGCAAGTTAGACATAGAAAAAGCATACGATCATGTTAACTGGAAGTACCTGATGAAGATCTTAGAAAGGATGGGATTTGGACAAAAGTGGATGACTGGATTATGTTCTGTATCTCAACAATAAACTTTTCTATTCTAATCAATGGGCTTCCTGCAGCTTTTTTCAGCTCACAAAGAGGGCTCAGGCAAGGTGACCCATTATCACCTTTCCTGTTCTTAATCACTATGGAGGGTCTGAACAGTATGATTAAGACAACTAACATAAGAGGATGGTTGAAAGGTTTTGATGTGTTGAGAGATGGTGCTGAAAGTTTGGAAGTGACACACCTTCAATATGCCGATGATACACTCATCTTCTGTGGAGCTGAGGAAGAACAACTGAAATATTTAAGGGTGATCCTGGTCCTATTTGAAGGGGTATCTGGCCTGCACATTAATTGGCGGAAAAGATTTATGTATCCCATTAATGAAGTCAATAATATGAGTTATATAGCCTCAATTCTTGGGGGTGTAGTTGGCACTTTGCCAACAACCTACTTGGGCATGCCTTTGGGAGCAAAATCCAAGTCTATTGAAATCTGGAATGGCGTGATAGAGAAGTGCGAGAAAAAATTGGCTAGATGGAAATCTCAATACTTATCTATGGGAGGGAGGATGACCCTCATCAACTCGATTTAATGCTCTACCAACATACATGATGTCATTATTTCCTATTCCAGCAGGGTCATCAAAAAATTGGATAGGATAAGAAGGAATTTTTTGTGGCGAGGTAACAACGAGAAGAAAAGATTTCACCTGGTGAAATGGGAATCTGTGGTAACTGGGAAAAAGAATGGCGGATTGGGAATAAAAAATTTGATATTTCAAAGTGAAGCACTCAGAATGAAATGGTTGTGGAGGTACTCGTTTGAAGATCAGTTAATGTGGAAAAGAGTGGTAGGTGCCAAATATGAGGCGGAAGATAGTTGGATGACCAAGGATGTGACTTCACCTTATGGGGTCAGTTTATGGAGAACCATAAGAGAATTATGGTAGGAAGTCAAACTCAACTCCAAGGTGAAAGTGGGGAATGGGAACAAGACCAAATTCTGGAAAGATGAATGGCATGAGTCAGTAATCTGGAACTCCTCTTTCCAGACATATATAACCTAGTTCTCTCACAACAAAGGACCATTGCAGAGATTTGGACAACACAGGGCTGGAATTTCCGGTTCAGAAGACATCTCAATGACTGGGAAGTAATGAGAGTGGCAGAATTTCTTAACATTGTTGGAAACTTCAATGGACTCCAGGCTGAAGAGGATGCATTATGGTGGAAAGGAAGCAACAAAGGTATATTTAAAGTAGGTGCAGCTTACAGGTTGATGGAGCAACCAAGTCAACAGATTCCTACCTGGCCATGGAGACAAATTTGGAAAGGCAGAATTCCTTATAAAGTCTCATGTTTCATATGGCTGCTAGCTAAGGAAGCAGCTTTGACACAGGATAATGTTATGAAAAGGGGGATAACCTTATGTTCTAGGTGCTTTCTTTGTGGAGAAACATCAGAAACTGCTAACCATCTTTTTCTACACTGCAAATTTACTCAACAGTTATGGAGGGTATTCTTGAGTCTCAAAGGCTTATCCTGGGCTATGCCTAGGAGAATTATTGAAGCCTTGAAAAGTTGGGAGGAGGCAGGAGTGCTAGCTAAAGACAGAACGAGATGGAGAATTATCCCTGCTTCAATCTGGTGGGCAACCTGGAAAGAGAGAAATTCTAGGTGTTTTGAGAGCATAGAGAACAATATGCAGAAAGTTAAACTCAACTGCATTTTGTTATGTTTTTGGTGCAATCAATTATACTCAAACGAAACTGTCTCTATAATTGATGTTTTAGATTCAATTTAGATTTAGAATAGTGGAGTTTTGGAGTTTATCTGTATATAAGGTTTAGTACTGCCCATGTACTATCGTGTTATAATACAAAGTTTCCAAGTTTCAAAAAAAATATAAAACTTAATAGTTTATAAACAATTGCCTTTTAATCTACATACAAAGCCACACACCAAGTAAATATTTTTTGATAACCAAAGACTGTGTAAAGAAAATATCAATCAAATCCGAAGCCGAGCTGATCGAACACTAAGTAAATATCTATGCCAATATCTGCAATAGTGATTTGGAAAAGTTCCTAGCTGGGGACTGGGTTCCAATGGTGATATTCCAGAAATCACTGTTATGTTTTAGAGATATAGCCTACTCTTGAACCTAGTTCCAACACTCATACTGGAGCCCCTAGCCGAGAAACAACATGGATCTTTGCGGCAGGTGATGCAGGGTTGAGGTCTCTTTAGTGGGAGGGATACCATAGTTAGATTAGTAGAATATACTATTATGAAGATTCTTGTATACATATCACATCAATTTTCTGTTAAAGCTAAATGCTACAGATTCTAAGCTGGCACTTCTTTTAGTTCACATGTTTCCTCCTTTTCTCATTTGTTCTATTTATAAATTGATGTCATAGGGATGTACGTTTTCATGTTCTGGAAGAAAGTCTTCGCAAGTTGGGAGTGGAAAAACTTAGTAAAGATGATGTTCAGAAGATGCAGTGGGAAGTTCTCGAATTTAAAATTGGCAATTGGATTCATTATATGAGGATTGCTGTAAGTTTTCTCTAACACCTCATTAAGTTGAAAAATATTTGGCATTTGACTGTCTTATGATAATCAAACAGGTCAAATTGTTATTCGCTGCTGAGCGGAAAGTTTGTGATCAAATGTTTGAAGGATTTGAGCAGATCAAAGATCAATGCTTTGCTGACGTTACTACTGGGAGTGTTGCTATGCTGCTTAGTTTTGGTGATGCAATTGCCAAAAGCAAAAGATCACCTGAGAAGTTGTTTGTGCTTCTAGATATGTATGAAATAATGAGGGAACTTCACTCAGAGGTATGAAACTTTAGTAGCAACAAGCTTTTATTTTATTGCATTGTAGCAAAGTGGTAAAGGTTGATTTAAAGTTTTCGTTAACCTTTGTTGCTCAAGTTCTCAATCAGGTTGTCTTTAACGTGGTGACTGTTGGTTTAATTAATACTCCCTCTGTCCTAATTTGTATGACTTACTTTCCTTTTTAGTAAGTCCCAAAAAGAATTGACACATTTCTATATTAAGTAACAATTTAACTTTAAAATGTCAATTTTACCCTTAATGAAATGATTTATAGCAACACAAGTTTCTATCATTCATTTTAGACCACAAGTTTTAAAAGTTTTCCTTTCTTTCTTAAACTCCGTGCTGAGTCAAACTACCTCACATAAAATGGGACGGAACGGAGGGAGTATCATTTATTGAATAGGTTAAGAAAGTTGTTAATTCTTAATAGATAATAGACACAGACAGTGCTCTTTAACTGAGGGTGTTAACACGTTACTTGACACATATGAGTTGATCGATTAAGCAAATTTTAACATGAAGTGAAAACACGCTCCTGGTTCCTTGACAAGGCAGTAATGGATTTTGATATGGTTGTTCCCGTCTTACTTTATACTTGTAGGCTTAAAAGCTGCCCACTGTCTGACAGATACAATAATCTCAAGTTATGCTATCTGTTAAGTTAATATGGTGCAAATGATATTTTGCACGATGTGATAACATGGTGATGACATGACAATAACAAATGGAACATTGGTACCTACTAGAAAAGTGTGGTGCAAGTGAAGTAAGCACACACTTGGTGACCAACAATCTTTCTTCTGTATTTCTTGTTCTTTGATATAGTAATACTGAATTATGTTCATGTGTTAAACAGTTTGTTCCATATGTATATGTCTGTGTGCGTATATTTATATATCTGCTATATAGGAGTGTATACATAATAAGCCTCAGGTGTAAGTATTTAGTTTACATAGTTAGCACTGCTATGGTGCTGTTCTTCACTCTGTAGAGTGACGTTTGAGCTTATGTTGGCTTAAATAGGCCTCTCTTAGAGGTCTACTGCATTTGTTTTGCATCTAATATCTTTCTATTACGTGCCACAATGTTGTTGGTGTATTTTTCATCTTCGTTCACCCTGTAATCTGTTTCGAACTTTCTGGTTTAATTTTCACATACGAATGCTGTGGATTTTATGCAGATTGAATTACTATTTAGAGGTAAATCTTGCAACGAAATCAGGGAATCTGCTTTTGGTTTGTCAAAGCGACTTGCTCAGACAGCCCAAGAAACATTTCGTGACTTTGAAGAAGCTGTGGAGAAAGATGCAACGAAAACTGCTGTCTCAGATGGAACTGTCCATCCCTTGACGAGCTATGTCATTAATTATGTGAAGTTCCTATTTGAGTAAGTTTTCTCAACTAAATGATGTCTTTTACATTTATATACATTGGAAGCTTCTACCTAGTTGATATTACTAGACCATGTTCCTTCACTAGCTTGTGGAACAACTTGTAGTGCACTTTACCTCACTGAATGTGCCGTAATATAGTTTCTTGGTAAATGGGAGAATAGTGTGAAACTAGTTCAAACTACCATGTCTTGCATTCTGCTTCTCTTTGATTGTTTTGTCTCTGAAGGTGGATGGACTCTGAAGGTGGATGGACAAGATGCTCAATTTAAAATTTCAGGGATGTTCATGGTATCACAAGTAAATGCGTCAGAAAGACAAGTTACAGATGTACTGATCTAGGAGTGAGGTATAGGACTAGTGAACCTAGGTCCTGAGTCATTTAGAAATTTTCAAACACTCAAAGAAGCAGAGTGGAAGAGTCTTTTATCTATGTGAATTTACATGCAAAATTGATCATAAAATATTAAGGAACTTGCAAGTTGCTGCATCACAAGATGGTAAAGCAGTTGTCAGAATCAGAATCAAGGCTTTGGCTTCACGTGAGTTGGTTGGTGCATCAGAGGTGGCAGCCTATGATCATCCCAACTGATTGTCACAATTTACCTATGATCATCCCAACTGATTGTCACAATTTACCTATGATTATCCCAACTGATTGTCACAATTTACCTATGATCATCCCAACTGATTGTCACAATTTACCTATGATTATCTCAACTGACTGTCACAATTTACCTATAGGACACGAAAAGATTGTCACAATTTACCTATGATTATCCCAACTGATTGAGATACGAGAGTGTGGAAGGGATTGACCATTTGTCTAGAGTGCAAGAATCAAACATTACTCATGCATTATTTAATTTTACACTGGTTTCTGTGGGTAGAGTGGCTATTGTTGCTTCTAGTTAGTTTTAGGCTTTTAGCATCTAGATTGCATCGTGCTTATCTTTAAAAGAAAGGAAGTGCCCGTATGCTGAAGCTTCCTTGTCGGTCTTTGTTGAGTTAATTTTCCCTCATGAGTTGCTTGGTTCCTTTTGTTCAGCTACCAATCAACATTGAAACAACTATTCCAAGAATTTGAAAATGGAGACTCAAATTCTCAACTTGCTGCTGTCACAATGCGCATAATGCAGGCTCTTCAAACCAATTTGGATGGGAAATCTAAGCAGTATAAGGATCCATCTCTGACTAACTTGTTCCTTATGAACAATATTCACTACATGGTCAGATCTGTTCGCAGGTTTGTTGCATAGACTGTATATAAGCCACAATAGTATATGTTTGCTTGGAAATTGGTGCTTATAATCTGTTCCTTGTAGGTCTGAAGCCAAGGATTTATTGGGTGATGATTGGGTTCAAAGACACCGGAGAGTTGTACAGCAACATGCTAATCAATATAAAAGAATTGCTTGGGCAAAGGTATCGATTTTCTTACCTCTCCCTCTCCATTACTTCTTATCTCAAAGAGAAGAAACAAGGAAGAAAATAGACACACTGCAAAATTTATAATGCTATATAAAGATGAAGTTAAGTTGATCATAATACCATGAGTGAGTAATCTTGGCATGATGATGTGTCAGTATTATCGTCGTGATTTTTCTTGTATTTGCTGCTCCATTTGTGATGTCCAAACTGATCATTTCACTCCATGACTTTGAGTTGCTTTATGTTTGATGTAATTTTATCTGTGGTTAGAACTCAGCTTGTGTAAGCGTGCTTTACATTGCCGGTCCCAAGCATGTATAAACAAGGAGGGTTGTGGTAGGCTAAGTTGTTTGGACTCTTCACTTTCGGTGGTGCACCCGTGTTGACACGACGTGGGTGTGGGATCCGTATCCGATCTGGTCAACAGATTTTGGGTACTTTGACCAAATTTGACGGAGAAATTTTGGACAGATCCAGTGATTTATGTGAAATTGAAGAAAATGAAATACCTTGTATATAGAAATTTCTATGTCACTCCCTTTCCTTGTATCTCCTTCCAGGATTCTCGTCTTGATCAATATTTTCTCCTCAAGTTGTCCACATAATATCTCATAATTCATGTTCTATAACTCTATTTTTAGATGTTTGAATTATTTTTAGCCGAATTCCCGCATCCTTATCCGTACTTGGATCGGTATTTCCGTCAAATTACCATGGCTATTTTGATTTGTATTCGCCTTATGGAGTTCTAAAATTGGGCGAAGTTATATGAAAAGATAGGTTGTGCATAAATTAATGATAGTCATTAGCTTGTTTTACTTTGATATAGATTCTGCAATGCCTCTCGATTCAAGGGCTAACATCATCTGGGGGCAGTAACTCTATGGGTGTAGATGGGCAAAATAGCAGTGGAGTATCAAGACCGCTTGTAAAAGAAAGGTCCTTCAATTTCTTTAACAGACTTAACTTCATGATCAAGTATCTTCATCCCAGTCCGCTTAGCATTTGGTAATCTTTTACAGGCTGAAGACATTCAATGTTCAATTTGAGGATCTTCATCAAAGACAAAGTCAATGGACAGTCCCAGACACCGAGCTACGAGAGTCATTGAGGCTTGCAGTCGCTGAAGTCTTACTGCCTGCATACAGATCTTTCATCAAGCGTTTCGGGTATGATATATTTACTGATTATGTTTGTATTTCTCTATTCGCACAATGGTTTTTCCAGAAATCTTAACATGGAATCACAACAAAATTATCAATCAGTTGACAGTTAACAAACTTCATATATGTAATTAATAGCATCCAATATAGGCATAATACATAAACAAACACTCAAACTAGCTTGGTCTCAACTTACAAATAAACACTCCAACTTCAAGTATGCACATCAAGGTACTTCAGCTCGTCTCCATTGTGTTGTCAGTTGAACAATCCCAACTTACAAAATGATCATCTAGGCACCACCAAAATTTTTATGTCATTTTCACATTGGGTATTCACATGACACAATGGGGTCAAGTTGGAGTGTTTAGTTGCTAAAATTAAGACCAAGTTGAGGTGTCTAGATGTGCGTTCTCAAAGTTGATCAAAGTGTTTACTTGCCAGCTGGGGCAATGTTTTTATTTATGTATTATGCTAATATATATAACATTGCTTCAAACTTCAGATTGAAGTCAGTTTTTCTATTTTTATTGTGATAATTCAATGTATTTTCTGGAATAGGCCCATGGTTGAGAGCGGTAAGAACCCCCAAAAGTATATCAGGTACTCGGCTGAAGATCTTGAACGTATGCTTGGTGAATTTTTTGAGGGTAAGACGTTGAATGAGCCAAAACGATGAACCTCTCACTAAAAAAGCTAGCTGCATTCCACACTTTGCTTTGTTAAGGTTTATCATGTGTAGGATCTGCAGGTTGCAACAAAAGTTTGAGGAAATAAAAAGTGACAAAAGTATATAGGATATGAGAACGATAAAATGCAGTGCTTTCTTTATTTATTTCTTATAGTTCAAGTATTTAACATGACATGTTAAGTTTGTATAGAAAAATATCATTCTTATTCCATCATATACACATTTTATTCTCACACCTTGATCTAGCTAATAGTTGTCCGTAAGGGCCATGTTGTTGTATTCAAAAGTCTTTACAAGATGGTACTTGTTGAGGACAAAGAATAAAATTATCCTAGCGTTCGTTACATGTATCATCTACATACACTTGTGTTATCACCAACATACCTGTAAAATCAAGTAATACGAGTTTGAATTCAGTCGAATGTAATAACTTTTTAAAAAACAAAAAGAATGGAATATTAATTTTGGAAAGCAAATTGCAATTATAAATGCCTACATACCACAAATGCAAGCAATGAGAAAAATAGCACAGCGGAAAGATGCACTAAAGTTTCCCATCGAATAGTTAAGTGAATAAAATAGTCAATTTACCTTTTTCTTATAATAGTAAAATTGAGTAATTATGGTTAATGGAAGTAAAACTTACCATGTCATAATTAATTAAGTTACCAATTATATGTATTAGAGAAGGATTTATTTTTTCCAAACTTTTAAAATTAGCTTATTATGAAAATTATTTTTCTTAAAGAAAGTACTTTTGGTAAGAAACAATAATAAATTTTAAAAGCATTTGTGAACCCTTCGTTCTTTTCTTCCAATCATCTATTTGTGCTTTTATTTAGCTTTAGTTTGGTTGGGGAAAAAATGTGTTTCTAATGGAATTTAGGCCTATCTCAATCCTTTGGATAAGAGTTGGTTTCTCGTTTTAAGACCGTGTGTTTTTTGTTGTACAAAATTCTAGACGGTATTATTAATTTAAATAACTCAATACGTCTTGATCTTTTATGATTATATAAATTTCAAAGAAAATTTGTACCGAAAGTTTATTATATTAGTCCAACTTGACACATGATGTCTTCATTAGTCAACGTAAATTATTCTATTTTACAACAGGGTTCAATGTCTCTGACAAGTTGGAATCCAATGTATATGCATCAGAGATCTGAACGAGTAATGTTTGAAAATTCTTTAGGAAAACTACAAGAGTTTCTTTATTTTTCTTTAGAAGTTTATTATATTAATACAACTTGACATATTATTATGTCTTTATTTTTTTCTCACTTTGACTTAGTCAATCCACAGTTTTGCATCCATGAACCACAAGTTGTGTGGTTGTGATGTAATAGAAAACTGTCCAAATTCATGTAAATTATATGCGCAAAACACTTTGCAGAGACATTAACTCTGCAAGGGCTCTTATCTTTTAGTAATACCAGCAAACAAAGAGAAATGGCTTATGCTGCTATCTCTTCACTGATGTATACATTGGAACAACTCTTCAAATCTAATCAATCTTTCGTTTGTCCATGCTCTACACAACAACGTCTTCATTCTCTCTATCAAAATCTTTCTGCTCTGCAACTTTTCCTTGACAATAAGGATATTGAAACTCTTAAGGTATGTAATTAATTAACTAGTATATATAGTTATCTAAATCTTACTGATCTTATATATATATATATATATATATATATATATTTTAACAATAACTAATTTATCGAGTTTCAATTTCAAGGTTGTAGAAAAGAGGATCAGAGATGTAATATACAAAGCAGAATATAAAGTTGATTCAAGTGTAAGATACATCATTCTAGCAGATTGCGAGAGAGAAGAGGCTGCTAAATTCTTTGAGGAAGAGTTGCTAGAAGTGGAAAAAGTTGTTGATTCTCTCAGGAAAGAGGTGATGGTAGTTGAGTTTAACAAGAATGGAAGCAAATCTTCAGAATTAGCAAGAATTTGCTCTTCCCTAGAAAAAAGTACAATTGAGGAAAATACTATTGTTGGGATGGAGGATGACTTCAACATCATACTTGATCGCCTCACTGCCAAAACAGACGAGTTAACTGTCATACCAATTTTTGGTATGGGTGGGATAGGTAAGACAACTCTTGCCAAAAAAGTTTATGATGATTCATATATTCGCTCTTGATTTGATAAACATGCATGGGTCACTATCTCTGAAGATTACAATCAGAGACAAATGCTTCTTGAAATTGCCTCTTCGATTACCGGAAGCAATCAAGAAATGAGCGATGATCAATTAATGGAGATTGTGTATAGAGGTCTGAAGCTTAGGAGATTTCTAATTGTCATAGATGATATTTGGAGTACTGAGGCATGGGACCAAATGCAAAGAATATTTCCAAATGATGACAATAGAAGCCGAATTCTATTAACCACACGGCTCAAGTATGTTGCTGATTATGTCAGCTGTCCTGATTTTCCACCTCATAGTAAGTCTTTTCTAAGTCCAGATGATAGTTGGAATCTATTCACCGAAAAATTATTCAAAAAAGATCAGTGTCCTCCTTTACTTGTAGAAATAGGGAAGCATATTGTACAGCAATGTCAAGGATTGCCCCTCTCGATTGTTGTCGTTGCTGGACTTCTTGGAAAAATGGACTTAACGCATGACAATTGGAAGAAGGTTGAGGAAAATCTGAACTCATTCTTTGGTACGGTATCTGAACGGTGCCAATCAATTCTTTCTTTGAGCTACAACTACTTGCCCCAATATTTGAGGGCTTGTTTTCTCTACATTGGAGGTTTTCCAGAAGACAGAGAGATTAACGTTTCCAAGTTGATTAGGCTATGGATTGCTGAGCAATTCATAAAGGCAAGAAGCAATGAAAGGTTAGAAGTGGTGGCAGAGGAGTATCTACAAGAGTTAATTGATAGAAGTCTAATTTTGACTGGTAAACAAAGGGCTAATGGAAGGATAGAAACTTGCAAAATTCACGATCTTCTTCGCCAACTATGCCTAAGTGCAGTTCATACTGAAAATATTGTGTATTACATGTATGGGGATGTTCTCGTGTCCTTACTAGAAGTCATACATGATCAGCGGCGAGTGATTGGTCTGCATAAACATGAAGAGAAGCAAGTTTATCATCCAACATATATCAATGATATAACAAGTATAACTCGTACCTTTATTTCAATGCAATCTCTTGATTTAGATTCTCCAAATGTGATTTGCTCTATTGTTTCACAGTTCAAGCTGCTTAAGGTGTTGGACGTGTTATCAGTTTGGTACGACTTCTCTAGTGTAATACCTGAGCTTGTACATTTGAGATATGTTGCTGCACATATTGAGGGAGGTCTTTCACTAGACAAATTGAGAAATCTACAGACCATAATTCTTGTAAGTTTTGAACAGACAGCGTTGGAGCACCCATTAGATATCTGGAGAATGACAGAGATAAGACATTTGGATATTGAATGGCCACTATACATATCAAATCCTCTTGACGCAGAAAATTATAGTATTGGAGAACAACCTGTGTTTCTCAATAACTTGCACAGACTTACTCTCCAGTTCTCTCCTTTTTCTGCGGAAATCATAAGAAGAACTCCCAATCTAAAAAAGCTAAAGATATGCCATATTTCTGACTATCCTTGTATGCCTGATTCTCTAATTCTTCTACAGGAGCTGGAGACACTAAAGATAGAGGTGAACTCCATCGACCCGTTGATTTTCTCTGGGGATGTTTTCCCTCCTAGTCTCAAGAAGTTGGCATTATCAAATACTAAAATACCATGGGAAGTTATGAATTTGCTGTCTAATTTACCCAATCTTGAGGTGCTTGAGGGGAAATATGCCTTTGCTGGAACAGATTGGAAACTAAATGAAGATGTTGTGTTTAGGAAATTAAAACATCTACTAATTAGGTCCAAAGATCTGCAAAGGTGGGAAGCAGCTGGAAGTGATAATTTTCCTATGCTTGAGAAACTAATACTGAATTGGTTGTTTGAACTGGAGGAGATTCCGGAGAGTATTGGAGATATAATGACACTAAAATTGATCCAAGTAGTTGATTGCAGCTCTGCTGTAGAGAATAGTGCAAAGAGAATTCGAAAAGAGCAACAAAGCTTTGGAAATTATGAGCTTCAAGTTCGAATTACTCCTTTGGTATGTTCATTTCCATCTTTGATTCTTAGTCAATTCTTAATTAGTATGTTCATGTGGCATCCTATTTTCTTTCATTTTTTATCCACCCGTATAATACATATCAAAGGAACATTTTATTAAGGAACATTTAGGGCCTTGGAATGACTCCTAATAATTGGATTTGGTGTAATTGGGTGTAATTACATTGTTTGTCATGTTTGATTGGACATATAATTACTTGGTTAGCAAATAATTGGTGTAATTGGCAGGGAGTAATTACACTCTCCAATTCACATTCACAGACAGAGGTTGTGAATTGCTCGTAATTACATGGTGTAATTACCAGTTGATTACTTTTTAATTTTTATTTTTTTGTTTTAATTTTTTTACATCTATTAATTTAAGTTTTTTTTACTATTCTAAAAATTTCTAAAAGTTTATTTTATATTTTATATTACTCCATCTGTCCCAATTTATGTGACACTTTTCGTTTTTCGAGAGTCAAACAGTTTAAATTTGATCGAAAATTTGCGCATGAAATCTTCAATTTTTTTGAAATGAAATTTATATATTTGTAAACTACGTAAAAAGTACTATAAGTCACAACAATTGATAATTCAAAATGTTTAAAAGATCTATGAAAAATTTACAGTCAAAGTTAGACTTATTTGAATCTCGAAATTCGAAAAGTGCCACATAAAATGGGACAGAGGGAGTATTATATTTCATTTTCTTCTCGTTCTCAACCTTATTTCATGTGATTCTATGCAATTTTTTTCGTATTATTTATTTCATGCTTATTTTCTCATTAGCATAATTATATTAGTGTTCTAATTTTTAAATTAAAATATAATTTATTGTTAAGTAAGGTCATAGACTTACGTTTTCTCTTTTTAAAAAAATAAAAATAAATCATATTTTTGTATGCTATGTTGAAATTTGTGATAAGAGTATTATGTTAAATTTTTTGTTTTGAATTTATAACTTATGTTATATTTTCAGTTTCATTTTTTTTGGTAATATTAAATTCACATTGCAAGTCATTTTTTAATTAGACTTGATAGATTATCCTTTTGTCAAACATTTTAATAATTTATGACATTTTATTTATATATTAATCTTTTTATCAAACATACATTTCACGATGTTCGTAGAAACTTCATTCTTTTCGTTTTTATGATCAATAAAATTGAAATATATTAATTTGAAAAATATAAATCAATTATGTTTTCATAATATTAGTTAAGAACATATGTTTATTAGTTAATATATTTTCAAAAAAATAATATATATATATCTCAAATATTTAATTTAATATCATTTACATAGTTTCTTATTTGTCTAATATAGATTTTAAATAATTAATTTTTATTTTAAAAATTTAATATAATATTGTGATTGCAATTGTGCATCCAAACAGAACATGTGTAATTACACTGTGACATCCAAACAGAACATGTGTAATTACAGTGTAATTACACTACACTGTGGCAACCAAACAAGTCAGTGTAATTACTAGACTGTGTAATTACTAGGCTCGTAATTACTATCCTAGTAATTACACCAATTCTAATTATCAGGTGGCTTTCCAAACAGACCCAAAGTCTGTGTACTTCGTCATCACATGACATAATTTTGCAAAAGTGGTTTTCTTTTTGGCAGAACGAATGAGGCTTGTAAGTGCTACATGTGACTTGAAACCTCAGACCAATTGGCTAAAGGTAGAGGCATTTCACCAACTGAGCAAGCCTCACTCATCTTGCTTACAACATGACTTGAACCCTCGACCAATATAATTGGTTAGAGGTGGAGGTGTTTCAGCAACGGAGCAAGCCTCACTCATTTGGCCAAATATATTCTTAATTTATACATAAAATATAGTGTTTGATTGTATAGCTTATTCCTGTTTTTGAATGTTTTGCGAACAATGTTTGCAGCTGGGATTATAAACCTTTACAGAATAGGGAGACAGTGAAGGTACCACTTGTTGGGCTCGTGACTGAGGTATCTTGTAGAGCTTCGATGCTTTTAACACATGCTCTAATGGGGTTTGGAAAAGATCCCTCCATGCAAAGTGCAGTGCACTGGCTTTAAGTTTTTCAATTAGTTTTTACCTAGCTGCAGCTTTAATTTATCTTTATTGAGTTGTTCTAGGGTTATTATTGAGTTGTAATAATTTCTAAATTGAAGAGTATAATTGTGTGGATGAGGTTTGTAACAAGAAGCGAGTTTGACTTGTTGGAGAGTAGTTAGAACGGTTTGAGTGAACTGTGAAGTTGAGATACTAGAGTTAGTATCTTATGTCAAGGATATTATTATAAATATATTTTAAAGAGTCATGTACACGTTGAGGCCCTTGCTATTCACACAAGCCTTTGTCATTCTTGGCTATTAATTTTTGTCATCTCTCTGTACCCTGAACTTCAACTCCTAAGATTGCGGAGTTGTAATCTGAAACGTTGCTCTTGAGAAGTTAGTGGCGATCGGTGGTTGCAATCCTACACAATTGAGTCGTTAGCATAAACATGATCGCTCAGATTTGAAATAACTGAATCGAATTGTCATATGCAATATTTATCAGTTACACACTTGGGTAAATTCCCATTTTCATCAGAGATTGTCATTCCAAACTTGTCGAATATGAACCGGACTATTTTTGGGCATTTCTTCACCAAATCTGACAATACTCTCTTGATAAACCTTACATCCCAGAAGTTGAAAAAGAAACAATCTTATACGACAAAGATCAACAAATCTAATGAAAATACAACTTCTGCAGAAGATGGAAAGAGTCCAATGGCAAAAACAACCGGAATGGGTCAGAGGCTCAGAGCCCAAAACAAAGCAACAGTAGTCCAAAAGGATAAATGTGGTTTTAAAACTTTTTTGAAATGTTAATAAGAATCCTTACTGGTTTATTTGATATTTTGAAAGATTTCTTAATCATATATTATTATAATATATAAGTAGGAAGATCTTAACTTCAAATATCTATATATATATATATATATATATATATAAAAGGAGATGTGATAGTGCTTAGGTGTTAGCGCCACATATAATCTCACAAATATATATATATATATATATATATATATATATAGCATTCCGTAAAAAAAATTCAAGTTAGTTTTAAATATACACGTGTCATCTTCTTAGTTATTCACTATTATTATTAATTACATAATAATAAATTACTGTTTTATTTTTAAATTATTTTTTTAATATTTCAAACGTGTATGATTCCTTTTTTTGTGGAAATTTTTTTTTTAACTAGCAAAACAAATGCATATATAATAATAATAATAATAATAATAATAATAATAATAATAATAATAATAATAATAATAATAATTATTGACACCCAATTTTGGACCTCCACAATATAGATTAATCATCGAACTTCTTCAATTTTAAACGATTTAAAATAATTAGTTTTATAAAATTTCAAAAAAAAAAATAGTTTGCAAGTTATTTTAAATAAGTTGTCACTTTTTATAATTTTTAAATAATATATATGTTCTACATAATTATGTATATAATTAGTATATTTTATGAATGTTCACAAATTGTCTAAAAAAAGATTTTATTTCAATTAATTATTTTGTTACTTAGTTTAGTTTAATTGTAGTTTATATTTTGATTAATTAAGCTAGTTATTTTATTTTGTTAAGATTAAAAAGCTCATTAATTAATTAATATTAATTTGCCTCATTTGAGTTTTTAGTCAAATTCACTAATTAACTCAATTTGGCTAAGTCCTTAATTCAACGGACCAAATTCTCAATTCCAATCTAGCATTTTCCTTACCCTACATTCAACCCATCAAAACACCAAATTTGGACACTTTCACTCAACATTTCCAGCAGCCCACTCCCATTTCCTTTCAATTACAATGCATACAACAACAATAACCCCACCCGTGCGCGTCTTTCTTCTTCCTCGCGTGACCAGCAGAACGCAAACCGAGAAACGCTGCTCCAGCGGACGCGTCCAGCAACGTGCGAGCAGTCGCGTTCTCTCCCTCTCTCCTTATCCTCTCGTACTCAAATTTTTCAGATGTCTCCATCTTGACGCCTCCTTCATCCTTTTCTCAGAAATCCAACGGATGGCATTCCAATTCCGTTGGTGATCGGTACGAATTCAAGCTTCCAACCTTATCTCTTCAAGAGAATTTGAATTTCGAAATTCAATCCGATTTCCCCCCTAAATCTGCCCTAATTCCCTCTTATAAATAGCCCCTTCTTCTTCTTTGTTAAGGGTTGGGGGAAAAGATAAAGGAAAATGTTAGAGATAGGTTACATTGAGTTGGAAGAAAAATTAGGAAAAAATGCCTGGTCGGATTTCGCGAAGTAGTGCTTTGGTGGTGAAAGCTCGTTGCCTTCAGCTCCTCGTCGTCGTCTCAATTCGCTGCCCCGGAAAAGGTAATCTCTGACCCTTTGTTAAGCTCCTCTTCACCTTGTTGTGTCTGGTGGTTTGAAGTTTCCAATTTTGGGAATATGCCGTTGTTGTTTACTTTTTTTCTGATTTTTCTTAATGGTGATCCATAGTTTTTGTTCTAACATTTGAATATAGCTAAATGTTATCTTCCTTTTTTATAAAGTGTATTGTTGTGCTAGTTCGAATCATGGCTCGATCTCATCTTCATTAAATTTCTTAACCCTTTTTAGTTACTGCCCTGTCTTATAGCACTGTCATATTCTAAACGAATATCGAATTGATCTCAACATCAATTTTAGTCATTGGTTCACTGCTCTATTGGTTTTATATACTGTTTGTCGGAACTTTGAAAGAAATTGGTTACTATTTTCCTTATATGCCTTAGTTTAAGAATCAAATGTTAGTTCTCCTTTTCTTTTAATATATAACAATTGTTCTTGACATAATGCTATTGATTTTTGTGGCTCTTATTGGTTTTAGATTCCTCAATCCAATTTGCTTAATGGATTTTTATATCAACATGGTTTGTCCCAGGAGGCTTAGATGTTGTTTCAACCTTAGGAAATCATATTTATTAAATGAGTTGATTTAAGTTAAATGCAATTTGTTTTACATTTTCTTGTTAACTTTAGTAGGTCATTGGTTGTGTTGTGTCTTTCTTAGTTAGCATGACTTGATGTTTGGATGTAGTGGACTCAATCATGTTTGATTTGCCCAGTTTCAACTTCGTCCATTAATTTAGCTAGTGTAATCTTCGAATAGGCTCAAGATTTAGGAATATTCATCGCGTTTTGGCATAAGACCATGTGTTGTGATTGATTTTCCTAGATACTAATACAATATGGTTGGTTTGTTAAATTGATTCCCTAATTTAATAATGCATGTATCTATACTTCTATGTTATTCTCTAACTTATTAAATTTGCTTTGTGAAGTGGCGCTTCTCAAAAAAAAAAAAAAAAGGTTTAATTAAGATTTTCCTCATCATAATTTAGTCCTAGGTGACATGTTTTGTTGTGATGACTTGCGGTTTGCAATAGACTAATATAAACTTTTTTTTTTGAATGATCTAATACCACTTATTTCATGCTGCTGCTTATATTGATTCAATATATTGGCTCTTATGTTTTTTTTTTTGTTTTTTTTTTTTTGTGTGTGCGCGCCTGTGATCTCGTTTGAGTTCTCAATGGACACTCTATCTCTTTGTAATTGAGTTGGGCTATGGAAGCCCAACAAACTTCCCATTAACGAGTTGACCTCATCACTCCAAGAACCGGATGTTGATTTACAAGGCTGGAAAACCGAAAATGCAAGTCCTGGAAGCCGAAAATGCATTGATATACAGTGTGATACAGTGGTCTACAACAGTCGTATACACTGTATATCGCCTTGAAAATGGGCCAAAAAGCCCCAAATTCCAACAAATTGTATTTTGTTATTTGGGCCAAAGGCCCACACTTTATTTGGTTATTATTTTGTTAGTTTAGGACATGTATCAAGTATTGGGCCAAAGGCTCAAAATAGGCCCAAGTACTGGCCCAGGCGGACAGAAAACCAGACTTGGGTCCAACGCCTTCTCTCTCTTTATTTTATTCGTATTTGTTTAATTATTTATTTGCTAGTTAATTCTAAGGTTTCTTCCTTAATTCAATTCCCCCAAAAGATGAGTTAACCATAACTGTTAAAATCAAATAAGTTTATTTTCATTTTTATTTTGACTTTAAAACATTTAGTATTTTTTACTTAAATAACATCCTTATTCCCTTTCCCCTAAGAAAAAGTGAGTTCAAACGTTGTTTATTTTCTCTATTTATTCAAGTATGCTTATTTTTAAAAAACATTAGCCAAATATGTTAATTGTCGGATAACCGCGTGTTAGCGGACATTTCGGGTGCTTTCAAATCCTTCTCGAAATGCTAATGTGAACCCCGAACCTCTTTAAATATTTTCAATTGATTTCTATTTTAATCTTTTGAAAAAATAGTTTTCTTGATTTTTCTTAAAAATTAAGTGGCGACTTTTAAAAACTCGTCCTTTCTCTTCTTCTTTTTTTTTTAATAAAACAACAACAATAATAATAATAATCTATATATCTATATCTATCTATATATAAAAGGAGAAGTAAAAAGTGTCACATGAGCACTACAAAATTTCTCCATTTTTTGTATTAAAAATTAAAATTTTAAATTTTAAAATACTTTAAATCTGCATTAGTTGGTAATTTTAAAAAATAACTTATTCTACAAGTGAATAATGTTTAATTTTTTTTTTACTTAATATTTTTTGTGATTAGAATTAGAATTAGAATATATAGTTTTATCCCATGTATTTGTGACTATAATTGTGAATAACTAACTAAATATTTCCTAAAAATAATTTTTTAATCACAATTAAAATGTAAATTTACAGCTTTTAAATACTTTCGAAATATGCAGTTTTAATTACTTTTTATTAAAAAAAAAAAAAACAATGAAACTTCACAATTAAAAGAAACCGAATTTGTCACACGTTGGCTTCTGTTTCAAAAATAATAAGCAACAAATAAATAAAATTTTAAGAGCCTTTAAATTTTAAATAACATAAAAACTGTCAATAATTTTAAAAAACAAAACTGCCAATTCAAAAGTATTGTAACCTCCACCCGCTTTGTAGTCATATAGAGAGATTTTTCATTCTTTTCCACAATCTATGTATCATTTTGCATTTATTGATTTTCTTGAAAAACTTAGGGCTTCAATTTAAAAAATAAAAATAAAAATTATGAATGAAAGAAGATCTTTTAAGTTTTGCCAAAAAAGAAGAAGAATGCAGATCATATATTTGTTCTCAGTTTCATATTTGTGTTGTTACGAAATGAATTTGAAATGCGTTTTCAATTGATTCATCTTTTTGTTTTCTTTCTTCGTATTGTTTTTATCTACATTATAAAATTAGAACTATGATTTTGTAGAGTTGAAGTACACTTTATCACAGATTAAAGAATTCTCCACCAGGTAAAACTCAAAACTTGAGAGTCTTTATTTCCTTTTCTATTATATATTTTTTATAATCCAAATTATGAGATTTGCTACAAGAATTCTTATAAAAAGTGTTTCTCCATTTAAACTCAACTAATGTCGTCATTAATCTAAGTGCATTGGGAAGGTATAGAGTTCTTCGATTAACCTTAAAGTTTTTATTTAGTACTAAATTAAATCATCTGATGAATTTTTTTTATTTGATCATTCTTTCTTCTAAAGATGTGGAAGTCATAAAATGAGAAGAGACATGTACATGTTTAATGTTGTCATTATTATATTATTATTAACCCACCGTTACACAAAATTTATTACATTCTCGAATTTTCAGTTTCAATTAATTAAATTTAAAATAGAAAACAAAAAAATTATTAAAAACTATCAATTTACAAAAAGATGCAAAAATAATAATAAAATAAATAAAAGAAACTGTCAATTGACATAATCAAAAAGCTGTCAATATACAATATTATTAAAGTTTTTTTCTAAAATTTTAATTTAAATTCTAATAATTTCTAGGACAATATCAAAAGAATTTTGAAAGGAAAGAAAAGCTAATATTATTAAAAGAATTTTGAAAAGAAAGAAAAATTAATATTGAATATTTAAAATATCATATTTCATAAAACCTAATAATGGTATTTAATAAGCCGTCAATGTAATAATAATTAATTTAAACTAAAACATAAAATATAACCAGATTAGTTTAATCAAAATTAAAATTAAAATATTAAGTAAATATATAGGTTAAAACATAAAGTATACATTTTTATTAATATTTAAAAAAGAAAAAGCATAAAGTAAGAAGAGAAAGAAAAAAAAGGAAAAAAATATATAAATAAAACTACGCACATCCATTGCCCCCATATCCCCACTAACTCATAAACACACATGCACGATTTTAATATTTATAAAATACGCGGTCTTTTATGCCTAAGATATAAACAATAAAAACAAAACTTCAAACCAAAAAAGTATACTACCAAATAATCAACAAAAAAATGATAGTTGTACGACAAACCTCCAAAATATTTGTACTTTAAAAAGAATTGATGGCAAAAATTGTTGTAGCATCCGCATACTTTTTAAATTATTTTTAAAACAATCTTAATTTTCTTAAGAGAGATTATTTAATTAGTTTTCTAATCTACGGAAAAGATGAAGATTTTTATCATATTTTTATAACTCATGCTTCACATGTTATTAAATTTTTGAGTTTCAGTTCACCAATTATTCTAAAATTATGACACTATCAGAAAGAGAAAACTCACACAGTAAATTATTGAAAAATAATTACCGCATTTTTATGATGTGTTATTGAATTTTTGAATTTTAAGTCACCAATCATTTTAAAATTAGGACACTCTAATTTGCGTACAAATTTTCTCATAAAGATTAAAAAAAAATTGGTCTCTGCTTGATATTGTTGTTAAATTACTTTTTGAATCATTTTTTTTTGTTGATGTAGCGAAATTCAATTATACTTTCCAAACTCTCTACTCTTGCAGTTCCATAGTTTCAACATGCACATGCTAGATGTCTCCCCAAAATTAATATAGTTATTATTGTTATTCCAAAGCATATGTAGAATAGGAGGCTCATTTAATTTATTCGAAGAAGTCAAATATAAGCAAACTTTAAAAATTTGATATTGTGAGTATTCTATTTATTTATATTTTGTCATCTATCTGCTACTCAATCATTATTATTATTATATATAAATATTTTGGTTGGAAAAGACGTCTTAATTTGATAAAATGTGTTTTGTGTAACCATTTAAAAATGAATGGATAATTTAAAGTTATAAGATCTGCCACTTAAATTTGGTATAATTGGTTAAGAAAAAATGTTGAATGGGACACACAAAATTATGTTGTATTATACCACTACATATATGCTTTCCTTCATATAGTATCTATTACTTCTGTCGTGATTTTGTAATAATGAATTTTTTTCTTAAGAGGATTATTATCAAAAGGAGCGGATTTGATAATTAAGCACCCTATAGAATGTCGTCTCTTATGCCAAATAGTGAAAGTTGATGATCATTTAGTAATTTATGATGTGAGATTTTAGATTTTTGAGAAAATCATATTAGTACTCAGGTGGTTAAGTATTAAGTCGATACATAATTTTGATTTGATTATTTCTTTGATCTACTAATTAATTAGAACTAGAAGTAGGTTTTACCATTGTAATTTGACCGTCACTTTACCACACAAAAAAAGTATTTATCATTGAGTTACAAAAATTAAATTAAAATATAAAATAAAAATAATATGCATCACATTAGTTCAGTCGAGAATTTTGAAGAGTGGTTTAGTGCCCCTTATTATTTCAAATTTTAGTGCCCCTTATTATTTCAAATTTTAGTTTTAAATTGTACATTGAATCTCTAACTGATGAAAAAGAGAGATATTACAGTGTATAATATATATTCGAACATAATGTATAACATAAACACTTTCTTTAATATTATCCGTGCAACGCGCGGGTACCTATACTAGTTAGTATTAATAAAATAATTGGATAATTTCAGAGACCTCCCCTCTGGTTTGACTCAATAACATTCACCTCCTTTGTGGTTTACGATATTATACTTACCTCCCTTATTTTGAGTTTTTGGTAACAATTCATTTCACTTATTAATTATTAATATAAAAATTATAATCTGACTAATTTGCCCTCTTCAAAATTCTTTTTTTTTTTTAATTTGTTGATAATCGATTTATTTTCATATTCTTCCATTGAAACCATTTTGTTTAAATGAATTTATAATTTTATGCAATCGGCGGTAAAATCACTTAGAATAGTGTCAATAAAAATATAATATTTTAAGATGACTTAATTACTGAACAGGAAAAGAAAAGGATCAAAATTCGAACAAAATGTATGTTAATTTGTTTGCATTCCAGTCCTTATGAAAATTCAGTTACTCCATTTTTTAAGTTTCAACATTTGATACAAAATTCTTCATTTTCAGTAAAATTAGACAAACAAATCGGTGACATCAACTCTAAAACAAGTTAAAGCAGAATGGATTAATGGAAGATGAAAAAAAAAATAAAATAATAATAATAAAAAAAAAAATATATAAAAATATATATATATATATATATATATTTTTTTTTTTTTTTGGAAGATGAAAAATATTCTTAATGAAACATGAGATTTTTTATTTAATAACAATTTTTTTTGAAAAAAAGCTTTTTTTACAAAATAGGATATATTAAAAAGGGTAAATTAGTCATATCATAATTTTTTACATTAATAATTAATAAGTTAAATGAATTGTTACCAAAAACTCAAATAAAGGGAGGCAAGTGTAATGTTCACAAGGGAGTTGAGTGTTACGAAGCCAAACCTGAGGGGAGGTCTCTGAAATTATCCCTAAAATACTTAATAAAATGTTAAATAATAATTATATGGTATTAATTCATTATATTTCTATATAAAATTAATTCACGAAAATTCTAAAATGGAGTTTGATAGATGCAGTGTGTCGTAACAACAAAAGACAGTAAATTATATTCTTTAAAAACTGAAATATCCTTAAACACTAGACAACAAAATGTCCTTTGAATTACTCGACATCTTAATATGGCACACATATTTAGATTTTAGTTAGAAACTTTATATATCCCATTGTAACAACAAAAAAGGGTAAATTATATCCTTTAAAAACTAAAATATCCTTAAACATTAAACAACAAAATGTCCTTTGAATTACTCGACATCTTAATATGGCACACATATTTAGATTTTAGTCAGAAACTTTACATATCCCAATTTTAACCAATCTAATTCTCATAGATGTTATGTATATCATCAATTTTTAAATGACTTTTATAATTCCTGACTTATAATTATACATACCAAAAAGTTGTCTTCAAAATCACTTTATATTAATGCATATACTTTGTTATTCCGATGTATAATTGTTGATGGATGATTATTGGTGGATGTAATTATATTGCTCATCACATTCACTTTATGTTAATGCATACACTTAGTTATTCTAATGTATAATTGTTGATGGATGATTGTTGATGATGTTATTGCTCATCACATATGTAAAAAAAAAAAAAAAAAGAGGTAAATTTATTTATGTTTTTGTTAGTTATTGAGGAAGTTCCTCTATTCTTTTAAACTGGAACTGTTTCTCTCTTTAATTTTTGTTATTTAAAAGTTTTAGAATTCATTAGCTATTTTATTGTTTTTAGTCTACTCGATTTCATCTTATTTTCGAATATTTGTGGGATGAACATAATGTACATTTGAAATTGTATAGTTTATCGTGATGTTATAATATGACATCTGCACAACTAATAACTCATGTGAAATCTACGTATCAAAATGATACAATTTCTTAAAACTTTTGCTATGATTGTCAGATTGTCCATTTGATGTTAAGCTATAATTTGGTGTTACACTCCTCTTTTGATTACTTAATTTTATGAATAACTATTTATACATATTGTAATTATATTTAAATCATTTACAAACATTTATACTAAGTAGCGTGAAATACACGCATATTTTCAATATGAAATTCAATTTTCTTTTAATTATATAGAAATCTTATAGTAATTACAAGGAACAAACGTGCAACTCACATTCAGAAAAACTAGTTTCTTTAAAAAATTAAGAAGACTTGAGTTCTCCTTTCCTTCCATTAGAAGACTTGGGAGTCAAATATCTCATTATCATGGAAGTGAATGACAACGAATTAAAAGTTAAAAGTTTAACTTTAAAGGTGTCCAGTGAGTATTTTAAAGGGTGAGTATCCTATGTCTTTGTCCCCCATTTAGGAAAAGGTGGTGTGATAAAGAAAAGTAAATTATGTGGACAAAATCTCTTAGCCTAAGAAATAAGAATAACATAGCAGAGAGATTAGATCTGCAAAGCCTCTTATCTTTTAATCATTCCAGCAAACAAAGAGAAATGGCTTATGCTGCTCTTTCTTCACTTATCTATACATTGGAACAACTCGTCAAACCTAATCAATCTTTGGTTTGTCCATGCTCTACACAACAACATCATCAATCTCTCTATCAAAATCTTTCTGCTCTGCAACTTTTCCTTGACAACACTCTCACAAAGGATATTGGAACTCTTAAGGTATGTAATTCACTAGTATACTTATTTAAATCTTACTGATCTTATATATATTTTTTAAATAATAATTAATTTTTCGAGTTTCAATTCCAAGCTTGTAGAAAAGAGGATAAAAAATGTAGTATACAAAGCAGAAGATAAAGTTGATTCAAGCCTAAGAAGCATCATTCTAACTGATTGCACAGAGAGTAGAGAAGGGGCTTGTAAATTCTTCGAGGAAGAATTGCTAAAAGTGGAAAAAGATGTTGACTCTCACAGGAAGGAGGTGATGGTGGTTGAATTTAATAAGCATGGAAGCAAATCTACAGAATTAGCAACAACTTCCTTCTCACCAGAAAAAGGTACAATTGAGGAAAATAGTATTGTTGGGATGGAAGATGACTTCAACACCATACTTGATCGCCTCACTGCCCAAACAGATGAGTTAACTGTTATACCAATTTTTGGTATGGGCGGTACAGGTAAGACAACTTCAACACCATACTTGATCGCCTCACTGCCCAAACAGACGAGTTAACTGTTATACCAATTTTTGGTATGGGCGGTATAGGTAAGACAACTCTTGCCAGAAAAGTTTATGATGATTCATCTATTCGTTCTCGATTTGATAAACATGCTTGGGTCACTATCTCCCAAGAATACAATCAGAGACAAATGCTTCTTGAAGTTGTCTCTTCAATTACAGGAAGCAATCAAGAAATGAGCGATGATGAACTAATGGAGAATGTGTATAGAGGTTTGAAGGGTAGAAGATTCCTAATTGTCATAGATGATATTTGGAGTACTGAGGCATGGGACCAAATGCAAAGAATTTTTCCAAATGATGACAATAAAAGCCGAATTCTATTAACTGCTCGGCTCAAGTATGTTGCTGATTATGTCAACTGCCCTGATTTTCCGCCTCATAGTAAGTCTTTTCTAAGTCTAGCAGATAGTTGGAATCTATTCACCGAAAAAATATTCAAGACAGATCAGTGTCCTTCTTTACTTGTAGAAATAGGGAAGCATATAGTACAGCAATGTCAAGGATTACCTCTCTCAATTGTTGTCGTTGTTGGACTTCTTGGAAAAATGAACTTAACGCATGACAATTGGAAGAACGTTGAGGAAAATCTGAACTCATTCTTTGGTACTGTATGTGAACGATGCCAATCAATTCTTTGTCTGAGCTACAATTACTGCCCCAATATTTGAAGGCTTGTTTTCTCTATGTTGGAGGTTTTCCAGAAGACAGAGAGATTAATGTTTCCAGGTTGATTAGGCTATGGATTGCTGAGCAATTTGTAAATGCAAGAAATGATAAAAGATTAGAAGTGGTGGCAGAGGATTATCTAGAAGAGTTAATTGATAGAAGTCTAATTTTGACCGGTACTCAAAGTACTAATGGAAGGATGAAAACTTGCAAAATTCATGATCTTTCGCCAACTATGCCTAAGTGAAACTCATACTGAAAATGTTGTGTATATCATGAATGGGACTGTTCCCATGCCCTCAGAATCCATAGATGATCAACGACCAGTGGTCATTCTGTCTGAACTTCAAGAGAAGCAAGTATATCCTCCAATGCATTGTAGTGGTATAACTCGAACCTTTATTTCAATGAGATATTTTTATTACTACGATTTTCCAGAAAGGATTTGTTCCACTGTTTCAAAGTTCAAGTCGCTTAAGGTGTTGGACGTATTATCACTCTGGTACGATTTCTCTTGTGTAATACCTGAGCTTGTACATTTGAGATATGTTGCTGCAAGAATTGAGAAAGCTCTTTCACTAGACAAATTGAGAAATCTACAGACCATAGTTCTTCACGAAAATATTAGTGTCAACAGACCAACAATGTTGGAGGAGCCACTAGATATCTGGAGAATGTCAGAGCTAAGACATGTGGATATTGATTCGCCACTATATATATCTAATCCTCTCGAGGCAGAAAATCCCTTGTTTCTGAATAACTTGCAAAATCTTTATCTCTCTAACTCTCATTTTATTGTGGAAATCATAAAAAGAACTCCCAATCTAAAAAAGCTAAAGTTCATAGATGAATCTGAGCATCCTGACTGGTCTGCAATTCTTGATTCTCTAATTCTTCTAGAGGAGCTGGAGACGCTACTCATAAAGCGGGAAAGCATTGACAACATTTTCTCTGGAGATATTTTGTCTTGTAAAATCAAGAAATTAAATCCTAAAGTCAAGAAATTGATATTATTAGGTACTTATATACCATGGGAAGTTGTGAATTTGCTGGCTAATTTACCTAACTAAAAAAGGTCAAGAAAGCGTTAACTCACTGGAGTAAGGCAAATTTTGGTAATATCTTTCAAGAGATAATTACATTAGAGGAGATCATCAAGGTGCACGAAGTTCAGTTTGAAATAGAGCCGAGTGGAGATAATAGGGAAAAGCTACATAAAGCGCAAGCGAAATTGAAGAAACAATTGCAAAGAGAAGAGGAGTTTTGGAAACAAAAAGCAGGTATGGAGTGGTTTCGAGAAGGGGAGAAGAATACTAAATTCTTCCACACTATTGTTAAAGGAAGAAGGAAAAGGTTGAAAGTAAACAGAATTCAAAATGAGGAAGGAGAATGGTTAGAAGATCAAGAGGAAATTGCGGAGGCTGCAATTGATTACTACTCAAGATAATTCACAAAGCAAGCAGATAGAGATGACTATGAGATGTTGAATGAGTTACCAACAATTATTACTGATGAGGAGAATGAAGAATTACAACGAATGCCAACAATGGAAGAAGTTAAAGAAGCTGTCATAGGACTGAATAAAGATAGTGCAGGAGGTCCGGATGGGATGACAAGAGCTTTCTACCAACATACATGGGATGTCATTGGGACGGATGTCCACAACATGGTGCGGAAGTTCTTTGGGGGATCGGAACTACTAAGATACATTACTCACACTAATGTAGTTCTAATCCCCAAGAAAGTGCTGGTGAACAATTTTTCAGAATTGAGGCCTATCTCTTTAAGTAACTTTGTGAATAAAGTTTTCTCGAGACTTATTCATGAGAGATTTAAAAGGGTGCTGCCAAAGATCATTTTATAGGAATAAACAGGATTTGTTCAGGGAAGAAGTATAGCAGAAAATGTATTGTTGGTACAAGAAATTGTTACGGAAATCAGAAAAAGGGGAAAAGTTCCGAACTTGGTGATCAAGCTGGACATGATGAAAGCCTATGATAGAGTTGAATGGATGTTTCTGACTAAGGTTCTACGAATTATAGGTTTTGGAGAAAGGATCATATATATGGTGTTTAGGTTGGTCAGTAATAACTGGTACTCAATTTTGATAAACGGACAACCTAAGGGATTTTTTCGATCCTCTAGAGGCTTAAAGCAGGGGGATCCCCTATCATCCAACCTTTTTATTATGGCAAATGAAGTAATGTCAAGATCGCTAAATAACCTTATGAAGAAGAAGGAATTCAAAATGTTTGGTATGCCAAGAGGAAGCCCTAAAGTGAATCACCTAGCATTTGCAGATGATATGATTATTTTATGCAAAGCGGAATTGGGTGCTATGCAACTGATTAATGAAACATTGAGAAGATATGAAGAAGTATCGGGACAGAAGGTGAACAAAGAAAAAAGTACCATTTAAGTGCATCACAATGTATCAGGTGGGGAAACAGTGGTAGCAGAAGTTGCAACAGGAATCTTAAGGAAGGAGTTCCCCTTTACTTACTTAGGATGTCCAATCTTTTATAAAAGGAAGCAAAAAGCCTACTATCAGCAGATGATACAGAGGATTGGGTCCAAAATTCAGGCATGGAAAGGAAAACTTCTATCTTATGGGGGTAGGGCTATTCTTATCAAGCATGTACTACAAAGTACCCCTATCCATTGCCTATCTGTGATGAATCCTCCAAAAAATGTACTGAATCAAGCACAAAGAATGATGGCTCAATTCTTTTGGAGTAGTTGCGTAGGGGGAAGAGGAAGACACTGGACCTAATAGAGAAATTTATGTTTACCAGAGACAGAAGGGGGACTAGGTTTCAGACTGTTGGAAGATCTATCACTGGCATTGTTTAGCAAATTATGGTGGAACTTTCGAACAAAACCATCCATATGGAAAGATTATATGGGGAATAAATATTGCAAGCATGCACATGCCAATGCTGTTATGTGGAAAGTTGGAGCAGGTGGATCTTAGGTTTGGAAGAAAATGTTACAAGCAAGAGACTTTATTAAGCATCAAATTCTTTGGCAGGTTAAAGGGCGATCAACATCGGTGTGGCACGATAATTGGACTGGCTTAGGAGATTTGTATGCCATCACAGGAGATAATGTAGAATGGGATGATACATATACAAGTGTTAATGAGTTAACAAAGTATGGGGAGTGGGATTTAACTGTGTTAGAAGATATCTTTCCACATGAACTAGTCGAACACATCCTACAATATATTAGACCTCCTAGTAATAGGGGGGAAATAGACATACCGTGCTGGATGCTTGACGCAAAGGGAGCTTTCTAAGTTAAAACGGCTTGGCAATACATCAGACACAAGGATAGAGCCAATATAATTTACAAGTGGATTTGGACGAAAGGAGTCCCTTTCAAAATGGCTTTTCTAATGTGGAGATTGTGGAAATTTAAAATACCTGTCGATGATAGAGTAAGGAGATGGGGAGTGCAAGGTCCTTCCAAGTGTTGGTGTTGTGAAAGTCCTAACCAGGAAACACTAGCTCATGTGTTCCTAAAATCATATACAACTAACAGGACTTGGTCCTACTTTTGTTCTTTTGCAGGCTTAAATACGGCAAGCCTTAATTTGAGAGAGGTGATTATGCTCTGGTGGGGTTCAGACATCAAGAAAGACATGAAACCATACTATAGAGCTGTACCTTGCTTTGCAATATGGGAATTATGGAGAAGAAGAAACAAGATGAAACATAAGGGGAAGAAAGCATCACTGCCTAGGGTCATACACAATGTAACTAGGAACATCTTTATGCTGATTCAACTGAGGAAACCAAGGATAAGATGCCCACTTCTCTGGCCAGAAATGTTGAAAGAATTGGATGCTTATAGGACCAAGATGAAGGTAACAAAAGTCATATGGGAATTTCCACCGGCTAGTTGGGTCAAGTACAATACAGATGGAGCTTCTCGAGGGAATCCAGGTTTAAGCTCATACGCCTTTTGCCTAAGAGATGACAAAGGAGATATTATGTATGCAAAAGGGAAGATGATCGAAACTACTACAAATACAGTGGCAGAGGCAAAGGCAAAGGCAATACTAGAGACATCTAAACATTGCAATCAATCAAATCATACTAGAATTATTATCCAGACAGATTCAATGTTATTATGTAAGGTACTAGAAGGGAAGTGGACAACTCCTTGGATAATTACAGATATGGTGGCAGAAATAAGGACATACCTGCAAAACAAGCAACATATTTTCCAGCATATACTAAGGGAAGGAAACCAACTAGCATATTATCTAGCTAATATAGCCATTGATGAAGGCAATTGCATTTTGACAGATTATAAAAGCATAGAGCCAGAAGGAAAAAAGATTATAATCAGTGATAAATTAAAATGCCCCTATTTAAGAGTATCACCAGTGAAGGGATAATAGGGCTGAGGAGGATACATAATAAGTTGTTTCACATAAATGTTATCTACAAAAGTCTGAAGGGCTTTAAAGGTAGTGAAATACTAATTAGTCTAAATATTACAGCCTGCAAAGACCAGGAAGTCTCTTGGAGAATCTTAAACTTGGAAGGAGCTAGCATCAAACAAAGAAGGAGGAGGAGTAGAACTGCAATCGGTATTGACACCACCTACAAAAACAACAAAAGCGCACAACCCATGAAACCTTAGAATGAAGGAGATCATAATAGGGAAGTCATGAACAAGAAAAAAGCAAGCAAGAATAGGAACTTACTCTTGTTAACTGATACACAAATGAGAAGGAACAATAGTGATATTTGGTTGAGGTTCCAAAGGAGTAGACAGAGACAAAGTGTGAGCTATGATGCAATATTTCGTAAGTGTGGAGGGTCTCAAGGAAATGGAATGGTAGATCTAAAATTGGAAACCCTAGACTATAGTCTATAATGTGACAGGGAAGGGCATTGTCTGAAGGGGGCTTCTTTCCATTTTTGTTCTTATTTTATATGTATTTGATTGATTTGGGTAGTAGGCCCAAATGAGTTTGTATTTATCTTTCCCAATTAATAAAAGCCCCCGTGATTCAACTAAAAAAAAATAATCTTGAGGTGATCAGAGGGGGGTATGCATTTTCTGGAACAGATTGGAAAGTAGATGAAGATGTTGTGTTTCGCAAATTAAAATATCTAGAAATTGGTGAAGCAGATCTGGAAAGGTGGGAAGCAACTGGTAGTGATAATTTTCCTATGCTTGAGCAACTAATACTTTATGGGTTGGATACACTGGAGGAGATTCCGGAGCGTATTGGAGATATAATGACACTAAAATTGATCCAAATAGACCAATGCGGCTCTTCTGTAGATAATAGTGCTAAGAGAATTCAACAAGAACAAGAGAGCTTGGGAAATTAGGAGCTTCAAGTTCGAATTACTCCAAAGGTATGTTCATTTCAATCTTTCATTATTATCTTCTTCCTATTTGTTTTCACCTGCTAAAAAAGACTTGTAAACTTGGAACATTTTGTTAAAAAAGTTTAATTTTGTTAATTTGTGGTGTATTTCTCAATTATTTTTGGTAATTGTGTGTTAGGAATAAAGGATGAAGAAAGAGAAGGGTACTTGAAGGAAGCCGGTGATGATTATACTGCTTCTCATTATATACTTCCACATCTTCTCAATTTGTGAGTTTCACTCCCAATTAAATGTTTTATGTTATTCTTTTAATTTTCTTTCTCTTACTATGTGTTTAAATCTACTACGATGTATATTGTAGCAATCAGTCACATGCATGGTAGAGTCAGAATTTTCACGCACTCAGAAAATAAGACTAGCATATAAAGTGTGGAGGAAAATATTGTTTACTTCCATATTTATCTCCAACGTGTTTGGAGTTATTGTTTTATTGATTAGAGATGGCAATGAGATGGGGCGGGTTGAGCATAACCCACAATAATTTTAACCCGCCTTGCATAACAACTTTTTTTCATTTTCAACTCACCCTACCCCGCCTCACAAAATTTTTTGAATATTTTCCGTTTTAAATTAATTTTGATACTAAAAAGAAAATTCATAAAAATAAATTCATTTTCTCATTAAGTTGTATTAATTAAATACTTATAATAACTTAGAATTTTATTTTTTAAAGGTTAATTGGGAAGCATGTAAAAAACTGTATAAGTAGTTTTTATTGAACCATTTTCACGTACTATCTTGAATAATTTAGTAACTTTTAAGAAATTATCTTAATAAATATTTTATCACTCTTATAACAGGTAAAAAGTTAAAATTAAGTTTGAACCCGCCACCCGCTCTGCCCCGCATTAGTTTTTAAAAAACTCACTTCAACTTGCCCCGCATCCCAACTGCCCCACCCCGCATAGCCTTAAAATCGCCCTGCCACATTGTCATCCCTATTAGTGATATCTGTTAATCAATAACTTATTAGTTAATTAATCTTTTTTTTTTATAGTAATTATGATCATGACAAGCTTTCTGCAAATAAAATTTCAGATATTCATCGCGAGCGAAGGCACAAGATTTTAAGATTTATGCTCCAAATGCAACATTTGAAGATCCCCTTATGCATGCAGAGGGGTATGCTAAACTTGTCTATCCTTTCACGCGTCTAGTAATTAGCTTGTTCCTTTTGGCATCCTGACTATGAATTTTACTGTTGATTGCAGGGTAAAGCAGATTAAATTGTCATTCTATTCACTTGGGAAGGTCTAAATAATTTACTTCTTGCTAAGTGCCCTATTTCATACTAGTCTCCTACTATGCTAGATTGATACACTTTATTGTGGAAAGAAAAAAAAAAGATATAGGGAAGAGCCTTCTGGAAAATCGCATTGAGCGATGCAGTTTTAATATCAGTTTTGCTTCTAAAATATGGATACCATAATTTATTTCTTGAAAGGAAATACATCACGAGAATATCTAAGGCTCCCAACATAATCTCTGTTGTATGTTGAGAGACTGTAACTACTATGGTTTACGTCAAAAGTTCTTAGCCAACCCTTTCTTCTTAAAGTTAATCAATTTATTACTATATTATGTCTTCCTTTAGGCTTGGGATTGTTGTGTATGGATAATTTCAAACTGTTTTTTTGTACATTTCAGGTGTTCAATGAGTCAAGAATCGTGGAGTACAACGTCACACAAAAAGAAATTTCTCCTGGAAATAAAGAGGTTTAAGATACATCCATCCTATTGCTTCTTCTTTTCGCTTTGTTTATTCTCTACTTTAGAACTCTGACATTAAGGTTGATGGCTTCAGATTTTAATTGAAAACAAACAATATTACAAGTTCTTGGGGAAAGACATTCATATGATATCACTAATCAAGTTGTACACGGAAGGAGGAAAGGTTGTTCGTCATGAAGACTGGTATGCATATATTTCATATCAAGAATACTTGTTGAATTTGTAGATCAACAAGGAAAATGTTAAGCATTTCTCTTGGTTTCTCGCCATGACATCCTAACGTTATTTTTTAGTTTGTGTAAATGTAAGAGGCAAGTAACACTTTGTTTCGCCATAGTGTATTTCTTTAAGTATGTTCAAATTTGTGCAACTTCATGTCACACCCCAAGCCTACACCCTAGGCGGGACTGGCACTCAAAGACCATTGCTGGCCTCAAGCGAATCCTAAGCCTGGCTTACTTAACTCAACGGAAGACAATATTCATACTTATAATGAACAAAAACACTTAACTAAACTGCATAATAAAATAACTGAGAATGTTTAAAGATTAAACATTCAACTTCGGCAAAAGTGGCAACCTAAGTCTTAACAATAAGAAATGATAATGAAAAGACTCAAAAGATTAACATCTGACTGTCTATGAAACCTCTAAAATGACTGAGATGGATGTTGGGACAACCCCACAACATCCTAATGAACTAACTAGAAAGCAATGAAAATAGATCCTCCAGAATGCAAGCAGGCTCACCGACTGACTCTGAACTGCTCATTGATCAACGGTGCGTTGGAATGCCGATCCTAGTTACCTCTGTTGCATCATCAGACGATGCAGTCCAACTGGCATCAGTACATTGAATGTACGAGTATGCGAGTTGGAAAGCTAAAACAATAAAGGCTTGAAAGGGAATCTGCAATAAACACTTATCTTGGCTCTTCTCAACTCATTAATGCTTAACTGAACTCATTTCAATATAAAGCAGTTTAAAACAAGTGCAATATAAAGAAAAGCTGTTTAAAAACATGATGTCAACTCTGTGTATATACAAGGATACAACATAACTCTGAAATATATGTAAAAATACAATAAACTGATGTATATAAAAATACAATAACTTATGTGGGAGTTTATCTAACTGACAACCATCACATAAGAGATATAGTGATGATACAACAATCTACCTCACGTTGCTAGCGCATCCTATACCCGGCCAAAAGTATAGGAGTTGAACTACTAAGTGGACCCACTAGTCTATTGTGAAAAAGGGTTCATCTAAAAAGTATGACTCTTTTCTACCCATGGTGGCTACATGGTTTTATGGAGACATAAGTTATCTAAACACATGCTCACCCCCAATTCGGTGCTCAATACTACTCCCAAAATATACTAGCTCTTATGTTTTAAAAAAAAACATACTTCTTTTGTGATTTGAGATTAGTGCTCAAAAACTTAGCTCAAAGGCTACCTTGGAAATCAAAGTTTCCCCTTTTGCTTCATTTAGAAAGCGGTTACTCTTTTCTGAAAACTAGCCCAAAGGTTCTTTGGAAATCGAGGTTTTCTTTCTTGTTTAAATGTGAAAACATTTTAAACTCTTTTGGGAATACATAGTCCCCATATACTTTTGAAGAAATGAACTTCAAACTTACTCTTTAATCTTTACTTAACTTGAACTTTAAGTCTTAAAACAAATTTAAAACATTTGGAAAACTCTAAGAACTTCTCTTGATTTGACTCTCTTAACTTTCCTTAAATTGGATTATGGATTCATGATCTCATGTTTATGGATGATTTCATGATGTTTAGATGTACCTTAAAGTGTTGGAATCAACTAGAAAATATAGGTACATTGCTAAGGAACAAGTACTAAAAGATGGAGAACGAATGGGGGGAGAATTGGCGTCCCTGGCGCTCTGAGAAGCGCGGGGCGCCATCCCTCAAACTTTAGAGGACAAGCTGGGGCACGCTGGCTGGCGTGTCACCCCAAGAGGTAAACTTCAAAGCCCCTTTTGGGGCGCACTGGCTGGTGCGACGCCCCACCCCTTCCCCAGGTGTTTGACGACTTTCCTTCTCCGTTTTTCAACTCTAAACCCTCTAAACTTCAATGGTTCTTTCCCCAAACACTTAGGATCATTTATACTCTAAATATATGATAGATTCAAATTGAAATTACACCCGAAAAACATGAATCAAAGCGCAAGAAACTTCAACAACACAACCCATAAGATTTCAAACGAAACCTTCAACAATGTTCATCAAGAACTCAATTTCTAAACTTTCAAAGACTTAAATTCGCTGAATTGAATCATGTTTGGCATGTGGGTGAACTAACCCAATGCTATGTGATCTCACATACCTTTTAAGGATCACCCCCGACGAAATCCACAAGCTACCCTTGATGAAATCGACGAATCTTGAACGTTCTTCTCCTTTCTCCTCTTTTCCAAGCCCTAGCGTAAAATTAGCTTTTCTAAAACTGACTAAAATCTGACTTTACCCCAATTAAACTCCTAAAAAGGAATTAGAATAATTAGGTAAGAAAAAGACTAAATTACCCTTCCAAAATCCGGATTAGACTTTCCTTAATCCAACAACCCAACTTCCAAAGGGCATAACTTACTCATACGAACTTGGAATCGTGCAAAATCAGCGGCGTTGGAAAGATCATTCCAAGATATTTCCAACGATATCTAGAAGTACACCTAAATCATCCTGATCTAGGAGTTATGACTGTTTGAAGTTGACCAAAAACTCACTTTAACACCTTTATCAAATTTCCAGATTTTTAAATTCTTCCCAAAAATAACTATTTGCAGATTTTAAACTTCCTTCTAGTTCTTTCTAGTTGCGAGATGGTACAATATCTCCCCCTTGGGAACATTCGTCCTCGAATGAGATTACTCTTACTAGGCTTAGGGTGTAACATCAAATTTAAGCACCCAACAAGCAAGTGCAAACAAACAACATGCTCACTCATAATTTAAAGAGCACTAAGAAGAAGATTAGTACCTTGGTCTGCACTTTCTCTGGATCCAAAGAGATGTGGATATCTCTTCTTCATATCCTCCTCAGCTTCCCAAGTAGCTTCTTCAACAAATTTGTTCCTCCAAATGACTTTGACTGATGCTACCTCCTTTGTTCTCAACTTGCGAACTTGACAATCTAGAATCTGAACCGGAATCTCTTCATAAGATAGGCTATCTTTGATCCCAATATCTTTAGTTGGTATGATCAATGACAGATCGCCCATGCACTTCTTCAACATAGAGATGTGAAACACTTGATGAACCATGGCTAACTCTTGTGGTAGCTCTAACTCATAAGCTACATTGCTGATCCTCTTGGATATTCGATAAGGTCCAATATTCTGGGGACTAAGTTTCCCCTTCTTGCCAAACCTTATAACACCCTTCATGGGTAAAACTTTTAGATATACCCAATCATCTACTTCGAACTCTAACACCCTTCTCCTAATATCAGCGTAGGATTTCTGATGACTCTGTGCCGTTTTCAACCTTTCTTGAATTACTTTCACCTTCTCCATAGCTTGGTGAACTAAATCTGGTCCTATCAACCCTGCTTCACCAACTTCAAACCATCTAATAGGAGGTCTGCATCTTCTCCCATAAAGAGCTTCATAAGGAGCCATTTGGATGCTAGAGTGATAACTGTTATTATAAGCAAACTCAGTGAGAGGTTTGTGATCATCCCAATTCCCTTTGAAATCAATCACACAAGCCATCAACATATCTTCTAAAGTCTGAAGAACTATTCTGAGATGACTTGCATGATCTTCTTTATTCCTTGAATAGATTAGTATGTCATCAATGAAGATGATAACAAATATATCTAAATAAGGTTTGAAGACTCTATTCATAAGATCCATGAATGCTGCAGGTGCATTAGTCAAACCAAATGACATGATCAAAAACTCATAATGACCATAACGGGTCCTGAAAACTGTCTTGGGAATATCACATTTCCTTACTTTCAACTGATGGTACCCAGATCTGAGGTCTATTTTTGAAAAACAAGAAGCACCTTGAAGTTGATCGAAAAGATCATCAATTCTCGAAAGAGGATACTTATTATTGATGGTAACCTTGTTCAACTGATGGTAATCTATACACATTTTAAACCATCCTTCTTTCTCACAAATAAGACCGGAGCACCGTAAGGTGAGAGACTTGATCAAATAAAGCCCTATTTAAAAGATTATTTAACTGCTCTTTCAACTCTTTCAACTCTGCTGGTGCCATTATGTATGGTGGAATAGATATAAGATGAGTATCTGAAAGAAGATCTATACCGAAGTCTATCTCTCTCTCAGGAGGGACTCTAGAAAGATCATCAGGAAATACTTCTGGGAATTCTTTTACTACTGGAACTGACTGAATAGGAGGTACATCAACACTTGAGTTATTAACTCAGACTAAGTGATAGATACACCCCGTAGAAACTAACTTTCTTGCTTTAAGGTACGAAATGAAACGACCCTTGACACTATTGAACTGTTTTTCCACTTTAAGACTGGCTCATTTGGAAACTGAAACTTGACTACTCGAGTTCTACAATCAACTGAGGCATAACAGGAATGAAGCCAGTCCATACCAAGAATGACATCAAAATCTACCATGTCTAACTCAATTAAATCAGCCATGGTACTCTTGTGATTGACGAAAATGGGACAATCATGATAGACTCTCTCTGCTAGAATAGACTCACCAACAGGCGAGAGACATTGAATGGTTCACTAAGTTGCTCAGGAATAACATCAAAGTTCATAGCAACATATGGAGTTACAAAATATAAACTCGCTCCTGGATCTAGCAAGGCATAAACAGTAAAGTCAAAGACTCGAATCATACTAGTGACAACATTTGGCAAATCCTCTTGCTCTTGGCGACTAATGATAGCATGTAAGCGGTTTGTTCCTCCTCCAGTACCGAAAGTAGCCCCTCTAGGTGCAGCTCTGTCTGGTGGAGCAACTAAAGAAAACTGGACTCTATTGCCCCCATTATCATTTCCCTGCTTGTTCTTTGGACACTCTCGCATGAAATGCCTAATCTGACCACACTTGAAACAAGCAGTGGAGCCCTCACGACAAATACCTGAGTGGTTCCTACAACACTTGGCGCAGGCAGGAGGCTTACTACCCCCTTGCGCCACACTACCCTAGGAATAAGCAGGTTTAGCTCTGAAGTTTTGATTATTGTACGCACATTTGTTCGTAGGTGCAAGCGCACTAGCAGATGATGGAGCAGGTGCCTTTTGTTTCTGTTGGAAGGATGACCGGTTGACATTACTCTTCTGCTGCCCGGACTCATTCCCTGTCTTAGCCCTCTTGTTCTTGAATTCCTCTCTATCCCTCAACTTCTCTTCCTCTACTTGCTACACATAGACCGTCAACCTCGAAATGTCCATGTCTCCAATAAGCATTGCTGCCTGGCCCTCTTTGCTTGATAGACGACCTAACCCAGCAACAAACAAGCTCATTCTACTCCTCATGTCCTTAACCATCTCCGGAGCATATCGGGATAGTTGGGTAAACTTCAACCCATATTCATGAACGCTTAGAGAATCCTGCTTAAGTGTGAGAAACTCACGTATCTTAGCCTCATTCAGTTCTCGGGGAAAGAAACACCCCAAGAAAGCCTCCTCAAAACAGGCCTAACTCACAGGTGGTGCATCCTCAGCTCTACCCCCTTTCCACTGGTCAAACTTGTTGACACCCAATTTTGACCCTCCCTAATATAAATTAATCATCGAGCTTCTCTAATTTCAAACGATTTAAAATAATTAGTTTTTATAAAGTTCAAAATAATTTTTTAGTTATTTTTAATTAATTTTATTATGCTTATAATTTTTAAATAATATATACATCTTATATAACTTTGTATATAATTAGTACATTTTAGGAATATTCGAAAATTGTCTCAAAAAGATTTTAGTTTTACTTAAATATTTGGTTAATTAGTTTAGTTATATAATGGTTTATATTTTCAGTTAATTAGTTTATAATTAAGTTAGTTACTTTATTTCGTTAAGATTAAGAAGCTTGTGAATTAATTATATTAATTCATCCTATTTAAATTGTAGCCAATTTTGCAAATAAGCTCAATGTGGTTAATTTCTTAAATTCAATTGGCTATAGTTTTGATCAATTTGGTCAATCCTCAAAAACCTAGTCTTTTATTACAATTCTAGCCTCTCTTTTACCTCACACTTAACTCATTAAAGACAAAATTGAGCCTATTTCCAGCAGCCCAATCTCCTTTCAGTACAAACCCATTCCCTGCAGCCCAACTCCAATCATTCCCAGACCAACTTAATTCCCAACGTACCAATTCTCCTAAATAACCAACCTGGCCCAATCCTCATCTTCCACAAAGAACCCAGCATCACATACGTATAACAACACAAACTGACCCCTCTGCATCTCCTTCTCCAGAAAGTCACGACCCAGCAGCACCGGCCCAGCGAGAACAAAATAAAAATCGTAATCCAGTCCAGCAAATCGACCCAGAACCGATAGTCCAAAGGCGTCAACGACATCTTCCTCACGTCCCTCTCCGTTGTACAATTTGAACAGAGAAAAGCAACACACGTTTCTGTCCTTGTGGCCTTGAGATGGAGCCACGTTGACGCCTAAGGACAATTCTTTGATCCGAAACGTCAATTCGCCCTTTCCTCTTCCGGAAAAGGGTTGAAACGTCAGGGGAAAGGTGCTTAGCTTGAATGGTGAAAGATATTGAATTAAAATTGGAGATGGGCCTTGTTCATCCGAAAAGGGGGGGGGATTCCTTTTTCCTCCGAAAATTTACCCTAGTTTCCTCCTATAAATCCCCTTGTTCCTCTACGTTATAAAGGTTTTTTTTTTTTTTTGGTAAAAAGAAGACAGAAAATAGCTTGAGCGAAATTAGTTTAAACATAAATCGAAATACACTCCTAATAGAAAAGTGAACTCGTTTAGGATCTCGGTTTTGCGTCTTTCGGTGTCGTCCATTGCTCCCTTATAACTTCATTTTGAACTCGGAATAGTTGCTAGGTCTTTGCCCAAGTCCTTTGTTTGCTGTTCGTGGTTAAGGCCGCGTAGTGGTGAAGTCGTCTTCTGGCCCGTCGTCTCATTTCGCTGCACTTCAAAAGGTAAACTTTACTTCGGCTCATCCTATATGTATTTTTTTTCTTTTATGTGTTGGATGTCTTTTTTTTATCATGGTGAGTTTTTCAAATGTCGAAATTTTTTTTTTCATTCGTTTCGATTTACTTTGACCACGAATCAGTGATGGTGTCTGTTTGAGTTATTCATGTCATCGTTCATTCTTATTTTCGTTGAAGGGTTTTAATAATTTTTCGCTGTCTCGAGCACATTTCCCTTTGTTACTGTCTTCACATGTCACTGTGTTTCTTGCAATGTTGGTTGTGAGCTGCGCTAATAGTTTATTCTTTGTTAGTCTTCATGTCTAGTTACTTGTGGTAACCTCAATCTGTTTAAAGCAAGCAAAATAAGTAGGAAAACTGACTATTTCGAGTTGTTTAAGTGTTCATTTCGTGTTGGCCTGATCTGTTCTTCCTTTGGGGTTGTTGTTAGTTTTGTTTTTGTTGCGAGGCATGTTAAACTGATGTTAATGTTTGTATCTAAGTCCTTTTCGATAATAGTATTTGGTTGTTTCATTCTTCTTCTTCTATGTAGTTTTTGGGGGGTTATGATTTCGCTGCCTAGAATGATCCTCAGAGCAAGTCTGCATCATGTTTTGCGTAATCTTGCTTGTTTAAAATTGATTATTACTTGCGAGTTTTTTCGGCATAAGATTTGAGATTTCTTGTTTTATTTTACTAGATTTTGGTCTTGTTAAAGGAAGAGTTCATTTATCCATACTGTTTTGTCCTATGTTTGCATGGGTTAGTTTGTGCCTATCTTGTGAGATTAATTATTTCTTGACTTCCCTGTTCATATCTGCTACTGCTGGAGGGTCTCAAATGCCTATGCCAATTTTTGGTGTTAAAGTCTATTGCTATGTTTGTGATTGGTGGTCCGTCAATAAATTTCAAGTTTTTTATTGTGCTTGCATGATGGTCCTACTTTAGTCTACTGTTTGGTTTGAAGCATATCTCTAAGAGTTCCGTTTGTCAAGTTCTGTATGTTGAGTTATTATGGACTTATTATTGTATATAATACTTGTATGCTTTATCATTCCGCCAAATACTCCTCATGACTCAGTTCTTATGTGTTTTATTTGTTGTGTTGCATGAGGAATCTGTCCGGGTTCACTATAAACTCATCCCTTTTGCATTTAGGGAGAGTCGTAAAGGTTCAAATTCCTCTTATTGAGTCAGACAACCACAAGAGTCGACAAACAGGTCCTGAAGTTGAAAGAAGCCGCAAAATTGAGAAATTGAAAAAAAGAAAGATTGGGCCAGGGGCCCACTCTTAAAGTTTGTATTTTGTTATTTTGGGCCTAAGCCCACTTATTTATTATTATCTTGTTAGTCCTTAGGACAGGTGAAAGAATTAGGCCTAAGACCCAAAGATAAAGAAAATATTTCTTTTATGTTAGTTTAGGACAGGTACATGTGGTTCAAATGGGCCAAAGGCCTAAAATTAAAATGGGCTCAAATATTGGCCCAAGCGGACAGAAAAATCAGATTTGGACCCAAATCTCTTTCCCTCTTCATTTTGACTATGTTCATTTACTTGCCAATATTTGTTGTTAATCCTAAAGTCGAAAAAATTTCAAATCCCCGAAAGACGCCCATTTTGATCTAACGATTTAACTAAATCGGTCTTCTAAATAAACTTAAAGAATAATTTTGAGGAATATCTCACTTAGATATTAGTTCTACATTCTCCTCTTTTTCCTTTTAAAACGACTCTAATTATAAAATCGCTTATTTCAAACTAAGTTAAATTATTTTTAGCCAAGTAATTGATTGCCCGATAGCTGCGTATTAGCGGGCATTTCGGGTGCTTTCAAACCTTTTCCGAAATACTAATAAGAACTGTCGTGCCGTAATTTTTTCCTATCTGTAGAAAAAATCACTTTTTGAAATGTTCTAAGTATAAAACAATTTAAGAAAAATACTTAAAAAAGAGTCGTCACTTAATTTTTTAAAAAAAATTAAGAAAACTTATAATTTTCAAAGATTTAAACAGAAAAAAATCATTTGAAAATACCAAAGAAGGTTCGGGGTTCAATTTACACTTCGAGAAGGGTTTAGGCATTCGAAGTGTCCGCTAACACGTGGTTGACCTGCGACTTGACTAAAATGTTTTTTGACTAATTGTTTAGAAAAAATAATAATTTACAACATTTGATTTAACTTTGAAAAAATAAATGACACATTTTTATTCCATTCTATTTTTTAGGGAAAGGGAACTAAAAATGAAATGTTTAAATTAAATTACTAGTGATTATAAATAAAATTAGAATTTATTTAATTCATTTTGAAATAATAATTTAAACTAATTTGATGAATTAACATATGGAAATCATTTTTATTTAATTGACTACCCTTAAGAAAATAACTAAGTGGGTATATATATATACACATACATATATATATATATCTATATATAATTGAAAAGGTTTTGACTAGCATTTTTTAAAGTTTATTTGAGAAAATACTTTAACTTAAAAGAAAACATTATGCTTGATAAAATAAATGGACACAAAAGAAATGTGCTAAAAATAAATCAACACAACGAAATAAACTCATCTTTGCGGAATCTAATTAAGTTAGATAACCATTCTAAAGTTAGAATTAAACAATAATAAATAATCACAATTAAATAATTAAAGAGTAAGGAACAAATCCAAGCAATAGCCTAATACATCATTCAAGATCATGAAGGTTGATACAATCTTACCATTAATAAGCTCAAAATCTCATTGGAGCAAGAATGAAACAGTGAAAGGGCTAAGGAGGCAGCAGCTATTTAAACCAGGGAGCATTAATGTCCAAAGAACTAAATATCGAAAGAGACATGTAGCTCACAGTTACTATCCTAATGCTTAAATACAACAACTATTTATTAAGATTTCACATATTTTGAACCGAAGTAAAAGGAGCTCGGGATGAGAAGATACTGCGATTATGATAACAAGCATGAGTGACTCAAAAGCCACAAACAGTGACCATAACTACACAAAACTTATATAAAAAAAATTTAAGAGATCAAGAAGGAGTCTAAACAACTAAATGGGTTGTCCGTAATTGAAACTGAAGTACTAAACAACAAGTAATCAAAATTGGAATCTAAAGGAGAAATATGCATATAATGAAACTCGTAAAGCCAAATTTAAGCTAAGATAAGCCCTTCGCATCAACTATAAAATAATGAACAAACCAAGATAAGAGAAGCGAGAAGATGGATCAGTAGTTATCCAGATAAATACAGAAACCATATAATACTCTAATAAACATGAGGGCATGCTGATACTAACTCGAATGATCAATTTCAAAAGGCTAAAACATACCAGTGTTCGAAACAGTACATAAATAATAAACAGGTTATACTAGAATAGATAGAAACTACAACATTATTTCAGTATCAATGAGATTCTAACATTCCAAATTAAACGGAAGAGAACATTAGTCCAAAACATGAGCAAACAAAGAAGAAACAGAACCAAACAGCCAGTTGAAACCAAAGAACAGTAGACTATTTCAGGCAGAACTAAATGGAGACTCATCAGACTTTCAGAACAAAACCAAACTATATCGAAACAAAGAAATGAATTTAGAGTAGCAGTCCCTTGCTTCATTCACAAAACTCATAACACTCTTAATTCTAAATGAACAAAGAAAGGCTAACTTGTAAAAGAAAATCATTTTACCTCTTTCGGAGCAACGACTGGGACTCGAGATTTCGGGAACGATTCCACCACTACCCGACTATGACTCCGAGAACTTTGATGAATGGACACGAATCAACCGAGGGTAGAAATCTGATTGCCAATTTCGTATAGCTTCAAAACCTATTTCCTAAATATTTGTCTATGGCTAATGAATAACTAGTAGTTCATTGTATTTTCTTTTTCTCTAATTTCAATTAATTCCTCTATTTTTCTGTCTCCCCCCCCTCCCTAACTCCAAAGAAGAAAAAGGTTTATATAGAGGAATTTGGTTTTGGTTTAGGGGGGAAATCCGTTGGAATTTCAAACAAAAATTCAATTTCTTCTACTCTTTTCGAAGCAACAGTGGAAGGGATTTCAAAATCCCTTGAAAAGGGGGAAAAGGGACGTGAGGGTGGTTGGATGCTGCAGGTGTAGCTTTCTTGCTGGATTTCTAGGTTTGTTGCGTGAAGAAGATGAAGGCAAGTGGGGGTCGTTTGGAATTGGGGTCTTTTTGTTGCTGTTGTATGTGTGCTGGACTGCTAGGTCTCTTTGTGAAGAAGAGAAAAAAGGAGCTGGGCCGGGTTGCTGCTGTATGTATTGTTGTTGTGAGAATTAGGGAGAAATGGGTTTGAGGTAAGTGGGCTGATCGTTTTTGAATTGGGCCATTTGGAAAAATGGCCCAAATAGGAAAGGGGTTGAATCCTTTTAAAATGTTGGACTTAATTTAGATGAATTAACATTAATTAATTACCGAGCTTCCTAATCTTAACAAAATAAAATAATTAATTTAATTATAAATTAACTAATATAAACTATTACTTAGACCAAACTAATTGACAAAATATTTAACTAAAGCTAAAGTTATTTTAGATGAATTTTGAATATATACAAATTATATACATAGTTATTTAAATCATACACATTATTTAGAAATGCCAAAACTATAACTTTCACTATTTTTTTTCTTGAAATCTTATAAAGCTAATTATTTTATATCGTTAGAAATCGAAGAAGCTTGATGATTAATTCATATTGTGGAGGGTCAAAATTGGGTGTCAACAGCTATCCCTCGTTTTACTTGGATTGATGAAAGAAATCCAAGCAAAATGAAATTGACGAATCCAATTTTGACCGACCACATCTTCATCTTTTGGAAAAAGGATTTGGGTATGTACTTTAGGAGTCATGGCCGGACCCTGGAAGTGGATTTCCTACATATCTCAGGCTATATGAGAATTCAGGCCACTTGTAGTTCGACACGCTTGATTTGACGCAGGATTTGAAAGAATTCAAAAGTCATCCCGATACCGAATTATGAAAGGAACGAAATGTTTGAGAATAAGATTTAAGTGCGAATGTTGGAGTACAACCGAGTTTCAACATTGATTCTACCTACATATCCCTCAACTTAAGGAATCAGGCTGCTTGTAGTTCGACTCTATCGGATGAAAAGGAAATCTATTATGCTAAGATCACCTTTGGTTCTAGAAAAGTGACAAAATGAGTCGAGTATGGAAAGGAGGCTTGCAACCTCTTAGCCATGAATGTGGCGCGCTTTACACCCTTAATTAAGAACTTACACATACATAATTTCCAAAACTCTTGGAGCATTGCCACTCAGATTGGAAAGCTGCGTCCGGTAGAGACCAAAAATTTCTGAATGCGGAACAGAAATCGACAAACCCAAAGATAAACCCATATGCCTTCTGATATGGGTGTGGTTTGATTGTGGTGGAAGTCGCTCCTCTACTCGGGTCCTAAGAGTTTGGCATTCCTCTTTGGACTATGTCCCAGTTTGCTGCTAAGAAAAAGTTCCACGTTGCGCTGCATCCTTGTTGATGTCGTCCGCACCTGTGGTTTGATTTGAGAATTCATCCTCTTGGATGCTCTCGACAAAGACTGAGATAAAACTCGTTAGTGTAAAATATGATTCAAATGGGGAGATAGCGTCTTTTACTATGTTGACACTTAATTGCTCTCCTTGAATATTTAACGTCAGTTCCTTCATCTTAACGTAAAGCAAATAAAGTTTGCATTTTGTATTTGTAATATAATCTTCAATATACCCTTCTTTGATATGAAGTAATAAGAAATAGATTAATGTAATATGTCGATAGCTCTCTTGATATCGTTCTTGCAAATGAAAATAATAATGATGATTCTTCATTAGTAAGATGACGATAATCCATTGGTAGGATGATGCTGATCCATTGGTAGGATGGTGCTGCTACATGATATTATGATGATGATGTTTCATCAATAGGATACTGATGTTGATAAAGAAGATCCATTGGTAGGATAATGTTGATTTATTGGTAGGATAATGTTTATGATCCATTGATAGGATAATGTTAATCAATTGGTAGGATAATGATAATGAAGATCCGTCGATAGGATGATGTTGATCCATTGATAGGATGATATTGATGATCCAATGGTAGGATAATGTTTATGATCCATTGATAGGATAATGTTAATCCATTGGTAGGATAATGATAATGAAGATCCGTCGATAGGATGATGTTGATCCATTGATAGGATGATGTTGATGATCCATTGGTAGGATAATTATAATGAAGATCCGTCGGTAGGATAATGTTAATCCATTAGTAGGATAATGTTTATGATCCATTGATAGGATAGTGTTAATCCATTGGTAGGATAATGATAATAAAGATCCGTCAATAGGATAATGTTGATCCATTGATATGATGATGTTGATGATCCATTGGTAGGATAATTATAATGAAGATCCGTCGGTAGGATAATGTTAATCCATTGGTAGGATAATGTTTATTATCCATTGATAGGATAATGTTAATTCGTTGGTAGGATAATGATAATGAAGATCCGTCGATAGGATGATGTTGATCCATTGATAGGATGATGTTGATAATCCATTAGTAGGATAATTATAATGATGATCCGTCGGTAAGATAATGTTAATCCATTAGTAGGATAATGTTTATGATCCATTGATAGGATAATGTTAATCTGTTGGTAGGATAATGATAATGAAGATCCGTCGATAGGATGATGTTGATCCATTGATAGGATGATGTTGATGATCCATTGGTAGGATAATTATAATGAAGATCCGTCGGTAGGATAATGTTAATCCATTAGTAGGATAATGATAATGAAGATCCGTCGATAGGATGATGTTGATCTATTGATAGGATGATGTTAATATGTCCATCGATAGGACGAATGAAAAAAGATGATCCATCGGTAGGACGAATGAATATGATGATCCATCGGTAGGATTTTGAACGTATGTCCATCGGTAGAACAAATGAAGATGATGATCCATCGGTAGGATTTTGAACGTATGTCCATCGGTAGGATGAATGAAGATGATGATCCATCAGTAGGATTTTGAACGTATGCCCATCGGTAGGACGAAATAAAAAAAATGATCCATCAATAGGATTTTGAACGTATGTCCATCGGTAGGACGAAATAAAAAAAAAGATGATCCATCGATAGGATTTTGAACGTATGTCCATCATTTTACCTTCGAACATTTGTATGTTCACTTGCCTTGTTGGGGATTTGAGCAAAAACAATGTTACTCATATTCCCGATTACTTCTTTTGGAATCAAAAGCATCAAACCATTTTCTGCATCCAAAGAAAATTTGTTAGTTTTAAGTGAACTGATCTGTGTTGATTTCTTCGATTGCTTGCTCCTTGTCTTATTATCCCCGATTGATTTTTCCGATCTCCTGCTTCTTGGTAGATAAGACAAGAATTTTGTATGCAAAAATAATTAAAACACGAAAAAAAGTTTTAAGGAAAATAGATTTTCAAAACGTAATATTTAGAAAAGGTCACTGCCAAGTGTCATGTCATGTCAAGCTTAGTGAACGCCTTTGAAGTTGATGCCTCGAGGTCTATCTGATTACTTGCTGGGAAGTATTCAAAGCTGTTCTAAACTGCCGATGAGCCTCATTAAAATTTTGAGGTCATCCTCAAAATTTCTGTCCCAGTAGCAAACCTGAAAGTAACTTCAGTATTGACTTTATTGGAGATATCTTCTTCTTGAGAATTTTTGAGTCCCTCTCAAAAATTCTGTCCCAGTTTCTATTGTAAAGAGAAATAGAAACCTTACGGGAATTATGACCGAGCCCTTGTGGTGCCTACGTATCCCGTTGAGGCAGGAATCAGGTCAAACGTAGTTCCCCTCTCGAGGATTAACAAAAAATAAGAAATTACAACAAAATTGATCGAGGCCGACATAGGCCGCCTACGTATCTCATTCTTGAGAATTCAGATCGAATGTAGTTCATTACAAAGGGGTAAATTCTAAGCATAAACGATTACAAACAAATAGAGGCGGTTACAAGGAAAAGATAGAAATCGAGTCTTCAAACATGTTATCTTTTGACAGCATTTAACTTGTGAGATCCAATGTTCATGCTTAACCATGTGATGTCATTAAACAAATGTATTGATGTGTTCTCCAAGCAAACTGATGAGTTCTCTTTCCTGTGTTTTTGTCAGATAGGCACCAATTTTGATTTCTTTGACGCATTCATCGTGTTCTTGATTCACTATTTTGATCTCTTTCGAATTTGGCTTGTCGTGACTTTCGAACTGTCTGAATTCCTCAACCAGGTGGTAAGGCACCATGATCATTTCATTGTAGTCCTCAAATTCGTCTACATCTACCTCATTTTGTTCATTCAACTTGTGACATAACATGCTATTGGCAGATTTGAAAATATTTTCATTGAAATCATAGACATATACTATTAGATAGCAAATATAAGGCAAGTAAGGGAAATTTCCGCATTAAATGAGGTTTTCATTTGAAATAAGAAAATTAGAAATTTAGCCATGACGATAAATCATTTTGTCTTTTTTCAAAATATGATGAGGGAGATTAAAACATAGTGAGACAAAAAATAGAGTAAAGGATAGGTCTCAAGCCATTTTCGGAACACCGCTAATTTTAGCAATAACATAAAAAAAATATTTATGTCTACCAAGACGAGCGAGGAATCAAGAGCGAAGTGGATGTCTAACTAGGCATTTTCTCCTTTGACTCGCTGTCTGATATGACTAGTGTCTCGATCATCTCTTCAAGCACAATATCACCTTCTTTGAACCAATTTTTGATCCCTTCCCCTATACCATTTTGCATTGGGAAAAACTGATATAAGTGAGGTAATGATTTTGGAAAAGTTTGATCGAACTTCTGCTTATTTTGACCCTTCTTTGGCACTAAAGCAAAAGCTTGATGAGGTGCCATGATCGCAAATTTGGATTTCTCTCTTTTGGTTGGTGAGGCTACAACTTTCTCAAACTTTTCAAGGTTGGCTGAGATTATAAATTTCTTCACATTCAAATCTTCTTCGACTTCAACCATATTAATAGTTACCCCTCCATGATTTGGCATGGGGTTACTAGTGACATTAAGAGTGGCTGTCTGAAGCGTGACGACCTTTTGATCTATCAAGTCTTGAATTTTATGCTTCAAGTTGATCTGATCCTCGATAATATGCGGCGCCTCATGAATGATAAGCACAGTGAAGATCGGGTCTATAAAGCTTGGAGTTGACATTGATATTTTTTGGATCAATTGTCTGTATCAGGCCAACTGATTTCAATCTCTCAAAAAGTTGTGTTCGACTCTCAACCAAAGGAGTAAATACTCTAAAAGGTTTCTTCTCATGATTTGGGCGAGGAGGATAGTAATTATTTCCTGGATGTGAAGGTACTTGACGGTAGTTTAGATGATTTTGGTGATTTGGCACTTGCGTTTGGAAGGTTGGGTATTGTGGAGCTCGGTAGCTAGGAGAGGTGTTTTGGTAGTGCAGGGGTGAATTTTGGTAATTTGATTGGATATTTGAACAATTAACTGATGGACCTTGGTAATATGGATGGGTATTTTGGTGATGTGGGGGTGGAGTTTGGTAAATAGAAAGTGGAATTTGGTAACTTGATTGGGTATAACAAGCTGGATATGAATTTTGTGGAGCTCGGGGATAACCTTTGTAAGGTAAAGATTTTCTGAAGTGTCTTTTTCCATCGTAGGAAATGGAAGACACATCCTCTCTTTTCTTCTTCAACAATCCGGAGGATTCAGTTAGGGTGGCAAAGCGAGAAATCTTTCCAGTTTTAATCCCCTCTTCGATAGCCTCACCTACCTTGACTATCTCCACAAATTTTTCTCCAATGAGCAACATTATCTTGTCGTAATACTCTGGCTCTTGAATGCGTATGAACACTTCAACGATCTCCTTCTCAGTCATCGGAGGTCGAACCCGGGCGGCCTCTTTCCTCCACCTATATGCATATTCACGATAGCTTTCGGTGGATTTTCGCTTAATTCTCTCCAAAGAATAGCGATCAGGAACGATCTCCACATTGTAGGCGAACCGTTCGACGAAATCCTTAGCTAGTGCATTCCAGCTAGACCATTGTTTTATCTTATGAGAGGTAAGCCATTCCAGCGCTTCTCCACTTAAACTTCGGCTAAAGAGCCGTATTAAGAAGGCTTCATTCCTGCCAACTCCTACGAGTCGATCACAATAAGTTCTCAAATGAGCCAACGAATTTTTGGTTCCTCTGAAAGTGTCAAATTTCGGCACTTTAAACCCTTCCGGGAGGTCCAGATTCGGGTGGATGCACAAATCCTCATAATTCAACCCATTCTCCTCAGGAATACAGTGCAGCTCCTTCATGGCTTTCCTGATCTCTTCTTTCATGTTCAGCTTGGCTGCTTGTTCCTTTGACCTCCACTCTCTCTCCTGTTCCTCATAGTGATCAAGCTCGGAACAATTGACATAGGGTTCATTTGGAATTGGAATTTGAAAAGTAGTCTTTTAAGGTAGAGGTGGAGCAATGGAGGGATCCTGGGCTTCATAATTTTGGGGGAAAGTCTGAGGGTTGGTATGTTGATTTTGGTGACGAGTGAAGGTTTGCGGACTAGTAGCATTTTGATTTTGCGAGAGAGGGCAAACTTGTGGGTTGTCATTTAGATGAGGAGGGAAGGTTTGAGGGTTAGTACCTTGAGGAGGAGGTGATGCTTGGTAAGAAACGGAGGCATGATGGGGATTTGGGGTGGTTAGGTCGATGATTGGGGGATTTTGAGCGGGGTTAGAGGGTGGATTCTGAACCTGTTCCGCGCTTGGAGGAGGAAAGTGGAGTGGAGGTCTTCTACCTCCCAGAGGGTTGGTATTAGGCAAATCTTGTCTTCTTTGCATTTCATCCCTCATTTCGGCAATTTGTTGCATTAATTGCATAATTAATTCATTTTGATCAGTGACAGTGGGTTGAGCCACAACAACATCATTCAGGTCAGTCTCTTCATTGTTATCACCCATTACTGTCTTTCCTTTTTGCAAATTTTGATTAGGGAAGAAATCTTTGTGAGCCTTAGATCTTGTAAAATAAGGTTGTTCAGTCAACTTATCAACACAGATCAGTTCTAAGTACCTGACAATGAAAAATAACTCAAAAGATAAACGTGTTAGCCTATATAGATGATAAATAGTATAAAATATCACACATATAACCACAACACACAAGAGTTGCTCCACTTGAAGATAAACTAGCCCACGTATTTAGAGAATAGACAGGAATTTGTCTATTTGATTTTGAGCTTAGTGGATCAGAAACGTCAACTTGAGTCGAGACCAAGTCAAAGGTATCTTTCATCGTCGTACTTTTGAATTTTGATTGAAATGTAACTCTAATAAGGTTTTTTTTTTTTTTTTGTGAAAGTGAGATTTGAAAAATAAAGTTCAAATTTTGTTGTGAAACTAAAGACTCGAAGAGTAATTGGACGCACTTTTGATAGTGACTTGATATTTATGTTTAAAGGGTTCTAGAAAATAATTCAAAGAGGAGTGAGCTAGAATATCTTCAAATAAAGCAATATACTCACACAAGCAGTTATAACACATAAACAAATATTGCGCGTCTAAACAAATATGTGACCCTTTTATGCCAAGGGTAGGCCTAGCGATTCGAAGGATGTATAACGTCGTTTGAAACATTGCATTGCCTCGAAACCTAAATTTATACAAATTTTACAAATAAAACTGAAAGGGGATACATAATAGGGAAAAGGGATACAAATGATCAATCCCATGCAGGGGTACAATCCAAAACTATGCTTCCATGGACGGTCTTTCTTTTTGATTTCCGAATGTCCACACTTTTGGATGAAATGGTAACTTGATGCTTCTTTAACTTGAACAAACTATTGAACTCCCAACCCTAAGAGGCAATGTTTTGCCAAATGACATATATATCCTTCAAATTTAAACACATAAGTATGATCGTCCATTTAGGCCGTGGGCCGTTATGGACTCAAGGTGGTCTCTCTAATGGGCTCAACATGCCTTGGGTGTTGAGTCATCTTAAGCCAATGCGCTAAATTTTGGAAATTTGGTTTCGCTCTACGCTAGTTGACTAAGAGTGGGCTTTCTTTATAGTGGATTGGTGACCCAAGCGGACTACTTGGGCTGGAACAGTTAACGACCGTTGACTATCCAGTAGCCAACTACATTCGTCAGGGTGTTCCGAGAATAATTTGGTTAACGAACGACTGCGGCCCGCATAATCATCCTTTAAATGGAAAATTAAAAATAAGTGTCGTTTGACGGAATATGTTATGCCATGAATGCAACAGTTTATAGCATTTTAAACACATAAAGCACAAATAAACAATTCAGCAATTAATAACAATTAGTCAAATAGTCAAATCTTATGGTTAGAACTTAATTAATTCCCGAGCGGAGTTGCCATTTCAGTCGTGCCGTAATTTTTTCCTATCTGTAGAAAAAATCACTTTTTAAAATGTTCTAAGTGTAAAACAATTTAAGAAAAATACTTAGAAAAGAGTCGCCACTTAATTTTTTAAAAAAAATTAAGAAAACTTATAATTTTCAAAGATTTAAACAGAAAAAAATCATTTGAAAATACCAAAGAGGGTTCGGGATTCAATTTACACTTCGAGAAGGGTTTAGGCATTCAAAGTGTCCGCTAACACGTGGTTGACCTGCGACTTGACTAAAATGTTTTTTGACTTAACTTTGAAAAAATAAATGACACATTTTTATTCCATTCTATTTTTTAGGGAAAGGGACCTAAAAATGAAACGTTTAAATTAAATTGCTAGTGATTATAAATAAAATTAGAATTTATTTAATTCATTTTGAAATAATAATTTAAACTAATTTGATGAATTAACATATGGAAATCATTTTTATTTAATTGACTACCCTTAAGAAAATAACTAAGTGGGTATATATACATACATACATACATACATACATATATATATATATATATATATATATAATTAAAAATCTTTTGACTAACATTTTTTAAAGTTTATTTGAGAAAATACTTTAACTTAAAAAAAAAAACATTATGCTTGATAAAATAAATGGACACAAAAGAAATGTGCTAAAAATAAATCAACACAACGAAATAAACTCATCTTTGGGGAATCTAATTAAGTTAGATAACCATTCTAAAGTTAGAATTAAACAACAATAAATAATCACAATTAAATAATTAAAGAGTAAGGAAGAATATCGAGTTTGGGCCTCTTTTTTGGGCCAATTTCGTTGGTTTTAACCCAATCCCATTTTTGTATACACTGGTTGTATATCAGTGTATATCGGATGTATACAGCCCTTTTCTTTACTCTCCGAGACCTGTTCCGGCTTTCTGAGAACCTGTATTTCGCGCCAAACTTGCGTTTTCATTTTTTGAACCTGTCTATCGGTATTTTTTCCATGTATACCAGTGTATACTGATGTATACAGAAGGTGCGCAGCCCCTTTTTAGGGCCTTTTGAGACCTGCAACCAGTCCCTAACCTCTGTAAACCTGCTCTTGATTCAAAATTCATTCAAGGCTGACTCGATGGAGAGATAAATGATGACTCATTTGCCCATCAAGAAAATGCAAAGAGAGAAGGAGGAGTCCATGAAGACTCGGGATTCACATGCAACAAAGAACATAAATAAATTAGCACTTATGGTAATCAAGAGTAATAAAGAAATCACACAAATTATTTGACTAGTATAAATTTGACCTTAAATAAAGTCCAATAAACAATAAACTAAGATGAAACAAATCCAAGAAATAGCCTAATACATCATTCAAGATCATGAAGGTTGATACAATCTTACCATTAATAAGCTCAAAATCTCATTGGAGCAAGAATGAAACAGTGAAAGGGCTAAGGAGGCAGCAGCTATTTAAACCAGGGAGCATTAATGTCCAAAGAACTAAATATCGAAAGAGACATGTAGCTCACAGTTACTATCCTAATGCTTAAATACAACAACTATTTGTTAAGATTTCACATATTTTGAACCGAAGTAAAAGGAGCTCGGGATGAGAAGATACTGCGATTATGATGACAAGAACTTGGACCAAACAAGCATGAGAGACTCAAAAGGCACAAACAGTGACCATAACTACACAAAACTTATATAAAAAAAATTTAAGAGATCAAGAAGGAGTCTAAACAACTAAATGGGTTGTCCGTGATTGAAATTGAAGTACTAAACAACAAGTAATCAAAATTGGGATCTAAAGGAGAAATATGCATATAATCAAACTCGTAAAGCCAAATTTAAGCTAAGATAAGCCCTTCGCATCAACTATAAAATAATGAACAAACCAAGATAAGAGAAGCGAGAGGATAGATCAGTAGCTATCCAGATAAATACAAAAACCATATAATACTCTAATAAACATGAGGGCATGCTGATACTAACTCGAATGATCAGTTTCAAAAGGCTAAAACATACCAAATGTTCAAATAAAGACATAAATAATAAACATGTTATACTAGAATAGGTAGAAACTACAACATTATTTCAAAGATCAATGAGATTCTAACATTCCAAATTAAACGGAAGAGAACATCACCCAAAACATGAGCAAACAAAGAAGAAACAGAACCAAACAGCCAGTTGAAACCAAAGAACGAGACTATTTGAGCAGAACTAAATGGAGACTCATCAGACTTTCAGAACAAAACCAAACTATATCGAAACAAAGAAATGAATTTAGAGTAGCAGTCCCTTGCTTTATTCACAAAACTCATAACACTCTTAATTCTAAATGAACAAAGAAAGGCTAACTTGTAAAAGAAAATCATTTTACCTCTTTCGGAGCAGCGACTGGGACTCGAGATTTCGGGAACGATTCCACCACTACCCGACTATGACTCCGAGAACTTTGATGAACGGACACGAATCAACCGAGGATAGAAATCTGATTGCCAATTTCGTATAGCTTCAAAACCTATTTCCTAAATATTTGTCTATGGCTAATGAATAACTAGTAGTTCATTGTATTTTCTTTTTCTCTAATTCCAATTAATTCCTCTATTTTTCAGTCTCCCCCCCCCCCTAACTCCAAAGAAGAAAAAGGTTTATATAGAGGAATTTGGTGTTGGTTTAGGGGGGAAATCCGTTGGAATTTCAAACAAAAATTCAATTTCTTCTACTCTTTTTGAAGCAACAGTGGAAGGGATTTCAAAATCCCTTGAAAAGGGGAAAAAGGGACGTGAGGGTGGTTGGATGCTGCAGGCATAGCTTTCTTGCTGGATTTCTGGGTTTGTTGCGTGAAGAAGATGAAGGCAGGTGGGGGTCGTTTGGAATTGGGGTCGTTTTGTTGCTGTTGTATGTGTGCTGGACTGCTGGGTCTCTTTGTGAAGAAGAGAAAAAAGGAGCTGGGCCGGGTTGCTGCTGTATGTATTGTTGTTGTGAGAATTAGGGAGAAATGGGTTTGAGGGAAGTGGGCTGATCATTTTTGAATTGGGCCATTTGGAAAAATGGCCCAAATAGGAAAGGGGTTGAATCCTTTTAAAATATTGGACTTAATTTAGATGAATTAACATTAATTAATTATCGAGCTTCTTAATCTTAACAAAATAAAATAATTAATTTAATTATAAATTAATTAATATAAACTATTACTTAGACCAAACTAATTGACAAAATATTTAACTAAAGCTAAAGTTATTTTAGACGAATTTCGAATACATACAAATTATATACATAGTTATTTAAATCATACACATTATTTATAAATGCCAAAACTATAACTTTCACTATTTTTTTTTTCTTGAAATATTATAAAGCTAATTATTTTATATCGTTAGAAATCGACGAAGCTTGATGATTAATTCATATTGTGGAGGGTCAAAATTGGGTGTCAACAAGAACCCCAAACCCCTTTTAAGTTTTCATTAGATTTTCTATTTTAGTCTTTTGAAAACAATAGTTTTTTTAATTATACTTTAAAATTAAGTGGCGACTCTTAAAATTAGTCTAGTCTATTTTTATAATAAAATAAAACCAAGTCCTAGCGACATTCTTCAGTTGATATGAAGCTAGCTCAACTCTCTCCGTATCAGCAACATGCATCACATCAAACACCTTTTTCAGTTCATCAACAAAGTTCTCCGGATCCTCAGAAGTGCTTGAACTAGTGAAACTTGAAGGATTCATCCTCAAGAACTCACGAATCCTTGAAGTGTCAGCCTTTTCTTATCGAGCTCTTCTCTGCTGCCCAACTTGGTTAGTCAAAACTTGACTGAGCATCCTTATAGCCTCTCTGAACTCAGAATTAGTAACTTCTCCTTGTGGTTGCACTTCGGGTGCATTGGGTAACTCTTGTTCCTCAACATTCCTCCTATTTGGACGATCTCTGACTGCTCTTCGTGGAGACATGATTATCTGAAACACGCGCAGGCACGAATTAGAGGGAAACTTTTTTTGAGATAAACTCTAACACACGAAATGAGTGTGAAAGAAGTGAAAGAATTCCTAAATGTTGCAGCCTCCTAATTATAAATGTGACGTGCTTCACACCGATAATCAGGACTCTACAGACACGTCTTCATAGACTCCCTAGGACTCTTGAACTCTGTGCTCTAATACCAAATTTGTCACGCCCCGAGCCTATACCCTGGGCGGGACTGGCACTCGAAAACCATTGTTGGTCTCAAGCGAACCCTTAGCCTAGCTTACTTAACTCAGCAGAAGACAATATTCATATTTATAATGAACAAAAACACTTAACTAAACTGAATAATAAAGTAACTGAGAATGTTTAAAGATTAAATATTAAACATTCAACTTGGCTAAAAGTGGCAACCCAAGTCTTAACAATAAGAAATGATAATGAAAAAACTCAAAAGACAAATATCTGACTGTCTATGAAGCCTCTAAAATGACTGAGATGGATGTTGGGACAATCTCATAACATCCTAATGAACTAACTAGAAAGCAATGAAAATAGATCCTCTGAAATGCAAGGAGGCTCACCGACTGACTCTGAACTGCTCACTGGATCAACATTGTACTGGAATGCTAATCCTAGTTACCTGTGTCTGCATCATAAGATGATGTAGGCCAACTGACATCAGTACATTGAATGTACGAATATGCGAGTTGGAAAGCTAAAATAACATAGGCTTGAAAGGTAATCTGCAAGAAACACTTACCTTGGCTCTTCTCAACTCATGAATACTTAACTGAACTCATTTTAATATAAAACAGTTTAAAACAAGTGCAATATAAGAAAAACTTTTTAAAAACATGATATCAACTCTGTGTATATACAAGGATACAACATAACTCTGAAATGTATGTAAAAATACAATAAACTAATGTATATAAAAATACAATAACTTCTGTGGGAGTTTCTCTAACCAACAACCATCACATAAGAGCTATAGTGATGATATATCGCTCTACCTCACGCTGCCAGCGCATCATATACCCGGCCAAAAGTATAGGACCTGAACTACTAAGTGGATCCACTAGTCTATTGTGAAAAGGGTTCATCTAAAAAGTATAATCCTTTTCTACCCATGGTGGCTACATGGTTTTATGGAGACGTGAGTTATCTGAACTCATGCTCGCCCCCAATTTGGTGCTCAATACTACTCCCAAAATATACTAGCTTTTATGTTTTAAAAAAACATATTTCTTCTGTGATTTGAGATTAGTGCTCAAAAACTTAGCTCAAAGGCTACCTTGGGAATCAAAGTTTACCCTCTTGCTTCGTTGAGAAAGCGGTTACTCTTTTTTGAAAATTAGCCCGAAGGCTCTTTGGAAATCGAGGTTTCCTTTCTTGTTTAAATGTGAAAACATTTTAAACCCTTTTGAGAATACATAGTCCCCATATACTTTTGAAGAAATGAACTTCAAACTTACTCTTTAATCTTTACTCAACTTGAAATTTAAGTCTTAAAACAAAGTTAAAACATTTGGAAAAGACTTTTGGAAACTCTAAGAACTTCTCTTGACTTGACTCTTAACTTTCCTTGAATTGGATTATGGATTCAAGGTTCATGATCTCATATTTATGGATGATTTCAGGATGTTTAGATGTACCTTAGAGTGTTGGAATCAACTAGAAAATATAGGTACATTGCTAAGGAACAAGTACTAAAAGATGGGGAACGAATGGGGAGAACTGGCGTCCCTGATGCCCTGAGAGGTGTGGGGCGCCATCCCTCAAACTTCAGAGGACAAGCTGGTGTGCGCTGGCTGGCGCATCGCCCCAAGAGGTAAACTTCAAAGCCCTTTTTGGGGTGCGATGGCTGGCGCGACGCTCTACCCCCTTCCCCAGGTGTTAGACGACTTTCCTTCTCCATTTTTCAACTCTAAACCCTCTAAACTTCAATGGTTCTTTCCCCAAACACTTAGGATTATTTATACTTTCAATATATGATAGATTCAAACCAAAATTACACCAGGAAAACATGAATCAAAGCGCAAGAAACTTCAACAACACAACTCATAAGAATTCAAACGAAACCTTCAACAATGTTCATCAAGAACTCAATTTCTAAACTTTCAAAGACTTAAATTCACTGAATTAAATCATGTTTGGCGCATGGGCGAACTAACCCAACGCTATGTGATCTCACATACCTTTTAGGGATCACCCCCGATGAAATCCACAAGCTACCCTTGATGAAATCGACGAACTTGAATGTTCTTCTCCTTTCTCCTCTTTTCTCCTTTTCTCCAAGCCCTAGCGTAAAATTAACTTTTCTAAAACCGACTAAAATCTAAATTTACCCTAATTAAACTCCTAAAAATGAATTAGAATAATTAGGTAAGGAAAAGACTAAATTACCCTTCCAAAATCCGGATTAGACTTTCCTTAATCCAACAGCCCAACTTCCAAGAGGCATAACTTACTCATACGAACTCAGGATGGCGCAAACTCGGCAGCGTTGGAAAGATCATTCCAAGAGATTTCCAACCATATCTGGAAGTTTCCAAGAGATTTCCAACCATTTCCATGAGCTAGGAGTTATAGCCATTTGAAGTTGACCAAAAACTCACTTTAATACGTTTACCAAATTCCAGATTTTTAAATTCTTCCCAAAAATAATTATTTGCAGATTTTAAACTTCCTTCTAGTTCTTTCTAGTTGCAAGATGTTACACTTCACATGTTCGATAAACTTAATCCTAAAGTCGCACAAATTCACGGTTAATTAATGCCACTTTTAGCTATATCTTTGTTCTTTATCGAATTACATAATTTTGCCAAAAGATGTTTCCATTTTGGCAAAACGAGTAAGTCTTGCTAAGTTGTGTTCTCCCTTATTGTTATAATGTGACTTGAACCCTTGACCAACTTAGCTATCTAAAGGCAAAGGATCGGAGTCTCATAATAAGTTGAGCAAGCCTCACTCGTCTTGCCAACATATGCTCTCTTATATAATATTTTGTGTACTCGTCACATGACATACTTTTGCAAAAGATGTTTCTTTTGGGCAAAACGAAAGAGGCTTGCTAAGATGTACTCCCACATTGCTACAACATGACTTGAACCCTCGAACGATATAATTGGTTAGAGATGGAGGTGTTTCACCAACTGAGCAAGCCTCACTCGTCTTGCCAAATATATTCTATATAATGTTTGATTGTATCGTTTATTCCTATTTTTGAATGGTTTTCGAACAATGTTTGCAGCTGGGATAAGAAACCTTTACGGAATAGGGAGACAGTGAAGGTACCACTTGTTGGATGTATGACTGAGGTATCTCGTAGAGCTTCAATGCTTTTAAGACATGCTTTTAATGGGGTTTGGAAAAGATCCCTCCATTTAAATTGCAGTGATTTGTTTTTAAGTGTTTCAATTAGTTGTTACCATATTGTAAGAAATATATATATATATATATACATATATATATATATATATATATGAGTGTGTGTGTGTGTGTTTGCTTGAAAATAGGGAAAAATGTATGAAATAGCATACATTTAATTAATACTAATTGTTATAGTCATAATTTATTTTATTTATAATTCGTAGCAAATATTTCATTTTTTTTGCCATCTGGTGGGACCCATTCGGAAGGTATATTAGTATATACGAATTCCCTTTATACAATTATGTGTTGTATAAAAATTAATTGTATATATTAGAAGAACATTTGTTTGTATATAATTTGTTGTTTGTATATGTGCCACAGTTATACATAACAAGACCTGTATGTATAATCTCTTTATGTATATATGTAGTAATTTTGTTTATATACAATTACTATTTTTTAGTTTGTTTATACAAATTCAATTTGTTGTTTGTATATTTTTCGTAGTTATACATAACAAGACATGTTTGTATAATCTCTTTACATATATATAGTAATTTTGTTTATATACAATTACTATGTTTTAGTTTATATACAAATCAATTTACAGATTACCGAAAGATACAGATTTCAGAATGGAAAATATACGTGTATTGCACGCTACTTAGTATAAATATTTGTAAATGATTTAAATACAATTACAATATGTATAAATAGTTATTCATAAAATTAAGTAATCAAAAAAGGAGTGTAACATCAAAATTTACGTTCGCAACCCCTTAACCACTAGTCTAAACCTTCCACTTATGTCAAAATGTTTCAATACTTATATATATATATATATATATTAAATCAAAATTTAACTTCTATATACAATGTAATTTTCAGGTGAAAGGGTGTGGCTTGACACCACTCGGCCAAGAGTGGATCTGCCCTTGTATGTGGTGTACTACATGTATTGTATTATATTGTAGCGTACATATAACCTTTAAACGAAATGTGTGTGTTGAGACTGTATGTGTGCATTTAGCTCAAGTAAGCAGCAGGCCAATATGCCTGCTTGCCTGCTGAGGGTTGTTGAGTCATTTGACCTGATTTCTTTTTTCTCATTGGTTCTATTATTTCAACTTTGTTTTCCTTCTACTGTAAAGACATTTTTAGCCCATACTGCATTGCCCACTGTGGGCTCATATTTAATTCAAACAAAATTATAATTTTAAAAATTATATTTATTGTCAGTTGACGAACAATTCGCTTAATATGAACGTGAGGGAGTACAATAAATAAGAAGTATGAAAGAAATTTACCAATAAAAGAAGGAATACGAGTGTGTTGGCCTTTGTTTATTTTGAATAATAATTTGAAAAACAACTTCAAATTGAGAGTTACTCAGTTCTCTCAATTTAAAAGCTCTCACATTTGCAAAGGTTTCTCTTTCTTTCTTGATAATTTCTGCATTGTGTCTTGATTAGCTTAAATGCATCTTGATTAATTAATTGTAGTTGTCAAAGAAGACAAAACAGATGAATAATCTTTCTTAGGCTGATTAATAGTAGTAGTGTAAATAAACCATTGTGTCATCATTTGTCAACAAACCCATCAATTGTTTAATTAAAGATAATGACAAAAGTTTAGTGCGGTACACCTTGTTTCACAATTATAAAAATAGAAAAGAAATACCCCATTGAGCATCTCATTTGATTGTGTTCTCATCCATCATCTCTTTTAATAATAACAAAGCAGAGACATTAAATCTGCAAATTGCAATAATTGTTATCCTCTCTATTGACTCTTTCTGCCCTGCAAAGAGAAATGGCTTATGCTGCTATTTCTTCACTTATCTATACACTGAACCAACTCTTGAAACCTAATCAATCTTTGGTTTGTCCATGCTGTACACAACAACATCTCCAATCTCTCTGTCAAAATCTTTCTGCTCTGCAAGATTTCCTCGACGATACTACCACAAACGATATTGAAACTCTTAAGGTATATATGTAATTCATTAAATCTTACTGATGTTATATATTCTTTTTAATTTATCGATTTTCAATTTCAAGGTTGTAGAAAAGAGGATCAGAAATGTAGTTTACAAAGCAGAAGATAGAATTGATTCAACTCTAAGAAGCATCATTCTAGCAGATCGCGAGGACAAGCGGCAAAAGGCTTGTACATCCTTTTATGAAGAATTGTTGAAAGTGGAACAACAAGTTTATTTTCTCAACAAAGAGGTGATGTTGCTCGAGTTTAACAAGCATGGAAGCAAATCTGCAGAATTAGCAAGAATTTCCTCCTCACCGGAAAAAAGTACAATTGAGGAAAATACTATTGTTGGGATGGAGGATGACTTCAACACCATACTTGATCGTGTCACTACCCAAACAGACGAGTTAACTGTCATACCAATTTTTGGTATGGGCGGTATAGGTAAGACAACTCTTGCCAGAAAAGTTTATGATGATTCATACATTCGTTCTCGATTTGATAAACAAGAATGGGTCACTATCTCTCAAGAATACAATGAGAGACAAATGCTTCTTGAACTGGTCTCTTCAATTACTGGAAGCAAGCAAGAAACAAGTGATGATGAACTAATGGAGATTGTGTATAGAGGTCTGAAGGGTAGGAGATTTCTAATTGTTATAGATGATATTTGGAGTACAAAGGCTTGGGACCAAATGCAAAGAACATTTCCAAATGATGACAATAGAAGCCGAATTCTATTAACCACTCGGCTCAAGTATGTTGCTGATTATGTCAGTTGTCCTGATATACCGCCTCATAGTAAGTCTTTTCTAAGTCTAGCTGATAGTTGGAATCTATTCACCGAAAAATTATTCAAAAACGATCCGTGTCCTCATCTCTTAGAAAAAACCGGGAAGCATATTGTAAAACAATGTCGAGGATTACCCCTCTCGGTTGTTGTTGTTGCTGGAATTCTTGGAAAAATGGACCCAACACATGATAATTGGAAGAATGTTGAGGAAAATCTGAACTCATTCTTTGGTACGGTGTCTGAACGGTGCCAATCAATTCTTTCTTTGAGCTACAGTTACTTGCCCCAATATTTGAGGGCTTGTTTTCTCTACATAGGAGGTTTTCCAGAAGACAGAGAGATTTATGTTTCCAAGTTGATTAGGCTGTGGATTGCTGAGGAATTCGTCAAGGCAAGAAGCAATAAAAGGTTAGAAGTGGTGGCAGAGGTGTATCTACAAGAGTTAATTGATAGAAGTCTAATTTTGACTGGTAAACAAACGGCTAATGGAAGGATGAGAACTTGCAAAATTCATGATCTTCTTCGCCAACTATGCTTGAGTGAAGCTCATACTGAAAATGTTGTGCATGTCTTGAATGGGAATGTTCTCGAAGCCAGAGATGATCAACGTAGAGTGATCCTTCTCTCTAAATATGAAGAGAAGTATGATTATCGTCCGCCACATAGCAGTGGTATTGTCCGTACCTTTATTTCAATGGGTGTAGCTTTTCCACAAGAGATGCGTTCCATTGTTTCACAGTTCAAGTTGCTTAAGGTATTGGACGCATTATCAATTGATTACAATTTCTCTCGGGTAATACCTCAACTTGTACATTTGAGATATGTTGCTGCAAAAATTGAGGAAGCTCTTTCACTAGCCAAATTGAGAAATTTACAGACCATAATTCTTGGAAGACTTTCAGTACTGGATAAGTTGAAGCAGCAAGTAGATATCTGGAGAATGTCAGAGATAAGACATTTGGATATTAGATGGCCACTATGTATATCTAATCCTGTTGAAGCAGAACAAGCTTTGTGCCTTCTGAATAACTTGCAAACACTTTATCTCTGTAACTCTCCTTTTGTTGCGGAAATCATAAGAAGAAGTCCCAATCTGAAAAAGCTAAAGATTATAGATGATTCTGAACATCCTGAATGGCCTGCTATTCTTGATTCTGTCAGTCTTTTACAGGATCTGGAGACACTAAACATACAAAACATGAAATGGATGATTTTCTGTGGGGAGAGTTTCCGTCCTAATCTGAAGAAACTGACATTAATATGTACTTATACATCATGGGAAGATATGAAATTGCTGGCTAATTTACCGAATCTTGAGGTGCTCAAAGGGGATCGTGCATTCTATGGAACATATTGGAAATTAGATGAAGATATTGTGTTTCACAAATTAAAATATCTACGTCTGATTGATGGCTTTGATCTGGAAAGGTGGGAAGCAGGACATGCCAATTTTCCGGTGCTTGAGCAACTAATACTGGATAGTTTCTATAATCTGGAGGAGATTCCGGAGAGTATTGGAGAAATAATGACACTAATATTAATCCGAATAAAATGGTGCGGCTCTGGTGTAGAGACAAGTGCAAAGAAAATTCAACAAGAGCAACAAAGCTTGGGAAATTATGAGCTTCAAGTTAAAATCTCTCCTAAGGTATGTTAAAATTCCATCTTTGAATCAGATCACTTGTTTTTAGAGGCTTTATTTTAAATTTGTGATCATTTGGAGCAAATTTTAAGGTGGTTTAATTGAAATTACAAATTTAAAGAACACTTTGTTGAACAATACATATAAATAATGCCAACCAAATAATATTTGTCAACAATCTAATAGTATATAATAAGATAAATCAAATACAAATACCACAAGGTACTTTGTTAATTTGTGGTGTATTTCTCAATTTGTTTTGGAATTATTTTTGGGAATTGTAGAAGGGATGAAAGATGAAGAGAGAGAAGGGTACTTGAAGGAAGATGGTGATGATTATATACTTCCACATCTTCTCAATTTGTGAGTTATACTTCCAATTTAATGCTTTATTTTCTTCTTTTTAACTTTCTCCTATTACTATGTTTTAAAATTTATAATCATGTTGTAGCAATCAGTTATGTGATAGAGTCAGAAATTTCACACACACAAAAAATAAGAATAGCATATAGAGTGTGGAGGAAAATATTGGTTACTTGCATATATATCAAATACAAGAAAATAAGTAGCATATTATTTATTTTTCTAGAAAATATTTTCAACACCCCTGTAGACTGTAGTTTTGTATAACTTGTTTCCCTACTCATCTTAGACAAGTTATTTTCCTCAGCTTGTGTTTCCTAAAGATAATACTTTTTAAATTTTTTTGACCAAACAAACCTGAGAAAATTTGAAAATATTTAGTGATATAAATAATGAGAATTCATATAGTAGATCTCCAGCTTGTTTGGAACAGAGACGCAGTTGTTGTCTTAGTGATATCTGTTAATTAGTTAATAAATCATTTTTTATAGTAATTATGCTCTCAAGCTTTCTGCAAATAAATTTCATATATGCATCGCGAGCCTAAGGCACAAGATTTTGAGATTTATGCTCCAAATGCAACATTTGAAGATCCCCTTAATGCTTAACTTGTCTATCTTATAATAGTAGCCTTGTTTAGTTTTCAACGTATTCTTGTTATATTAGAAATGAGGAGCAAAAAAAAACCAATTTCAGTGGTAAACGACTCTGTCATGCTTTCTTTAGTATTTTATCTTGGTCTTTTCACTTCCCTTTCCTTTTCCCAAACTGCTTTATAATGCTTACTTGAGGCGAGGATCTATCAGAAATAACTTCTTTACCTCACAAGGTTGGGGTAAAAGTCTACTTACACATTACTCTCTCGAGACCCCAGTTGTATGTTGTTGGTTGATATTTTTTTGTAATTTGATTAATCTATCACTATCGTACTTGTGAACTTGCGATTTACGCAATAAATCCAATACAGTATTTTGGTATTCAGAGTAGTGCTTGCTTTCTGTTTTCTGCCTTTAATGTGTCTAGTAATTAGCCTGTTCCTTTCAATTCTACTTCCATTCATAACTTGTATTGTAATCCTCTATATTATTAGAGTAAATTTTAGGTTTAGCAAACATAAAAATCATATTTGTATGTTATAGCTATAGTTTGTATAATTGCGCTCCATAGCAAAATTTATGTTTATTATGGCTATTAATATGTATATTTGGTATACATATACAAAATGAATCAATTGTATAATTTTTTTCGGTATACATTTACAAAAGAATCATTTATATAATCTGTGTTTGTATAAAGCGAGAAAGAGAAAAAGAGAAAAGAAAACTGGGCAGGAAAAGATCTGTATTTGTATAATTATAAGTGTATAGGACGAAAATATATGTATTTGTATTTGTATATACAATTTTCTCTTGTTTTATACAAACACAAACACAATTTATACATTTGTGTTTGTATAAAGTGAGAGTGGCGAGTGAGATCTGGGAGAGTGGCGAGCGAGATTCTCTAGGGAGAGAGGCGAATGAAAAGATATATACAGTTTTCTCTCACTTTATACAAACACAAACACATTTTATACATTTGTGTTTGTATAGCAGTGAGAGAAGCGAGGGAGAGACTGCCAGCGAGATAACGAGAGTGGTGAGCGAGAATTTCAGGGAGAGAGGCGAATGGCAACAGTTTGCTACGAGTTACAATTAAATCAAATTGTGGTTATAATATTTAATTGAATTAATAATTTGTTATTTTATGCAATTTTCTCATATTAGTAAGGCAATGCTAGTTATGAATTTTACAAAGCAGATAAAATCATCATTCTATTCGCTAAGTTGTACTCCCCCATTGCTTACATACAGCATACAATATAATTGGCTAAACGTAGAGGTGTTTCACCAACTGAGCAAGCCTCACTCGTCTTTAAGTGTTTCAATTAGTTGTTACCATATTGTAAGAAATATATATGTTTGCTTGAAAATATGTAAAGATAAATTATTCAGTTGATCCATTTGGGCTTCCATAGATAATTTTCATCCTATTATTTAACTTATATTTAAATTTTAGCCAGTATTACTAAACTTGGGATAAAACTTGTGTGCTCCTCTGCTTCTTTTCTTCTATAGATTTAATTCTCCAGCTTAATATTTTTGAAATCCCTAACTACTTGAATTTTTTATCGAGAGAGTTTGATTTTTAAACAAAGTTGAGGATGTAATTTATTTTTTCTCTCTGATTAAATATGTTGAAGTAAAGTCACTTATTGATCCTCCATTTATAGAGTGATAGACTAATCTCGTCAAATGTCAAAAATTGAATGGCAAGGCACAATTCTTACGAGTTCTTCTAACGATTTTTGTGCAGTTGAAGCATGCAGACGGCAAATAAAATATCCCAAACTCACACTACAACTCCTTTGAACAAACACACTTCGAGACTATCTTTTTAATAAGGAAAAATTATAGAAATTTCACCTTTTAGTTTACTTATTACCATTATTCTCTATAAGTTTTACAAATCTCCAAAATCCCTCATTTTCGCGCATCAGATTAGTGTATCATGTATAAAATGTACATCAGATTAGTGTATCATGTATAAAATGTAATGTATCTTACTTGACAATTAACGTATCTTGTGCATCAGATTAATGTATCAGCGCTTATATTATTATATCTGTTTAAGAAATTTTTATAATTATAAATTTTTAAGGGATATATTGTAATTTTACATTAAAAGTATGTGATTTCTACAATTTGTCCTTTTAATAATATGAAAAAATTAATATAAAGCCTAAATGACTTGGCCCTATCAAGCCTGCCTTCTCTATAAAAAGCCCACAAAAGGGCAAAACACAACGAGCCTATTTATATATTAACATTTCGATCTTGAATTTCTCGTGAATTTATTTTTTTATATTATAATATTTTTATTAAAAATTTTAACTCTGCCACTAGGGGTGTATAAAACCGAACCGAAAGTCGAACCAAACCACAAATCGAGTCAAACCGAAAAAAATCCAACTAGTGGTTTGGTTTGACTTGATTTGGTATTGGGAAAAAAATCCGACTATATTCGGGTTGGTTTGGTTTTATACGTAAAAATATTTACTTTGATATAATTTTAAAATATTTGTTATACTATTTCATAGTTTTTGTCTTTTAATATATTATTTCAAGTTTAAAACTTATAATTCGGAATTGTCCAATAAAGATTATAGTTTATAGATGTTGATAATTATAATATAACTTAAATCAAAATCAAATTAATACTAATGCAAAAAAAAAAAATCAATTCAACACTAAGAATGACAATAATATTGAATATTTATTCTTTAGTTTTACATTGGTTTAGACAATTAAAATACATAATCTAATTTTAATTTTTCTTAAATATTTAGTAATGTAACTAATACTTATTAAACTTATTTTAGCATGATTTAGTACTTTTAAATTATGATTATTTTCATTATGACTTTGCAATATTTATATGATGATTTCATTATTATTTTTTAATGAATATTTTAGTGTTATCAGTACTCATCTCATATTTAATTTGATATTTAAAAAATTCGAACCAACTTGATCATGTACACCCTATTTCTATCTGCCACGATGCACTTGTACAAGCTAGAGTGGTGTGTGCAGTTGAGTTGTCAGGCATGCGTGATGCGTCGCCTCATATATGTCATATGTGAGCACACTGTTTATGTTCGATATTAAGCTTTCTATTGTACTAATAATGGTACGGATGTTTTGTGTCATACTAAAGCCACAATTTGTCAATGGCCTTGTAATCATAAATGATGATGAATGTGTAAGGGTGTAAAATGTGCGGGTAAAAGTTAAATTTGAACAAGTTAAAATAGATTGAGTTAATAAATAAGTGGGTTATTGACTCGGCAAAAAATTAGTTTGGATGAAATAAGATAAAAAGAGAATCATCATCTAACTATATATGATTCTTATTAAGTTTTACATTGCTTTGTTTGTTTTGTTATAAGTTTTAGTACCTAATAAAATTATTATTTTTTCTTTATTTATGATTATATATAACACAACAAATAAAAATATCAATCTAAGCTATATATCCATTCAATTTTTATTAGATTTAAATAATAAATAGACAGATAAATAACCAATTCAAACTTGAATGAGTTAGATGAGTTATATTTTCATAGACTAATTTTATCATATCTAATTGATGGTTTTTTTTTTTTAAGGCAAATGACGATGATGTGGTAATTACTAGAGCATTCCTTTTCTTTCTCTCTTTTCGGTTTGTTCTCAATTTATGTAACACCATTTAATTAGACATAAAGTTTTAAAAAGACATAATAAATAAATATGACTTTTAACTTGGTGTCAGCTGAGAACTACGACCTTTAACTTTGGGTGTGCATAAATATGCACTTAAACTTGTATAAAATTGAAAAAATTAACACATTCGTCCTACATGACACCCTACATGGCAATTTCATGTCCTACATGACATCCTATGTGTATTATGTCATGTAGGCCAAATGTGTGTACTTGTTTAATTTTATACAAGTTTAAGTGTCTAGTTGTGAACATTCAAAGTTAGAGGGCATAGTTGTCCGCTAAATCCAAGTTAAGGGTCATGTTTATGTATTATGCCTTTTAAAAAGCTAGAACTGTAGACTTTTGAATTTTTATGTCTAAAATAGATCTTAGATATTTGTGTGACTATAAATCGTTTCGCTAAATATAAAAGAAAATTTTAAATTTAAGTTATTTCTGATTTTTAAAAAATGGCAACAGTTTTCATGATATAGACTATATAAAAAAGTGTGTCACACCAATTAGTATGGAGGATGAGAACAAAGAGCTGTATTTGTTTGTAAACTCTCCTGGGGGCTTGGTAATACCTGGGATCGCACTATTTATTCTAGTTCCTACCGCTTTTCTACTTATTGGAAGAATAAAAATGGAATTAAAACCTAGATTTTCTCATTTTACCAAATGCGTAGAAAAAAAGTTTAATTTTGTTATATAATTATTCATGACAATTAATATTGAGGAAAATACTATTGTTGGGATGAAGGATGACTTCAACACCATACTTGATCGCCTTATTTCCCAAACAGATGAGTTAACTATCATACCAATTTTTGGCATGGGCGGTATAGGTAAGACAACTCTTGTCAGAAAAGTTTATGATGATTCATACATTCATTCTCGATTTGATAAACAAGCATGGGTCACTATCTCTCAAGAATACAATGAGAGACAAATGCTTTTTGAACTTGTCTCTTCAATAGCAAGCAAGAAACAAGCGATGATGAACTAATGGAGATTGTGTATAGAGGTCTTAAGGGTAGGAGATTTCTAATTGTCATAGGTGATATTTGGAGTACACAGGCTTGGGACAAAATGCAAAGAACATTTCCAAATGATGACAATAGAAGCCGAATTCTATTAACCATTCGACTCAAGTATATTGTTGATTATGTCAGTTATCCTGATTTTCCGCCTCATAGTAAGTCTTTTCTAAGTCTAAAAGATAGTTGAAATCTATTCACTGAAAAATTATTTTAAAAAAAAATCCTTGTCCTCCTCTCTTAGAAAAAACCGGGAAGCATATTGTAAAACAATGTCGAGGATTACCCCTCTCGGTTGTCGTTGTTGCTGGAATTCTTGGAAAAATGGACCCAACACATGATAATTGGAAGAACGTTAAGAAAAATCTGAACTCATTCTTTGGTACAGTATCCGAACTGTGCCAATCAATTCTTTCTTTGAGCTATAATTACTTGCCCCAATATTTGAGGGCTTGTTTTCTCTATATTGGAGGTTTTCCCGAAAATATGGAGATTGGTGCTTCTAAGTTGATTAGGTTATGGATTTCTGAGCAATTCGTAAAGTCAAGAAGCAATAAAAGTTTAGAAGTGGTGGCAGAGGAGTATCTAGAAGAGTTAATTGATAGAAATGGTGTGCCTAAGTAAAGCTCATACTGAAAATGGTGTGCATGTCATGAATGGGAATGTTCTTGAAGCCATAGATGATCAACGTCGATCCTTTTGTCTAAAGATAAAGAGAAGCATGATTATGGTATGCAACATAGCAGTGGTATTATCCGCACCTTTATTTCAATGCAATTAGATTTTCCAGTACGGATGTGTTCCATTGTTTCACAGTTCAAGTTGCTTAAGGTATTGGACGTGTTACCAGTCCTGCACGATTTCTCTTGTGTAATACCTGAGCTTGTACATTTGAGATATGTTGCTGTAAGAATTAAGAAAGTTGTTTCACTAGACAAATTGAGAAATCTACAGACCATAATTATTCGAAGACATGTCTATCTCGGACCAACAACATTGAAGCAGCCAGTAGATATCTAGAGAATGTAAGAGATAAGAATATTGATTTGCCACTATATATATCAAATCATGTTGAAGCAGAACAACCTTTGTTTCTGAATAACTTGCAAACACTTTATCTCCGTAACTCTCCTTTTGTTGCGGAAATCATAAGAAGTCCCAATCTAAAAAAGCTAAAGATTTTAGATGATTCTGAGCATCCTGATTGACCTGCTATTCTTGATTCTCTCAGTCTTTTACAGGATATGGAGACACTACACATAGAAACTGAAAAAAAACATTGACCCAATGATTATCTCAGGAGATATTTTTCTTCCTAATCTCAACAAGTTGACATTAACACGTACTCGTATACCATGGGAAGTTGTGAAATTGCTGGCTAATTTACCCAATCTTGAGGTGCTCAAAGGGTATCGTGCATTTGCTGGAACAGATTGGAAAGTAGATGAAGATGTTATGTTTCATAAATTAAAATATCTACAACTGTATGGGCCTTATGATATGGAAAGGTGGGAAGTAGCAGCTGGTAGTGATAATTTTCCGATGCTTGAACAACTATTACTACATTGGTTTATTCAACTGGAGGAGATTCCCGAGAGTATTGGAGATATAATGACACTAAAATTCATCGGAATATATTTTTGCAGCTCTGGTGTACAGACTAGTGCAAAGAAAATTCAGGAAGAGCAACAAAGCTTGGGAAATTATGAGCTTCAATTTATTTATTAGTCAATTTTTAATTAATGTGTTCATCTCGTTTTCCTATAATTTTTTATTTCACTTGCTAAATAGGCTTATTAACTTGGACTTATAATACAAATCAAAGAAACATTTTATTAAGTGATAGCGAACTCAAAGGGATGTATATTTTTTTATGGAAAAAACGATCCAAGGGTATATGTGCTCTATTTCATATAGTTCCAAATAGAATTTGTAAATTATTTAATAAAGTAGCTAAATTAAATATCCTATCCAATTTATCATGATTGCCATATTTTCAATTTGAAATGTACTACTCCCTCTACCCTAATTTTATATGATTCATTTACTTTTTTAGTTGGTCTAAAAAAAATAACACATTTCTATATTTAGCGATAATTTAATATTAAAATGTTCATTTTATCCTTAATGAAATGATTTACAGTCACATAAATATCTACTCCCTCCATTCCTATTTAGTTGTCACCGTTTTAGGTTTCACACCCCTTAAGAAACTAAGTTAGTTTACCTTTGTACCCTTATTTTGTGTTCTCTTGAAGTCAAGTTTTCAAAAAATTAACATGAATTAATTTACTTTGATTAATTAATTTGACCAATAAAATAAATTAATCACTTAGTTTTTCTATGTTAGGATAAATGTTTACTTTCAAGGTTAATAACTTTCAGAAGGTAAAATAAAAAGAATAATATTATTTATGCATTGATTTTGTGAAATGACAAATATTAAAGAATATCTATTTTTAGTAAAGACGATATAAATAGGAACATAGAGAGTATCACTTATGTTAGATCATAAATTTCAAAAGTCTTTTTTTTTCTTAAATTTTGTGTTAAATCAAATTTACTCATATATAATGGGACAAAGGGAGTATATATTTGTTTCCCCTTTTCTAGCTTTGAAATCTACTACTATTATTATTATTATTATTAGGCGAAATAATCTGATAGACACTTGTACTTGTATGCGATTGTATTCTGAATTCTTCTACTTGATCTTTTGTCAATTGAACCCTTAATCTCAATTAAAATGAAACTTTTAAACCTTTCCAATCATGTGTGGAGCTAACTTTCTCTTACATAAATGACATATCATATCCATGTCAAATATAATAATTCCATGTCATAATTATTTCATAAATATTTTTAAATTATTAACCAAAAATGTTATTCCATAAAAGACAAAAATAATAAATTTTCTATTTACAAAAATAAAATAAAATAATTATTTCTCTCACCTTTCCCCCACCTCCCTCAACCCACAACCACCATTAACACCATCTCCATTAACTTTTTTTTTTCTTCTTCAGGGCTATTATTATCTATAGCCATGACCAGGCTCTTCAAGTTCTTAAAAATCATAATCCTATTTTTTCTCAAAGTTTCTAACATTCATAACTCTTAATCGTATTTTTTTTACCGACGTTTACATTATACATTTGAACCAACATAAATTTCTTTTCTCCATTAATACCAATAAATCACCATTAAAATATCACGATAGATCACAATATTTGTATACAATTTTACATAACACACTTCATCTAATTTCACAAACACATTCAACAATTACTTTTCAGCCTTCAAGATTATTGAATCTTTGTCACCTTATGGATTGTAAATAAACCAGAAAAGTGGAAGAAAAAGCAAATCTATCATAACTACATTTTGTTTCTCTAGAAGAAATAAAATATGAAAAAAGTAAAGAAAAGAGAAATAGGAGATGGCTGGGAAGGGGAGAAAAAAAAAAGAAATGGAGGTTGGATGGGGGAAGAAGGTAATGATAATTAGAGAGAGAAATAGACTGGATTGGGCTAGGAGGGAAAGAAGAAAGAAGTGAATTTTCTTTTATTTTTGGTCTTCTTTTAAAAAACATTATTTCTAGTCCAAAATTTGGAGTTCACGCTGTTCTATGCTTGAAATCACGTGTTCGTGTCAACTCAATAATTAAACTATCTCATAAACTTGATCAATGGTCAGAAGGGTTTAAAATATTGAGTTTCATTGAGTTTAAGTATTCAATTGATAAAGAGTTAAGTAGAAGGGTTTAGAATACAAATTCATACAAATACAAAGATTCATCACACCATTTCGCCTTATTATTATATTATATTATATTATACTATACTTTATTATAAAGGGGAGTTTCACCAGCTCAAGCAAATAACAGGTCAACATGCCTGCTTTCCTGCTGAGGGTAGTTGAGTCTTTTGAGCTAATTTCTTTTTTTTTTAATTGGTTCATATTATTGCAGCTTTGTTTTCCTTCTACTGTAAAGACGTTTTTAGCCCTTCAAAGTATATTTCATTGCCCACTGTGGGTTTCACTTATTTTGACTTACATGCCACCCTTTTTAACTATTGAAATTTATGGAGTAATATTTTACAATGCTATGATATTGCGTCGAAGGGTGGTTCCGGCTAGTGATATTGTGTCGAAGGAAAATGGTTCCGGCTAGTGATATTGTGTCGAAGGGAAATGGTTCCGGCAAGAGTTTGAATATTGTAATTTGATGCATTTTGATATTTGTGATTGATCTACTGAACACTTGTGATTAACCTTACTTGATACGTGTGAATGACCTACTTGATATGTGGGATTGATATACTTGAAGCTTATTGATTGTTGAACTGTGACTATTAGTCTGTAGGTGTTAAGCCTTGTGAACTGTGTATTGTAAAATTGTTAGGTTGGGTTGATTTCTATTCAGGTTGTAGTTTGAGGAGGTTCGATTGAGTTGATTTCTATATATACAGGTTGTAGTTTGAAGAGGTTTGGTTGGGATGAAAGAGAAAGTCAAGAAGGGGGGGGGGGGGTGAATTAGAAAAAACTTTAGTCAAATGTATACTTTCAAGGTTTTTTTTTTTTTTTTTTTTAATTTAAAGAGGGTCAAGGGCCGTCCCATTTTATATGGCATCATTTTCTTTTTGATCCGTCCCAAAAAGAATGTCATATTTCCTTATTTAGTAAGTATTTAAAGGTAGAATTCCTCTTTTATCCTTGTTGAACCCACTTAATCTTAAAGGCAGTACTACAATACATTTATGAGGAGAGAGAAAAGTGAGTCTACTTTTTAATATAACTATTTTTTGAAAGGGCAATTTGGTAAATATTTCAAAGTCTTCATTTTTTTCTTAAACTCCGTGCTCGGTCAAATATTGCCATGGACGGAGGGAGTAATAAAAACAAAAGAAGAGTCGGTACAACTCTTAAACAAAAACCAAAAAGAAAAACAATACCCATCACCTAGACACAAACACAAAACGGAAAGAGGAAGAACGACACCAAAGGAAAAGAGAAAACGGAAAGCGTAGAATCACTCCTCGACCCCAAGAAATTGTCGGCAAACCACCGATGCTGGCCACAAAAGACCAAGTCGCAATTAGCTCAGACAACAACCCAAACGAAGCTTTCAAGGTTAATAACTTTCAAAGGGTAAAATAGAAAGAATAGTTTTATGCATTGATTTTGTGAAATGACAAATATTAAGAATTATTTATTTTTAATAAAGACGACATATAAATAGGAATGGAGGGAGTATCACTTATTTTAGAGCACAAATTTCAAAAGTCAATTCTTTTTTTCTTTAAATTTTATATCAAATAGGGAGCGGATCAACATGTCTGCTTGCCATTAGAGCTAATTTCTTTTTTCTCATTGGTTCATATTATGGCAGTTTAGCTTTGTTTTCCTTGTACTGTATATTTCATTGTGGCTTCACTTATTTTGACTTAATTAGATGCTACCCTTTTTAACTAGGGAAAAGGATCAAAAATATCTCCAACTTTAATTTATTAATGGACTATATTTCTATCGTTAAAATAAAGTCATTTATACCTTCGTTGTTACTAATTTCACCATTTATATCCTCATTGATGGAAAATCCCAAATTAATTCAAATTAATCCGAATTTTTAAATAAAAAACCATTTCCCATTTTAAACCCAATGCCCCGACCCCTCTATCTTTTAACCGGTATAACCCATTCTCCTTTTACTCAGGCAATTGTACGGTCTCGATTCACATTCCACCATTAATGGAACACAAGTTCCATTCCCTTTCCGTTTCATTCCAATTTTCAAAGTTGCCAACTTTTTCTCTCGTCTCTACCAAAAAGCTCACTTTTTTATTCACACTCAAAAAAGAGATTCCAGTTATAATTTCTCTAACGATGCAGCAATGAAACACATGAGGGATAAGCAAAGATTTCGATTTACAGGCCGTCATGATGACCAAGGCCCGTCTAGCAGCTCGTGAAGAAGCCCTGCCCGACAGGGCTTCACTAAAACGAGCATAACTTTTTACTCCGAGTTTGAATTTTAGCAAACTCTGTGGCGTTGGAAAGAGTATTCAATTATCTTTAATTTGATAGGTTATGAACTACCTAATTCATTTTGTGCTAAAATTTATGATCGTTTTAAGTTGACCCAAAACTTGAAGGTTGAACTACCCCATTCACGGTCCACTTCACTGACCGTGTGAAGCACCACGGGCCGTGTAGGCTACCGTGTTTCTTCACTTGAGTTGGGGTTGCACTAAGTCGTTTCCACGACACACTTGACGAAGCGTGTGGGGTTCTATGGACCGTCTAGTGGTCCGTGGTTCCTCACTGTCCTTGTCCTTGGAGGGTGTAACACATCGGATCTCAAAATGAAGAAAATCCTAGTTTTTAGAAAATCTGGTGCCAGTACCAACGGAACCACCCATAGACCGTAGGTTGGACCACGGACCATAGGTGGAGTTCCTTTGTTAAAGCCCAAATCTTTATAGTCTCTGATCCCACCCACAGTCGACCAGTACGGTCCGTGGTTGGACCAACGGACCATAGGTGAGGGTCAGTAGCCAGTTAGAGGGCAATTGCTGATGGGTCAACTTTAAATAGTCATAACCCTTAGCACAAAAGGAATTAGGTGACCCATGACCTATCAAATGAAAGATAATTGAATCCTCTTTCCAACGCCCATGACATTATAAATGGAAGTTGAGGTGTCTAGATGTGCACTCTCAAAGTTGATCGAAGTGTTAACTTGCCATCTGTGATCAAGTTTAATGTTTGTTTGTGTATTAGGCCAATATAACATTGCTTCAAACTTCATAGTAAGTAAGTTTTTCTTGTATGATTACTTCTATTCTTATTGTGATAATTCAATGTATTTTCTGGAACAGGCCCATGGTTGAGAGCGGTAAGAACCCCCAAAAGTATATCAGGTACTCGGCTGCAGATCTTGAACATATGCTTGGTGAATTTTTCGAGGGTAAGACGTTGAATGAGCCAAAACGATGAACCTCTGACTAAAAAAGCTAGCTGCATATTCCACACTTTTTCTGTGTTGATACACGACATAGTTCTTTCGCCAGCGTTGATGGCTTTGTTAAGGTTTATCATGTGTAGGATCTGCAGGTTGCAACAAAAGTTTGAGGAAATAAAGAGTGACAAAAGTATATAGGATATGAGAACAGTAAAATGCAGTGTTTTCTTTACTTTTTTCTTATAGTTCAAGTATTTAACATGAAATGTTAAGTTCGTATAGAAAAATATAATTCTTATTCCATCGTATACACATTTTATGTCTTACTGAGGACAAAGAATAAAATTATCATAGCGTTCGTTACATGTATCATCTGCATACACTTGTGTCATCACCAACATACTTGTAAAATCAAGTAATACGAGTTAGAATTCAGTCGAATGCAATAACTTTTCAAAAAACAGAAAAAAAACGAATATTAATTTTAAAAAAGCAAATTGCAATTGTTAATGCATACATACCACAAATGCAAGCAAAGAGAAAAATAGCACAGCGGAAAGATACACTAAAGTTTTCCATTGAATAGTTTAGTGATGAAAATAATCAATTTACCTTTTTTTTTTATAACAGTAAAATTGAGAAATTATGGTTAATGGAAGTAAAACTTACCATGTCATAATTAATTAAGTTACCAATTATATGTATTAGAGAAGGATTTATTTTGTCCAAACTTTTAAAATTAGCTCATTATGATTAATTTTTTTCTGAAAGAAAATACCTTTGGTAAGAAATAATTAGTGTTTGACCAATAAATTTTAAAAGCATTTTAAAACAATAATTAGTATCATTCTTGTCAATTTTCAGCTGAATGCCTCTCAAAGTGAGAGAGTCTTTTCATTATATTGAGAAAACAAAGATTACACATCCCTAAAGATCTATCATTTCTATTCCTAAAGATCAGCTATTCTATCTCTACAAATCTGCTATTGAATCCCGCTAAATCTGTCTTGCTATCCATCCAAATCAGCTATTTTATCACAATATTTATTCCTTTGATTCTACAACAAATGTATATGATCATGCTAATTTATATAACTATATAATTACATTAATATATACAATCATTTAGCTGTCCATCATGCTAACAATTCAAACTGTGTTTTTAGGAACCAGATTTCAAATATGTGTAGTAGGGATGAAGTAGTTCTTTCACACTCTTTTAACCAAGATGTTTTATTTGAAAATATAAAGAGAAGAAAAAATGATTGAGTTTTCGAAAAATCGATTAAACTCATGGTTTAAGAGAAATCAAATTTTCAAAAGAATAGAGTCGCCACTTAATTTTTAGTAAAGATCAAGAAAAACTTAAGGTCTTCAAAAGATTTAAACAGATAAAATCAATTGAAAAGGGGTTCGAGTTCAATGTACAATCCGAGAAGGTGTTAGGCCCTCAAAATGCCCACTAATCAAATTTTCAAAAGAACAGAGTCGCCACTTAATTTTTAGTAAAGATCAAGAAAAACTTAAGGTCTTCAAAAGATTTAAACAGATAAAATCAATTGAAAAGGGGTTCGAGTTCAATGTACAATCCGAGAAGGTGTTAGGCCCTCAAAATGCCCACTAAATTGCGGTTTACCGGCAATTTGACTAAAAAATAGCTTTGACTAATTTCAAGAGAATATTAGTTGAGTAACAAGAAATTTATTTATTTTTATTCATCATCATCATCTTCATCATTATTATTAGTATTATATAATTATCTTAAGGGAAATAGGACTAAGGAGGATTTTTCTAAAGGGAAATAAATTAAGCGTTGACAAGACTGATATTAAAATAAGGACTAAGTAATAATATATATATATATATATATATATATATATATATATATACACACACACACACACCTTAATTTGAAAATAAAATGAAATGACCATTCTTGAAAATTTAATTAAATTAAACCATAAGATAATCAAAGTGTTAGTCAAATGCAATAAAATAAATAAGAGAGGGAAGAGAAATAATTGGAGTTGGATTTTAGCCCAAATCCAATTAAATTGAGCTTGTGGCCCACCTGTCCTAAAGTCTAAAACTAATCCCAAAAAGCAATGGGCTTTATCCCATTTGAATTTCTTCAACCTGCTGTCTCCACCCATTTTGGGCTGTTACTTGAAGAATTTTGGGCTGTTGGCCCATTTTACTTCCCAAGTACCAACATGTATACTGAGTGTATAAATGATGTATGCACTATGTATATGCCTTGTTTTTGGACTCCCAGACTTGTATTTTAATTCAGACTTTATATTTCCGCATTTTCAACCTGCTTTCCCACATTCTTCACATGTATATCACTGCGTTTTCGACTGTATATCACTGTATACGGTAAGCATATCAACCCTTTTTGGGACTCTTAGGCCTTGAAAGTTCAAGTTCCAGCCTTGTACGGATTTCTCGACACCTGTTCATCAGTTTCGAAGGCTGGCCGACTCAAAAATGAAGAAATTGGGCCTTCATGGCCCAAACGAAATGTAAAGGGAAGGAGAGGGAGTTCATGGTGAACTCGGAGTGAATTTTCACATGCAAAGCAAAAGAGTATAAGGAGTTAAAATATTATACAGTAAACAAATAAGGCATCCATAAACTATACTTTATGCGCTATTGTTTAAGGAATGTCAAGGATCACTGCCAAAATATACTTTGTGCACTATTGTTTAAAGAAAAAGAAGCCACAACATTTGACTGAAAAGAAACCTATTTGACTAATCATGGGGGACAACGTATTCCCTACCAGAAATTACTGTAAACTAAATGAAACAAATGAGATTGTGATAATTGACTGGCACAACAATATACTTAAAAAAAATGACTTCTAGACATACAAAACATCAAAACATTAACAGTTACGAAATGGAGTAAATGAAAATCAAGATGCCACGGGAACTTTGACGGCAGACAGATACTCTATCAAACAGGTAAAAGCTAGACCACTTCAAATCAAGGAACATGGAGCAAAACTCGAACTAACACAACAACAACAAAAAAAAAGACGTGTTGGTCTCCTAGAGCCATTTACATGCTAGCAAGAAACTCCGTTTAGTGGTTATGACCATTAAACAACACCAAACAAGTCAACCTATACCTAGACATAAAGAGGATAATAGGATTCACAGCCACACATTTTGAAAGCTAAAACAGTGAGCAACAAATGACCCAAAGGAGCAGGTACGAGACGTGTTCTTCCCAGAACGAGATATAAACAGATCTCTTTGGGCATGCTTTAAAAAACACAAATACAAAATTCCATTCGGCATCCGCTAGACACATAACGAATGGCACGCGTGCTATTCTAATCAAAACGAGGAAAGGACAACATCGATGCGATTAGTATATGGACAAACCAAAGCTTAAAACGAGAAACATCATTGGTGAAACTTGAGCAAATTGTGAACAAAGAAAGCATGCTTGGACAGACAATAAATCAGCTCAAAAATGCAACTAGACATTTCACCCATTCCAGAAATTTTAGGACGACTAGGCTCGAAAACAAATCACACGAAATTATCTCGAAATCAACAAAGAGATATTTCACGATTCAGCACCCATTAAAATCAGCATGAAGAAAAGAGAAGAGGCCCAAGAGTCATTTACCTTGTGGCAGGCAGCAAACAGGAATGGACGAACAAGGAGGCGACTTCACACCAAACGAGAAATCGAGAACTTCAACGGAACTCTGAAAACGACGAGTGAGAGGAGGAACAGAGCTCAAGAAACTCGAAATATTTTTAGATGCTATCTATGCGAATGTTTCCGTTCGAATTTCAACTCTATCTTTTCAACTCTATGTCAACCCTTTCTCTATAAAGCTGTCTCTCTCTATATCGATTCTTTTTTTTTTTTTTGTCACAATTTTTCACCACCTTTTTTTTTTCTCTCCGACCCCCGCTTTTAAGAACCAAGGGCCATTTTAAAACCGAGATTAAGGCAGATTTATTTTTTTGGGGGGGGGGGTGGGGGGTGGGGCGGGGGTCCAAAACGGATAGGAGGAGGGACCAATTCAAAAATCAAAATCCCAAAATCCTTTCACCGTTAAAGACAAACACCTTTTTTCTGCAAATTCAACCCATTCCGGAAGAGGAAAGGGCGAGATGGACGCTCTTGATTGATTCCGTTGTCCTTGATATGCTACGTGAAGCGATCTCACACTAACAAGGACAAAAACGCGTGCCTGGTTGCTGGAGTAGTACTGCTGGAACAGTACTGAGTTGCTGCTTGTTTGCACACGAAGGAGAAGACGTATAGGGGTCTAGTCGTTTGGTACTGCTGTATGTATTGCTGAATTTATTTTATTTTTTTTAAAAAAAAGGAGTTGGGTATTGGTGCATGTTTTTGTGGGCTGGGAAATAAAGGGAGTTGGGCCAACATTGGTATTAAAGAATGGAATTGGGTTGGCCGAAATGGGAAATTGATGGGCTGAACTGATTTAAGAGAAAGACCCAAAAATTGATCTTGAAAATTGAGTTAGAGTGAGGAAATAGATGGCTAAATTGCAAAAAAAAAAAAAAAAAAAAAAAGGGTTAGGCAAATGAATTAACAATCTAGCCAAATTGAATTCTTTTAGTTAATTCAACTAGTAATTAAATAAGACGAATTAACATAATTAACTAACGAACTTCTTAATCTCAACAAAATAAAATAATTAACTCAATTATAACTAAAAACTCAAAATATAAACTAATTAACCAAATATTTAAATAAAAACTAAAATCTTTTTGAGATGATTTTCAAATATTTATAAAATATGCTAATTATATATATATATATATATATATATATATATATATATATATATATATATATATATATATATATATATATATATTATTTGAAATTCCGAAAGTGACAAAATTACATAAAACTAAGTTGAAAATATTTTGAGTTTTATAAAGTCAATTATTTCAAATAGTTTGGATATTTTAAAAAAACTCGATGATTAATTTATATTGTGGAGGTCCAAAATTGGGTATCAACACAATACATATATATATAAAATAACTTTAAGAATATTAAATATACAATATGCAATGAACCTCCATTAAAATCTGGAAGAGTAAACAATCCTCTTTTGAACACATGAAATCTCCATTTACTCAATAATTAATTATCACTAATATTTAAACATGTAATTAACTAAATATTTATAATATTTTAATCTAGTGTAGGGGTAAAATGGTACTTCAACTTTCAACTTTTGTTCCCACTTTTAATATATATACATAGTAATATCTGATATGATATGATAAGCATATGAATGAACGATATTTGAAAAACGGCTTCAAATTGAGATTTACACAGTTCTCTCAGTTAAAAGCTCTCACATTTGCAAAGGTATCTCTTTGTTCTTGATAATTGCTGCTCGTGTCTTTGATTAAATGCATCTCGATTAATTAATTACAAGTCAAAGAAGATAAAACAGATGAATAAGCTTCTTAGACTGATTAATAGTAGTAGTGGAAACCATTGTGTCATCATTTGTCAACAAACCCATCAATTGTTTAATTAAAGATTATGACAAAAGTTTAGTGCGCTATACCTTGTTTCACAATTATAAAAATAGAAAAGAAATACCCCATTGGGCATCTCATTTGATTGTGTTGTCATCCATCATCTCTTTTAATTACTCATATAAACAAATGGTGTCCCCCATTTAGAAAAAAAAGAATTCATTTGGACAAAACCTCTTAACCTAATAATAACAAAGCAGAGACATTAAATCTGCAAATTGCAATAATTGTTATCCTCTCTATTGACTCTTTCTGCCCTGCAAAGAGAAATGGCTTATGCTGCTATTTCTTCACTTATCTATACACTGAACCAACTCTTGAAACCTAATCAATCTTTGGTTTGTCCATGCTGTACACAACAACATCTCCAATCTCTCTGTCAAAATCTTTCTGCTCTGCAAGATTTCCTCGACGATACTACCACAAACGATATTGAAACTCTTAAGGTATATATGTAATTCATTAAATCTTACTGATGTTATATATTCTTTTTAATTTATCGATTTTCAATTTCAAGGTTGTAGAAAAGAGGATCAGAAATGTAGTTTACAAAGCAGAAGATAGAATTGATTCAACTCTAAGAAGCATCATTCTAGCAGATTGCGAGGACAACCGGCAAAAGGCTTGTAAATCCTTTTATGAAGAATTGTTGAAAGTGGAACAACAAGTTTATTTTCTCAACAAAGAGGTGATGTTGCTCGAGTTAAACAAGCATGGAAGCAAATCTGCAGAATTAGCAAGAATTTCCTCCTCACCGGAAAAAAGTACAATTGAGGAAAATACTACTGTTGGGATGGAGGATGACTTCAACACCATACTTGATCGCCTCACTACCCAAACAGACGAGTTAACTGTCATACCAATTTTTGGTATGGGCGGTATAGGTAAGACAACTCTTGCCAGAAAAGTTTATGATGATTCATACATTCGTTCTCGATTTGATAAACAAGCATGGGTCACTATCTCTCAAGAATACAATGAGAGACAAATGCTTCTTGAACTTGTCTCTTCAATTACTGGAAGCAAGCAAGAAACAAGCGATGATGAACTAATGGAGATTGTGTATAGAGGCCTGAAGGGTAGGAGATTTCTAATTGTTATAGATGATATTTGGAGTACAAAGGCTTGGGACCAAATGCAAAGAACATTTCCAAATGATGACAATAGAAGCCGAATTCTATTAACCACTCGGCTCAAGTATGTTGCTGATTATGTCAGTTGTCCTGATTTTCCGCCTCATAGTAAGTCTTTTCTAAGTCTAAAAGATAGTTGGAATCTATTCACTGAAAAATTATTCAAAAAAAATCCTTGTCCTCCTCTCTTAGAAAAAATCGGGAAGCATATTGTAAAACAATGTCGAGGATTACCCCTCTCTGTTGTTGTTGTTGCTGGACTTCTTGGAAAAATGGACCCAACACATGATAATTGGAAGAAGGTTGAGGAAAATCTGAACTCAATCTTTGGTACGGTGTCCGAACGGTGCGAATCAATTCTGTCTCTGAGCTACAATTATTTGCCCCAATATTTGAAGGCTTGTTTTCTCTATGTTGGAGGTTATCCAGAAGACACAGAGATTCGTGTTTCCCAGTTGATTAAGCTATGGATTGCTGAGCAATTCGTAAAGGCAAGAAGCAATAAAAGGTTAGAAGTGGTGGCAGAGGAGTATCTAGAAGAGTTAATTGATAGAAGTCTAATTTTGACCGGACAGCAAAAGGCAAATGGAAGGATGAAAACTTGCAAAATTCACGATCTTCTTCGCCAACTGTGCCTAAGTGAAGCTCATACTGAAAATGGTGTGCATGTCATGAATGGGAATGTTCTCAAAGCCATAGATGATCAACGTCGAATGATCCTTCTGTCTGAAGTTGAAGAGAAGCATGATTATAGTATGCAACATAGCAGTGGTATTATCCGCACCTTTATTTCAATGCAAAACTATCTTCCAGGAAGGCTTTGTTCCATTGTTTCAGAGTTCAAGTTGCTTAAGGTGTTGGACGTAATATTATTCTGGTACGATTTCTCTGGTGTAATACCTGAGCTTGTACATTTGAGATATGTTGCTGCACATATTGAGGAAGGTCTTTCACTAGACAAATTGAGAAATCTACAGACCATAATTCTTCGAAGATATTTCTCTGGCAGAATAACAACGTTGGAGCTGCAGCCATTAGATATCTGGAGAAGGTCAGAGATAAGGCATTTGGATATTGATTTGCCACTATATATATCTAATCCTGTTGAAGTAGAACAACCTTTGTGCCTTCTGAATAACTTGCAAACACTTTATCTCCGTAAATCTCCTTTTGTTGCGGAAATCATAAGAAGAAGTCCCAATCTAAAAAAGCTAAAGATTTTAGATGATTCTGAGCATCCTGATTGGCCTGCTATTCTTGATTCTCTCAGTCTTCTAGAAGATCTCGAGACACTATACATAGAAACAGAAGAAAACATTTTCTCTGGAGTTATTTTGCCTTCTAATATCAAAAAAATGATATTAAGTCCTAATATCAAGAAATTGATATTAACAGGTACTTCTATACCATGGGAAATTGTTAATTTGCTGGCTAATTTACCCAATCTTGAGGTGCTCAAAGGGTATCGTGCATTCGATGGAATAGATTGGAAACTAGATGAAGATGTTGTGTTTCACAAATTAAAGTATCTACGAATATATGACGTAGGTCTGGAAAGGTGGGAAGCATGTAGTGATAATTTTCCGATGCTTGAGTACCTAATACTGTCTGTATTGCCTAAACTGGAGGAGATTCCCGAGAGTATTGAAGAAATAATGACACTAAAAGCAATCCAAATAGTTAATTGCAGCTCTGGTGTTAATACAAGTGCTAGGAAAATTCAACAAGAGCAAGAAAGCTTGGGAAATTATGAGCTTCAACTTCAAATTTTTGCAGAGGTATGTTAAAATTCCATCTTTGATTATTAGTCAATTCTTAATTAATATGTTCATGTGCTCTTCCTATTTCCTTTCATTTTTTTTATTTCACCTGCTAAATAGGCTTATATAATACATATCAAAGGGACATTTTATATCACCTGCTAAATAGGCTCATATGCAAAGATTGGCTTAAAATAAAATTACGTATATATTTACAATTTCATTCTTATGTTTCTTTTCCAATTCGTTCTCTAAACTAAAAATAGCATAGTTCATCAATTTTGAACGTTTCGGAGGTGAAAATCCAAAGTCAATGATTAATTAGGAGTATTAAAATTCAGAACTTCCCTAATTGTATAAATTCAAAATTTGTATATGCTTACCGTAGCTTGTATATAATTATCATGTTGATACATTTGATTTATATGAGTTCTGAAATTTTTTTAAATATATAAATACAGGATATTGTATATACTTTCTATTGCTATGTTTCTTTTCTCTGGTTTGAATTCTCCTCATCACTTATCATACAGTACACCTTGAAGTTTTGTTCAAATTTTATTCTTTATTTCTGTTAATAATAACAATTTGTCTGATGTCTCTGTTTTCTACTTTTCTTGACTCTTTTGGTGTTGGACAAAAAAAAATTAGGAGAAGAATAATTGGAGCTCGCCAATAGTAGTTGAATTTTTGCTAGGTATAATACTACAACAAAAACAACTTTTAGCGGCAATAAATAGACACATTAATAAAGAGTGCTAAAGTCTTTACCGACATTAATTAAGTGCCATTAGATCCAATGTCGCTAAAGCCTATAGGAACACATACAAAGAATGCTAATTGCCGCTAAAAATACATATTTAGCGAAAATTGCTAATTAATTGCCGCTAAAGCTCATGTTTGATGTAGACTTGTAGTGGTAATTGCTACTCTTTAAAGGCTGTTGTTTTTTGCATTTGTTTTCCATTTTTATATTACCTGCCTCTTGATTGTTATTGTCAAATGCTTTATGGAATATGTATATTGATTCCACAGTATATTCTTTGCAGGGAGAAGAACTTGAAGCAGTTTTATTTTGCAAAAGATATTAGTGGTGTAGTTTGTCATAGAAATTAAATTTTCGTTGGAAATATTTTTTCAAAATATGTAAAAAAAATAAAAAAAATTCTTCGATTCAATTAAAGATTTTTCATTTTTCTCATGTGATCAATTACATTGGAGGAATGCTTCTGATGGCCTTGAATATGACTTTTTATGAATTCATAGTGCATGTCTATGATAAACTTCAATATTTAACTTTCACAGCGATCTACTACATTTTAGAGGAATGGTCTAATTTGAACATACCTTTTCCATTTGTTGGTATTTGTCCATGGGAGCTAATAAGGTTTCTTTTGTTCAAGTATTGGTGTCAAATTGGCAATGGAGAGAAGAAAGAGATGGTGGGACAGGAGAGGAAAGTAAGAGAAAAGTCCTATAGGTGGGGAAAGGTGTCATATAGATTGTGTACAAAAATATATGACAAAGCTGAATTATTTTACTTGCTTGAGCATATGTATAAAATGGTATTTGGAAGATCCTGTTGAAGTTATCTTTATTGTGAAATTTCTTCAAGTTATCTTTTTTGGTTGTTGTAAGCTTATTTAAAGATGCAACTCTTTTACAAGTAGCATCCACAATATAAGTGTGCCGCTAATTCATGTTGAATAAATATACTCATGGTCGTGATTGGGAGTATGACCAACAGTTGGAGTCAAATGCAGTGTGAAATTCATACAATTTAATATTATTTTTTGGATCCCTGTAATATAGCTTTCTATGGTATATAGTATTATCAAGACTTGGATTATTTATATTGTTTTGGGATCATAACAAAAAGTCATAAAAATTGAAAGTCAGAGAGGATCGAGTTATTGTCAACTGAGTTGGCTTCATCACATTGGTTCTTCCTTCTTTTTAAGCTTTTAAGATTTGAGGATTACATTTTTCATGTCTCGACTGCTATGTTTGATGGATGTCTCGGAATTTCAATTACTGTTGTGGCAGCCCAATATGGTGATGATCCCAGCAGCACTACTGACATGTCGATTGAATATAGATATTATATAAATATTTGATGTGACTTAAGTTTTTATCGAGTTAAGGTTGCTAATAGTTCATTATCATATACAATATAACAAAAATTCAAGATTACAATTGGAAATAAAAATCTCTTCAGGCTGAGGCGCGGATATATCGCTCTCTTTGAGGAGATTCAAGCCCACTGCAGCAAATGTTTTCATCGGTCCAGCAGTAGTCCCCTTGACTTGTCTCCTCCAGAATTCAACAGCCTTAACACAAAGTACAACTCAACAACTCTGGACAAGAGTTGAGTCCAAAGCTCCACAAAAAGAACACCTCCCTTCAACTAATAAGAACTCTCTTATTTTGACTTACTTTTTCCTCTATATTTTTTTTGTGTCTTATGTAACACAAATCAAATGAAGACCACCGCTATTTATAGTAGAAGAAGTCTTCCTAGGAATAAATAGGAAGATAATGGAGTGGTAAATAGTGAAGATAAATGACCTTAGATATTACATATGTTACATAGGTTGCAAAGAATAATGGAGGAATAAAGAATGAGATAATGGAGAAGTAATGGCCAAGATGCCACTACTGATGCTGCAAGAAATGGTCATAACATTAGCACTTATTCCAAATGGAGTAATGCTCCAAATAACTCCCCAACAGTTAAGACAAAAGAATTATCCACCAACGGACAACTTACAGCAAATCCAATACTTTGACTCCAAACATTTCAAGCAAATTAATATACAAAAATATTAATATTAAAATGTTGACCAACAATTCCCTACTCATTTTAATATTATATAAGAGAGTATATTGGCTGAAGGAAGACTACTATGCATAATGAAGGTGTGCTCTGCATTGAACCTTCACTTAGTGAAACAGTAACTTTTACTCCAGAGTCACGTGTGGTCTCAGACTTGAACTATGTCTGCTTAAGGGAAATAAAATATCACTGCTCACATATGATAATCAAGGTGTTGACATGAGCTTTAAAAGCCAACACGTTATGGCGACGTGCTATCCCGGTTTCATGAGTGCTTTTGAGAAAAAGTCAATTCTCATAGGAAGCGACCTACTTCCACACTCACATAGGTGAAATCTGTCGAGAGTGCTCCTGTAAGCTTAACACTCCACACATACGGACTACAAATATTCATTAAGAATTTTATCAGCTCAACCTTCACAAACTACAGGAAACAATGCACTCACATCATAGGGAGGGAATAAAAATATAGTGCATTTTTCACAACAAGTCATCATATGATTAGTTTTTCCCTTTGAACCTGGTTATAGGATCTCTAGTTCCCAGGTTGGGTTTCCTCATATATGACTCAAGGATTTGTAGGCTTCAATCCCATCCCCTCGATATGCTTCAGACCTTTTCTCTTGTTAAGGCCTTAGTAAGAGGATCTGCAAGATTATCACAAGATTTGACATAATCAACATTAATAGTATCATTTGTCAAATATGATGTTACATTACTGTGTTTCCTCCTTATAGGTCTGGATTTACTGTTGTAATAACGGTTTTGAACTCTACCAATCGCAGCGGTGCTATCACAATGAATTAAAATATGAGGAATTGGTTTTTCAAAATAAGGTATTTGAAATAATAAATATCTTAACCAATTTGCTTCCTCACTAGCTGAAGCTAAAGCAATTAGTTCAGCCTCCATGGTAGAGTGAATAATTATAGTTTACTTGTTTGATCTCCAACAAATAGCACCACCACCTAAAGTAAAGACATATCCAGTGGTAGAACAGGAATCACCTAATAAAGTGTTTCAATCTGTATCACAAATTTCTTCAAGTACAGCAGGATTTTTTTTACAGAACAAACCACAAGTTTTCGTTCCAATTAAATATCTCATAACTCTTGTTACAACATGCCAATGTTCATTACCTGGCTTGGTTGTAAACCTGCCAAGTACACCTACTGCATATGCAATATCAGGCCTAGTACAGTCAGTGACATATCTCAAACTTTCTATTATGCTAGCATATTCCTTTTGATTTATTACATCATTTTCACTTTCAACAGGAAATAAGTGAACACTTGAATCAAACGGAGTAGCCACATGCTTGCAATCAAGAAAGTTATATTTTTTCAAAATTTTCTCAAATAATGTGACTAGTCAAGGAAAATTTCATCACATATTCTTGTTATTTTTATTCCTAGAATAAAATTTGCCTCACCAAGATCTTTCATATCAAAATGACTTCTAAGAATATTCTTATCTTCATCTATAACATTCATGTTAGAGTCAAAGATCAATAAATCATCAACATATAGGCAAATAATCACATATGAATTATTCCAAGACTTATGATATATGCACTTATCACACTCATTTGTTTTAAAACCATTTTCAATCATGCAGGAATCAAACTTTTCATGTCATTGCTTTGATGTCTGTTTCAAGCCATTTAGGAATTTAGTATGTTTACATACTTTGCTTTCTTGGCCTGCTTCAACAAAATACTCGAGTTGATCCATATAAATTTCCTCATTTTGGTCTCCATTTAAAAAAGCAGTTTTTACATCCATTTGATGAATTTGTAAATCAAAAATTGCAGTCATAGCAATTAAAAGTCTTATGGATGTAATTCTTGTTACCGGTGAAAAAGTATCAAAATATTCTAGGACTTCTAGTTGTTTAAAAACTTTTGCAACTAGTCTAGCCTTATATTTATCAATAGATCCATCCGGTTTCAATTTTTTTCTTAAGACCCATTTGCAACCAATAGTTTTACAACCCGATGGTAAATCAACTAACTTCCAAGTTTTATTAGAAATTAGTGATTTCATTTCATCATTTACAACCTCTTTTCAAAAAATAGAATCATGTAAGATAATGCTTCTTTCAAAGTGAGAGGGTCATCTCCAACATTAAACACATAAAAATCAGGACCAAAATATTTTTCTACTCTAGCTCTTTTACTTCTTCTTAACTCAAAATCATTAACTTCTTTATTTTTCAAAGTAGAAGCAGAAGAACTAGGTAGTGACAAAATATTTTGCTCAATCCTTTGACCCCCACTGTATTTAGAATCGAAAGAAAATTTATTTTCATGAAAAATAGTATCACCCAATTCTATCACAATATTTTCTTCAAGATTAAAAATCTATAGGTTGTACTATTTGAAGCATAACCAAGAAAAGCACAAGTAGTAACTTTCTTATCCAACTTTGTAATCTTGGGATCCATTAGCCTCACAAAGGCTAGACAACCCCAAACTCTTAGATATCCCAAACTTGGCTTGTGACCTTTCCACAATTCAAAAGGTGTCAGTTTAGACTTTTTATGAAGCACACGATTCAACACATAACAAGCAGTTAAAATAGCTTCACCCCAAAAATTTAAAGGTGCATGTGCCTCCATAAGCATGACATTAGTCAATTCAATCAAAGTTCTATTTTTTCTTTCCGCTACACCGTTAGATGAAGAAGAATAAGGAGGAGGAATTTCATGAATTATTCTCATTGATCTAACAAAAGAATTAAACTCATTTGACTCATATTCACGGCCTCTATCACTTCTAATTTTTTTAATTTTTCTGCCAAACTGATTTTCAACCTCATGGAGATAAGTTTTAAAATTTTCAAAAGCATCAATTTTATTTTTCATCAAGTAAACATATGTAAACTTAGAAAAATCATAAATGAAAATGATAAAATATCTATTACCTCCACGAGTTAAAATTCCACCAAGTTCACAAATATCATTATGAACTAATTCTAACAAATCAGTTTTTCTTTCAACTTGGAAATGAGGCTTTTTAGTGATTTTAGTTTTACTACAAGCCTCACACTTTTCAAAATTCTTTTTAATCATTGGGATTAATCCTAAACTACTCATGATTCCAACATAACGATCATTAATATGACACAAACAAGCATGCCAAAAATTGGTAGAAGAAAGCATATAAACAGAGATAGAAACTTTATTCATTTCAACATTCAGTTTAAGCATCCCATCATAAGCATACCCCTTCCCCACAAAAATACCCTTCTTCACTATTACATATTGATCCGATTCAATAATCGGCTTAAAGCCTGCTTTATTAAGAAGAAAACTAGACATCAAATTTTTTCTCATGGAAGGAGTATAAGGTACATCTTTCAAAGTTAACACCCTTCCAGAGGTAAAACACAATTCGACATCTCCCGTTCCAAGCACTTGAGTAGTATGTGAATCACCAAGTAGATGGTTTTGGGCTCCTCAAAATGAGTATATTTTTTAAACCAATCTTTGTCATAACAGACATGACGGTTTGCACCAGAATCACCTATCATCCATCAACTTTATCAGGATTCTTCTCAGTTAACACATGAAAAACATTGAAAAGACTTAAGTAGAAAATTATTTTACTCTTCCATCTTTTGAAATGGTTACCATTGAACCGAAATGGCTTGTTAAGGTCTCCCATCTTGACATCCACGATTTTTTCAATTGTAGCAATTGTTGCAATCTCCTTAAAATTGTTAGTGAACAATTACAATATAACAAAATTCAAGTTTACAATTGAAAATAAAATGAAGAAATAAAAATCTCTTCAAGTTGAGGCGCGGATATCTCGCTCTCTTTAAGGAGATTCAAGCCCACTACAGCAAATGTTTTCATCGGTCCAGCAGTAGTCCTCTTGACTTGTCCCCTCCAGGATACAACAACCTTAACACAAAGTATAACTCAACAACTCTGGACAAGAGTTGAGTCCAAAGCTCCACAAAAAGAACACTTCCCTTCAACTAATAAGAACTCTCTTATTTTGACTAACTTTTTCCTCTCTATATTTTTCTTGTGTCTTATGTAACACAAACCAAATGAAGACCACCACTATTTATAGTAGAAGAAGTCTTCCTATGAATAAATAGGAAGATAATGGAGTGGTAAATAGTGAAGATAAATGAACTTAGGTATTAGATATGTTACATAGGTTATAAAGAATAATAGAGGAATAAAGAATGAGATAATGGAGAAATAATATGGAAAGTAATGGCCAAGATGCCACAACCGATGCTGCAATAAATGACCATAACATCAGCACTTATTCCAAATGGAGTAATACTCCAAATAACTGCCCAACGGTTAAGACAAAAGAATTATCCACCAATGGACAACTTACAGCAAATCCAATACTTTGACTCCAAACATTTCAAGCAAATTAATATATAAAAATATTAATATTAAAATGCTGACCAACAATCCCCACTCATTTTAATATTACTAGTTTCCGTGCACGCACGTTTTGCGTGTTTTCCGTATTAATGATATTTAAAAAAGTACATACATATTTAGTTTTGAAAATAAATGTAACAAAAATTTGCAACTAACATTATTTTTGAAGAATTAACATATATAGTTGTTCATCCAATTGATTAAACTATAAAAAAAAATCGGTGAGTACATAAAATATTATATATGTATAATTCATTTGTAATGTGTACGATCATGTGTAATCAATATATATATATATATATGCCTGCTAGAAAAAGTAATAGTAAATCTACCCGACTATTTAAGTGAAGATATCTATATTTTGTGGTAGCTAAAATAGTTTTTATTCAATGATATCATATCTAAATAAAAGAAAATTTTCCTTTTAAAGTTTAATACTATATTTATATATGACGCGGATACTCCTAATTCTTTCAGTAAAATGAATCAGTAAATTCAAATATGAAGATACATTACAGAAGACAAAAAATTACGAAATAATTTTTTCAATGCCAATCACATGATGCCATGAAGGCATATAACCTTTGATATCCAACTACTATATCAACAATAACAAATAAATTAAGATGAATGGCAGAGATGTAAACTTTTAACTTGGTAGTTCCCACTTTTATAGTAAAATACTACAAGATATCATTTTATAACTCCCTCCAAATACACAAATAACGTCGCATTTATCTATAGCCGTAAATAATTATAATTACAGTACATTATAAAAATAAATCAATTAATGAAAATTCTAAAATCAGTCTTCCAAAGAAACCAACTTCCTCCTTTTCATAGCTCATGAATTTCTGCTAGCACTCCATACGGTCTATGGAGATGGTGGTCTTCATATATCATCCAATGAATGTTGAATGTTGCATGTAAATTGATATGAAAATTATTCAATTCCAACATGTATCAACTCTACATTTTCTCCGTCTCCCATTTTCTTTATTTCATGCAAAAGGAAAAGAAAGAAAATGAGAAGGAAGGCCAGATATTTTTTTTAAAAAATCTGCTCAACTAAAGAAACAAAACTTGAAGGAAATGGAAATCATTTGTTACCTTTATATAGTGTTTTTTTTTTATGTTCTTTGAAATTCCTTTTAACATAATATGTATTTATTAACCTACACTTAAATACTTAATGAACTATTCAAATTCTACTTATTGTTATATTAACAAAGATTGGTTACTAATTTAAAAGTGTTAGAATTTGATACGTCAAGTTAAAGAAAATGAAAAGACAAATTATAGGAATTGTAAAAGTTAGGTAAAGTAATACATGATGTGTTGATTTAAAGCAATTAATCATATATTATGTGAATTCCTTGGATACGTTGTCTGAGCATTAAAGTACCACTTTTCCACTTCCAAATCCCGTTCAATTTATGTAATTGAAAAATTAATTAATTGAATTTTATTTAACTTTTACTTAAGGTGCGCAAAATAATATTTTTTAATTAGATATTTTTTAATTTATATATATATATATATATATATATATATATATATATATATATATATATATATATATATATTGTTAATTATTATTATTATTAATAATTCAATTGTGAGAGGTTAATACATATTAAATATTGTAATTATAGGTTGCATAAAAATTCGGTTACGAATAAAAAATATTTATTAGAGAACTTATTGAGAATTCTAATATTTGACTAATTAAATATTTTATAACATTTTAACTTATAGTAGGGGTGTTGACACCCAATTTTGTCCCCCCGCAACGTAGATTAAGCATCGAGCTTCTTCAATTTCAAACGATTTGAAATAATTAATTTTATAAAAAAAAAATATTTGTAATTTTTGTCATTTTTATAATTTTTAAATAATAGATATGATGTTTTATATAATTAGTACATTTTATGAACGTTCAAAAATTGTCTCAAAAGATTTTATTTTTTAGTAAATATTTTATTAAATTAGTTTAGTTTAAATTATGATTATAATTTTTGATTCATTAGTTTGTAATCAAATCAATTATTTTATTTCGTTAAGATTAAGAAGCTCATTAATTAATTTATATTTATTCATCCTATTTAATTATTAGTTGAATTTACTAATTTAATTCATTTGACTAAATTCTTGATTTCAATTGCCTACGATCTCAATCAAATTGGTCGAGGTCTTAACCCAATTCAATAGGCCAAGTTTTGGGCCATTTCCAATTCAATTTTTACTCCAGCAGCCAGTTCTCTCCCCAATTTTCAGCCCACCTTCAATTTTCCAAAACCAAACCCAATTCCAAAAGGTCCACCAACAACATACAATAACATACATTACAACACACATACAAAAGAACCCAATTCTCTCCGTCAACAACAGTTGTACGCAGCAGTCCTACACGCCAAACAGCAGCTCTCAAACGTTCCCAACGGCGTCTTCACGCCAGCAAAAGGAAAGCAGCGAAGAACGCAGGCAGTACACTGCGACCTTTGTCGTCTCCTTCAACGTCTCTCTCAAGTCGTACATCGCAGCAACAGAGGAGCAGGGCACGCGTTTCTCCCCTTTCCTCTTTCGGAATGGGGCGAAATTTTCAGAAAAAGGTGTCGTCCTAATTCGGTGAAAGAGTCTTTGGGAGCTTTGAATTCAAAATTGAGCCCAAATCTGATCCCTTTTTCCCTCCCAGAAGATTGGGAACCCTAGCAGTCCCCTATATATATTTTCCTCTTATTCATAGTAAAGGGGGAGGCGGAGTTGAAGTTTTTGGTCAGAAATATAGAGAGCGACTTAAATGGGAGTGGTTTGATAATACTCCGAAAGAGAGAAAATCAACTCGCCTTTGTGTTAGTTTCTCCTCTGTCACAAGTTTCCTTTGAACTCGAGGGAACTATTTGGGTGTTCTTGCCCATATTCTTAGCTATTGTTTGTGTTCTGAAGTTGGTGGTAAAGTTGCAGCTCTTCTAGGCTCGTCCAGTCTCAGCTCGCTCCCTCGAAGAGGTAAAATGCTTTCTCTTTTATGATGCTTTCACCTCTCTTCCATCTTCGAGATGAGATTCTTGTGTGTTGAATGCTTAATGCTGGCTGTAAGTTCTGTTCAAGTACATTCGGCTCTTCGTGTTAGTATAATTTTCTGTCGTTTTGCTCCCATCTAATCATGACAGTAAGTGGGAGAGGGTCGAATGTTAGCGAAGTTTTACTTAGCGCTATGGTGTTGGTTGATCCATTGATCCATCGTTCTACTTGTGCGGTAATTTGGTTGGTTCTGCTCTTAGGAATTTAACATTTTGGTTAAGATTTGGACAACATGAGTTGAGTCACTTAGGAATTTAACATTTTGGTTAAGATTTGGACAACATGGTTAAGATTTGGTAGTTGAAGGAAGACTACCATGCATAATGTAGGTGTGCTCTGCATTGAACCTCCACTTAGTGAAACAGTAACTTTTACTCCAGAATCGTAGTGGTCTCAGACTTGAACTATGACTGCTTAAGGGAAATAAAATATCACTACTCACATATAATAATCAAGGTATTGACATAAACTTTAAAGCCAGCACGTTATGGCCATGTGCTATCCCAGTTTCATGAGTGCTTTTGAGAATAAGTCAATTCTCATAGGAAGCGACCTACTTCCACACTCACATAGGTGAAATCTGTCGAGAGTGCTCCTGTAAACTTAACACTCCACACATACGGGCTACAGATATTCATTAAGAGTTTTATCAACTCAACCTTCACAAACTCCAGGAAACAATGCACTCACATTATAGGAAGGGAATAAAAAGATAGTGCATTTTTCACAACAAGTCATCATATGATTAGTTTTTCCCTTTGAACCTGGTTATAGGATCTCTAGTCCCCAGGTTGCGTTTCCTCATATATGACTCAAGGATTTGTAGGCTTCAATCCCATCCCCTTGATATGCTCCAGACCTTTTCTCTTGTTAAGGCCTTAGTAAGAGGATCTGCAAGATTATCACAAGATTTGACATAATCAACATTAATGGTATCATTTGTCAAATATGATCTTACATTACTGTGTTTCCTCCTTATAGGTCTGAATTTACCGTTGTAATAATGGTTTTGAACTCTATCAATCGCAGCGGTGCTATCATAATGAATTAAAATATGAGGAATTGGTTTTTCAAAATAAGGTATTTGAAATAATAAATCTCTTAACCAATTTGCTTCCTCACTAATTGACGCTAAAGCAATTAGTTCAGCCTCCATGGTAGAGTTAACAATTATAATTTGCTTTTTTGATCTCCAACAAATAGCACCACCACCTAAAGTAAAGACATAGCCAGTGGTAGAGCAGGAATCACCTGATAAAGTGTTCCAATCTGTATCACAAAAGCCTTCAAGTACAGTAGGATGTTTTTTAGTGAAAAATTACAATATAACAAAAATTCAAGATAAAAAAAAAAAATCAAGATTACAATTGAAGATAAGTAATGTTAGTTTTAAAGCTTGAAGGAGAGTCTAAAGGTGGCATCACTAATATCACGTCTTGTCACCAGATAACAGAGTAGATTTTGCCGCCCTCCCAACCCAACTTACTTCACTTCTTATGTAATGTATGTATGTATCTCCTTCATCTTTTGAGTTTACTCTGTATTTGCTCTGCTTTTGGTTTGATCTCGAGGTGTGTTTTTCATTTAATCAAATCTATGTGTTCGAATATATATGTTCATATTGTTTATTTCAACTGAATTTTGAGCTTTTTGCTTCTTTCGGAGCCATGGAAATTTCTAATTTTGACGCCCTTATTTTTTTTGTTGCCTAAAGCAACTGCTTTAGTGGGATTGTGCTCTTTAGAGTGTCGTAGACATCCTCCTATAAACAAATGTTTAGTGCGATACACCTTGTTTCTCAATTATAAAAATAGAAAAGAAATACCTCATTGAGCCTCTCATTTGATTGTGTTCTCATCCATCATCTCTTTTAATTATTATAAACAAATGGTGTCCCCATTTAGGAAAAAAAAAATCATTTGGACAAAACCTCATAGCCTATTTAGAAAAAATGATGATATACGTAACATTTATCAAAATTTGATTGGTTCAAGTAGGGATATGTAAAGTTTCTAACTAAAATTTGTATATGTGTGTCATATTAAGATGTATGGTAATTCAAAGGAAATTTTTGTTCTTTAATGTTAAAGGATATTTTAGTTTTTAAAGGATATAGTTTATTGCCTTTTGTTGTTACGAAACACTTATCCACCAAACTCCATTTTAGAATGAAAACAAATTAAATATTCCGTTAATTAATTCTATCTAGAAATATAATGGATCAATACCATATATTTATTATTTAAAATTTATGAATTAGTTTATTAACAATATTTAAATTTAGTGAAGGGGTAAAATCGTAATCCAACTTTGAAGTTAAATTTTTCCACTTATAATAATATATGATATGACTAGTTTCTGGACACATGTAACGCACGTGTGTCTCATTCAATATGTTATAAATTTGTTAGGACGACTAAAATTCAATGAAAATACGTGTGTAATGAGTACTAAAATGCAACAATCTCAAATAAATGTTATGATAATAATTATAGAAAATTAAATTAAAGAAGACTAATAGAGAAATATAAAAGAAAAAAATAACATACGCAGCCTTCTTAAAACTTTAATCATAACATTATATAAATGAAAAAAGAAATACAAAATCGGAACATAATTTTTCAAGTTTTTGTCAACACCTTTTCTCATATCCAATCAAAATTCAAAAGTCTTCTCTATCGAATCATACTAAAGCATGAATCAAATAGAAAAATCACTTTATTTTCATAAAGTGATATATAGTCAGACTAAGGTAGATATATCATATATTGTAGATGTTGATGGCTTATCTACTTTAAATATGAAATGAAAAAGGATAATTTTGGATGTGAGTTTCATGAATCAAAAATGATGAATTTATATAGATAAAAATAGAGGAATACCAAAAGACATCTTAAAGTTTTAAATTAAATACTATTTGAAGGTTTTAAAGGGCCAAAATAGATAAAAGAGAACAACTTTAAGAATATTAAATATATGCAATGAACCTCCATTAAAATCTGGAAGAGTAAACAATCCTCCTTTGAACACATGAACTCTCCATTTACTCAATAATTAATTATCACATATACTTAAACATGTAATTAACTAAATATTTATAATATTTTAATCTACTGTAGGGGTAAAATGGTACTTCAAATTTCAACTTTTTTTTGTTCCCACTTTTAGTAATATATATATATAGAGAGAGAGTAATATATGATATGATATGATAAGCATATGAATGAATGATATGATATGCATATGAATGAATGATATTTGAAAAACAGCTTCAAATTGAGATTTACACAGTTCTCTCAGTTAAAAGCTCTCACATTTGCAAAGGTATCTCTTTGTTCTTGATAATTGCTGCTCGTGTCTTTGATTAAATGCATCTCGATTAATTAATTACATGTCAAAGAAGATAAAACAGATGAATAAGCTTCTTAGACTGATTAATAGTAGTAGTGTAAACCATTGTGTCATCATTTGTCAACAAACCCATCAATTGTTTAATTAAAGATTATGACAAAAGTTTAGTGCGCTATAACCTTGTTTCACAATTATAAAAATAGAAAAGAAATACGCCATTGAGCATCTCGTTTGATTGCGTTGTCATCCATCATCTCTTTTAATTACTCATATAAACAAATGGTGTCCCCCATTTAGAAAAAACCTCTTAGCCTAATAATAACAAAGCAGAGACATTAAATCTGCAAATTGCAATAATTGTTATCCTCTCTATTGACTCTTTCTGCCCTGCAAAGAGAAATGGCTTATGCTGCTATTTCTTCACTTATCTATACACTGAACCAACTCTTGAAACCTAATCAATCTTTGGTTTGTCGATGCTGTACGCAACAACATCTCCAATCTCTCTGTCAAAATCTTTCTGCTCTGCAAGATTTCCTCGACGATACTACCACAAACGATATTGAAACTCTTAAGGTATATATGTAATTCATTAAATCTTACTGATGTTATATATTCTTTTTAATAATAATTAATTTATCGATTTTCAATTTCAAGGTTATAGAAAAGAGGATCAGAAATGTAGTATACAAAGCAGAAGATAGAATTGATTCAACTCTAAGCAACATCATTCTAGCAGATCACGAGCACAAGCGGCAAAAGGCTTGTAGATCCTTTTATGAAGAATTGTTGAAAGTGGAACAACAAGTTTATTTTCTCAACAAAGAGCTGATGTCGATCGAGTTTAACAACCATGGAAGCAAATCTGCAGAATTAGCAAGAATTTCCTCCTCACCGGAAAAAAGTACAATTGAGGAAAATACTATTGTTGGGATGGAGGATGACTTCAACACCATACTTGATCGCGTCACTACCCAAATAGGCGAGTTAACTGTCATACCAATTTTTGGTATGGGCGGTATAGGTAAGACAACTCTTGCCAGAAAAGTTTATGATGATTCATACATTCGTTCTCGATTTGATAAACAAGCATGGGTCACTATCTCTCAAGAATACAATGAGAGACAAATGCTTCTTGAACTGGTCTCTTCAATTACTGGAAGCAAGCAAGAAACAAGCGATGATGAACTAATGGAGATTGTGTATAGAGGCCTGAAGGGTAGGAGATTTCTAATCGTCATAGATGATATTTGGAGTACAAAGGCTTGGGACCAAATGCAAAGAACATTTCCGAATGATGACAATAGAAGCCGAATTCTATTAACCACTCGGCTCAAGTATGTTGCTGATTATGTCAGTTGTCCTGATATTCCGCCTCATAGTAAGTCTTTTCTAAGTCGAAATGATAGTTGGAATCTATTCACCGAAAAATTATTCAAAAACGATCCGTGTCCTCCTTTACTTGTAGAAATAGGGAAGCATATTGTACGACAATGTCAAGGATTACCTCTCTCGATTGTTGTCGTTGCTGGACTTCTTGTAAAAATGGACTTAACGCATGACAATTGGAAGAAGGTTGAGGAAAATCTGAACTCATTCTTTGGTACGGTATCCGAACGATGCCAATCAATTCTTTCTTTGAGCTACAGCTACTTGCCCCAATATTTGAGGGCTTGTTTTCTCTACATTGGAGGTTTTCCAGAAGACAGAGAGATTAACGTTTCCAAGTTGATTAGGCTATGGATTGCTGAGCAATTCGTAAAGGCAAGAAGCAATAAAAGGTTAGAAGTGGTGGCAGAGGAGTATCTACAAGAGTTAATTGATAGAAGTCTAATTTTGACCGGAGAACAAAGGGCTAATGGAAGGATGAAAACTTGCAAAATTCACGATCTTCTTCGCCAACTGTGCCTAAGTGAAGCTCATACTATAAATGTTGTGCATGTCATAAATAGGAATGTTCTCGAAGCCATAGATGATCAACGTCGAATGATCCTTCTGTCTGAAGTTGAAGAGAAGCGTGATTATGGTATGCAACATAGCAGTGGTATTATCCGCACCTTTATTTCAATGCAATTAGATTTTCCAGTACGGATGTGTTCCATTGTTTCACAGTTCAAGTTGCTTAAGGTATTGGACGTGTTACCAGTCCTGTACGATTTCTCTTGGGTAATACCTCAACTTGTACATTTGAGATATGTTGCTGCAAGAATTAAGCAAGTTGTTTCACTAGCCAAATTGATAAATCTACAGACCATAATTCTCAATGGTCTTGAATGGAAAGAGTGGGAGTGGGAGGAGCAAGTAGATATCTGGAGAATGTCAGAGCTAAGACATTTGGATATCAGATCGCCACTATATATATCTAATCCTGTTGAGGCAGAAAATGATAATATTGGAGAGCAACCTTTGTTTCTGAATAACTTGCAAACACTTTATCTCCGTAACTCTCCTTCTGTTGTGGAAATCATAACAAGAAGTCCCAATCTAAAAAAGCTAAAGATTTTAGATTATTCTGGGCATCCTGAATTGCCTGCTATTCTTAATTCTGTCAGTCTTTTACAGGATCTGGAGACACTACACATAAAAACCATGAAATGGATGATTTTCTCTGGGGATAATTTCCCTCCTAATCTCAAGCAACTGACTTTAACATATACTCATATACCATGGGAAGATGTGAAATTGCTGGCTAATTTACCGAATCTTGAGGTGCTCAAAGGGTATCGTGCATTCGATGGAACATATTGGAAATTAGATGAAGATATTGTGTTTCACAAATTAAAATATCTACGTCTGATTGGGAGCTTTGATCTGGAAAGGTGGGAAGCAGGACATGCCAATTTTCCGGTGCTTGAGCAACTAATACTGGATCGGTTTGATGTACTAGAGGAGATTCCGGAGAGTATTGGAGAAATAATGACACTAAAATTAATCCAAATAAAATGGTGCGGCTCTGCTGTACAGATTAGTGCAAAGAAAATTCAACAAGAGCAACAAAGCTTGGGAAATTATCAGCTTCAAGTTGAAATCTCTCCTAAGGTATGTTAAAATTCCATCTTTGAATCAAATCACTTATGTTTGTATAAAGCGAGAAAGAGAGAAAGATAAAAGAAAACTGGGTAGGGAAAAATCATTATTTGTATAATTATAAGTGTATAGGACGAAAATATATGCATTTGTATTTGTATATACAATTTTCTCTCGCTTTATACAAACACAGACGCAATTTATACATTTGTGTTTGTATAAAGTGAGAGAGGCGAGTGAGAGTGGTGAGCGAGATCTGGGAGAGTGGCGAGCGAGATTCTCTAGGGAAAGAGGAGAACGAAAAGATATGTATATATACAATTTTCTCTCACTTTATACATTTGTGTTTGTATAAAAGTGAGAGAAGTGAGGGAAAGACTGTCAGCGAGAGAACTAGAGTGGCGAGCGAGAATTTCAGGGAGAGAGGCGAATGACAACAGTTTGCTACGAGTTACAATTAAATCAAACTGTGATTATAATATTTAATTTGAATTAATAATTTGTTATTTTATACAATTTTCTCATATTAGTAAGGCAAGGCTGGTTATGAATTTTACAAAGCAGATAAAATCGTCATTCCATTCGCTAAGTTGTACTCCCCCATTGCTTACATACAACATACAATATAATTGGCTAAAGGTAGAGGTGTTTCACCAACTGAGCAAGCCTCACTCGTCTTGTCAAATATATTCATATTTGGTTGTATAATTTATTCCTATTTTTTTAATGTTTTGCGAACAATGTTTGCAGCCGCGATATGAAACCTTTACGGAATAGGGAGACAGTGAAGGTACCACTTGTTGGACGTATGATTGAGGTATCTTGTAGAGCTTCGATGCTTTTAACGCATGCTTTAATGGGGTTTGGAAAAGATCCCTCCATGTAAATTGCAGTGATTTGTTTTTAAGTGTTTCAATTAGTTGTTACCATATTGTAAGAAATATATATGTTTGCTTGAAAATATGTAAAGATAAATTATTCAGTTATCCATTTGGGCTTCCATAGATAATTTTCAACCTATTATTTAACTTATATTTAAATTTTAGGCAGTATTACTAAACTTGGGATAAAACTTATGTGCTCCTCTGCTTCTTTTCTTCTATAGATTTATTTCTCGAGCTTAATATTTTTAACATCCCTAACTACTTGAATTTTTTATCGAGAGAGTTTGATTTTTAAACAAAGTTGAGGATGTAATTTATTTTTTCTCTCTGATTAAATATGTTGAATTAAAGTCACTTATTGATCCTCCATTTATAAAGTGATAGACTAATCTCGTCAAATGTCAAGAATTGAATGGCAAGGCACAATTCTTACGAGTTCTTCTAACGATTTTTGTGCAGTTGAAGCGTGCAGACAGCAAATAAAATATCCCAAACTCACACTACAACTCCTTTGAACAAACAAACGTTGAGACCATCTTTTTAATAAGGAAAAATTACAGAAATCCATCTTTTAGTTTACTTATTACCATTATCCCCTATAAGTTTTACAAATCTCCAAAATCCCTCATTTTCGCTCATCAGATTAGTGTATCAATGTACATCAGATTAGTGTATCATGTATAAAATGTAATGTATCTTACTTAACGATTAATGTATCTCGCGCATCAGATTAATGTATCAGCGCTTATATTATTGTATCCGTTTGAAGGATTTTTGTAATTATAAAATTTTAAGGGATAGATTGTAATTTTGCTTTAAAAGTATGTGATTTCTCTAATTTGCCCTTTTAATAATATGAAAAAATTAATATAAAGCCCAAATGACTTGGCCCTATCAAGCCTGCCTTCTCTATAAAAAGCCCATATAAGGGCAAAACACAACGAGCCTATTTATCATTAAACAAATTTTTTTAAAAAAAAAAATACTAAGAAATTTGCAGGACAACAATATATGTGAATTGGTCTGACTTATTGAAGCTAGACTTCATAATTCAATTTGTATATACACGATTTTGATTAGTTTTAAAATGTCATGTCAAACTTCATAAAAAAAAATTATTTGAAATTTGGGGCTTAAATATTTTGTACCTTCAATCTTGTATACTTTGAAGTCAATTTTAAAATTTTAAACTTATAGAAATTTATATATAACATTGGTCAGTCACGTATATTTGACAGCTCTCTTTAGAAATTATGTTATGTATTTAGATGAAAATATATATTTTCTTTATGTGTATACATTATATATTAACATTTCGATCTTAAATTTTTCGTGAATTTATATTTTTATATTATAATATTTTTATTGAAAATTTTGACTCTGCCACGATGCGCTTGTACCAAGTTATAGTGGTGTGTTCAGTTGAGTTGTCAGGCATGCGTGATGCGTCGCCTCATATATGTCATATGTGAGTACACTGTTTATGTTCGATATTAAGCTTTCTATTGTACTAATAATGGTACGGATGTTTTGTGTCATACTAAAGCCACAATCTTGTCAATGGCCTTGTAATCATAAATGATGATGAATGTGTAAGGGTGTAAAATGTGCGGGTAAAAGTTGAATTTGAACAGGTTAAAATAAATTAAGTTAATAAATAAGTGGGTTATTGACTCGTCAAAAAATTAGTTGGGATGAGATAAAATAAAAAGAGAATCATCATCTAACTATGATTCTTATTAGGTTTTACATTGCCTTGTTTGTTTTGTTATAAGTTTTAGTACCTAATAAAATTATTATTTTTTCTTTATTTATGATTATGTATAACACAACAAATAAAAATATCAATCTAAGCCATATATCGATCCAATTTTTATTAGATTTAAAAAATAAATAGACAGATTAATAACCAATTCAAACTTGAATGAGTTAGATGAGTTATATTTTCATAGACTAATTTTATCATATCTAATTGACGGGGTTTTTTTTTTTTAAGGCAAATGATGATGATGTGGTAATTACTAGAGCATTCCTTTTCTTATTCTCTCTTTTCGATTTGTTCTCAATTTATGTAACACCATTTAATTAGACATAAAGTTTTAAAAAGGCATAATATATAAACATGACTTTTAACTTGGTGTCAGCTAACAACTATGATCTTTAACTTTGGGTGTGCACAAATAGGCACTTAAACTTGTATAAAATTGAACAAATTAAACACATTTGTCCTACATGATACCCTACATGGCAATTTCATGTCCTACATGGCATCCTATGTGTATTATGACATGTAGGCCAAATGTGTGTACTTGTTCAATTTTATACAAGTTTAAGTGCCTAGTTGTGCACATTCAAAGTTGGAGGGCATAGTTGGCCGCTAAAGTCAAGTTAAGGGTCATGTTTATGTATTATGCCTTTTAAAAAGCTAGAACTGTAGACTTTTGAATTTTTATGTCTAAAATAGATCTTAGATATTTGTGTGACTATAAATCGTTTCGCTAAATATAAAAGAAAATTTTAAATTTAAGTTATTCTGATTTTTAAAAAAATGGCAACAGTTTTCATGATATAGACTATATAAAAAAGTGTGTCACACCAATAGAAACAGAAGAATACAAATGGAATTAAAACCTAGATTTTCTCATTTTACCAAATGCGTAGAAAAAGAAGTTTAATTTTGTTATATAATTATTCATGACAATTAATATTGAAGGATTAAAAAATAATGTGCAGTATGAAAAGACTCAAGCACGAGTTAAAAAGAGATTTAGTTGTAGGATTTGCATGGGATATTACACCATAATTTTGTGTTCAAATCTTTGTTAGGATTTGCTAATTAAGATATGATCAGTTCCAAAATTCTAGGTCATGCTTTGCACATGCCATGCCTCTCTTTAATTTGTTTCTCAAGAAGGGGGGAGGAGGGGGGGGGTAGGGCAAAAAATGTACAATGACAAGAAAATTATTGAAAACTATATATAATATGATGTAATATCTATGTATTGATGATGTTAAAAAAAATTATATACATTGATAATTATGTATAAGTACTCCCTTCGTTCATGACTTTTACTAATTTAGAATTTGTACCTAGCACATCGTTTGAGAAATAACATTTCCTATATACTAATTTAGGTGGATAGCTCGAATTTCACCAGTTAAATACTTTAATTTTGACTGTGAATTCGAGTAAAAAAATATTTTAATTATTTGAAATTTGAAGATTACATAAAAAGTAATATAAGTCATAATAATTGCAAAATATTTGAAAGATATATAAAAAATTACAATAAAAAAATTATTTAAATCTCGAAATCTAAAAAATGTCACATAAACTGAGATCGAGTGAGTAATTGATGATACGAGTGTTTTTCCATACTACCCACATTATTGATGTTTTGTCATAGTGGAAAATGATTTGGGGGGTATAAGTGATGATTTTTATTTTTTTTAGATAGGGTAGGGGAAATTTTTTTTGTAAAAACCTACAAAGATAGAGTATTTTTTTTACTCTTCATACCTAATGTAGTTCGGCAAGTGAGGTCTGAAAAAAAATAAGATGTATGCAAACTTTATTGGCCCCTATTTTTGCGAGGTGGAGAGACAATTTTCGATAATACATTACAGCAAAAGAGACATTTATTGACAATATTTATTGTCGCAATAATATTCAATGACAATTGAGTCAATATCATTACATCTAGAGCAGCTAAAATCTTTAGTGATATCCATACAAAGAACTGGCTATATATATCTGTATTATATTATTGCCCTTAAATAATTATCGCAAAATCCGTTATTTGTTATAGTGATACCCAACACATATATCTTATAATAACAACATATCTAGTGTAGTTCCACAAATAAAATTCTAAAAGAATAAAACATACGTAAACCTTATACCTATCTTTACAGGATAAAGAGACTATTTTTGATATACACAAAAAGTGTATATCTTATACTCAAAAAATTGAACAATATATTCTTGTTAACTTTAATGTTTGAGGGCACATATATATATTTATCTTTTTGACTAGGTCAAGATCCTCATGAAGCAGTGTATATATTTTGAAAAGAACCCCACATAAACAGAGAAAAACAACAAGATGTGTGCCTCTCTTTGTGTATCTTTATAGCCTGTCTCTCTGAATCCAAAACATTTTTTCATACAATTATTTGAATGATCTTATGATTATTGAGGGATCCAAGGCTTTCATCATAAGAGAGAGATGAGAATGATCAAAAGTTAACAAATTACTAATATAAAGTTAAAAAAAGCAAAAAAAAAGCAAAGCAAAGATTCTACATATCATTCATTGTTTTGTTTGGCAGCAGATCCAAGAAGAGAGTTTTAATTGCTTACTTTCATGCACAAAAAAATGTAGTATAAAATAGCAAAAGAAAGAAAGATAAAAGCTTTATTTTGATTGTGACTATATGTAAAAGAAGCAATTTCTCTATCTTTTCTCTTTAATTAAAGAAAAAGTCTGCAAAGGAGCATGCTGTGGAAACTTTGTCTCCATTACATTAATTAATCTTTTTTTTTCCTCAAATATTTCAAAAATATTTTGGATAGGAATAATTGCATATTTGATCCTTCAAATATGGTTGAATATATTGATAGTTCATTAAGTTTGTTAATATATTTCATTTAGACATGTACTCGAATTATAGCATGTTATAATTGAGCATTTGAATACATGATACAGTGTTTTTATTAGATGTTTCTAGCTCAAATGTGTTATCAAGAGTCCATACATAAGTTAATTGTTTAAAATATATAACGCATACCTCGATTAATTCTATGAGGTATCTATCACCTCCGGCTAGCACAAGTATTCAGTGTGGGAGCCAGTACTTATGATGTCACCCCTTCGTTGAAAAATTACATTGTATAGCTAGGTAACAATATTTTTATTATGTATACACATTGTATATTGACACCCTTTTGGTTTCTTCATGAATTCACTTAATTCATTATATTTTGAGACTCTTCAGTGAATCCCAATTTTTATTCCTCCCTTGCAAGTACTGGATAATTCTATCCACAAGGTTTGGACATGCGAAAAGAAATCACCTAGTGTTTGTCTCTATTGAAAATTAAACATGAGACCTCATGATTCTCAACTCTCTTCATTCACTATTGGGTCACACCTTTGAGTGTTACGTCACCCACTTCAATCATACGCATTAACCTTAATAGTTCTGTGACTTTGATCGAAACAAATAAAAGTTGAGTGAACTTTCCAAAAATCATATTATCTTTAAATACAAAATAATATTACAAACTTTAACATAACACGTGAATATGATAACAAAATATTATCTTTAAATACAAAATAATATTACAAACTTTAACATAACACGTGAATATGATAACAAAATTGGTTTAACAATTAATAACTCATTTACAATGGTAAAAAAGAAAAATCATAGAAGAATGATTTTGAGTACACATATCAACTAACCAAAGGTTAATTAATGAATTTAATCAGATATTATAAGGATCAAAATAATTTTTTTCCAATATTTCAAGGACTAAAATTGGAAATTTACCTTTTGGATATATATATATTATGTCCCACTATCCCACCCACCTTATCCCACTTCCCATATATTCTTCCCTTTAAAACTAAAAAAAAAAAAGTTTCTAAGTGTGGAAGCTTGTCTTGGTCTTTGGTAAGACTGTACTACTGGCAATATTGAAAGACAAAAGTTACATTGCCTTTCAAAAGTGTATACAAATTTTATACTATATGTTATAAACCTTATGGCCATATTAATAAATTCCAAAAAAAAGGGGACAATTAGTGCCTATACCCTTTACTTTTTCTTCTCAATAGTAATCATTTCTTGATCATGTTGAGAAATTTATAATTGGTGGCTTGCCTTTAGAGCTACATATTTTTTTTGTTAGTTCAATCATTGGTTAAAGAGAAACAAACATAATTATTAAAATACAGATCAGATTGTTAACAGAATTATAATTATAACTTATGAGGATTATATAGTATTATTTTGTCAATCATGATTTTATAATGTGTATTAACAATTCAATGGTCGATTTTGTGCAGCTAATTAATTAGGTGTATCTTTCTTTTGACAATTTTAGTACCTATAGTACAATGTTGCTTGGTAGTGGGTGGGTGGGGGTACTTCAAAATAAAATAAAAAATGATACATTTGTTTAATCCATTGTTATAAGCATGAGATTTTTAGTGTTTATCGGATTATGATGAAATGGATGTGAGATCTATTCACTCTTAATTTGAGGTTTTGTTGAATACTCCTGAAAATGGAAAAACTCATATTAGACATATAGCGCTTTCAAATTTAGTGAATCTTACACACAATACGAATTAATTGAGTTATAGTAAATTTTGGACTCTATATGCATAAAAGAGAGAAAAAAGCATGAGACTTCCATTCAACTCGAGCTGCGTTAGTTAGCGTCAGGAGTGAGTGGAATGGGTTAGATTACTCTACCCTTAACCTGAGGTTTTGCCAAGTCCTAAAAATGAAAACAACTTGCGTTAAAGAGAACACTTTCGAATTTAGTGAGTCCTATGTATCACAAAGAATATTAATTAATTAAGTGTGTTACTAATTTTTGGATACTATGAATGAAGGAGGTGGGTAATGGAATGAATAAAATATCTCTATTTTTAATTTGAGATTTCATATTTTCATCCTGAAAATAGAAGAGTTCTGGTTAACTAAGGAGCATGTTTGACTTTAGTGAATCTTATGTGACGAGAATATGAACTAATCGAGTTAGTTAAAATCCAAATACTCAATGCATAAAACGAAAAAAAAAACATGAGACTTTCATTGATCAATTTATTATCAGAACAAAATTTAGTCGAAAAAAAAAAAACACTACTGTTAAAGATTGTAAAAGATTGTAAGTTTGAAATTTGTATTATTTTTTTTTTCTAGTCAACAATAGTTAGCAACTTTTTTTTAATATTATTTTTTATGGTGAGCAATTTATATTAGCATAGAATATGGAGGGACATCAAGTTGCTGAGACTCCTGAATCAAGAAACAAAAGGTCTCTCTATGTCGGACCATATTTTTGAATTTCACCTTTCAATTTTCAAACTTTTTTTTCTCCTTTTTAATGAATAAATTCAATTAATATAATATTGACATCTTGAACTATTTTAAAGTTTATATTGTTTTCTCTAATTTCTTTAAAAAAAATACATAATTATGAATATTTATAGAGGGACTATCGGAAAAAGGGTGTCTACACCTCGACTCTAAAGGTAAAGATAAGGTCTTTACTAAAACAAAAATACTTGCTTTTAGCGGTAATAAATATGTACATTAACAAAGAGTGTTAACTTTTTTACTGGCATTAGTTAATCATCATTGGATCCAATGTCGTTATAGGCATTAGGGACACTTCCAAAGAGTGTTAATTGCTTCTAAAAAACATATTTAGCAGCAATATTTAAGTTATTATCGTTAATTACTTATCCCTAAAGATTGATTTTGATATAATATTTACATACATCATTTTCGGCCCCACTTATGATACTATACTGAATATATATATATCAATGTGTTAGTGAAAAACTTACAAGATAACAAAAAATACAAGATTACAATTGAAAATAAAATTGAAGAAATAAATTCTTCAGGCTGAGGCGCGGATATCTTGCTCTCTTTAAGGAGATTCAAGCTGCAAATGTTTTCACTCCAAGATACAACAGCCTAATCACAATATATAACTCAACAATTCTGGACAAAAGTTGAGTCCAAAGCTCCACAAAAAGAACACCTCCCTTCAACTAATAAGAACTCTCTTTTTTAACTAACTTTTATGCACTCTATCTTTTCTTGTGTGTTATATATATCACAAACCAAATGAAGACCACCACTATTTATAGTTGGGGATGTCTTCCTAGCAATGAATAGGAAGATAATGGGGTAGTAAATAGTGAAGATAATGGCTATAATGGAGGAATAAAGAATGAAAACAAAGGGACACTTAAGCCACCAACGGCTTGGGAGTTGCTGCATGCACCAAGAAAATTGTAACATATACACCAACTCCATTTGGAGTAATGCTGAATAGTAATGCAGCAATAATTATTTTCAACGGCAACAATCAACTGCCAATTCATCCATCATTATGTAACAAATTAATATATAAAATATTACTATTAAAATGTTGACCAACACAATGTACTTAATAATGAAAATTTTAGAGTAATTGAAGTCATGACTGTGAATACGAAAAAATTATTAGTTAAAGGATTTCATAATGTACACAAAATTAAAAAGGACATATAAATTTACAGTAATCTTTTTAGCTATTTTCTAACTATAAGTACTCTCTCGCAACAAAATATGAGCTAGCAGGCATGTTGGTTTTGACTTCCGAGCAAGAATGATAAATAGGTGATGCATTATCTACGTACGTTTTTCTCGTAGTAATAAAGTTATAATTAATTTTAAAGGTTAGGAGGGTATACATAATTTCAATTTTTATAGAATATTATTATTGGGTAATTATTCATTATGGAAAGGAAACTTTTTACAAAATTTTCTCTTTAATTATTTTTGTCCCTCACTTTTATTGTCACTTGAAGCTACGTACTCCGTTAGAATAATTGTCTCTTTTATATAATTATTAATTTGAATTAGTACTCAAGTTGTAGTTGATTGATTAATATAAAATTAAGTAATATTTTTGACTTTTTGAAAATTCTTCAACTAAATTATTGTTTTTTTTTCAGACTTTTGGTTCATGGCCGGTGATTATTCTCTTTATATATCAATTAGAAACATGTTTTTCGTAATAATAGTGCAATTTTCATTCTAGTGTATATGATATTATTTTCTTATTAGTTCGTTCTAAAATGACAGTGCAACTTGTTATTTAAAATCAATTTAATTATAAATTGAAATATTCTTAATAAGAAATTTTTACAATTACACGATTATTATAAATATTTAATCCTTTATATTATTTAAAATATTGTGCTAAATTAAATTACAATCACATAAAATCAAACAAAGGAGGGGTATTCATGTATTTGCAACCCAAAAGATAAAGTGGGCAAACAAGAGTAATTTACTCTAATCTTTGTGCATTATTAGAACAAAGATTTTTTTTTTCATTGCGATTCACTAAAAAATAAATATTTATAAAATATGATTTTCTTTTTTCACTCATTTTTTATAGGACCAATTCATTTGAAAAAATATATGATCAGAAATAGATTTTCACTTAAATATAAAAAAAAATTCTATTTTTTATGTATAAAACTATTGCTACTATTTTTTTTATTCAATTAAAATAGTGAATAATAATGGTAATAGATAAAATTTTCATATATGGAAGCTTAAATTTAATTGTGAATGAGTACATGTACCTATGCAATATCCTACAAGATATGCTATTAACAAATTCTTTTTTGAAAATATTATTTTTCTTTATCATGAATAGCTAATGATGTGTGACTTTTTTTGTCATTTATATATATATATGGTTCATTCCATATATATAATGGGAACAAAGCTCGAGGTTATATTATTTAAAAAGTAATGTCAAATTGACATGGACTTCCACTAACTACAATACTATAATATTATTCTAAAAAGCTTATTAATCTTTTTATTGGACCTAAAAGTTTGGATCCACCAATAAAATTATGACAACTCATTGTATTCTCATTAGATGGATCAAATATGAAAGGATCAAAAGTTTGAAAAGATTTTTCAGACCTGACTGATCAAGTCCTTATAATCTTTGATTAGACATAGTATTGTTTGAAAAAATTAAAACATTTATGTGAAAAAAAGAAAAAGAAAACAATTTGTTGTCTCTTTGTTAAGGAATTTAATAAACAAGGACCAGTTTCTTTCTAATTTGTCTCATGATGTAATGATCGTCTCTTTTGTCCTTAGTGAAGACAAATTTACTAGTAAAAAAACAAAAAAAAAAATTAATAACATGTTTATTTTCATATTGGATCAAGTTATCAAAAAGAATTTTTTCAATTAACTTGCCTTCATCAATGGTTATGACAGGCTACTCTATTGTTAACTAGAGATTTGAGGTACGTGTCTGGATATGATGTTGTCTTAATCCTAAATAGAATTGTGAATTTCGATTTAATCAAACTTTTAAGTGGGATATCTGACACAACGTGAGTTTATTTTAAGTTGGCAGACCTTTTATAATCATCTAGTATTCTAAATTCATTGACCTGACTAATTAATATTAGCATTGTGTACGATAGGATCCATAAAGAGGGAAACACTTTGTCCATTTCCATAGCTTGAACCTGAGGGTTTGAAGAGCCCTATTGTCTATCTACCTGAACTTTCACCTTATTGGTGAGGGTTCGATTCGACCCCATGGTAGTCTCATCCCATTTCACATTCCCCTAATAAAAAAAATCGAGAGTTCTGATTAAAATTTAAAAAATCTCATCCATCTTTTAAGTTAAGCTAGGTATAGCAGAGTAAAGTTGGAAAAAAAAAGAAGGAAAAAGAATAAATTCAAAAAGCTATAACTAAACTGCAAAGAAAAGAAGCAGAATTTTATAGTCAGTGTACTTTTATCACTTCTTGACCAGTTCAACTGGTAAGGGATAATGCTAAGAAAAAAGTAAAATAAAGATGAGAAAAATGAAAAAGAAAAATCTCACTTGAAACTTGATTTTTTTTTTTATAAAAAAAAGAAAAAAGAAAAAGGGGATTTATTCCAACACTAAAAAACAAAAGGAGTTTCTAGTAAGTGAAAAAAAAAGAACAGAGAAAGAGACCATTGGGCTAAGCAAGTGTGTTAATTTTATGTTTTTAAAAAAAAGAAGATCTTCTTCATGAAGAAACAAATTAATTCCCACATAATTAAGATTAGTGGTTATAATCTGAAAGTAAGTTTGTTGATGTCAAAGTTAATTACTTTTATGTTCAACTTTTGGATTTTTCCATTGATATATCAAAATTTTTATGTATATATACTAATTAACTAATTATATGATAATGTAGGGAATAAAATTTGATGGTAAGGCAATTCAACATGATAACTCGATAAGTTGAATGAGAGTAGTTTGGTGCAACCGCTGAACTATGTGAACTGATTACACATGTGGGATAATATCTGCTAACCTGGCTACACAATGCAAGGGAAGATAATAGTTCTCCATAATCGATATATATACAAATTACAACAATAGCTAATTCAGTATACGTAAATCCACTAGTAGGGTCTGGGAGGATAGTATATGTACGCACAACTTATCTTTACCTTTGTGCAAGGGTAAATAGATTAAATATTTCTGATAGTCCCTCGACTCAAAAGAAAAGTTATTGATCCAGGATGACAAGAAAATATGTTAGCAAGATACAAAGCAAATACATCGATCAACAAATAATTGATAAATATATAACTTTTAAAAATAGTCAAAAGTATTAATATATGCCCTCTTTTCCTTTGTATATTTTGAAGTTCTTTCCTCCATAAAAAAAGTCACTTTAATTTGGCATAGCCGCGCTCTTACGTTATGAATCACATACATAGATCTATTTTAAATTCCTATGCTTTAATTTTCATCATTCAATAATGATCTACCTAGAGATAAAGATATATAATAGAAAAAAGGGGGAAAAACTATCTTTTGAATTATATTACAAGGCTTGGAAACAAAAAGGAACTGGTTAATTAATATGCTTAAGGATAGAGTAGATAACTCCTATGCTTGCAAGAAAAAAAAGGCTTGAAATGAAGAGTGTGTACATGTTCCATACAAAGAAAAATATTTCTTTTTTTTAAATGTATTTTCAAGAATTTATTACTTATTTTCTTGTGTTTGATATATAAATGTAACTAGTATTCTAAACATATTCGCAAATTAGATAAATACTATGGGAGGTGGGGTGTGGATAGTAGGGATGGGGTGAGAATGAAGTGTGTCGAAGGGTGAAGGGTGGGTGGGAAGGACGGACACGATCGATATGTCAGATGTGAAACTTAGCTAGCTATATTCACTAAGAAAATCATTTTTCTCATTTTTAAGAAGAAAAAAAATCAAAAATTTCAACCGATCAAATATTAAAAAATATTTTCCTCCGTACCAAACATACATGAAAGTCAGGAAATTGGGAAAGATGAAATCATATAGAGGAATATATATATTCCTTGGACGTGCATGGAATTGCTGGTCCTTAATTAGGTTTTCATTTTTGTCTCTTTTGCATGGCATGCTTATAACTTTATACTCCATTTTATGATTTTATGACTCAGTGACTAATATTTGATGAACTATTGGAGTCGTTATATTAAAATCTAGATTTCATAAATTTGAAATTCTCGCTCAACCTTTACGATTCCATTCCAATATGGAATAATCAACTTCTTTTGTAATATTGCCTATTTATATATTCAGAAATGTTCGTAAGTATATATTATTATATACCATATCTCGCTTCCATTTTTAATTGGATTTAATTTCTATACATCGAAAGTATAAATAATATTTTCATTATCAATATAGCTTAACTATTACTACTAAATAGAATGTTGTATGATTAATTTTTCAACTAGTTTCACTTCTTATGAACAATTATCCGTAGTTATTTTTTATAATGCGAGTGAATGCTCGACTTTTTAGAGCTTGAACTAGGAGAAATCCAACAACCATTCCAATTGAATACCTGCATCAAGAGGGAAAGAAAGGAGGAGCCCGTTAACGGCTAAGCTCCGAAGAACTCGGATTAGTGATCCGAGTCCTTGAGACCATAGCTTAGCCCTATATAGCTATAGGCTACATATATAATAGGGAAAAAGAACAAATATACCTTCGAACTATCGTAAATGATATGTAGATACCCTCCGTCATATTTTTGGGACATTGGTGCCCCTACTGTCCAAAAACTAGAGCATATATGCCCTTCACTCTAACGGACATACACGTGTCATGATCTTATAATCCACCGACCCGACATTTATTAAATATCGGATAGATGGATAAGATTGTGTCACGTATCCGTATTTAGTCTTCTGTTAAGTGAAGGGTATATATGTTCTAGTTTTTGGACGGCAGGGGCACCAATGTCCCAAAAGTATGACGGAAGGTAGACCATTTACGATAGTTCTGGGGTATATTTGTCCTTTTCCCCTATATAATATTCTATTTCCACTGATTTTCATATTTAGAATAAAATTCATTGTTATTATAAAGAGCTTTTGTCGGTAAAGTAGATTCAGATCAAGAGAGAATTAACTTCTTGAGAATCCACTAGAGTCAGATCAGTAGGGGAGTTCACGCCCGAACTCTCTTAATAGAGAAAGAACCCATATATAGATTTTTAATTTGTTCACAATTGAAATGAAGGAAGAGGAAAAAGTTACTAAAAGAGTAAATGACTTAAGAAAATTGTGGCAAAATGTGATATTGGAAATATATATGGAAAGCTAAAGTTGAGCATTAATATATAGTAGTATTACAAAAGATCAAAGAGGTGTTACATGTACATGAAATCCTACATTATCAAACTCTCCATTTAATCTAATTATAATCTAAGGGACCTATTTCTTCTTCAGTTAAATCTCATGTTTACCCCTCCCCAGTATTTTAACATCATATTGAAAATTAAAAAACTTACACTAAAACTAAACAACTTAGGTAATTAACAACAACAACAACAAACAAAAAAAGACAAAAACTAAAGTCATAACAACTTGAGTTTTTTTTTTTTCTAACTTCTCACAAGACTTGAATCTTGAACATGACTTGTTTGTCCACTGCTTCCCATATTCCAACTAAATTTTCATTTCCATTTGTTAATTCCTCATGAGTTGCAACATTCAAATCCAATATACTTTCATCATCTCCAATATTTTCTTGATTTTTCTCCTTAGAATCTTGACTATCATCATCATCACATTTCTTTGAACTTAAGCTCTCAGAGTTGAAAATGATTATTGCATCTTTAAAAGACACTAAATCACCATCAGGAAGCGTTAATCTTCCTGTTTCTATTGATTTCTTGATACCCTTTAGTGAAAAGGTATCAACTTGATCAATATCTTCCATGACGAAAACTCTGTTTGGATTTTCTTGAATTGCATCAACAAATCTCTCAAGATAAGTCCTACCATGTTCATTTCTTGATCTTTTCTTGTTACTAATCACTTCTTGATTATTAAGATCAGTTGAATCGGATTTCGATGATGATGAAAAGCTACTGATTCCAATGGAAACAAAGTTATGATCTTCTTCTTCTGATGAACCAAACGCGATTTTTGCTAATTCTCTTGAAATTTTCTCCTTTCCTTCAGAATCACCACCTAAAAAGAACAACCAAGATTCTTTCTTTTTGGACCTACATTCAAGAATTGTACTTACTATATCAGGAATGATGTCTTTTTGCCATGGTACTTTTTTCTCCAATGCCTTACAAAGGACTTTGATGTTGTCTGAATTGAACTCTTTGAATCTATCGATGTTCTCAATGTATCCACTTGCTTCACTTGACGAAGCAGAATTAGGACTTGAATTGGGATTTGACAAAAGCTCTGGCTTTGTACTACTAACGACTTCATTTTGATCAGATATGAAGAACTGATGTTCTTTTGGTGATTGATTTGGTTCAAAGATGACAGGCCAATTCAGAAGGCTTTTATGCAACTTGGTGGAACTTTTTATCATGTGGTCATTTGAAGAGGATATTGAATTAGAGGAACAAGGAGATGGTGATGAAGATAGTGGACTAATTAAGCCTTTTTCAAGAAAATGAGGTTGTTGTTGTTTATGAACAGAACTGCAAATTGAATTCCACTTCTTGCATAGATCTAACATCACTTCAGATTCCTAAAAAACAATAGAGTAGGATTAGTAAGTTGAAAAGTAATAAGACAGGTTACCTACTACAACATGTTGTAAAAAGGAACTACAGTACTGTCAGTGTATTTAAGTTAATCATTCCTTAAGACAAATGGAGTAAGAGTACTTGATTTCTCAAATGGTCACTCAACTAGTAGTTACTAACTCAAAAAGTCACTTTCTTTGTTGAAAAAATTATTAATTGAGCGACCATCCTAGAAATAAATCCAAGTGTATACTTTCATGCATGCAAATTCAAGATTTGGATTAATGGAATAAAATAAGGACCTGTTGATTGTTTTCTTGTTTGTGCTCTTCCTTGTACTTTTGGAGCCATAAAGGCAAACTTGAGCTGGAATATGTTGACTCAGTTTTAACTTGTATGCTTGTAACTGTTTTAGCTTCTTTGTTGAAATTGGCTAAACAATCAGCACAACAAGTTAGATTCTTCTCAACTCCACCTCTACCAAGTGACCAACTTGAACCATCCATTGCTGCCTTGTTCCTAAAGTGACTATGCAAACCACTACAAAAAAAAACAAGTAAATGTAAAGAAAAGCTACAACAATAACATATACAGTGTAATACCATAAGTGTACGCAGACCTTACCCCTACCTCGAGAGGTTGTTTCTGACAGACTCTCGACTCAAGGAAAAAGCATATCAAAAAAGAAATAACGGAAGTGAAGAAATGGTATATTTATTTTTGTCCTTATTTTCTTGGAATTGAATACATACCTTGCAAGATTGAGACTGAGACCCAAACTTCCAACAGGAATGGTAAGTGGATATAGATCCCAAAGTGTCTGTAAAGAAGGATGTCCAGTTTTACACTTTGTGTAAGTTTGAAAACTTGCAATTCCAAGAAGCCATAGCCTACCATTTTCTCCCATTTCACTATTCAACAATCTACTAAGCTCCATTATCATGTGTTCAACAGGAGAATAGTAACTAATATTCCTTTGTTGTTCACCATATTTTGTCCAAAACTCAGACACCCACCTAAGATCACCTAAATACAAAACAACCCCTCTATTCATATAGTTCTTCACTAAAGTCCTAAGCTCTCTAAGTTTGACCTCAAACTCTTCTCTTGAAACATTTCTAAGTGTGAAAAGTGGTACACTTATGAATTGTACATGTTTCATGTCTCCTTGTACTTCACCTTTATCAAACTTATCTATAACTCCTCTAACAACCCCTTCACTTGTGGCTAAACACTCACCAATAACAACAATGTTTCTCCTTTTCTTGAAATTCATCATACTTTCCACAACACTCATAACATCATCATTCTTTACAACTTGATGTTGTCCTGTTTTACTAAGTGACAAATTTAGGACATGATGATGACTAGTTGATGATGTTATTTGTGTGTTGGTGTTGGTGTTGGTGTTTCCTAGTACTAATGGCTTTGTGCTAGTAATTATCTCCATACTAGAAACAACTTGTTCTACATTGTTTTTCACTTGTGTACTAGAAAAACCAGCTTCCCTCATGACTCTACTAATACTAGGATCATCAAGAATGGAGATCACTAGTTGTTCTATCTCAACTTTAAGAGCTAAGATTGGTTGTTGTTGATTTTCTATCGATCCACGACGTTGATGAGCTTGAGCCCTTTTGAATGCAGCAACTAAGGCATTAGAAAGTGAAGGGAGATGAGAATGAGGACCTAAAATTGGACTTGAAACAGAGGTGGGAAGTCTATTAAGTGCAACATTGAAACAAAGTTCAAGTGCTTTGCATTGAAGTGGATGTGTATGGGATTGAAGACAAGCTCTTTTAAGAAGACCACTAGAAGATGAAAGCATAGCACTTGCTACATGAAGAGGAGTTACTTGTGCATGTCCTCTTCTTCTAGCTAAGTTCACAGCTTGTTTTACTATGCTTGAAGATTCAGAAGTTAATGATTGTTGGAAAGTATAACCGCCCGTCCTCATGTTAGACGTCGATTAATTTATGATGAATCCTCACAATATAGAAAAACCGTTATAAGGTGTTATAAGTTGGAAGAAAACTAAGTTTTCATTGAGTGGATAGTGTAACAAGTTGTGTGTGTGTGTTTTTTGGTTATGTAGTGAAGGGAATTAATAGGAGTTAGAAAGAAGTGAGGGGGAGTTTGTTCTTTTCTTGTAGTGTTTGGTTTAGTATGAGAAAGTGGAAAGCATGTGAGGTAAAGCTAAAATTGTCTCTCTCTTTTCTTTCTTTTTGGCTCTCATATAAAGGGATAAAGGCAAGATGGATATTTAGAAGTTGGACTAAACTAGTTAGCGTTTCTAGAAAGAATTAACTAAGAATGATTCAAATAAATTTAGGCAATACTAAGCTTCTTCTTTTTTTAATGAAAAAACAAAATATGTGGGCTTTATCTTTCACAGATTTGTATAAAGGGTAATTTTTATTTAGACTAGAAGAGTTACTTTTGCTTGGTTACAAAATCAACATATTTGATGGAGAAGATTACAAAAGTGACCCTTATGTTTGGAGGTAAGTTCAAAGTGGTCCTTTAAGTATATTTTGAGTAGTTTAAGTTCTTTAAGTTTGGCAAAAGTGAGCATTTTGGTCTTAAGTTAAATATTTAAAAATTCGGGTGGTTAGATTTAACGAGAATTGTGAAAATAAAAAAGGGTTTGATATGAACTCACATTTGAATTTATTTTGTAGTTTTTAACTATTGTTAGTCTATTTTTAGAGTCTAATACAGCTTTTTGAGGTGTATTGTCTGATGTAGTATCTCCATTGATGAAATGAGTTAAAAATCATGACAAATTATGATAAAAATCCTAACAAAAAACAAAAATTAATAATTGATTTCTTCGCATCAGCTCAAACTCTAGGTATAATTTTGGCATAATACATAAACATGATCATATTAACTTGACTTCAACTGATAACTATAACATTTAATTTTTTGTGTGCACAAGTAGACACTTAAATTTATATAAAATTAATTAAATAGACATATGCATCCTACATGACATCCTACATGGCAATTTTATGGCCTACGTGGCGTCCTATGTGTATTATATCACGTAGAACATGCGCGTCTACTTGCTCAATCTTATACAAGTTTAAATGTCTACTTGTGTATACTCAAAATTGAAGAGCATAGATGTTAGCTGAAAAGAAGTTAAAGGACATACAAATTTATGTATTATGCCTATAATTTTTTGACACCTAGACTAAAGTAAGGCAATAAGTATTGATCATGTAAATAATTAAAGTGCGTACAAACTAATCCAGATACCATTATTATTACTAAATAAACAAAAGTTGTTATGAGTATACAAAATAGAGTGATGAGTATGATATGAATAGTAATTTAATTTTATTTGAGATGTATTATGCCTATAATTTTTTTGACACCTAGACTAAAGTAAGGCAATAAGTATTGATCACAGAAATAACTGAAGTGCGTACAAACTAATCCAGATACAATTATTTTTTATAAAATAAACACAAGTTATGAGTATACAAAATAGAGTGATGAGTATGATATGAGTAGTAGTTTAATCTTATGAATGAGAAGTTTGGTAAAAAAGAGAAAAGGTGATAATGAGGACTGACCGTCGGTTTGAAAGAATTGGGAAGTGTGTGTTTTTTGTGGTTGAAGCTTCAATAATCTTCTTTCTCTTTAACACTCAAAAAGAGCAAGGAATAAAGCTTCTTTGGATCATTACTACCTAAAAAGTATTCTTTAAAAAGATGATGATTGGGATTTTATTCTACCATTTATAATATATGTATTTAGATTAGATCATCATTTTCTTTTGTTGTTAAAAGAAGATCATTATTTGATTTATCAGGCTCTTCAAAAATATTGTCATTATTTGTTAATGTTTTTGAAAAGTTCGAGCAACATAGCATCTTAGATATAATAATTATTTTTTTTTTAGTATATATTTTTTTTCAATTTTTTTGGGTGTATTTTTTTATAACTGTGGTATCTAGGTTTGTGTGCTCACATTTTGGCTAATATTTTGAAGTATTTGCTATCTTTACACCTACACAAGTATTAGATAACTTTATTCATTAAGACATGAACAAATAAAAAATTATATACTCTCTCTATCTTCATTTGATGGTGTTCGACAGGGCACATAGTAAAGAATAAAAAAAAACTTCTAAATTTATGATTTAAACAATCTTACTAAAAATAAAATAGAAAATTTAAAAGGGTAAAAAACTTAAATATACAACTTAAGTACCTTAATTACTACTATATAACAATACTTTTTTTCCACTTATATAACAATAGTTTTTTTACAAAACTAATTTTATATTTAAAAAAAAAAAAAACGTAGAAATAGTCAGCCACGCTTATCCCATATCCCTTAATTTTCTCCAATTATTTTACCTTTCCTGATTTACTCAGTTTTGTTATATATTCTCTCCCATGAAAAGAGGTTTCTAACAAAAAAAAAAAAAACTCCCTGTCTACTCTGATCGACTATTCAAAATGAATACCAACAATTTTTCAATTCTAATACAACACAACGGGCAATGAGACTCATCATATATTTGAATAAAAAAGAATTGATTTGGTATTTTTTTTACGTGGTTAATATATTTGATTTTTCATCACCATCTGTGTTTATTTTTTTTGATAATTAAACGTTGGTTTATAAAGTACGTTTTTGTGGTATAGTATAAATTTATATGATTTCGTTAATAGTCTGGACATCGATTTTAATGGATTTTGTTGTTGAATAAACATTAAATATTAGTAGTCGTTTTTTGGTATAATATTAGGTTTTTGTTATATTATTATGTTTATTTGATAATGACCGTCGTTTTTTTTTTTTTTTTTTTTTTGCAAGTGATATTTTTTGGTTGTATATATAAACTGCTTAGGTTGTTATTTATCAACCGTTTCATTGAATAATTGATTACCGATAAATGTATGCGTAACGTTGGCTATAATACTTTGGGAGTTCTCAAATACTATAGTATGTGATTTGGTGTAATTATTAATTTTGAGATCTTGTGTAAACACCAATTTCAAAATTGATATTTTTGTACATAGTTTAGCTAACAAAATTGAAGAGTTATTATATTGGTTATAATGCTTAAAGATGGTGTAGATGATTTCGTTTATAATATCTTGTGTATTATATTTTTTTATAAACATCAACGGTCATATTAAGTTTATAATGTAATTTTTTTGGGGTGAATAAATACAATGAAATTGTGGTATGTGATTTGGTGTAATTGATAGTGTGAATTATGATTTGGTGTATGATTTGGTAAGTGATAGTGTGAAATTGGAATACGTGATTTAGTAAGTGATCATTTGGTGAAAATGTATTTCCAAACAACTAAACCAGTTCTCGTCAGCCGTTTCGATACCTTCATGCCTATCAAATATGTTTGGTACATTTATTGGTATATATAACATGTTTAAAGAATTATTGAGTTGCCTACTTTGGTGTAGTTGATGGTGTAAATTACACTTTGGTATATGCTTTGGTTAGTGATTTGGTATGTGATGGTTACCATTTATGGTAAAAGATTTGGTAAGTGATTTGGCAAGTGATTTTACCATTTGTGATAAGAGATTTGGTAAGTGACGTGGTGAAAATGTATATTATTATACATTTGTGGTACGTTATTTGGTACATTTATTGGTGTATTAATTTTTCTGATTTGGTATATATTACATGTTTAAAGAATTATTCAGTTGCCTAATTATTAGTTGATAGTGTGAAATATATTTTTATTAGCACCATAAGGCATCCCAGGGGTATTATGTAGCTTGTTTTGGTTAAAATGTTGGTATAAAAACTACTTTAGAACAAAATCCATTTGTACACCATCAATTACCCATATAACTATACAGCGCGTGATTATTAATTGATAGTGTGAAATATGTTTTTATTAACACTAGGCATCCTAGGGGTATTATGTATTTTGTTTTGGTGAAAATGTTGATGTGAAAACTACTTTAGAACAACACCCATTTGTACACCATCAATTACTAATCTAACTACCAAACTGTGTAATTTAATTTATTTAGAAAATGTATTCTGCTAAATTTGGAAATTGATTGATAAGTTGTAATTTTATATAGGTAATTACGTGGATTACAATATTGAAGGAGTGATGTATGATGCAAACACTAAATACGAAGGCTTGATTACTACTTATATATTTTCAATTGGGTGTGGATACAACCATATTTCATTTAGAACCCAAATATGTCGTGAGTGGTCCATCTCCATCAATGAAGATTCATAACGATATGAGAGTCCAAATTTATTTAGATCAAAAGAGATGCAATTCTGATTCTTTTTAAAATATCCCTTAAATTATATTATGTTATAGATGTAATGACAATACAATCAGGCTTTTCTTTAACCATTTTGCTGTCGTCTCTTCCAATAGGCGATGGAGTGAATGCATTCAACTCAAACAAATGCCTTGAACATACTATAGGAGGACTGTCAACAACTAAAATAATCACCAACCCTCAACACGATTGTTATAATATTTATATTTCACATGATACAATATTGATATAATTTTGATATTTTAGATGATAAATGTTGGTATAATTTTGATATTTTAGATGATACCATGTTGGTATAATTTTGATATTTTAGATGATACAATGTTGGTATAATTATGATATTTTAGATGATACAATGTTGGTATAATTTGATAATTTAGATGATACAATATTGTTACATATTATGTGGTGCATATATTTTTGAGCAACTTTCACATATAGCAAACATAAAAATCATATTTGTATGTTTTAGCTATAGTTTGCATAATTGCGCTCCATAAAAATTTTTTGTTTGTTATGGAGCTTTTGATTTATAAACATTCAGTTTTATACAAATTGTTCAATTTTGTATAAATTCATTTATACATTGTAATTTGTATAATAAGATTTATATTTGTATAATTATAAGTGTATAGGAAGAAAATATATGTATTTGTATTTCGATATACACTTTTCTCTCACTTTATACAAATACAAAAATATTTTATACATTTTATACTGAAATTTATAAAATGACTAATTGTATACCGAAAATTGCTAATTGTATATCGAATCATATGGCAAAAAAATGGGATGTTTGCTGTGAATTACAATTAAAATAAACTATAGCTATAACATTTAATTTGAATTAATAGTTTGCTATTTCATACAATTTTCCCTATATTTTTTAGCATAAATTTAATGTATTATATGATATATTGAGGTGTAATATAATATTAATATATTATGTAAGACTTAGCATTAAAGTTGTACAGAAATCTATATAATATGCTAATTTTTAATTACTTTAATAAACTTTCTAGGTTCAAATGATTATTTAAGTCATACCTTAACAAATTAAAATATTTTGTCAAAAAAATAACCTAAATAAACTTCAGATTTCAGAAAAAAAATTAAAATTTGGTCACAATAAAAGAAAAAGATATTTGTATGAACACAATATTAAACAGGTGAGAGAAAGCTACAAACAATAATTTGATTTGCACGAATAAAAATTAAGAGAGAGAAAAATCAATATATGGGCAAAAAAAATATAAAAGAGTATAATTATGATTGGAAAGTCAAGTAATAAACAATAATTATCAATTCCGTAAATTTAGCACATAACCCCCAAAAAGAAAATAAATCGAATATCGAAATATATATATATTTTTTAAAATAATATAAAAGAGTTTAATTATGATTGGAAAGCCAAAAAGTAAACAATAATCATCAAACTCATAAATTTAGCACACAAACCCCCCAAAAAAGGATATAAATCGGATACTAAAATATATTTTTTATAATCGAAAATTCAATATATAAGCAAAAAAAATAATATAAAAGAGTATAATTATGGTTGGAAAGCCAAAAACTATACAATAATCATTAATCCCATAAATGTAGCACATAACCCCCCCCCCCCCCCGAAAAAAAGTAAATAATAATTATCAATCCCATAAATTTAGAACATAACCATCCAAAAAAGGGAAAATAAATCAGGAAGTAAAATATATAAATAAAAAAATGAAAATTAAATATTTTGTCATGTTTGTAATTAAAAACCTAATTTTGTAAATAAAATAGAGTATATACATATATTGTTAATTAAGTTCTTAAATAGTATATTCTTGTAATTTTCTCAATTTAAAATTAAATCATTACTAAATATAAAAATATATTACTTTTTTCGAATGAATCAAAAAGGTTAAAAAATGTCAAATATAATGAGACAATGGAATAATATTTTTGCTTCGCCCAAAATTTCATGATTCTCAATAATTTTATAAACTACAATTGTTTTTGGTTATGTATTAGTATAACATTTTCTAATCATGTATTTAATGGTTGTTAATTTTTATTTTTATTTTTGGAAAAATTACTTAACTACACATAGCCTTTTTTATCATAATCTTTAAAATTTCCTACCATTTGAAAAAAATTACAAAAATTATTATTTTCCTCACCCTCTCTCCTATTTTTGGATACATCACTCTTCTTATTCTTCACTCTTCATGCTAACTTCCCCAATTTTACGCCTGAAATCACCACATGTATCAGCAGTTTCCTCCAACTCGCCATTTTTTTATTACAATTGTCTTATTTCAGTTTTCTTCATCGATTTCAAGTTCTTAAAAAGGTAAAAAGATTTCTTCATCACTTTTTTTGCTTTTAGTAGATCAAATTTCGATTTTTTTTCAATTTTCTGTTGTTTGTCATAAAATTCTGATACATATGGATTCTAGTTCATAGTTTAGTATTGACCTTCAAAAAAATGGAAGTCCAAGGTTCAAATTTCTAATGTATCTGGTTGATATTTGTGTGTTTACTTATGTATCATGTTTATGTTTCAACTCTCAGATACATTACAACTTTGTTTGTATACAATGTATATGGTACAAATAGGATTGATACATAACCCCGATTATTCAAATCTTAATCAGTATGAATTTTGTTTATAGTTATGTATCAAATACATAACTATGTTAGCTGTCATTATATTTTAGTACCCGATACATACAATGCCCACTATTATATATCATATACATACCTAAAAATACCTAATACAAAGCTGGCACAGTACATATGCTTATGTATCAGAATTCATGTATCAGATTTGTACTAGGTGTGTTTATGTGTGTTCAATCATGTATTAGAATTATCTTCTATGATGTAACTAATCTTTGATTTTTTTTTCCTCGGTTCATCAATTTTTACCGCTACATATAGTACCGACTATTATGTATCGATTACATAACTAAAGACACCTAATATAAAGCTGACACATACATATGGTTATGTATCAAAATTCATGTATCAGCTTTGTATTAAGTGTTTTTATGTGTACGTAGTCATGTATCAAAATTACCTTTTACGATGTATCTGATATCTAGTTTTTTCATCAATTCATCAATTTCTAATTCAGTTGCAATTATTGATTTCATATTCACAAACAAAATATTTTCTCCAATAATGATTCCATTGTTTTTGTATCGTTCACTCCTTACTTCACATTTCCATACTTTTGAATGTCTCTGAAAAGTCAATATATTCATGATGTATCTTCTCTAAATTTGTAAATTTTTTTAATCAAAGTTGAAAGGATGTTGGACGGTCTACTTGAACAGTTTTAAATTTTAATTGTTGAAGTTGTTACATGTTGCGAGGGATTGACTAGCAATGATTAAAGGTGATTGCATGTTATATGGGATTGTAAAATGATTTTTTCTTTTATTAGTGTAACATACAAAACATTTATGTATCAGTCGCTATGCATCCAGACGTTATAGGATGTATTCGAAATCCTTTAACTTTAAGAGATTTGTGTAATTTCGAAAAAAAGTAGGGATATGATGTAATTGACTCTTAACACTATGAGATTTATGTAAAATAAACTCTCTTTTTTTTCTTCTCTTTTTTCTTTTTTCTTTTAAACTTGTGTTTTGAGAATAAAGTTGTAATAACGGCCCACATAAGATGTTTTGTTCTTAAAAAGGTATCCATCTAATCTCTGATCATATGCATGTTTTGTGTACTAATCATATATTTTTAACCACTAATAATTCATGAATCATTGAGATCTATTGTCTTGCACTATATAAAATATATGAGCTTATGTTTTTTTTTTGTACTAATCATATAAAAAGAAATTACATAATTAAATAAAATCGATTTACTATGGATAACTCTTTATATCAATCTTGATGTGGTAAGTTTTTTTTCAAAAAAAAAAAATTAATAAAATGATAATTTATATAACTAATAAAACTTAATTAATAGTTTTTTTATATATATAAAAAAAACAACCCATATAAACTAGAGCAATTTTCACATATAGCAAACAAAAAAATCATATTTGTATGTTATAGCTATATTTTGCATAATTGCGCTCCATAGCAAATTTTATGTTTGCTATGGAGCTTTTGATTTGTATAATTCGCTACAAACATCCAATTTTATACAAATTGTTCAGTTTTGTATAAATTTTATACATTATAATTTGTATAATAAGATCTGTATTTGTATAATTATAAGTGTATAGGACAAAAATATATGTGTTTGTATTTGTATATACATTTTTCTCTCGCTTTATACAAACACAAATGCATTTTATACATTTTATACCGAAATGTATAAAATGACCAATTGTATACCGAATCAAATGAAAAAAAAATGGGATGTTTGCTGCGAATTACAATTAAAATAAACTATGACTATAACATTTAATTTGAATTAATAGTTTGCTATTTCATACAATTTTTCCTATAAACTATACAAAAAAAAGAAAAGAAAAAAAAGTGGGTGCTTCTTAGCCCATCACACTCTGGACGGGCCCAGTACATTTTGGGCTTGGTTAAGTGGGCTACTCATTAAAGGTAACTGAAAATGGGCCATAACAATAAAAATAGGAGAACATACATAATTAGACACTCCACTACTATACATTAGTATATTTTAGAGAAAATGGTCTAAACCCCCGCCCCCCAACCCCACCAACCCCAACCTATACCCGAAATCTCAACTACACACTTCAACTTTACGGATGTCCAATTATCCACCTGAACTTCATATTTCTCTATTTTCTACACACTTAAAAGGTCACACCCAGATTTGTGGTAAGTGGTGGGCTGCACGCGCGATGCCACGTAAATATATTGTTTTTTTTATTAAAATATTATTATTCTACTTTTTTATTCTATTTCTCTTTTATATTTGTTTTCTTTTCTATTTCAGCCCATTCTTCTTTTCTTTTTCCTTTACTTTTCTTTGACTACAAATTTTCTGCCATTAAAGTGAAAATTCCAAGTTCCATTTCTAAAACCTCAAAAATTTTAGTTTCTTAATCGTTGTTTGAATTATTTTCAGAGAAGTTCTCAATTTTCTTATACAAGCCAATCTTGAATTTCGAGAAAATTCAAAATTCAAATTAGAGACCTAAATAAGAAATTAGAGCATATTACAAACCCTAAATTCAAAATTTGAAGTAGAAATGAACATTAACAACTAAACCCTACTTAATATTGAGAGGAAATTGTGAATTTTTTATAAAAGGAACAAGGGTTAATGGGAGGGAAGAAGAAATAATGGTTTATTTAAAGGTGGGGAAGATGGAAGGAGAAATTTTTCGTCAAAATTACCCTTCTAACGCGCCTAGAGGAAGTGAGAACACCTGTCATGACAGGTCAGCACTTAGGTGTGTAGAAAATAGAGAAATATGAAGTTCAGGTGAGTAATAAGACACTCGTAAAGTTGGAGTGTGTAGTTGGTGTTGACATCCAATTTTGACCCTCCACAATATAAGTTAATCATTGAGCTTCTTCAGTTTCAAACGATTTAAAATAATTAGTTTTTTAAAAAAATATCAATAAATAAATAAATATAATTTGCAAATTATCTTAAGTAGTTTCGTCACTTTTGATAATTCTTGAAAATTATATATGTTTTATATAATTATGTATATAATTATTATATTTTTAAAATATTCTAAAATCATCTCAAAAAGATTTTTGCTTTAATTAAGTATTTCATTAATTAGTCTAAGTAATGTTTATATTTTTGAGTAAATTTGTTTACAAGTGAACTAATTATTTCATTTTGTTAAGATTAAGGAGCTCGTAAATTAACCATATTAATTCATCTTATTTAAACTTTAGCCGAATTTGCAAATCAACTCAATTCGGTTATCTTCTTAAATTTAAGTAGGCTAAGTTTGCAATCCTTTGGCCTTTTTATTAATTACAGATCCAACCCCTTCCTTACCAATTACTTCAAATCTTTCAGGCCAACTTTGGGCCTTTTTTCCGGCAATCAGCCGGCCCAACAGTCCCAATTTGCAACCCATTTCCCCTTAGTTTTCCAACTTTCAGCCGACCAGCCCAGTGAATCCAACCCCCCGACCCCGCCCAGCTCCTTTTTTTTCTTCTTCACAGAGAGACCCAGAACATCAACAGCAGTACCCCCACCCCTGCATCTTGCTTCCTTCTCCAACAGTCCAGCAAACCCAGAAAATTCCACCAAAAATGCGAAGAAACCGAGAAATCAAGAGCAGCACCAAACCCGACCCCACTGCCCATACGTTCTTCTTCTTCACGCCTAAATCAGCGGAAATCGCGGAGAACCCAGAAACGTGATCATCTGCTAGAACCCATACCCTAGCAACCTAATCCATCACCCTCACGTCCCTTTCCCCCATTTCAAGGAATTTCCAAAGGGATAGAGGGATTCCGAATTTGGAATTCAAAATTCCATCCGTTTCCCCCCAAATGGCCCCAACTTCTCCTATAAATAATCCTTTACATTCAAGTGATAGGGGGGGCTTTTTTTTTTTGGAAAAATTGGATTTTGATAAGTTTTGAGTTAGATTCTTTGGCAATAGTCGTCTTACACTTAAAGAAATTTTAAAATGCTTCTCTAATCTTAAATTCCGAGAAGTTCGCCGGTTAGATTCTGCCTAGGGATTCTTGGTTTGCTGTTCGTATTCGAATTGTGTGGTAAAAGAATCGCCACTCTCAAAGCTCGCTCTGTCCCTGTTCGCTGCCCATAACGAGGTAAATCACATGTAACTCCCTTATTCAGTCCGTTCCTTGTAAATTTTAGACCATGAGGCCTACTTTGATCCATGCCAAGATATTCTCGCGTGATATGTTAAAGCCTGAATCGCCTTCTTAAATCTTCATTTCTTTTATCTTTTTTATTTATTTTTTTTCTGAAATGAGTAGCGCAGGTTCTGTTCTTAAGATGATTTAGTACATGTTTCGAATTGTTCTCTGTTTGTAGTCTTCCGGATTGGTGGTCATTGTGCTTGCCTCGAGTTTTAGCTTGTGTCGTTGGCTAATGATGCTGTTGTTCTGTTCTCTTTTTTTTTTTTTTTTTTATAAAATAGAATCTATGCTTGTTGTTATGTAGTTAGAGAATTCGAAGGAGTTTATACAGTCATATTTAGCTACCTCCGAATGCAAGCTAGCCGATTTTCATGTAGTTGTCTTGAATGTAATTAGTTCGTCATGACTAGTTCATGCTTATTTCCGCACCCATTTTAGTCTTGAATGTAAATATTCATGTCATATTTGTTGGGTTTGTTTGAAAGTGTCGAGCGGTCATTATTGGTGCATTATCCTATATGTCTCCTGTATAAGAGTGATTATTTGATGTGATTTTTTTTTTGTCATGCTAAACTTCTTCTCCGGCTCTTTTGTTAAAACTACTATTGTCAAATTATTACTATTACTATTATTTTATTTTATTTTCCTACCCATATTTAAAGGTTTTGCTTTTGAATTGTTGGCCGTTCTTTTGAAATTTGATCTTAATTCCTTGCTACTGGATCTTTCTTTCTTTATTTTTTTTTTGAAAAAAAAAAAAAAAAAGCAGTTAAAGGCATTTGAACTTGTACTGTTACATGCTAGAAACCCATGGCTTTAGTTGATAGTATTTAATATTAGAAATCAAATTTGTTGCCTTAATTTTGTGCCTTACTAGTATGGTCTTATTAAATGGAGTTTGGAATTGATTTTGACCTCAAAATTAATTACTGTATTGTTTTATTGCGAACCCTTGACAAGAGTTCTTAATTTTTTCTAGCCTAAAATTTTTTTTTAGTTAGTTCATTCTTTGATGCCTTATGATTTTGCATTCTAAGTTGGTCTATATTAATTTGTGGTTGTACGCTGATCACCGCCCTTAATACATCAATATATTTATGTGAATCTTTTTCTCATGCCTACCTTGCTTGGTTCTTGTTATGATTATAACTGCCAATTAAATATTGTTCAAGGATATTCCGGCAGTAGCATTTATTTTATTTCACTATTTTCTTATATTAAACCATTGAGTTGTTACTTACATTTTATTTGTTTGTGTTTGCACATGGAATCTGCCCGGGTTCACCATGAACTTTTATTTCCTTCCCGTTGCATTTCGAGAGAGCCATAAAGGCTCAAATTCTTTTATCGAGTCAGCCAACCTTGAGAAATCGAAGAACAAGTCTTTGGAGTTGATGTACAGGTCTTGGAAAGCAGAAAAATGGGCTGTATACATCTGATATACACTGCTATACATAAAATGTATACAAAAACGGGTTTTGAGTAAAAATCCAAAAATTCCAGCAAAATTGGCCCAAAAGGAGGCCCAAATTCAATTTCTCCCTTACTCTTTAATTATTTAAATTATTTATTGTTGGTTGTTTAACTTTAACTTTAGAATTGTTAATTAACTTAGTTGAGTTCCCCAAAAGACGAACTATTTTTCTGTGTTGTTGTTGTTGTTGTTTTTTTTTTCTTCTTAACAAATCTCATTTTATCAACTCTTGTAGTTTCATTTATAATCTTTAGTCAAATTTTTTTTTTTTTTTTTTGTTTAAAATAGTTTTTCATATTTTGATTAACTTAGTTGAGTTCTCCAAAAGACGAACTATTTTTCTGTGTTGTTGTTGTTGTTGTTGTTTTTTTCTTCTTAACAAATCTCATTTTATCAACTCTTGTAGTTTCATTTATAATCTTTAGTCAAATTTTTTTTTTTTTGTTTAAAATAGTTTTTCATATTTTGATTAACTTAGTTGAGTTCCCCAAAAGACGAACTATTTTTCTGTGTTGTTGTTGTTGTTTTTTTTTTCTTCTTAACAAATCTCATTTTATCAACTCTTGTAGTTTCATTTATAATCTTTAGTCAAATTTTTTTTTTTTTGTTTAAAATAGTTTTTCATATTTTGATTAACCAAAACAAAAAAACGTTTCAAATAAAAATCAATTAATCTAGTTTTGTGTTCTAATCACTTGTAATTAAATTCAAAAGTCTCAATTTAGATCCCTTTTCCTTGAAAATAAAATAAAAATGTGTCATTTATTTAATTATTTTTTTTCAAAGTTAAATCAAATATAGTAAATTATCGTTTTTTTTATGTTAAATCATTTTCTCAAAGAATTAGTCAAAAAATATATTTTCTCGCAGGTCAACTGCATGTTAGCGTACACTTCGAATGCCTAAATCCTTCTCGAAGTGTAAATTGAACCCCGAACCCTCTTTGATATTTTCAAATGATTTTTTCTATTTAAATCTTTGAAAATTATAAGTTTTCTTAATTTCTTTAAAAAATTAAGTGACGACTCTTTTCTAAGTATTTCTCTCAAATTGTTTTATACTTAGAAAATTTCAAAAAGTAATTTTTTTCTACAGATAGGAAAATTACGGCACAACAGTTGGGATTTCGGGTATAGGTTGGGGGTTTTTAGACCATTTTCTCGTATATTTTACATAAATCCCATAGTGTTAGGAGTTAATTACATTATTTCTCTACTCTTTTTCAAATTACAAAAATTTCTTAAAATTTATGATTTTCGGATACATCACTTGACTTTTGGATACCTCACTGGACATCCGGATATATATGTGAGAGATGTATCTGGGAGGGGAGAGATTATCAGAGAAGGGATAGCACATCCAGATACATCACTGGACATCCGTATACATAAATGAGAGATGTATCAGAGAGGGGAGGGATGTATCAGAGAGGAGGCTAAGGATGTATCAGCCAGAGGAGAGTAATGTATCAGAGAGGGATTTTTGATTTTTTTTTAAATGGTAAAAAATTTTAGAGATTATGGTATAATAAAATATGTATTTAGGTAGTTTTTCCTATATATTATTATTACATATACTTTTAAAATATTGCATATTATATCACTAATTAAGAGTTTTCTACCACATATTAAGAAAAATACACTTAGATACATGTATTTTGCTACCAGATACACTAAAATGGGGAGAGAGGCGAGCGAGATGGGGAAGAAGGCGAGTGAGATAGTCATGTATCCCATATACATGCGAATCCCACTAGATATGCAGTAGATATATGTATACATAGGAGAGTGGTGAGCGAGAGAGGAGAGAGACGAGGAGATTTGTTATGTATCTCAGATACATGTGAATCCACTTGGATACCGTGTATCTATACAGATTACACCTAATTTTAACCCCATATATCCTGAGATACATGTATGTGGACGCACCAAAATATGAAAAAAATTATAATATTACAAATTATAGTGTATCTAAGTAATTAACTCCTTAACTAGTAGATTTATGTAAGTTTTATGTAACAATATACCTAGTAAAATTCTACAAATGAAATTTAAGAAAAGTAGAATGTACGCAAATTGTATCACAACCTTATGAGATAGAAAGATTATTTTTGGAGAACTTTTAGTTCAAGTTCAACAAATCAAAGTAGGTAAATAAAAATGGGGTGAAACATACAAATACCCAACTTTGGGGTTGCTATTTAAGTTGTTGAAATTGAAATTTATTTTTGTCTGTAAATATATTCATTTTGTAACCATTTCACACATATAAGATTGAAAATATATTCCTTTTTTACCGAAAAAGGTTTAAAGATGTCTTCAAAGTATTAGAAATTGTTCAAAAAATTTCACCTTGAGCCTTTGGATCAAATTTGCCCTTCCTTCCATATATTGGATAAAAAAATGACCTTAACCTATTAAAAATAGTTCAAATTTGCTCCTCATTCTACCTATTAGATCAAATTTGCCCCTCATTCCCCCTATTAGGTTAAATATGTCTTTAACGTATGAGAAAATAATTCAAATTTTCCCTCATTCTACCTAAAACTATGTTTACAAAAAGTTGGTAAAATACATGTATCACGAATACAAGCGAGTCAAATTAGCTGTAGTTCATTTCAGATACACCGTATTCAAGAGTAATTTACATGTATATAAAATACACTGACTCCTATCTCCTTGCCTCTCCCCCTCTCTGTGTATCTGGTATAAAAAAAATACATGTATCTCAAGTATCTTTGATACATATTTTTGACTTGAAATATGAAGAAGTGGTGTATCTAACTTGAAATCTCGTACTAAATTATTAATTAGTAAGACAATATATAGTTATTTCAAACTATAGAGTGAATTGATTTTTATGATAGAAATATTTGTGTACTTAGATAGTTTTTCCTAAAAATACTCTAATAGTATAAATAAAAATCCTAGTCTTTTTGACAAAAAAAAAAAAAACATGGAAAAATTACGCGGTTATTCAAACTTATACTACTTAATTACTTATTATAGCTATAGTTTGTTATAATTACCACTCGCGACTAACATTAACCATTAATTACGTGGGTTGACTTCAAGTTTGTATAATTAGTCACGTTTGTATATGTATAATTCGCCACATTTGTATAATTCGCAACTAACAATTCTTTGTTTAATTTGTATTTGTATACGATAGTTTGTATTTGTATATGATAATGATTTCCTTTGGTTTTTCAATTTTGTCATCATATATATTCAATCTTTTTATATATAACTTTTTAAAGTTTGTATAAACGTGTAGTTTTTGGATTTTGTATAATATAATTTATATAATGTAATTTGTATGATATATTTTGTATAATTGTTTAAAGTTCATATGTTTATGTTTGTATTAATTCGTTATTTCGAGTTTTATTATATTTGTATAATTTCAGACTTTATATTACTCAATTATACAAAAACACGTGAATTATACAAACGTACCTGCGAATTATACAAATTGAGATGCGAATTATACAAATTATTGTCCTCTCTCGCTCGCCTCTCTCCTCCCTCTCCCAATCTCACTCTCCTCTCTCCTCCCCCTCCTGATCTCGCTCGCCTCTCTCCCCCCTCCAATCTCGCTCGCCTCTCTCCTCCCTCTCTCAATCTCTCTCGCTAGAATATACAAATACATATGTATAATATACAATTATCTAACTTATATACATATACAATTCACCTCTCTCCCACTCTCTACCCTCTCTCGCTCGCCTCTCTCCTTCCTCTCCCAGTCTCGCTCGCCACTATCCTCCTTATAACATGTAGCTACGAATCGTAATTAGCAAACTATAGCTATGAAGCGTAATTAAGCTATTTTTGAGTGGCTATATGCGAAAGTTTCTAAAAAAAAAAATTACAGTTTGATGACCTCCTTATAATCGAGTAAATAAATACTCCAATAAAATAAAAGAAATGAAATATTTTTGTGAACATTAATATTTTTTTTTAAAGAAAGATACACACAAAAAAAAAAAAAAATCTACTTTCTTAATTACTCTATATCAAAAACAATACATGAAGTAACTCTTTTGTGATATAACAATTAATGCAAAACGTAAAAATTGTTAAGAGTAAAGTTTTCAGTTTTTTTATTATTTCGAAGTTTACTCAAAAGGGTTTCCACATTTTTTCAACAAGCCCAACTTTGCTCGAGCTAGTGCGCCTGCTGCTTCCAACAGGTAAGGTATAGCCTTCATTTCTCTCAAAACTATCATAGATTTTCATTGTTTAGCTTCAAATTCTGATTTGAAATTGTTTGAATTCAATCTAAAAGAATCTATTGGAAGTGATTTGCTTGGATTCGTTTTTTGTTTTGCTTCACTATCTTCAAATTGACTGTCTTATGTGTTGGTTGATTTATTGAGGATTTACTGGTTGTATCAATCTCGATGATAGTTGTATATGTGTGAGAAATTTTAATACTAGAGCTTTGTTGTGCTGATAACTAGAGAAATTATTGTAGATATACTAAAATAAGATTCAAAATGTGTACTCAGTGGAGAGATTAGATTAGCACTGAGGATATCTGTGATTAGGTGGGGGTGCTCTTTGTGGTGGATAAGACGAGGGAAGCGAGACTGAAATGGTTCAGCATAAGAGGAGATGGTGTAGGTGCCCTAGTGAGGAGGTGTGAGAGGTTGACTATGGTGGGTTTAAGGAGAGGTAGAGGTAGGAGGCCAAGGAAGTATTGGGAAGAGGTGATGAGACAGGACATGTCATATTTTCAATTTATAACAAGAGGAGATGGTGTAGGTGCCCTAGTGAGGAGGTGTGAGAGGGTGGCTATGGTGGGTTTAGGGAGAGGTAGAGGTACACCAAGGAAGTATCAGGATTTCGGAAGAGGTTTAGATAGGACATGTCACATCTTTAGCTTACCGAGGATATGACCTTAGATAAGAGGTTGTGGATTAAGGCAGAAGGTGTGTAGGTAATTGATCGTTGACTCGCTATCCTGTGGATAGGCTTGGTGGTAGTTTGGTGCAGCATACTTGTTTCTCCGTTCATACCAGTAGTAGTAGTAGTATTATTCTCATAGTTTCTTGTCCTATGATTTTTGTGACTCCTTGTTGTTTCAACTTTCATGTGATTTGGTTATCACATTATTTAGCTGTTGTTATTGTTCCTTGTTTTCCATTTTATTTGCTATGTCCTCTTTACTTCTGTATGTTTCTATTTCAAACTGCTTTGATGTGCGTTACTTGAGTCGAGGGTTTTTCTGAAACAATCATTACCTGTATGAGGTTAGGTAAGGTCTGGTAGACTCTACCCTCCCTAGATTCCACCTATGGAATACCCTGGGTATGATGTTGTTATTGTTATTGTAAGATTCGAAATGTATGAAATGACTGCCCAATGAATATGTCAAAGACCCAATCTCTTTTTTTTTTTTCCATATTTATGGTTTGCGGATTCTCGAAAGAGAAGTGGTTTTAGTTAGTTAATGTGGAAACTTGTTGAGTTTTTTTTTATGAATGCAACTTCATCTGTTGGCCTTTGATTCTAGTGGTAAAAGAGTTTGGTTAGTGCTGATACCGCAGAATTTCATATTTTCTCATCTACCTAAGTTCAATATTCTTTTTGGTCTTGACTTATGAGATAGTACTACAGTTGTTTTAGGGTTGTTTCTTTCTGAAATTAATAAAGGTGAATTGTCCTTATCATTGGGAATCAGGTGTAGATTTTCAGCCTAGACATAGGTATGATTTTGTACTTATTGTATTACTGAATTTGCATTATTTCCTCGGGCAGTTTCTCCCGGACTAGGAACCCTCTCTACTACATGAAGCCCTGGAGTACTTAAGAAGTATAAATTATAGATATGAAATCTCTGCTTACATTTAAAATGTCTTCATGAAAATAAATCGCAAGTGACTTACATTCATGACGTCTCCATGAAAATAGATAGCAAGTGAATATTGAAGCATCGATATGATTACTCACGCCTTACGTTCTATCATACCCATTTGACATGGGAGTGTCAAGCCGATGAAGAGTCCAGGCACTATAAGTGTTGGATAATCAAGAGAAGCTAGTATTAAAGGTATTTTATCATGAGAAGATGATAGAGGATAATTGTGATTTGATAAAGCCTTGGTTGCTGCTAATTCTTAGATGTATACTCTACTGTTGTACTGCTCTTCTATATTTCGAGGGATGGCATTTCTTTTTGGAAGTCAGGGTTGAGTTAGTTAAATTTTTTTTATTTCTTTTCAGAGAAGAAATATACTCAATTGTGTGTGATGAAGTTCAATGGTGGAAAATCATAGCATTCATATCTAACACTCAGACTATTGCATGGGTAGCATGATAATGCTAGATAAAACCAACAAGATATCAGATTATTATGTCCACAGTTTGTAATGACCGTAAAAGGTGTTCGATGACTAAATGATATCTCTCGTCTAAACCATGTTGATAGCTAAAAAAGCTATAGGGTGCTGAAAAATGTGCATTATCTATTTTATTTACTTTTGATTGTTTAAGAGAGATTGCCAATTTTTTATTCATTAATGAAGCCCAGTAATTGAATGCTTAGTAGTACGTACTTGAGCATGCACCTGAAATTTCTATTCTTACATTATCCTTCTGGCTTATCTTCTGAATTTTACATTCCCGATGATGTGGACTCTAATTCGTCTTCAATTTGCTTCCTAGGTCAGGCTAATTTATAGCGCAGCTTGTGGTAGTATCTATTTGCAATGGCAGATGGCCAAGAAAATGACAAGAATATCGAAATATGGAAAATGAAAAAGTTAATCAAAGCCCTTGAATCTGCAAGAGGAAATGGTACCAGTATGATCTCTCTTATTATACCTCCTGGTGATCAGATATCTAGGATTACCAAGATGTTGGCGGAAGAATATGGTACTGCATCAAATATTAAGAGCAGAGTAAATCGTCAGTCTGTCCTTGGTGCAATAACGTCTGCCCAGCAGAGGCTTAAACTGTATAATAAGGTACCTCCAAATGGTTTGGTCCTTTATACTGGAACTATAATGACTGAAGATGGGAAGGAAAAGAAGGTAACCTTTGACCTTACACCTTTTAAGCCCATTAATGCGTCACTATACCTATGTGACAACAAGTTTCACACAGGACCTCTGGGTGAGCTTTTGGAATCAGATGAGAAGTTTGGTTTCATCGTCATGGATGGTAATGGTACTCTTTTTGGGACATTAAGTGGCAACACTAGGGAAATCCTTCATAAATTCACTGTTGACCTTCCCAAGAAGCATGGAAGAGGAGGTCAATCAGCTCTGCGATTTGCTCGTCTTCGAATGGAGAAACGCCATAACTATGTGAGGAAGACAGCAGAGCTTGCTACTCAGTTCTTCATTAATCCAGCCACTAGTCAGCCAAATGTATCTGGACTAATACTTGCTGGGTCAGCTGATTTCAAGACAGAGCTGAGCCAGTCTGATATGTTTGATCCACGTCTTCAGGCAAAGATACTTAATGTAGTTGATGTGTCCTATGGTGGGGAAAATGGATTCAGTCAGGCCATTGAACTATCTGCTGAGATTCTCTCAAATGTGAAGTTCATACAAGAGAAACGCTTGATAGGAAAATTCTTCGAGGAAATCAGTCAAGATACTGGAAAGTATGTATTTGGTGTGGATGACACAATAAAAGCTCTGGAGATGGGAGCTGTTGAAACTCTTGTTGTTTGGGAAAATCTTGATATAAACCGTTATGTGCTGAAAAATAGTGTTACCAATGAGATTGTCATTAAGCACCTGAACAAGGACCAAGAGGCTGATCAAAGCAACTTCAAGGATCCTGAAAATTCAGCTGAATTGGAGGTCCAGGACAAAATGCCACTATTGGAGTGGTTCGCCAATGAGTACAAAACCTTTGGTTGTTCACTTGAGTTTGTCACTAACAGGTCTCAAGAGGGGTCACAGTTCTGCCGAGGATTTGGTGGCATTGGGGGCATTCTTCGTTACCAGCTTGACATGCGTTCATTTGATGAGCCATCTGATGAAGGGGAATATTTTGAGGATTCTGATTAAGCTTATTTCCTTCTCCTTAGCCCAGATGATGGATAAAGAGATGCAATTTGTTGAAAGTTTTGAGGTTATCTTAGCAATGAATTTCCTGCTATCATCCTTTGTATCAATCACTGAGTCTTTGATGTTGTTAAAAATTGTTTGCTTTTCCTTTACATGTGAAACAGATTTCTTTTCGGGACTATCTTCAATTGGAAATAGGACTTCTTATTGTTTATGAGCCTATCTACCTTACCCTTGTGAGTTTGCTACTGCTGTTATGAACTATGTCTTGTTTGTAATGGGATTTAAATTGCTAGTCAGAACTGCGACCGACCTCGCTATTTCATTTCCTCCTATAACAACATGGTTACTTGCATATTTGCATTTCTCTAAAGTTAGGTATTATGTGTTGAGGGCATTGTGCTTTACTCAATCAGCATGGTTACTTTGTTGATTCTATCTGTTGGGAACCTTGATAGTGCAGTTTCATTTTAGAACTATACATTTGTTCAACTGATACTTATGCCTTGCTTGATTTTAGTGTAACGCCTGGTGTGCGAACAAAGTAGATTTGGAAGCGAGTATAAGGTGTAGGATCTCTTATGGTGTGAGGTTTGTTACGAGTGTCTTTAGGCTGATTTAGCCCAACACTTTTTGATATTTTTCTTGCATGGGTATGTGGAAGGATATGTTTCCAGATTGATCATGATTGGCGGATTCAGGATTTAGAATCAGTCTATTTTGACTTAGACACAACGGATTCAGACAAATCTGATGTGTCTACTCTAGATTGGCCATTGTTTGTGAATACAAATATGTTTGGCAAGCAGCACAAGTTGTGTTTGCAGGAGAGGATGCTTCCTTGTTTGTTGTATTACACCCTTAATCCTCCATTCATTTTTAGCACTTTTCATACTTCCTTGTGTTTACTCTATTAGCCTAAGCATGTAGTTGTACATCACAGGGGTGGCAAAATCAAACTCAAACGGTCCAACCTGTTCAAGATAACCCGCCCATTCATTACCTCAATCAATTCCAACTCGTTAAAAAATGAGTTGATATGTAGCCTGAATTGGCTCATGAGAAATTTGTCAAAATATTTTTAAAAAACTTTTTTTTTTTCAATTTGATATGTTATATATAGTCATAATAAAGAAAAATACAATTTTATCAGGTACTAAAATAGTTTAAAAGAACAGTTAAGTTTAGTAAAAATTGGGTTGGGTTGGGTCTTGACCCGTTATATAACCCATTACCTAACCCGTTTTGATCCAAGCAAATATGGATTGGGTTGGGTTTTGATCCGATTGTTGTCTTAACCCTTTATGACCCTCCCAAATTTGACCCAACCCTCCCAACTACCACCACTCATTACACGCTTCCTTGTGTTTACCCTTATCAGGCTAATCATGTTGCATGTTCCTAATTCTTTCATAGGCAAAAGAATTTCAAAAAAATGTTCACAAGAGTACTTGCTAGAGACAGGGCCAAAATTTGAAGTTTATGAGTTTGAGATTCTAGTCCTTTTAAGTTATTGAGTTCTACATCAATAATTTGTATATATTAACTGATTTGTTTACGACACGTACGTGATTTGGACCAAAACTACTGTGTTTAGCCAAACCACATTAGCTTCGCCATTTGACCCCACCTCTCCCCCATTCATCGCCAAAAACCTTTTTCTCTACTTTTTTTTTAAATACATGCCATACTTGATTTTGATATGTTTTACTTGAACTAAAGGTCTATCTTCACAAGAGAGGGGTGAGACCGCGTACAAATAACTTCCTTCCCATACCTCATTTGTGATGAGATTACACTGGATATGTCGTTACTCTCTTGGATGCAGTACTTGAGTTTGATATGTTTGTTTCACTTGAACCGAAGGCCTGTCCAAAACCTCTATATGAACTTCACAAGGTAAGGAGTAAAGTTGTATACACACTATCCTTTTTAGACTCCACTCGTGAAATTACATTGAGTATATTGTTGTTACTCTTTTAAAATGCATTATTGACATACTACAGTAGAAAGCAGGCGGTCGGATTGCACTTGTTTTGAACAAATAGATGATGAGTGATGGTGATGCAACATCAAAAACAATTGAATTGAAAAAAATAAAATACTTTGATCATTTGTTGTTTGTCAGTTTATAATAGTGACCTCATTTCTGTATATATTTCACTATTCTCTTACATGCATGTGCTAAGATTGTATACAAACTATTCATCATCATAAAAGCAATGTTGTCATAATTCCATTTTTTCATCATGAAATGGTCAAATAACTTTTTATGTTTGTTTCCTTTACAATACAACACTGTTTTGAGGAGTTCTTGCATCTTGTTCTTTTTTGCTAATAATTTTTTTTACTGTTTATCCTTTTATAAACAAATGGGGTAGGATTCAGAGGTTCAAAGATTATAGACAAATGGGGTAGGATTCAGAGGTTCAAAGATTATAGACAAATTAGGTCAATATCACGATCCTGGTAAATTTGTAGGTAACACATCATAAAAGTCTCTCACTACTGGTTATTGGCATCCACTCATATAATAGGAGTCTATGAATTAAGTGCTTGTTTGACCATGGATAAGTTTTACCTTTTTTTCGTTTTTGGAATTTCATTTATGGAAAACTGTTTGGACGTAGAATTGTAGTGGAGTAATAATTATTTTACTGTTTATCCTTTTATAAACACATGTGGTAGGATTCAGAGGTTCAAAGATTATAGACAAATTAGGACAATATCACGATCAGGTGGAATACCTGGTAAATTTGTAGGTAACACATCGTAAAAGTCTCTCACAACTGGTTATTAGCATCGACTCATATAATAGGAGTCTACGAATTAAGTGCTCGTTTGACCATGGATAAGTTTTACCTTTTTTCGTTTTTGGAATTTCATTTATGGAAAACTGTTTGGACTTAGAATTGTAGTGGAGTAATAATTATTTTTTACTATTTATCCTTTTATAAATACATGGGGTAGGATTCAGAGGTTCAAAGATTATAGACAAATTAGGTCAATATCACGATTAGGTAGAATACCTGGTAAATTTCTAGGTAACACATCGTAAAAGTCTCTCACTATTGGTTATTGGCATCGACTCATATAATAGGAGTCTACGAATTAAGTGCTTGTTTGACCATGGATAAGTTTTACCTTTTTTTCGTTTTTGAAATTTCATTTATAAAAAACTGTTTGGACGTAGAATTGTAGTGGAGTAATAATTTTTTTACTGTTTATCCTTTTATAAACACATGAGGTAGGATTCAGAGGTTCAAAGATCATAGACAAATTAGGTCAATATCACGATCAGGTAGAATACCTGATAAATTTGTAGGTAACACATCGTAAAAGTCTCTCACCACTGGTTATTGACATCGACTCATATAATAGGAGTCTACGAATTAAGTTCTCATTTGACCATGGATAAGTTTTACCTTTTTTTCGTTTTTGGAATTTCATTTACGGAAAACTGTTTGGACGTAGAATTGTAGTGGAGTAATAATTTTTTTACTGTTTATCCTTTTATAAACACACGGGGTAGGATTCAGAGGTTCAAAGATTATAGAAAAATTAGGTCAATATCACGATCAGGTAGAGTACCTAGTAAATTTGTAGGTAACACATCGTAAAAGTCTCTCACTACTGGTTATTGGCATCGACTCATATAATAGGAGTCTACGAATTAAGTGCTCGTTTGACCATGGATAAGTTTTACCTTTTTTTTGTTTTTGGAATTTCATTTTTTTATTGTTTATCCTTTTATAAACACATGGGATAGGATTCAGAGGTTCAAAGATTATAGACAAATTAGGTCAATATCACGATCAGGTGGAATACCTAGTAAATTTGTAGGTAACACATCGTAAAAGACTCTCACTACTGGTTATTGGCATCAACTCGTATAATAGGAGTCTACGAATTAAGTGATCGTTTGACCATGGATAAGTTTTACCTTTTTTTCGTTTTTGAAATTTCATTTATGGAAAACTATTTGGACATAGAATTGTAGTGGAGTAATAATTTTTTTACTGTTTATCCTTTTATAAACACATGGGGTAGGATTCAGAGGTTCAAAGATTATAGACAAATTAGGTCAATATCACGATCAGGTGGAATACCTGGTAAATTTGTAGGTAACACATCGTAAAAGTCTCTCACTACTGGTTATTTGCATCGACTCATATAATAGGAGTCTACGAATTAAGTGCTCATTTGACCATGGATAAGTTTTACCTTTTTTTCGTTTTTGGAATTTCATTTATGGAAAACTGTTTGGACGTAGAATTGTAGTGGAGTAATAATTTTTTTACTGTTTATCCTTTTATAAACACATGGGGTAGGATTCAGAGGTTCAAAGATTATAGACAAATTAGGACAATATCACGATCAGGTGGAATACCTGGTAAATTTGTAGGTAACACATCGTAAAAGTCTCTCACTACTGATTATTGGCATCGACTCATATAATAGGAGTCTACGAATTAAGTGCTCGTTTGACCATGGATAAGTTTTACCTTTTTTTGTTTTTGAAATTTCATTTATGGATAATTGTTTGGACGTAGAATTGTAGTGGAGTAATAATTTTTTTACTGTTTATCCTTTTATAAACACATGGGGTAGGATTCAGAGGTTCAAAGATTATAGACAAATTAGGTCAATATCACGATTAGGTGGATTACCTGGTAAATTTGTAGGTAACACATCGTAAAAGTCTCTCACTACTGGTTATTGACATCGACTCATATAATAGGAATCTACGAATTAAGTGCTCGTTTGACCATGGATAAGTTTTACCTCTTTTCGTTTTTGGAATTTCATTTATGAAAAATTGTTTGGACGTAAAATTTTAGTGGAGTAAGAATTTTTTTACTGTTTATCCTTTTATAAACACATGGGGTAGGATTCAGAGGTTCAAAGATTATAGATAAATTAGGTCAATATCACGATCAGGTGGAATACCTAGTAAATATGTACATAACACATCGTAAAAGTTTCTCGCTACTGGTTATTGGCATCGACTCATATAATAGGAGTCTACGAATTAAGTGCTCGTTTGACCATGGATAAGTTTTATCTTTTTCGTTTTTGAAATTTTATTTATGGAAAACTGTTTGGACGTAGAATTGTAGTGGAGTAATAATTTTTGGAATTCAACATGTTGTGGGATGTATTCTGGGTGACTTTTTGTATGGAAATTACATGTGTTTGCCCTTATATTTTATTTAAGTTTACTTTTCATCCTCAAAGTTGAGCTTAGTTATGATATTAGTCCCATCATTTTTCACAATGAGTAAATTCAACCTCCAATCTATATTAACTTGTGCAAACATAGTTCCTCCAATGGGGAAGGGCAAGCAAGAATGAGAATAGGCAAAATTGAACTCATACTTATTGTATTGGAAACTCTCATTAGTATTAGTAGATCATACATTGATGTCCTCTGAGGGCGTGATTATAGATAAGAAGGTATAGAAATCACGAAGTAGTATAGAAGGGCAGTAGATAGTTGTGTGGTAGTTGGGAGCACTGTCTTTGTGTTACTAGCTTTATTCATGTATGTTCTTTTGTTATTTGTTATCTTTGGTTGTTTATTGTGTTTTGAGATCACACTATTTTACTATTTCACTTTTATTATTGTTCCTAGTATGTTAAGTATGTATTACTATCATGTTTTCTTCAACACTGTCATATTCCATTCTTTAATACTCCTTTTGCTCCTAATTACTAGTCTACTTTTGAATTGACACACATATTAAAAAAACAACTATTGACATAGTAAGTTTACCATTTTAATTATATTAATTATGAAGTGGATGAATTAAAAATTTAAGATTTTCAAGAAGTTTTAGCTTTTTCAAAATTAAATAATTGAGGGCATAATAGGTAAGAAAAATTGTCCTTTCTTGATTTATTAAAAAGGACAAGTAAAAAGGGACAAGTAAAAAAAAGAAAATTAAACAAGTAATTAAAGACGAAGGAAATAATAATTATTTTGATTGTTACATTTGAGTCAAGACCTTTCAAAAATAATATCTCTATCTCCACGAGATCTGAGGTGATAGAAATAGGAAATTAGCTAAATTAGTATGGCGCAAAATACATGCAAGACAATTGATTGGTGATCCATATGTCTTTTCTTGGGAAAGAAACTTTTGACTCTTACTAATTCATGTTTTGACTGGGAAGAGAAGTAAGATATTCATACTTCAAACTAAAATTTCCATTCTCAATTATTTAATGAAGTTTATACACTATCGAAATATGTAAAAGATATTTATAGAAATATAGAAATACATAATGCTTTTTGAAAAATAACAAAATCGCTTCAAATGACTTTAATTATTTTTTAAAGACGATATTTTTAATAGTTTGAAATTGAAGAAATTCAATAATTAATTTACGTTGTGGAAGGTCAAATTGAGTGTAAATAGATAACTTTCAATGAGAAGTTAGATTAGTAATTAATCTTGAAAATAAAATAGAGCACATGTTATGACTCTGATAACTTCATAGTCTATGCTTTCATAATGCTTAATTTATATGCACCTTAATTAATTTTACGAGATACTTGCTATTTCTTATCAACACAAATACACAATAACTATATTTATCAAAACTTAAATATATAAAAGAAATTATTTTAAAAATTTGTCCATACAAAAAAGTGAAAATTTGAAATCTTGTAATTCTCAATTCAGCTCGTTGATCACTAGGTAGGTCACACCCTTGGATCATTGTTACTTGTACACAAATTTCAGCATCTCCCTTTGAATCTCATGCAAGATTCATGCCTAACTCTTAATTAAAGTCAAAGAATATGGTCCAAAAATAAATAAATAGTGGGCACATAGTTGAACAAGACATCATATTGTGTGAGCTACTAAATGGTGAATGAGTGGATGGTCCTAATTAATATAACACCTACAAATTATAATCCTTGTTATCCAGGCTGTATGTATATGCATATAGAAAACTACTTCTAACTAATGTTTATAGAGACAATATTCTCATTCACACCACATGATCTTCTAACTACTCTTTTTTAAAATCATAAAGATGTTTTTGACACAAATTCCTATCAATGAACACATGGTTCTTTTTTTTTTTTTAATAATATACTCTTTCTGTTTCAAATTATTTATTTATTTTTTCTTTATACGCTACTTAAGAATATTAATTATGAGGATTCTTTTATTACTTTAACCTAATTTGAACCTAAATTATAATTTCTCTTCATTAAATATTTACTCAATTTATGTGTCATTTTCATTAATGAGTATGCAATTGCTAAAGTCACCTTGCCAAGAAATGAGTATCTAAATAGACGCCTACAAATAAATTAGACATAATACATAAATATACCCTTTAATTTGACTTCAGTTGATGTTTATACGCTTCAATTTTGAGTGTGCACAAATAAACACTTGAACTTGTATAAAATTGAACAAATAAACACATATGATCTATGTGATATAATACTCGTAGGACGCCACATATGACACAAAATTGCCATGTAGGACATCTAGCAGGATGCATGTTTAACTGTCTACTTATGCACACCTAAAGTTAGAAGACATAATTATCAGTTGAGACCAAGTTAAAAGACATATTTATCTATTATGCCAATAAATTAAATTAACAACTTCAAGAAGTAATAGCGCCTCATAATCAAGAACTTTGTAGTTTTCAAGAAAAATTATACCACCAAAAGAAAAATGAGGAAATATTAATTAATTTTATCTTAAACTTTAAAATCGATAAAATAATTTAATTAAAATAAATCTTTTTTTTTTTCAGAAAAAAGTGACAGATAATTTTAAATTGAGGGAGTATCTACATTGTCTACCTATTGTGCTTCATTTAATGTTGCCAAACATTGTCTTAAACCCATGAAAAAGGCAGAATGACAGTGTTTGTTGGTATGTCAAACTCGAAAGGAAGGTACTTTTAATCATGATAAGGTACAATGATACTGTAAAAAAAAAAAAAAATCTTTAACGATAATTAATTAATGATATAGCTTAATTGCCTATAAATATTCTTTAAGTATGTAACAATATTCGATCCATCGACAATTAATTGATGACGATAAAATATTTAACATTTTTTTATTAATATATATATATTTATAACCGCTAAGACTATTTTTGTTATATTATGATATTATGCAAGGACATCACTCTAATGAAATTGTTAGAGACATTATTTTTGGTTTTTTGGCACCGCTCTGCTCGTGGAAATAGAGAGCCACTTGGAATAAGGAGATTAATGATAATGTTACATATTATATTGAAATTGAGTGGATAAAATGAAAATTCGTATTCGGTGTCTTGCGTAATAAATATGTGTCAGCTTTAAAGGGAAATTATATAAAAGGATGATCAGATCAACTATGTTACGTTGTATGGAGCAAAGTGTTGGTCGACGAAAAAATTTAATATGGTTGAGGCACGACCAATAATAATTGTGTGAGGCTCCATTTAATTTTTGACACTTAAATTTATGGGCCCATTTTAACACTACGCACTCTCTCACCTTATTTTCCCCCAAATTCCCCCCTTTTCCTTCAAAGTATTTTAGTTCTTCTCTGTTCAATATTCCTCTCTTTTTCGCATTTTTTTTTAATTCTTTGTGCTCTTTATTAATTAGTAACTTGATTAGCCCTTTCTTTCACACACACTTTATATTTGTATTAAGAAGTATTCACTGAATATCGAAAATCGAACTAAATAAAAATCTAGTCAAATTGAATATTTCTTTTACTTTAATTTATTTTTAAAAAATTTGACAGAATCAGTTTTGGTTTTAAAGTAAAAATAAATCGAAAAACCACCAATGCTTAAAAAAATTGACACAATGCTTAATTTATTTTCAAGAATCAATCGGTTCCATATAATTTTAAATTAACTACTCATTATATATTATAATAATAATAATAATAATAATAATAATAATAATAATAATAATAATAATAATATGATTCAGCCTTAATATTATTAGAATTCATTTTTCATGTCTTTACGTACATTCAGTTATAATATATATTTTCCAACGTTTTTCTATTAAGTATTTTAAAAAATTATAACTTAAATTAAGAAAAATAATGGATACTCTCTGTTAAGAGAATGACTATAAATATATGAACTAAAAAAGAATTAAAGTAACAATAACTATAAATATATGAACTAAAACAGAATTTAAAAAAATATGGAAAACTAAATTTGAATTAATTTGTTTTTTTAGGTGCTAGTAATTGAGAAAACACTAAATATTTTTGAGTTAATTTGAAATTATTAAAAATATTGAATGATATGAGGATTTTAAATACTCTGTCCTAAAAACGTTTTTAGTTATTGTGATAAAAAAAATGTTTATTAATTCTTTTATTCAATATATCAACATCTTAAAAAAATGAAGTTAAAAAATATTTATTAGGAGTAAGAAAATGAATGAAAAGAAGGGTGAGTAGGAGAGAGATGGTAAAAAGGTAAAGAAGTAGATACATTATTTAAGTGTCAATTAATCAATGGAGGGGTCACACAACTATTGTTGGTTGGATCTCTACCATTGTAAAATTTTTCTTGGTCAACTAGTCAAGAACTAGCATATTCAGAAGGTGAGGGTAGTGAAAGTAAGAATGTTAAGATGAATGCGTGAACAGAGAGATATGATCAGGAACGAAGTTATTCAGGCCAACGTGTGAGTGACCTCCATAGTGAACAAGATAAGGAAGACGAAACTGAAATGGTTCAAACATATAAAGAGAAGATGCACAAATGCTCTAGTAAAGAGGTATGAGAGGTTGACTACAACGGATATTAGGGAAGATAGAAGTAGGACACAAGAAGTCTCAGGAATAGATGATAAGACAAGACACGACACAAATGTAGTTCGCTGAGCACATGACCCTAAATTGAAAGATATGAAGATCGAAAAATAATGCAAAATGTTACCAGATAGTCGAATGTTGTGTAGTTCCGTTGTCACTACTTTTTACCATAATAATATACATAAATATTACAATTTTCCTAGTTAAGCCTAATCCCCTTTTTGTTGCTCCTCCTCAATCTCCTTATTTGCTAGTGAAGATAGAGGAGAAGAAGGGGCAGAAAAAGAAGAAGCAGCAGAAGAATAACATGTGATTGAATCACAATTAGAAGGTGAAAATCCAATAAGCAAATCCACAAAAGCACCAATAATAAAACCATGATTAATTTTCCCATTCATCTTCAAATACCATCCTAATAATTCTTGTAAAGATTCCCAATCTTTAATCTCATGTGTATCCACCATTTCCTCCATTGATTTCTTAAAATCCAAATATGGATCCTCTGATTCCAATGCCAATGCCACACTTTCCTTAAATGGCAATTCTTCATCATCATCTTCTTGAATTTCTTTTAATTTATCCTGATTCTGATTCTGATTACGATCTTGTAAGATTAATGAGCTAGTACAATTTGGCTCAAAAAATAGTCTTTCAGAGCGAACCCCTTTAATGATTAACTCCATTAATGGTTCCCCTGTTTCTTCAGACTCTGTTGAAAAACTTGCTGACTCTGAGGAATTTGTGAACCAAGATTCTGGTGTTGTTTCAATTTCAACAACTCCATGATGATGATCAGTGTTTGAAGGGTCTAAAAAGATTGAATTTATAGTCTTGAAAATGTTGTTGTTTGCTCTAAAAGATTGAGTCTTGGAATGAGTACAAGAAGGCCATTGCCATGAACCAAGATTCATTTTCTTGCCCATAAAAAAATGGTGTTTTTTTTTTTTTCAAGAATCCAACTTTTTGGGATACAAAAAAGTTGTGATTTTTTTATCTTCAAGAATACCAACTTTTTGGGGTAGTTTCTAATGGTATTTGGGATACAAAAAAAGTTGTGATTTTTTTTTTTCAAGAATCCAACTTTTTGGGGTAGTGTCTAATGGTTTTTGGGATACAAAGAATATTTTTGGGTAGTTTGTAAATTCTAGTGATTTTTGGGATTTCAAAAAGTTTGCGACTTTTTTTTTGGTTGGTATTAATGGTGATAATAAAAAGGAATAGGGAGATATAAAGAGAGAGAGGTGAGAGGAAGGTGGAGAGGAAATGGGAGGGTGGTGGTAGGTTTATTTCATGTGTGTTATTTAATTGTATTTATGTTATAAATAAGAATTTAATGGTTTTAATAAATGCACTATCACGAAGAAATGAACATAGCAATAGTGCAATTGATTGGAACTGAAAATTATATAACAAAAAAAAATCAAAATAATAATTTCTTTTTTTTTTTTCTGAATAAGTGATGTTTTTAGCTTGAACGCACTCCTTAAAAATTACTCATTTCGAGAAATTAAAAAGTGCCTTTATCAACTTACGCTTAATAAATACCTTGAAAAAGATGTAGAAGAAGAAAAAGGTAGATCGAGAAAGAACAAGGAGATATAATCAGATAAGACATGACTTATCCACAACTTACTAAACACGTATTCTAGATAGGAAAATTTGAATGTCGAGTATTACGATAGCGTTACTACTTTTTTTTTATGGAGAGGCAGGGAACTGGCCTCCTTTTCTCATCTTCTTCTTATTTAGTAGTCTTGCTTAATATTTACATAATATTATTTTCTTCAATTGTTACTCTTTATTCCGTCAATTATCTTACTATTATATTGTCGTTATTTTCTCTTTTAGTCTGATTACATTTTTTTAATTAAGAATTTACCAAAAATAACTTTGTTGTTCCTCAAAAATATGGATAAAATATATATATATATATATCCTACCTCTTCAGACATTACATATTAAATAAAGTGGATATATTATTATTACTCCTATTCTTTTTAAGAGGTGTGCATAAGAGAAATGTTACAACTAATTTTTTTAATCGTCAAGTCTGCTTAGCCAACAAAATGCTGCCACATAATAATTTAATGTCTTAATCTAATCACTGACAAGTTCTTATAATAATGTTAGCTACAGAATTTCATGATAAGATATGTTCCTTCAAGCTACATCATATATGTGATAAAATAATAATACAAATAGATTATTAATATCTTTTTTCTAATTTATTTTTGGTCGTTTGTGCTTTCTAAGAACCAGCATTTGCTTAATTCATTTGTTGTTATCAAACATTTAGGGTCATTTTACTTTTGTCATGCATAATCTAGATTTGTTTCTCTATACATTTTCTTGTACTAGAGGCCATCAATTTTATTTTATTTTTGGAATTTTCAAAAAATCACAGTCGCTATTTTTTTAGTGTGTATTGATATATCATTTTCATACCTATCTCACAAACCATATAGGAGATGTAAGCCATTTTAGACAAAATTGGTGTGACGAACTTAACTGAAAAGACATTCGTCGAGAAATCGATCTCTAACCTCCTTTAGAAATACAACATACTGCACCGACTCATGTCACCCGCTTACGAATAAAAGCCATCAATTTAGTTACTACTAAATATAGAATTTTCTAAGATGAAAAGTAACATATTTGGATAGCTAGAAGCTATAGGTTTGGCTCTTTATTTTGTTTTATAGGTTGTTTTAATACGTCTATATGCTAAAATGAGTTTAAGCTCTATCCATTATTTGCGTAAACTTTAAATTATATTCATTATTCAATTAAGGTGATATATAATTGTTAGTATTGGCCGGTTAAATTCATTAATAGCATGATTTCTCACCCACTATCAGATCGATAAAAACAATTTCATTAGGACAAATATACCCTCGAACAATCGTAAATGGTATGCAGATACCCTCTGTCATATTTTTGGGACATAAATGCCCCTGCCGTCCAAAAACTAGAGCATATATGCCCTTCACTCTAACGGAAGACTAAATAGGGACACGTGACACAATCTTATCCATCGATCCGATATTCAATAAATGTCGGGTCGGTGGATAAGATTATGACACGTGTATGTCCATTAGTATAAAGTGTATATGCTCTAGTTTTTGGACAACAGGGGCATCAATGTCCCAAAAGTATGACGGAGGGTATTTGCATACCATTTACGATAGTTTAGGGGTATATTTGTCATTTTTCCCATATATATATATATATATATACAATTTAAACCTCAACTGATAACTAAATATTTTAATTTTGAGTATACACCTTCAGACACCCCAACTCGTTTCTATTAAATGAATTGAACACTTTAATTTATAAAATGATCATCTAGATATAACCTCCAAAATTTATATGATATAACATCGAATATCCATGAAACATGACAAGAATGAGTAATTAAAGTGTTTAATTATCAAATTACACCAAGTTAAAATATCTGAATCGATGTACATTTTCAAATTTAAAATACTTACTTGTCAGCTAATGTCACTAACACATTCTAATACATCAACATAATTAAAGAATTCAGAAATTCAGAGAAAAAGGACATCAAATGTTGATATTCAAAATTATATAGTAAAGTTATTATAGTATAATTTGATTCTATTTTTCACCTTTCCATTTATTTGCCAACACATTTATTATTTATCATTTATAAGGCTCCTCTTATACTCACTGTTTTTTTCTACTTTTATTTCTCTGCAATGCCATAATTCACAGCCGCTACTAATTTATGCAGCAATTTTTCCCTTTTTTCAAAAATATAAAGTAGTCAACATGTAGTACAACCATTAAATAACTACGATACTTCAAATAATGAAGTGACACTTCAAAGTTTAAATTTCCGTAAATTTAGACATAGAAGTTTTAAATTTTTTAATAATAATTATATATTTAAAAAGAATATAAAAATATTATAAAATGTGATTAGCAACAATTTAGAAATAATTAAAAGGCATATAAAGTAATTTTAATCAAAGAAAAAATTGATTGACTTTTAATATTCCAAATGTCTGGTATAAATCAGAACAGAGGAAATATTAATTTAACAAAACTATATCACTATTAAATCATTTTTATTTCTAACTATATTCCATATTGGAGGGTAAAACGCTCCATAATAAAAGCAAGTTTGCATTTAGGAGGACTCAAACTCGAAACTTTTGGTTAAGGATAAAGAGGTATTTATTACTTTACAACAATCCTCGTTAGTTATGTGTCCATTTAGAGAAGGAGCTACTCTCATAATAAATATGAGTTTTTATTTTTTGAATTTAAAATTCTGGTCCAAGTTTTAATTTATGTTTTTTTACATATTTAGAATTGAAATTCTAGCTTCTAGGTGAATTTTGGATTAAAAAAAAAAAAAACTTGAATTGAAGTTTTGTTCAGAATATCATAAATAAATATAATTTTCAAATCAAAACTTCAAATGTAATGTCCAGACACCTACTTAATAGACATTCCACATATCTGAACAATAAGAGATAAATAACTTCTTTTTTTTTTAAACACCAAATATTTTAGAATAAATTCATCTATTCGCCCAAACAACATTTAAAATAAGACGTAAGGAATAATTTCGAATTTATTAAAAGATCATAATCTCCAAAGCACTCATAATTTATATTAATATATACTATACATAATTCATATATATACTTATATACTTAACTTGTGAATATAATTATTTTAATCAATCAAATATATAACATGCACCTCGAATTATGAACTCCAAATGAAAAAGCAAACCATATATAGAGCAATAATTTAACAAGTGTGCATGTTCTAGGACAAATCACTATCAAATTTGTCCCCATCATACACTATATTTTGAGGGTACATGAGTGCTAAAAATACTCATAATATATTACTCTCTTGAGTTTCAATTTGTTTGTTTTATTTTATTTTTTTTCAATTTGTTTGAAAAGAATATTCTTTATTTTGATAATTTTTTAATTTTAATTTTTTCCATGATATATTTAAGATGGCGACAAATTAAAGAATATTTTTATTCCACATATCTTTAGTAAAGGCACTTGAATATAAATTAAAAAAAAAAATAAAAAAGGCAAACAATTATCATCTTCCTATTTATTCTACAAAAATATTTTAAAAAAGTTATTTTCTTAAATTTCGTGTCAAATCAAAACTGGACAAACCATTATTTTCTTCCTATTTATTGTGTAACTATATAATATTTTCATTATTCTGTTAAAAACTTGGCTTAATACATTGTCAATAATTTGTGAGTAAATTTATTTAAACATTATTTGAATTACAATTTGTTTTAATTGAGCATCTAAACACGTGATACAGTGTTTCTATTAGATACTTTCAATTTAAATTTTGAAAAATAAATTGTGTATATTCACAAGTACTGTATATTATGTAAATAAGTTAACTATTTAAAATATGTTATTTTCTTTAATTATATGCATTAGCCTCAATAAGCAACAAAATATTAGGCTTATTTCAATTGAAGTCGGTACATACAACTAAAAAAATGGCATATTTATCATGGTTATCTTCTTTTTTTTTTTGTCAAAATTTGAATTCAAGGTTTCTAATAGAAATGCTTAATCATGTTCTTAGTTAAAATAAGTAATATACCGTTTGAGTGTTTAAATAAAATTTATTGAGAAACTTAAAAGGTTGTCTATCTATTAAGCCAAAAAAACATTTGAAGTGTAGCCTAAAGAAAGACAAGAAGAAGGGCTCATCATTATGAGCTATATATATACATGCATGCATGCATGCAATATAATAATGATTAAACTCTGATAAAAGGTTGTCATATATATATATATATATAATTGAAGAAATTGGACTATAGCCTAATAATAGTGAATCAACAATTTTCTTGCTACCTATAACATAGAGGCTATTTCTTTTTAACTTGCGGACAAAACACATGTGTTCTACCTCCACCTCTATATAATTTCTGATCAAGAAGAAGAATTTTTAATGTTTCAAATTATTCTTTAAAAAAATATTTTTGTAATTATTTTATCAAATAAGCGAGATTTAATATAGATAAAATGTTTATAGTGTTATTAATATTTGTCAAATAAAAATACAGTAGAAGCCATTTCAAGGAAGTGAAACTAAGACAGGAAACTCTCCATTTTTTTTACTATTAAGCAAGTAAGACCATGTCCTCTTCCCTTTCGACATCAAGATAATTGACGAAGGTGATGCTTTGAACATTTTTGCTAAAGTCGAAAAGATAAACATCTATCTAGTGTACTAGCAATCCTTCTATGCGGATATATTTTTTTGACTCTCAACCGTTGCCGAGAAGAGAAAATGCTCAAGGTTCTATATATTTTTTCTCTATTCAATTCATTCCTATCCTTTTCGTTTTCCGTTTCGGGTTTCCTTTCCTCTCCAAGCCAATCGATCGCCTTCTAGCATTCTTTTTTAGACTAATTAAAAATAAAAGTGTGGCGATCATATAACTAACTGGGATAGAGAGTAGTTTTAAATCCACAATAACATATCTGATATAAAACCACAAATAAAGTTAGGAAAAGGCAAAGGAACTCGAATCGTATCTTTACATTAGAAAATAGAAAGATTGTATCCAATAAATCCTCGGATCAAAGATATTTAATACTTCCTCCGTCTCAATTTATGTGGCACTTTTTTCGGATAACGAGACTCAAACAAGTCTATATTTGACCGTAAATTTTTCATACATCTTTTAAATATTTTAAATTGTCAATTATTGTGACTTATAGTATTTTTTACGTAGTTAATAAATATATAAATTTCATTTCAAAAAAATTGAAAATTCCATGCGTAAATTGCCTGTCAAAATTAAATTGTTTGACTCTCGAAAAATGAAAAGTGTCACATAAATTGAAACTGAGAAAATAACTTTTTTATTGCTCTTGTTGTACCTATTGGTGTGGGGTGGGGAGGGTGAGGGTGGGGGGACATCATCATGCTAAACAAATGAAAAATAACTCCATAGGATATAACACGTTAATACACATGCCACATCCTCTTGTTATCATGATAAATCTTTTGAAAGTACAAGTTCAAGAATTATGTATATCCAACTAATCAAGTACAAAGTTCCAACAACATTAAGCTATTTTATTAATCTAGTCTCAATTATTTTTAAATTATCAAGAAATTTCTTGTGATACTTCCCTCGTGTGATTAATTAGAAAATTTTGTTTAGGAATATTGAGATTCTTATCTTCATAATCTTAATTTATTTATTTATTAAAAAAATATTTTCTCAAGTGGCAAAAATGCATGTATATGAACTGTTTTGTCCCCTCCCTACCACTCCTCATGACTAGCAGGGTGGGGGTACATAATGATATATTGACCTTAATTCTATGATTGGAGTTCAATTATATATTCCTTTAATTTGCTCTAATCGTTTTCATAATTACTTTCAATTAATTAAAATGATAAATTTTGATTTTAGTCTTTATGATAACTGACTAAGCATATTTAGCCTTCAATTAATTAAGATATAGTGTACTTTTTGATCCATTTATTTGCTTGGGAATTATCACAAATTTGATGAATTATTATAAACCCTTCCATCACTCCTACACATTTGCTATGTAAAATTTGTATTGTTACTTTATAACATATTTTCGACCTAAAGAAACCATAATATAAGCACATGTTTTAATTATTGCTAGAAGGTTAATTATGTTAGCCATATAGTACAAAGAAAAAGATAGTTCGATGCACTAAGCATTTTGTAGTCACACATGTTTCGATAAGGGTTGCACCCTTAAGAGTTAAGGGGGGTGATATAGGCCGTCTATCTTGATGCAAGCATTGACTGCTTTCGTGGCTTGAATATGTGACCTTGTAAATCACACAGAGACAACTTTATTGTTACTCCAAGACTTCCCTTCAATATATCACAATTCACATGGACCAAAATAAGAATTTACTAATAACTGAGGGGTTAAAAGTGCCATTATCCCAACTTTTAATTAATTAAAAAGATTTTGAAAGACGTGAATGACCAAATTCAGATAATTATTGGAGGTTTTGAGATATGTTATTAATAATAGAAGTCAATTAAGGCGTATTAACTAATTAATTAACAATTCTTGCATTACTTAGCATGTTTTAGGATAGTGATAATTATGGGACAATTTTATTCCTAATTACTAATTAAGTCTAACATATTCAGGTCAATATCATGCTGGTATTATCCAAATATAGTTTTTTCGAAAATATTTGACGTTTAAAAAAAAATAAGGGGCATTCAATTTAGAGGAAAGTTCGTAAATAGCTTTATTTATTTAATTAGGAAATGTAACAGCATTTCGATTTTCAAAACATAGTAAAATAGATTATATTTGTATCTAACAAAAAATAATATATGATTTTGTTTTAAATGGAAGTAGCCGCTAACATAAGTTGTCTACAGTTCACATTTTAAGGTGCGATCTTTCTTTATAGTAACATTATGTAAAATGTGAATACAAAATGTTTTATACACCTGACTGTCTTATCTTGCTCTTAAATATGACCCCAAGCATATATATATATATATATATATATATATATATATATATAGGAGCTATCTCACATTAGCACATGCCTAAATGTAATTCAAATTTCCAAATATTCATTTAACAGATTAGTACATGTCGGGAGAAATAGTTTTTTTTTAGCTTTTTACAAACTTATTTTAGTTTCACGTTTTTTTTTATGTGTAGTTTTCATTTTTACACATAAAACATCTTCATTCTTTGGTATAAGAGATCTGAAAAAGTCATTTTCTTCTATTTAAATTGTAAAAGACCAAGAGATCTCGTTTCCTCGCAATATAATGTCTAACCTATACCCATCTCTGTATGATATTAATCAATGTGGACTAAGGACATTAATACCTTAGCCTAGAAAATACATCCCTATGAAATTATCAAACTTGATACGTACCTCAAAAGCTCAGGAATAATGGATCCAGCCTTCCTTATTAACTTTACTTAAATATCAAACTTAGTTCACATGACGTAGGGCATGAACCTCAACAATTACCACTTGAACTAAACTTTTACTATTTCCATTTTTTTTTTTTTTTTTTGGGTCTCATTTCTTTTATTAAGCATCTTTTTGTTTCACCAAGATTCTTATCCCCTTCCTTTTTCATCTTTTTAACCTTTTACATTTAGATAGTATTGTTTGCATAGTTAAATGGAATATAGTACAATTCCTTTTTTTTTCCTTAAAATTTAGGGAACATAAATTATTACAGCATCTTTTTAAGAATATAATAAAATCCAACAAGGAATTTCCAAATTTCTTGTAACAAATCCTATGCTACCTAGTTTCTAGTACCATATTTTGATGGTACAAACATGCTTCAAACAAAGTAACTTTTAGTACCATATGTTGGTGGTTTCCTATTACTCCTTGTCATTCCTAGTCTCAATTTACGTATCACTATTTGATTGGACATAAAATTAAAAATAAAAATGAAATTTATAGTCTAAAATAAGACATTTGGGTGACAATAATTAAGTATTGTGCACCTAATGGTGTGACTTAAATAATGAGAGATTAGAGTTCAAATTTTAGCGAAGGCAAAAATGTTATGTTCTGAAACAGATACCGATCAAAGATAAATGTTATATTGAAGTTTATCTTTTTCTCGTTAAGGAGGTCACATACAAAGATTAAAAGACAAACATACAAGAACATGATGGATTTCTTCTTTAATTCACCATTTCAAACCTTATAGAGAAGATTTTTCCGTACTACTCCCTCTACCTATAGTAGTTAAAGTACCTAAATGAGAATTTAGTGTCTTTCTGGTTCGTAATGGAAGCAATCGTCTCTAGTCTGGACACCACCGTTATAAAAAAAAAAATAGTATATCTCAACTAAGGGAAAATAATAATAATATACATTTCAGGTCGAAGACACATGATTTTCTGTTGGCTACAATTTCTCCAAGATATCTGGAAAAAGTAGAGACATTTACAACATGAATACATTGAATTTTGCAATCTTGATCAAACAACATTGAAGACACAACTAGTGTCAAAATTTCATCTACATCTAACACCACTTTTCTGTATTTTCTACACAAAAATAGCTCAACCTAGTACATCTAAACAGATGGAGAGCGTGGCAACCGAATTTCATCAAGCTACCTTCTAATTATAACGCAGGAGCATTTGTCTCATCGTCACTGTCAGTCTCATAGAAAGGATCATCATCGTAATCATCGTTGTCTGACCCTTCAGTATTCCCAGTGTTATTTGAAGCTGCATTAAGATTTCTGTGGGAATTCCAATCAGGAGGGAAGGTCTTCTGAAGTGCTTCTGTTAAATCACCTCCGGTCCTCTCTATCTTCCGCAAGCATCTAGACCAATGAACTGCAGTTCCCATATCAACAGTCAATCCAGACTCTACCATCTCTTCACAAACATGGTGGATCCCCTCTATAATGTAATATTCAGCAACTGTGGCCCTTGACAACAGCGACGTCATTAAACAATGATAGACGGCTTTGTCTGGCTTCAAACCAGATCGCTTCATCTCTTCAAAGCATTTTAGAGCCTTTTCAGGAAGTGAAGCCCGTGCCCAACCGTGTATGAGAGTGGTGTAAGTTTTAACATTAGGCTTAACCCCAACCCTTTTCATCTCTAGAATTGTGTTTGTCGCTTTCTGAAATGAAAAGAAAACTGATTGTAGTCGTTTGGATATTTGGGAAAATAAAGAGCATACATTCTTTTGCCAATAAAAGCTACCATTATGCAGAGCATATGATATGAGTCAAAGCAACTACGCTCAAATTCGGACTAGCACAAGCATTAGTACAGCCACGTAGTTCGAAACTTAAAAACACTACATGGGTCAAACATATTTCACATAGTATTCAAAAAATTCCAGGATGTTCATAGGAAGTGCTTGAAAAACCCAAAAAGTCTAAAGCACATCATTACTGAAAGTAAAACGTATAGAACAGTACACAAAGCAACAAATGAGATCAACATATCCATTTGCAGGCATTTTGACGAAGCTGAATTAGCAAATATGAAAGCATCTAGACTGTATAATATCATAAAATGGATACCTGCATGTCTCCAGCTTTACAACAAGCATTTACGAAAGAAGTATAGGTATGGATGTCAGGTTGAACTCCTTCTTGCCTCATTTGTTGCATCAGGTCAGCAGCCTCCCAAACATCACCTCTTCGAGCCCATCTGCACAGAGAACATAGTAAATATGACAGGATACAGTATAAGAAGATAGCCGGAGGCAAAATACCATCAAATAGAAGGTTTATATAGCTGTTAAAAGCAATGTGCTAATCAACATTTACTTCCTTCCTACCATCCCCCAAAGGTCCAAAGTCAGATGAAAGTTATGATGCTATAAAATAGTTTGCAAGCAGATACAACCAAATATGTAGACTCCATACCCGTCAATTAATATGTTGTACACATAGGTGTTCCTCGGGATGTTTTTGGCACTCATTTCTTTTGTCACTGCCAAAGCACTTTGCATCCTGCCTGATTTACAGCATGCCTTGAGTAATGCCTCATATGTATATATGTCAAGCTCCAGACCCTCATCTTTAATTCTTGAAAAATACTCAAAAGCTTTTCCTGTATCACCAAGAGATGCATAACCATCCATAATGGTTGTATATGTACGCTCATTTGGCCTAATTCCTGCAAGCAACATCTCATCTAAAACTTCCACAGCTTTCTCCATCTGCATTGAGTTAAATATAAAGCAAACAAATGAAAAGGGTCTACAAAAAGAAGTTTGGTAGGCCTGATAATTTTCAAACATGGAATTACAGACTCCACTATGAGAATTGAACCCGTAAGTGAAGGAGTTCAATCACACAGCAAGACCAGGCAAAAGATACTGTAATGTCAAATGCAATACCAGTTCTAAGCCCTTCCTAGCCCCAGAAAGAAAGAGGAAACAGAGATGCTGTATGTGAAGAAAATTGTGATCCTATAAATCCATCTGGAATTACATCTAACATTGTAAGCCATCTAGGAGTTCACAAGCTATTTATTATTAACAGAACATCAACATTAGCATATTTGGTTAGCGAAATTCAAGTTTGGTTCTACAAGATTACCTAACACAAAAGTTGCTGATCCTTAATATCCATATGGAATTTCATGCTAATAATGTCCACAGCTTGCTACGTCGACTCCAGCTATAGATCAGTTTATTTCTGTCTAAATGGTCAATGAAGGTTTCTCTTCTTTGAGAGGTCACCATTTTTTTGTCATAGGGCTGTAAAATACTTTCTAATATGCGTAAGCAGGAAGAATGCACTCTCAAGTTGTAAATGAGAGTGCATTTTCATGAAGAATCAGTAATTTGGCACGTGAGTTCATTTGTTATGATAGGTAAGTTAGAAATTAGTCTAACTATGCTGGTTTGCTACGCATAACAAAGCCATAAAGCAACATATTTCCATTTGATTAATTTTACTCCTGATTACTTCTCGGTCAACCCAACCAAAATGACTAATGAGAGAAAGGTGTTCCTCTCTTTTAACTTCAACAGGAAGTGCAGATGAGTGGTGAGGCAGAAGTCCACAAGTTCACCACAAGAATATATTTTCATGTGAATTCTTGGTGGTTCATAATTGGTCTTTTAGACAGTTACTAAAAAAAATCAATTATGTATATAAATCGCTGGAACCTGTCAGTCAGTACACATGCCACGTCCAGTACCCTTTGTAGAAATGGACACGTAACACAAATATTTCCTTTTTAAGCGTGTCCAAATGAAAACTAGATTCTGGAACATAGATTTACCTGACGTTTCTCAACAAGTCCAAGAATCAATGCATTGAAAGTCTGAACAGTTGGGATGCAGCCACTCCTTCTCATCATATCAAAAACGTCAAGTGCTTTTCTTATTTCTCCAGCTTTAGCAAAGGCGTATATAATTGGCATAAAAGTCCGTGAAGTAGGTCTATGCCTCTCCTTTTTCATTTCCTCAACTATACGTACAGCACGGTCTATGTTACCCATGCCACAAAATGCTCTGATAATGTTATTATAGAGGACAACATCTGGCTTCAAGCCGTCTCTTATCACATCCTCAAAAATTGCAAAAGCATTTGCCCAATCTTTCAAATTAATGAATCCGTTGATCAACATGGAATATGTCTTCATGTTATGCTTTATGCCAGCCAACTTCATCATTTCACTGACCTCAAAGGCTTTGGAGACTTTACCAACCTGCCAGAGTATAAAATGGATATACAAATTTCAAATGAATTAAGAAGTTGTGCAACAACTCATCAGCAATTCACTATATTGCGATTGGCATGGGCAGATGCAACCTTTTGGTGCGGGGTTCATCCAAACCCAATATTTTCGATGTGGAGCATAGATATATATGTGAAAATCTACTGAAATTTCAACATGCACTAGATCTGAACCCATTAATTTTTTTGTATAATGAGTTCAGGGCTAGAACCTTAAAGGCTGAACCCATCAAGTTTAAATCTTAGATCTGCCTTTGGAGATTAATTACTAGAAGTATAGGCCCAAATGGGTAAAGTTTCCATATTGCAGGAATGCCATAGCTTTAGACCATTGAATTAGTAAAATATTTTTCTGCTAAGTAAGAATAATAAATGATTTAGGATACCAATTTGAGTGTTGGATTGATACTTAAAAACACTTCGCCGGATGTTGTTCGTCTTTACTTAGGGTTAAAAACCAGCAAAGCTGTAAAAGTCAGAGAAAGCAATAGCCTCAAAATTGAGACTATCAAGATGGCATATGGCACCTGTTATTCTAAGGCATGAACAATGTTGAAAGACAAACACCTTTTAAACTTGCTGTAAAAAGGTAAAGGGATGAATATAGATAATACGACCAAGCAATTCAATTTGGTAAAATAACTGACTTGATGCACATGACTCTAGTCTCCGGCACCTTATGGGAACTTGCTTACAAAATTGCTAGAATTTATTGGTTCAAGAATTCCACAAGCTAAGTCAACCATATTGTTGAAACTTTTGGTTTTGAGGAGGCAGACTCTGGGGTCTCAAGTAGGAGACCATGGTCATGACTCCCAGTAGAACTAAATTATCCTTTTTGCCCATTGCTACTATTTACATGAACTCTGTTACAGGTATCGGATCAGAATGTCTTACAAAAGACCAAAAAACAAATCAGCATGCTAATGAATGAAAGTTACAAATTCACTGGCAGCAATGACAAAAAGGCACCTTGATATAGAGATTCATTAAGCATCCGTAGCTGACAACTGAAGGTGTAAATCCACACTCCTGCAAGAGAAATTACAATACCACATTAGACAATTCAGCAATGTAAATAAAGATTCAAAGGACACAAAGCTGTTCATGACCATTGCAAGGTCTACTCAGAAGTCCTATTTCATATTCAAAGCACTGTCAGAAAGGTTTTGTATTTTCTCCTTTCAGAACATTGTTCAGAAAGGTGTTTCTTTTTTTGAAAGAAATTATATTATCCTTCTGTGAAGAGTTCCATACTAAACAGTGACATCATGCATTCAGTTTGTAGGTTGATAATTTTTCATATTATTCTATATTGTATGTAGTACTGAAAAACATTTGACCAAGCATAAGTAAGTTCCATTCATCTATGCAATTATGCTGAATAATACTTGCCTTAAGTCTATCAAATACAATGAGACATTTGTCCTCATTTCCTATTGAGGTATAACCATCCATCATGATATGATAGATATCAATTGGAGCATCAATACCCTCTTCTTCCATCTCCCTAACCAACTCTTCAGCTCGGTCCATATTGCATGTTTGGCTGTCAGTTCATTAAAAACCCAAACAGTTAACATTAACTTGCAATGATATCCAAGAAACATGAATGAAATATCAGGGAGCGTGAAGAAAGTGAATTTCAGTGAACAGTGGGAATTAGAAAAATGGTTCGCTAGTTTGAAGTTGCATGCATAGTATAAGACCATAATGAACTCCAACTTAATCTTGAAAAGCGGAAAGGCTAAATATCAAAGAAAACACACCAGTTAGCATATATGATGCTGCCATATATAATAGCATTTCTAGTCGGATGCCTCTCTTTAGCCTCCTTAAACCATCGCTCTGCAGCTCTTCCACAAAAATGAACAACAAATGAAAGATTAGGAACAAGGTTGTCACCATGTAACCCAAACAAAAGTTGAGATAACTAGTTTCTCCAAAAAATTCTTGATAGCACAAAAGTAGCTTTAGTGCGAAGACATTGTTTCACGTATCATGTATTGACCTCAAAGCAGACATATTATTCCAGCATAAAATCAAGACTAAATTGTGGGAAGATGTCACTTCAAGAGCTGTCAAGCAACAAAATAATCTAGCAAGCACTCTGACGGTTTGAGACAGGACATTTTATTCCCACAGGGGGTTGTGTTGGATTAGCCCATAAACCATATAGCTATCATAATTATATACACATTACATAAAACCTAGAAATAAATTATATATTTCTATATTCCAACAAATAACTCAGTAATACAATCATGCACAGTTAATATACCCACACTTACAATACAGCCAATAAAATTGTTGTTGACTTACAGTTGAAATTTTAACTTCAAACTTCAGTTTTTAGTTTTACATTTCCTAGGTCATTTACTAAACCAAGATTAAAATGAGAGCAATACACTTTCAAACTACACAACCTTATAAAAATCCAATGGAAACACAACCAAAATATCAACACAGACAAGCTTTAAAAGAAGATGTAACCAGAGACGAAGCTGCGTGAATAACAATTAAAGGCAGGTCGATTCCTCACTTTATATTGCCCAGTTTTGCAAATCCATCAACAAGGATGCTGTGAGTCACGAGACTCATTTCAATTCCTTCATCTTTCATTCTCCTCACACAAGATAGTGCTTCTTCCATGTCTCTAGCCACTGCATAAGCATGGATGAGGCTGCAATAGCAATACAGAGAATATGGTAAAATTAAAGCTTTTTGAGCAATGAACTTGAAGCCTAACGAGTGAAGCCAACGAGTGAAGTTGTAAAAATTTCCTAGATGCTTTAGCCATACTAAGAGAATGAACACAACCATTTTGAGTATTTAACAGTGAATAAATATTTCCAACCAACATTGAAGAAAAATTTCCTTTTTCGAGTACGAAAGAGAAAAGAGAAATGAAGGAAGAAGAGTGGGAAATTTCGTGGGACAACCACTGGACCAGAAAAAATTAGATGGAGACACAATGAAGATGGGCAGTTCTGAGTGAATAAAGTTTACAAGTGGAGTCTATTTGAGATGGCAGGAAGTCCCAATGGTCCATGGAAAGCTACTTGGAAAAGCATGGCACCAACAAAGTAGAAATGTTTTACATGGCTAGTGGCGACGAAAGAATGCCTCACCCAATAAGGCACTTCAGAAAAGGAAACTTAAGATAGCCTCTAGATTCCCTTTATGTGTGGAGGCTGCAGAAACTAATAGTCACTTGTTCCTTCATTGTAAGGTAACTACACAAGTTTAGGCACTCTTTATCTGTTTGGCTAGGGAGGAATGGACAACGCCAGAGCACACTGCGGATTTACTAAGCTGCTAGATAAGAAGAGGTGGGAGTAAGAGTATAAAATGATGGTGGAGAACATACCAGCCTGTATTTGGTGGAATATATGGAAGGAGAAAAATGAAAGATTTTTTTAAGGCAGATCTAGTTCCATACAAAAGATCAAATGGAATTGTATCACAATTTTATGTTTTTGGTGTAAAGAGTAATGTAAAGATAGAAGATGAAGTTCAGATAATGGACTTCTTAGGAGTTTTGTAATTAATATTCTCCTTGTAAGCTCATATTTTGGAGGTGGCCAGCATTAAGGTATGTTGAGGAATACATGTTACCAGTTTTCAAAAATAAAAATAAAAATGAAGGAGCACAAACTATGCAATTAATAAAGGAACTCATGTTCAAACCTTGGGAAAAGAGAATTTCAGCAAGAATTATGTTAAGAAAACAATGAGAATAAGCGATAATCAAAAAGATTAATAAAATAAAATAATGTTTAAACAATTGTTTGCAACTCCTACACCTAAACTCCTAATCTAGGGCCTAGGCAAGACTCTTAATTAAGGTAAGACTTCTATTCTAGGCGTGATTCCAAATAGGATATGCAAAATGAGGGGAAAAAGTACCAAAATCCAGAAAAACTAAAAATAGCAGAAAGTAGAAGAAGCCTAGACAGTTACTAATCGACCGAATTCCACCAGGATCATGGTCAATTGTCCTAATCAATAGATAAGAAGAGGAAGCGGGCAATGAGCACTGGCTTCAGGGAAAGGGAAAGGGGAAGAATGTCTAAAATGGATGGAGAAAAATACATTGGCTTTCAACATATCTACTCACTAGTGTTGGGAGTAATTTCCGACAATATTTTGCTTAACAAAGGAAAAATTAAAACTGAAACAACAGTTTGGCAGGGGAACTTACTTGGTATACACATGAACTGTTGGCTCTATTCCTCGAGCACGCATCTTTTCAAAGGTTTCACGTGCACGATGCATGTCACCACGCCGTCCATAATAGTTCACCATTAAACCAAACTCTTTCCTGGATGGCTACAAAAAGAAGGTATCACTTCCTCTGAAAGAATATGATCAAGAGCTCTGCAGAAGCATGTTGTACTTTACCCACTTCGAGTATAAATTAGCTAATTACCTGTCAACCGAAGTAAAATCCATTGTTTCATAGAGGAGAAGCTTATGAGAGACTCGAACAGATATAGAATATAGCAAGAATATACATGACCTTTCATTTGATAATCACATTGCAATTGTGGATAAGCAATAAAAAGAGCAAGTGGATAATCACAACTTGCACTAATGAGAAATCATATTTTTGGCAATATTAAAACTTGTATCCTCATATACAATACTCTTTCTATAATGGAGAGTCCAGAATATTAGCCACCATTTTACTAACAACATTGTTCTGTACAACATTCAAATGTTTCAAGAACATAAATTCATTTACATAAACTGGGCCAGAGGAATATCATTGTGATGGACAAGCTACAGCTTATGAAAGAAAATTGATTCCCTTCATTTTGCAAGCCTAATAATGCTAGCATTATTATCATGTCAGGACTCAAAAGGATATTTTGGCCTAAATTCCAAGTCTCTCGGGTATAGAGAAAGAGTCAATCAATTCAAAATAACCAAGTAGATAACCATGCACTGCATATGAAACATGTTCACAGCCTATATCACTTTTGTGGGATCTAGTTTAAGCTTTGCTAATACGGTCAAGACTATCAATTACTCATTAGTAAAAAGTAAAAACACATTAGCATGCACAAAGTAAGCACCAAAACTATTGCTATAAGAACAAATCCATACTACATACTTAGAATTCCAAAATCTTATCTTCCTTCATTGTTTTCCTACAACCTTACTGGAATTACACTTCAAGGAGCTATGAGCAATGCAAGAAAAGTAAATTGCGGGAAACTCAATAAACATGATACCTTCTTGATGCTCTCGAAAGCTTGCACAACGGCCTGCCAATTCTCTGGCTCTGTATCTAAAACCTTTCTGAAATCATTTCTTGAACCTTCCCTCTCCTCATGCCACTTGGACCTATACTCCACATCATCTTCCCCTTCCACCCACCTCCTCCTTTCCTCGGTTTTCGCCTTCACTCTCCTCCCATCATCCAATTTAACAGTCAACACCCTCCCATGAAACTCAACCCCATCAAACTCAACAGCCTTCATTGCTGCCTTTTCTGCAGTTGAGCCTCCATATATCACAAACCCAAATCCCTTATTCATTTCTGTCTCATGATGACCCTTTATCAAAATCACATTCTTGATAGGCCCAAATTGTCTAAAGAACTCAGTAAGCTCCTTCTTCTTAACCCAAATTGGTAAATTCCCAATAAAGACTTTCCCTTTTTCCCTATATTCACTACTTTTTTGCATTTCTTCAACATCTAAACTGTCCAAATCACTTCCATCTCCTTCATTAGGTGCTAATAGTGGGTGGGGTGGTGGGGGTGGGGGTGGGGGTGGTGAAAGTTTGTTGGATAACCAAAGTTTGTTAGTGAGGCTTGGTGGTGGTAAAGTGTTAGGAGGGGAATTAAGGAGAAGTTTTAAGGGGTTTTTGGAAAATTCAAGATTCTGAGAATGAGTGGTGGTATCAGGGGGCTTATTGGTGGTGGGGCGGCGAAGGCTGGTGGAGGTGGTGGGTTTTTCGGGGGAGTCAGAGGATGATTTGAGGGAGAGGATGCAGGTGGTGGAGGGATGGTGTTTTCCGGCGAGAATGGAGGCGGTGAAAGGTGGCGGAGATGGAGAGTAGTGTGCGGTGGAGGAGAGGGAGAAGATAATGCTGTCCATTATCATCAACTCCACTGAGAGAGCTCAACAGTGTGTGAGAGTTCATAATGTTAACATGCTCTGTGGCACTTCAGGGGCAATTTTGGTAATTGATAAAAATACACGGCACTCGGTATTCGATATCCACCTTAGGACATTAATTGATTCAAATTTACATTGTGTAATACTCGTTAAATGTGTCATGTATGACCAATCAACTGTGCCTTGCTAGACCTTATCATTCCACCACAATATTTGATATGATAACGAATAACTCAAATTTCATATATTTCATCTTAATCAATTTAAAATTCAAATCACAAAGAGTAGTAAAATGAGTTTTTGCAGCTTAGGTCAACTAAGACAAAAAGATTACATACAGTCCACTCAAGGATTTTCTTAGGGTTTTCAACTAGGAAGGAGTGTTGTTATTTGCGAGGCCGCTTTGTGCTCTTGGCTTAACAACATCAAAGAAGAACTGAACATCATCTAGTTCTGTGATAACTTTAATTTATTCGATGTTCGACATCCTTTCCCTCCTCCTTCCTCGATTAGTTTAGTTGTAACGATCGCAGATGCAAGTCTTAATTATAATTAACACTGTTATGCGTCTTACATCAATCTAGATGATAAGAAGGCATTTCTTCCTCACAAAGAAGTAGAGATCTAGTTTTCATGTCTCTTAAAATCTAATGTTATACCTTTCGTCCTTGAGAATTGGTTGAGAGAATAGAGTTTGACAGTCTAGTTATATATCACACAAAATCAATACTCCTGATATTTTATAAAGAGTAAAAGCCTTGACAATTCTTACTTAAAAGTCTTGAATTCTTCAAACTTTAGAAATGAGTCAAAGAAGTGTTTTACTTCTAAAATTAAACTTTTCCATGCAAATGCAAACTAATCGGATTTCAAAATGAATTCGACGTTAGGTTCAAAAACAAAAAGAATCTGAATTTAACTTCATTTAAAATTATTTGTGCCATCAATTCCCTTGAAAATTTTCAACAAAAGAAGTGTAATTAATAACCTAAATGCTAGTCATACTATATATAGTATATCTGCTATTTCACTTGACAAGAAGCCAACCTCGACTTCTTGGGAAACATCTTACCAGAAAAGTAAGAGATGCATTAATATTTGGCATGAACACATCTATAAAACTTCAACTCCACCAATAAACAAAAATTAACAAAAAAATTTAAGGAAACGAAGGACCAGTCACCCTTCTTGAGAAGATTCATTGAAGTGGATCGACTAAACGTAAGAACAAAAATGCACCATGTTAACACTCTCCAGAAGCAAAATGTAATTGGAAATAGATAGCATGCATTTAGAACCAAAGATTCAAGAGTTAACCATCATCTCTCAAAACTAAATAAACATGAACTTTGGCATAACAATCCTTGAACAAAATTAGGGAGATATATCTAAAACATGTAGTCTACCAAAAACTCGATTTAAATATTTGTTCACATCTTATATTGTAGTTTTAGTATTTCCTGCCAAAACCACCAGCACCACGACCAAAGGTTGGGAGAGCTGCTACTGCTTGTGGTTCTGCAGCCTGCTTGACAACACCGGGAAGGTCAGACATGCCAAGGGCCGAAAGCATGTCAAGGGTCTCCTTGTCGACCTCAATCAGATCGGTCTTAATGGCAGACTCATCAGGAACAAAGTCCATACGTCTCTCACGTTCCTCCTCTTGCAATTTCAGGGAGATGCCTCTAACAGGTCCCTTCTGAATACGCTTCATAAGGTGGGTGGAGAACCCGGCAATCTTGTTGCGGAGACGCTTTGAAGGAATAATGGCAACTTCCTCCAATATCTTCTTGTTGGTGTGGAAATCCAAGGTCATCTTGGAGTAGTACCTCTCAATTACCTGTCTGGATGACTTCTTCACGGTCTTGGTACGGACACGACCCATCCTCGCTGAAGCTTCTTAGTCTGAAACCTGTTAAATAAACAAAATAAGAATTACTGAAACAGTTAATTCACAGTAATCTCTTATTGTTGTACTGGAATTTTGTGAATCAGGACTAATCAAGCAGTAATCAACGATTCAATCACAAACAAAGTCAAGATTAGCTAAATGAATCCTCTATAACAATGCACTCCATTAAGGCGTGAATCACTCCAAATACTACTGTTTTGATAAAGATGGTGCAAGGACCCACAACACCACAACCTCCAAATATTCCAGGTAAATTCTTGACTTTTTAAATAACTACCAACTATCGATCACCAGTATATCTGAAGAAAATCGTAGCATAGCCACACACATCTAGCTATCCAGAAATAACAAAAGCCTACAGCTTAAACAAGATACTTATCCAAGTCAAAATCTAAACCCTGTATAGATCCTCATCCCAAGTGATACTCTCACATTACATATGTAGTTTATCTCTCTAGCAATGCAATCCCACCCTCCGCTTCTTAAATCGACTTTTAAAGCATACCACTTAAATTGACTTGTAAAGCATATCAATCAAATATATATCATGTGAATCATATATGGCAAAAACTATCATCATGGAACAATCAAGGCCAATCATTCACTCAAATAAACCAATTCAAACAATAAAAGATCTACCGTAAACAATTCAATTTCAAGTACAGCACACATCATCTTACTTCCTCAGCCTAATAACATGAAACACCACAATCCTACCTAACAGATCTTTCAAGTTCAAACAAATCATTTCGATAATAAACAATACCCAGTGAATCAACTCCAAACTACATAGTTTATCTTATCTTCTGTACAAAAGACTGCTTAACAGATTCAAACTGTAGACATAACACAAACCATATAGTCTAACTGCTCTAAACTTCTGTATTAGTTAATACAACAATCATGAATTACCAAACTAATTAACAAATCATCAAACACTACCAAATTAAAACAACTAGTCACTCAACTGTCACTTACCATCTTAATTCCAGTTTTTTTCAACAAAAACATAACTTTATGAGATAATAACTACTCGTTGAATGACCGTATGAGAGAAATCAACTCGTAAAAATACAAAAATGTACCAAACTTCTAAATGTATTCGCTTAATTATAAACTTCTAAATGTATTCGATTAGATCCATAAACTAACAGATAAATCATGTAACTAGATTATATTCATATCACAAAAAACACTCAAGGTTATGATAATCGATACAGAAAGAAGTGAAATTTGCAGAAAGCAAAAAGCTTACTTGAAGATTTGGAGCGGTGGAGGATTCGACTGCGGCAACTGAGAAAATGTATGCTTTCAATGGAAAAAATATAAGAGATTAGGGTTTTTGTATCACTCAGACAAAAATGGGCTTATAAAACTTTCTTCCTTATTTGGCCCAATTGTTTTGGGCCGCTTGTATGTCCTCTATATACAAGATACAAGATCTTATATAGTCAAACCTCGTTATAATGATTGTATTTATCTAGAAATCTCATGTTAGCTATAGTGAAGTGATTATATACGTATATTGTTATTTGATGTTTAGATTTCAGTTAGTTATTATTAACAAAAGAACGCAAAAAAAATAGTATAGTGACTTTGTGTATGAATTATAAAAAATTAGACAGAGTGTGCATGTAAAAGAGGCAAACACCAGTGACGTTTTCTCATAATGTTATGATCATAACTAATGGGCATCATATAAATATTTTTTTCCTTTCGTACTGAAATTTAATAAGTGTACGACATCAACATGATTACAATAAATATTTTAATATTTTATTTTTATATGTATATTATTTTTTTTTACAAAATATTATTACCCAATATTTGAGTATGGTTATTATAGAGGGGTAATTTTACAAAGCGCGTATGATAAATGTCATTGATGGTATTGATAAAATATTATTATAGAGAAGTAAAATAAAATATGAAAAATCAATTCTCGAGAAAAATGTATCATTGTAGAAAAATATTGTTATAACAAAAAACTGTTACGATGAGGTAGTGATGTTTTTTCTTAGTTTTAAGAAAAAACTATGGTAACCCTAATTCTAGACCCATTTTAAACCCAAAAGTCTAAATAAAGTCTAGACAAGACAAGAGCAAGAAGGTTCATCATATGTGACGTGGGTGTGACATCTCAACTTTAATAATTTTGTGTGAAATTTACATAATCTATATATATATATATATATATATATATATATATATATATATATATATATATATATATTTGTAAGATACGCTTTTCAAAACTCCTATTAAGTATACCCTTAGACCTGTATGTCTTATCTGGACAGTTTTTCATAGCAGAAATGTCTAAAGGAAAATTCATGGGGGTCCAAGTAAAATACTACTACTCCCTCCGTCTCATTTTATATGACATTTTTTAGATTTTGAGATTCAAATAAGTCTAACTTTGACCGTAAATTTTTCATAGTTCTTTTAAACATTTTGAATTATCAATTGTTGTGACTTATAGTACTTTTTACATAGTTTACAAATATATAAAATTTCATTTCAAAAAAATTGAAGATTTCATGCGCAAATTTTCAGTCAAACTTAAACTATTTGACTCTCGAAAAATGAAAAGTGTCACATAAACTGGGACAAAGGGAGTATAAGTTAAGGCTTCCTCACATATTGTGTTTACAAACGGTTTGTTAGCTCGACTTCACGTAATTGACTCATTTTTGGATGTAATAATCACTTTAAAACTAGAATTTACTCATTAATTTTAATTAAATTAGGACAATGACAATTTAATAGTTATTATTTATTATTAAAAAATTGTATTTTTGTACTTTTTTGATTAATTTGATGTAATAAAAATTCTGGACATCGTTTCTTAAAACGATTTTATGGGTAATGGAAAATGTAATTAACATTTTGAAGTTAAGAATTGAAAAACGAAATAAATTTATCATTGTACTAAATTCTTAAATTTATTATTGATTTTTTTTAAAAATAATTCCAAAAAGGTTTATACTTTGTTTAATCTAAAGATACATAAATTGCATTTTTGGAGTCAAAACACAATTAGTTATGTGACTTTATTGTCCTTAAAAAAAAATACAGAGGTGATCTTGTACCTTTTTCAACAATATCCAAATTACATGAGTTGATTTCTTCTTTTCAACAGCATTCGAATTATTATTTCGCACTTCCTTAATGAGTTGGGTATTACTTAAAAATTTTAATTTGGATTTAACCTTTTTTGATTTTAAGCAACAAACATGTGGCTATTTATTTGTTGATATGTTCGTAAGTTTTACCTCTATTTGAAGTTGTCAAATTTCTAAGTTTTTTGACAGTATATATATATATATTTATACATATATATATGTCATAGAAAAATATATATTAATAATAATCTAAATCTTCTAACAACAATCTAATTGAGGAGAAAACTGAACTTTCGAAACTTTGTTGATATCTTACCAACAAAGCTTTTAAAAGTAAACAGATGCATGATATTAATACATGATAAACTAATGTATAGTTATCATACCTAGACAAGAAAATGTAACTAATACACAACTCTCATATTTTTTTTAACCTCAAGTAACTGATATTTAGTGTTGTTTTCACTTTGAGCAATAATTGTAATTCACGCATATATTACTTTGTCTCTATTTTAGATCTCCAAGTGTTAAAAGATTTTATAATTTATTTATATAATCTGTCACTTATACATGTTTGTAGTTTATAACACTGTATTCAAAAAACACAGTATCTTATTATATAACATGAAAAAGAATTTCAAATTCATATAATGTTAAGCATTTGTTGCAATACGATACCTTATTATATAACATGAAAAAGAATTTCAAAGTCATATAATGTTAGCATTTGTTGCAATACAATATCTTGATTTTTTGTTTTCAAAATTTTTATTGGCAAATGATAATTTTAAAGTAATTTAATTCAAGATTCTAAATATAAAACAAAAATCTATTGTCATTTAATTAAAAACTTTAAACTTTAAATAAAATTTACTTTATTCACAATATCATGACTTTATAAGAAAATAATGATCATTTCTAAATATTAATTGTAATACATATAGTCGTATTTTTCTAGTGATTATAAAAAGACTTTTGTTTAAAAATAAAAATTAATTGTAACTTAAAATATTAAAATAAAAATATGATAATATGAAGAAGAAAAAAAGATCTAGTGCATTCTTACGTTACTAGACAAGAACGTATAATTTTTTATATTTAAAAAGACTTGAAAATGATATTTAATTCTATATACAGTAAACCACACTAAATTAATATAGGTGGGACCATAAAAAATTATCATTTTATAGAGATATTATTTAATAGATAATTCAATATTATTAATTTAAAAAGTGTTTTGTGAAAATGTCATTCATGAACTTGAGGTCATGACTAATGATCCCGGTTATAGCAAAAAAAATGATGTCAATAATCTTTTGGTTTACTCAGATGAAAGTGATACATGTTCAAAGGTCCATTACTTAGAAGAAATTGTGGATACCATCAGTTAAAATAATGTTGATGATGAAGTTGAAGATGATATAATACATTTGCAACCAGTTACGCATAAGAAAACATTTACTGCATCAAGAACTGTTCACAATTTTATGGTGTAGTTCGAAAAGACAACATCAGAGCTTTTTGATGCAATAAGAATAGTTAGAGATGAGCTTCAACTGGATTTAAATGTTAATAAAAAAACACAATAGAATCATATTTCACTAAATTGTCTTAGGTATATTTGAACTTTTAATGAATTATTAATTTATAATATTGATGGGACCATATATTTTTATAGGGGTCTTCTGAAAATATATTATCTTATCGAATTGAGTAATTTTTTCCATTGGCCCAAGTCGGGATAGGAAGAAAATATTATCTTAGAGAGAGTATTAATTTAGTGGTTTTACTGTAATTAAGACTCTGTCAGTTTTAATTTATATAACACCTTTCGAAATTTGAGAATCCAATAAAAAAATTACCGTAATTCTTTTCATGTTGTTCAAATATTTGAATTGTCAATTTTGTTTCTAAAAACTTAAAATTTCATGTTGGAATTTACCGTCAAACTAAATAGGCTTGAAATTTAAATTATGTCATATAAATTGGGACATGAAAAATATATAATGATTTGAAAAAAAATCCTAATTACAAAAATATTCCTACCATGAATATTAATTCATTCTGTAGTTTGAAATAATTATATATTATCTCATAATTAATAATTTCCTATCACATTTCATGTCATATACATCACTCCTCAGATTTCAAGTTAAATGCATGTATCAAATATACTAAATACTTGTATCTTTGATGTGTGATACAGTCTAAAATATAGATATATCGATAGAGAAACAAGCGAGCGAGCCAGTGTATCATAATATGTGAATCACACTTGAATATATTGTATTTAGAACATATTATGCCAAATTTGATTTGTATGTATGTGATTCGGAAGGTAATCACTTAATAAAGAAAACCAAAGTAAAAGCACATAATTTAAGTACTAAACTAAAGAAATTTATGTTGTTTGCTCTAATTTTTTTAATTATCATAAATAGGAGGTTTCATTTCTCTTAGACTTTTATTTGGGTGGTACAAACAAATGAGCAAATTATGTTAAGTTTTTATCACATTAATACATATTTCTATCGCGGCTCTTCTAATTTTTTTTGCCTCTACATTTGTTCTTCTTTTTTTCTGTGTATGATAATTTTATATATTATTTTAAACTCAACTTTTCTCAATCAAAATCAATTGATTTTACTTATTAATGAAAAGAAATATTTGAATTAATTAATTCTTCAAAAGAGTAATTTTATAGGTTTGCATATCAAAAATGTGAATTTTGAAAAAAATACATGAATATTATGAAATAATTTATTTATTAAATTTTGACTTTATGCCACTAATTGCATTGATCACCCCAGTACTATTTTGTTGTGTATCATGAACTAGTGTGTTTTTGAATGAGTCGTAATTGTGTTAGGTTAGCACTTCACTTTTTAATTGCTACTTGACACATAATATACTCTCTTCCATTCATCTTTACTTGTTTACTTTGAATTTTGAACGTCTCTTAAGAAATAATAATTAATATGAGTATTTTATCATAATGTTCATATTAATTAATGCTAAGTATATTAGGTCTTCAAAAACAATTTGAGAAATAAATTACTAATGCTAAGTATAAAATATTGAAATTTAAATTTAACATAATGACCAAGTAAAAGTTAACGGAGGAAGTAACATTTAGTTGGATATTTTGGAACTTGGGACGTGTTTTTGTCTTTCTAACGGAGCGTTGAAGCTTTCAACTAAGATGATTATGGACATGGTAGTTGTTGATTCTATTGGATATCTTACGGAAAATATTTGATCACAAGATACGCATAGTATTTCCATAGTTTGAGGCGTATCAATAACATCATCTTTAAAAATATTTCACCCGGTATAAATATATTTCCTAAATTCAATAAACTCGTCTCATATAAAATTAGAAACACATAAACTAACAAAAATTAAATCAAAGAAAACTAACACATCATTAAGATATAGGGGAAAGAACCAAAAGAAAAGGAGTAGAGATAAAGGGTGTGTTCAGTACGAAGGAAAATGCTTTGATGGAAAATAAGTGAATTCTTTACTTCTTTTCTTGTGTTCGGTATATAAGCAAAAAATATTATCCTAAAAGCATTTGTATATAATCTACACAACTGTTGTGGAGGTGGGGGTGAGAGTGGGTGCAAGGTTAGGGATGGGGATAGTGGTGAAGATGAGGTGGGCTGGAGAGTGGGGAGGACACAATCAATATGAAATACCACTCATGAAACCCGTGACCTTTAGGTCCCACGGAGACAACTTTACGGTATGTTCGTGACTTGGAGGTAAGTCCCTCCACATTACTCCTCATCAGAAAATGGGCTACATTATTACAGCCTCTTTCACACTGAAGAGCAATGTAGTGGATACAGCTTCTCTGAGCTAAAATATCAGCTAGAAGAGGTAGCTACCATCTCCATCATCATAACCTTTCCTTCCACTTGCCAATGATTTAACTAGAAGAGCCCCTCGTAAATGAGCTGTGCAGATTCACGAGCGAATAGTATCTCTTTACGTTCACCAACCAGGTTACCTCCACACTCAGTCAGTCCTGTCAAGCCATCAGTTCTTGTTAGATCGAAAAGTAACAATAGTCCCCTTCTGCTGGGTGAGGAGACCATTAGGTTGAGAGGTAGTATTGTTATGATTCACCTTTCTCAGTCTCCAACTTTCCACCTGATACTAGTCACGGATCAGCAGCTGCGCAGCAAAGTCACAAACTACACACTCTTCTTTTTCATAAGGACCATAAGATTCTAAATGACTTGGTGATTCGTCTCTTGATTATACTCCTGGATAACTTTCCTTTGGTGATGCTGACTTGCCACAACGGACCCTGTAAAACAGGTTGCTAAATTTGGAATGTGGAGATTCTTGTGTGATTGTTGGCAAGAGGAATGACTGAGCAAGCGCATTCTGGCCCCTGTCTGGATGTCATAAGAATCTAACCTGGCGGTGTTAGAAGATGTAGCTGATGGACTTTGCTCATCATATTATGGGAAAGGCACTGCCTGGAGTCCAGCTTGTTTACAAAGTTTGTGATCACATCAGATGCTTGGAGGAAAAGTGGTTTTTGACCAGCTTGTTGTTGTAACACCATTATGTTGAGATAACAGGTACTCCGTGATATAATGCCTCTGATTTCTTATACATGTCGAGGTCTACAAGAACCAGATTTTAATTACTTTTTCCACGTTTCTGAACCAAAACACTTGGTTCAGAGAAAGGATCTAAAATCCAAGCAGTTACATTCTTTACCAAAATTCTCCACATGAACATGATCCATTAGTAAAGTGATGAAAACGATTAACATCTCTGACAATGATTTCCCTCCGTGTTACTTTTGAAGCAAACTTCATGAAAGAATGACAGTCCCCACAGATCCTGAGGTTCTTCATAATTCTTATAGGAGCAGTTGAGGGCAAACACATCAATCCATATGTAAAAGCAAGCTTCTCACTATGATGTCTCAGAAGCTCATGTTTTCTGCTCACTTCCACATCATGCAGGTCGTGTTCGGTTTCACCTTTGTAACCTAACTTTTCCATACCTACCAACAATTCATCCAATCTTGAATAAACCTCTATAATGCTTGGATGATTTCTTTCCCCGACCATGAACGTGTGAATCTTGTCTTTTATCTGTATCCAACTCTTGCCTCTTTCTTTCTTTGCTTCGCTGTCTTTAAGAAGCTTTCTTGTTGATGCAACATCGCCCCACCTTCTCTTGGAAGCATATATGTTTGAAAGCAAGACGTGGTTCCCAGCATTATTAGGCTCGAGCTCAAACAGATGTTTAGCAGCAATTTCAGCCACCTCAACATTTCCATAGATCCTGCAAGAGGCCAATACAGAACCCCACATAGAAGCAGTTGCAGCAAAGGGCATATTTTCTATTAAATCCTTAGCTTCTTCAACCAAACCTTTTCTACCAAGAATGTCAACCATACATGAATAATGATATACATTGGGAGACAAGTTATGTTCTTTCTTCATCCTGTCAAAATATATCCGCCCCTTGTCAACAAGACCCATATGACTACAAGCAGATAACACAGAGACGTAAGTCCATTCATTCGGGTAAAATCCTGCTAACTGCATTTTCTCAAACAACGTCATAGCCTCTAAAGACCGCGCATTTCTAGCCAAGCCAGAAATCATTGAATTCCATATTACATCATTCTTCACCTCAGCATTTGAAAAAACAATATATGCTTCGTCAACACTTCCACATCTTGCATAGAAGTCCACAAGAGATGAAGCCACATAAACATTGGCACCAAAACCAGTTTTCCATACTATAGCATGCGTTTCGTTCCCTTCTAACAAAGCAGCCATCGCAGCACAAGCAGATATAACCGAAGAAAGAGTAAACTGATTATGCACTATCCCGGACTTTTGTAGCCTATGAAAAAACGTTATAGCCTCTTCATATAACTCATTTTGGACATATCCAGCAACCATTGAACTCCAAGTAACCTCATTCCTCTCATTCATAGAATCAAAAACACGAAAAGCATCTTTCATCAACCCACATTTAGCATAAACATCCAGCAAAGCAGTTGACACAAAAACATTAGATTCCACTGATACCTTAATAGCAAAACCATGCAATTGTTTACTTTCTAAAACAGCAAACTTAGCAGCACAAGCACAAACAACACCTGAAACAGTAAACCCACTAACCTGACTCCCTTCCCTTTGCATTCGAACGAAAAGACGCAGAGCTTCATCTTCATATCTGTTCTGTATATACGAACCCATCAGGGTGTTCCAAGAAACAAGTGTTCTTTGAGGCATTTCGTCGAACACCTTACGAGCAAAATCAACAATGCCGCATTTTGCATACATGTTGATGAGCATGTTTGTTGTCAGTATATCAGCTTCATATCCATATTTTATAATCTGGGTATGCATCGATTTTCCAGTCATTGCATTCCTTTGTTTTGCGCATTCTTGTACTGCCCGGTGCAAATATGGTAGAATAATTGAATTTTTGGACTCCCCATTATCGTTGGGTTCTTCATCGTCGGATAGATGAAGTGTAGCATCGGCGACGGAGGATAAATTTCTCCGGCGAACATTCCAGAGATTGGAAAACTTGCTTCTTTGTAAGGCTTTCATTTCATGGCTTTCAGTTCCAAGTGTTCAAACTCATCAATATTTATTAGGGGAATGTAGTTGAATATTGAATAAAGTCATATTGCCTATTGGTCTTGTTTCTCTCTTTGGTTGTAACTCTAAAAAATTATTACTATTCGATTCGATATGATTTGTGAGTAATATAATTCGAAATCTTTACTACTTGCCTATCGTCTTTGGTTTCAATAGTTTGCGAAAAGTTATCATTTTAAGCTTAATGCAGCTAAATATAGTTGAGCGATAAACATGGCCACAAGAGGAACTATTATTGGTAACTGTAGGTCGATAAAGATTATTTTTTAGGTTAAGTGATGTGTAGTGAAAATTTTCGAATCAACTTGTCACTCTTATGGTGTATCTCGGTATCGATGATGAAACTAAATATTTGTATTTATTTATAAACTCTCATGATATAAAAGTTATGATGGACTGATATGTCTTCACGCTATATTCAATATACGAATGATCATCATGATTCGAACTTTTCAATTGTGACACCTCATCTTAATTTATGTAATTTTTTTCTTTTATGTACGTAAGCCTCTTTATTTATTTCATTCAACTCATGATACAGTTTTCACTTATTTATGTCATTTCACTTATAATATCTTTTTTATATAATTTCAAAGCTACAAAGAAAAAAGAAAAATTCTAAAACATTAGCATGTGAGTCATGACGTATGACTTCATGTTATATTCAAATGTATACGTCTGATCAAAATTAGTCACTAATTATATCGCCATAATTCAATCTGTCATTCACGTTTTTTCTTTTAAACTTATTCTTTTTTGTGCCTCTCCTTTATTTATATCATTCCATGATACCTCTTCCCTTTATTTCAATCACGATACATCTCTTTTATAATTTTAAAGCTACAAGAAAATAAAAAAATTTATCATGTGAGTCATGACAAATTGAAATAATTTCATAGTACGTTCAATCAAGCTACCTTGTTAGATTAATCTCAAATAATATCAGATCGTCACAAGTTCTATGTTGACTAAAACCTTAACTTTTTCCGGAAGCTTATTTCGACCTCTATTGCAAGGGCACATATGTCACTCGCAAACCTATATATACATATTTTTGATAAAACAATTTCTTGGATGCCAAAAATACAAAATTAATTGGGCCATTAAAGAAGGCTTTTGCCCATCAGCATTAGCATTTTTCATGGCCCTTTTGGATTTGTTTATTGGGCCAATTTTAAATGAAGCTTTGACCGACATCTGGCCCGATAACGGCCCACATAGATTGTTAAAAGGAAAAATTGTATGAAATAGCAAATTATTAATTCAAATTAAATGTTATTGCCATAGTTTCTTTTATTTGTAATTCGCAGCAAACATTCCATGTTTTTTGCCAGCCCATTTGTATATTGAAATATACAAATACAGGACCCATTTGTATACCGAAATATATAAATGTAGGAACCATTTGTATACCAAAATATACAAATAGACCGAAATATACAAATGCAGGACCCATTTGTATACCGAAAGATACAAATACAGGACCCATTTGTATACCAAAAGATACAAATGCAGGACCCATATGTATACCAAAATATACAAATAGACCAAAATATACAAATGCAGGACCCATTTGTATACCGAAATATACAAATAGACCCAAATACATATTTTTTTATGTATATGTATTCAAAAATATATAGATTAATAGTCATAACAAACATAAAGTTTGTTATGGAGCGTAATTATACAAACTATAGCTATAGCATACAAATATGATTTTTATATTTGCTAAACCTAAAATTTACTCTTGTTAAAATGATTTCTAATTTTATTACTACATGTAAAAATTACCTTTAATTGGAAAACTTACGCGGAATGGAAAACCTTTAGAAAATATTATGTAATATAGCTATAGTTGAAAAAATTTATAATTCACAGCTACAGTTTCGCAAAATTTTGTTAGTTGGTTCCTAATTGTATAAAAATCCAGAATTTGTATAATTCAGTCCCTGATTGTATAAATTTGGATTTTGTATATGATACATAATTTGTATATGCTCACCCTAACTATTTGTATACGATTTTTGTTGATACATTTGATTTGTATAAGTTATGAAACATTCGTAATAAATAACCTTGTTTGTATATTGGCAAACGAAATATACAAATGGGGTTCTGAAAAATTTCTAAATGTATAAATACAAAATTTGTATATACTTACCCTATTTATATATTGGCAAGTGAAATATACAAATGAAAAACTCATAGCAAACAAAATTATAACTATGGAGCGTAATTAAGTTTAATCTCTTTACTATTTATGAAATTTTCGCTTTGAGCTAGGGTCTTTCAAAAATAACTATATATCTTCATAAGATAGAGATAAGATTTGGATACACATCGCTCTTTCAAACCTCACTTATAAAATTACACTGAGTATGTTATTATTATATATCTATATTTTACTAAGGTATTATTTGTGCCCCCACCCCACACCACCTAATATTTCTTTTAAAATTTTGACTAATTTGAATTCATTCTATCATATAAGGCCCATTAAAGATGAATACCCTCTCCTTATTATCATGATACATTCTACTTTCAGAGTTCAAACACAAAAATTTTAACTAAAAATAATTTTTTTATTCATTTCATCATAATTTTTACTAGTATAAAAAAAATATCAATAACATATACAAAAAGATGTCTTATCAATATAATCCTACAAATAGATTTAATAGTGACATGTGGTGTACTTTCACTTTATTTTTATCCAAATATCACTATATAATATATGAGGTGTTCCATTCGACATCCATCACAAGTGTTGCTTTCATAAGCAAAAGTAATCCACATAAATATGGAAATCTTGATGAGCTACATTTGCTATTACCACATATGATACCTTTCTCTTTCACAATGATGGTGGTCATGTTAAAAGGTGTGTATTTTAATTATTTTATTGAATATCTATTATTTTAAGTAATTTTCAATATATAAAAGACTAAAAAAATTAAGACAAATAAATTAAAATAAAATACTAATAAAAAATTACCAAAATACCCCAATATGCCAAAGCAAACACGTTGATCTAATGACTCTTTTGATATGTAAAACTCCCTCTTATTAGATAGTAGAAAATATTTGTATTAAAAATAATAAGTTTGCTCATCAATGACTAGAGTGGTTGAATATTTGTGGCTTAGGGGAATTGAATCTACATCCTCTAAAAGAATTTGATCCACTTTTACTATGAAGGTAGCTTTTCATTTGTATCAAAGAGATTGAACATCTAATATACAAACAAAATAAAAATTTAACCCTACATATAAAATGCGCTTTTCAAATGAGGAGGGTTCTGATGAACCCCTCCAATCCGGTCCACCTAGATCTGCCCATAATTTATTGAGGACTAAACCATATCTACCCTACTTGCAACTCTTAATATATGAAAGTTACATTTCAACAAGTAGTTCAAACTAAAAAGGAACCAATAAGCCATCTTTCTTCTTGTGTTACATTGTTTTCTCTAAAAAAAAAAAAAAAAAAAAAAACACCATGATTCTATTTCCAATAGCAACCAATTGACTTTGAAGAATTAATATTGAGAAAAAAAAATACATTAACTCAAAAGGATAAAATAAAAAGAAGCTATGGGACCATAAAAAAGTTATGAGACAATTGTAGATAAAATTGGCCCCTCCAATATTGTATCTATTAACATCCAATTCTTATCACAAATAGTCCCAATTCAATCACAAAAATCATTACACACACAAATATACACATACAAGATACAATAAGTATATATATATCATTATAGCATATCTTTGACTAGGATTTTATAAGTAAGAAAAGTGATAGAAAAACTATGATTTTCCACTCATTAAAATATTACTCAAACAGCACATTCTTTCATCTTGGTGGATATATAAGCAGCCATATCAATCCATAAGTCAGAGTATACATCTATAAAGTTGTTTTATAGAGACAAATTGCATGTGATTCTTGATTTAGTAAATGGATGGATGGAGAGTCACGACACCACTAAAATTGGTCATTGTCTCCCACATCCTACATTAACCTATACAAAAACAAATAAATGAATCATAAAAATAACGTTTATCAGTCAGTTTTTTTAATCATATCCTTGAAAAACAGTTAATTTTACAGAGTTTCAAATTTTATAGATAAAACTCCATGACACTCAATTCCCCTATATTTTTACGATCCATCAACTATTCTTCAGCAATGTCTTTAGAAAATAGTTAATGAAACAAATTTTTAAATTTCATAAGTGAAAATTCAAGATTATATTATAAAGTTTTATATATTCAATTTAAAACTATAAAAGTTGTTGTTTTCCAATTATAAAAAGTTAAAAGTGACTATTTGTGTTACCCCACATTGTCTCACCATGGTTTGTGCATTTTGGGCTCCAATTAGATAAGTTGTAAATGTTGACACCCAAAGATTTTGAAAAAGAAAAAATTGGACAAGTAACATTTTCTTTAAGCTAAGGTCCAAAAACTTTTTAACAAAGTATATATTGTTAAAGGTAAGTAGAAAACATTTATAAGGGCACATTTGATTGAGAGATATTTCATGCATGGATTCGTAGCGTAAGGATTAATAAACATGAATGATAATGCGATAATTGTTTACTTAATTTCTTAAGGTCGTTTGATTGCTGATTAGGAAGAAAATTATTGATCATGTAATAAAGCTCACATCATCAAAATAAAACTCACATCGTCAAATTATGTTTGGCAGTGTTTAGTTGTTTCAACTTCAATATGAAACAAATATTTTGAAGTACTTAAACTTTTGAAAAATATTTAATTTCAAGTGAAATTCATGCTCAAACACACTATCAACCTCAAGTACTTATTTTTCATCATCAATCAAAGAATTGTCCAAATAATCGTAAATAATTTGAAGTATACATTATCTTTTTATTCTTTCTTATGTTTTTCTTTAAGACTATTACGTTACACAAACATATATGAATCTTATCAAATATGATATTATAACAAAATTTGATTTTAGGCCAGTAATTTTATTTTATCCCTCCTTGATTTTTAGTTTCTACTCATTTTCAAGCACATGTTAAGAATGATATGGTATCCATGTGCTCATATTCTAGCAACTTCATTCATTGTGGCTTTAATCCTTGATTGGATCAACAAAAAGAAAGAAGGAGAATAAAGTAAGGAAAGTGGTATTAATTAATTAAGATCATGATGGCTATATAAGTAAGTTCTACACAATTAACTAAAATCTCAGAAGCATAATGAGAACATCATTAAAGATAAAAATTTGTGGAGTATTTTACACCACCCACTTATAATATATAGATATATTAGTGGCCACTTGTGCATGTAAATCTTTGTGGCTACTTTCGTAATTGCAAATTTGCAAGTTGCTATCAAGCATTTCTACTTTCTAATCTGACCCAATTGAAGCATCATAAATGATGCAATAAAGCTTTTGGGATAGATTTTTTTTTTCCCACCCGGTGTTCGGAGCCCACATTGGAGCTTGACTAAATTTGGATCGCGCTCTGCAGGGCTTATTTGGGTGTCGCTCCCAACAGGATTTTCTCCATACCCGGGGCTCAAACCCGAGACCTCTGGTTAAGGGTGATGCACTCCCACCAGTGCACCACAACCCATATTGGTAGCTTTTGGGATAGTTATTGATACATACCGTTTGGTTAACTAATTTATTAATATGATCGAGATATACATAATATATACACTATATTACCATTATATATATATATATTGTATGTGGATATGTATATCATATATATAATATATGAATAGTATGTGGTTGATCTAAGATTTTCATTGAGGAAGATTGAAAAATAAAAATGTAGTACTTGAGATCTAAACTTGGAACCTCAAGAGGAATTTTGAACACCTAAGGCCTAAACTATTAAGTCAACCTTTACTCTTATGTTTAGGGAATCAAAATACAAAAAAAATGAAATAAATTACCTTATATATCTATTGTAATTTTTTGCTGAAAGGTTCGGATGAGCACCCTCACATCCTAGATCCACCCACATGTATATTTGATATAAAATATATTTATCTATACACTTTATACCTATTTTATAAATTAGATGGCTGGATATTAATTCAAACTCATAATAATCCCTCAAAACTTTTCGTAATTTTCATATTTTAGTAAAGGATTCTTTTTTAAATTAACCTATGTAGTGTTATATTATATAGATTTTTGCTAATCTTATTTTTTTCAATTATTAATTTCATGTTTTTACTTAATATAATTAGATTTGTGATTACCTTTTATACAAATGACACTTCATATTGATTGTGTCCTACATATCATCCAACACACCTCATATATATATCACATTATTGCATGAGTCAAGGATATAATAAGTTAGCAAAAATTCCCTTAGTTCATTTGTTCACCCAAATATTCATATGTGGATAAAAAGTGGACTATTAGTATTAAAAGCATCGTATCATGAACCAACTTTCATGTCAAAATCAATTGGAAAGTTTACTTTCTTATCATTTCTGACTTTCCTAGTAGTGGAATCTAACCAATTGGATACACAAAAATCAATTAAACTATAGTTCCTTATTGGCATATATGCCTTTTGATAGAAATCTAAGATATATTTTAAGCTAGGAACCTTTATCTTATCTATGATTCATATGTGGAAAATAAAACTCTATCATCATGTAATAGTAGTGAAATGTACGGAATTTCTTCGACCTTAATTCAGATATTCCAAATTAAGTTGTTGAGTATAAAGAAACTTTGATAAGAAGTGTTTCTCTTCTTTAACTAGAGTACTTCACGTATTTATAGTTGAAGAGAAATAAATTATATATAAACACAAAATCATATATATGTAGAAATGAATAATAAAATTCAAGACTGTTTGATATCTTCAATCCACTCAAAAATATAGTAATTAATTTATACTGGTTAAAATTTATAGGAGTAATAAAGATTAGTGTTATTTTTTTTGTGAAGTTTGTTGAGCTTCTATATATATGTTTTAAACTAGAGGCAGCGAGTTTGAATTTTATACAAAATCTTGTTAAGGGGCATTTTTCCTTTATATGAATCTTACACGATATGAATCATAATTTATCGTGATTTCAATATTGAATATTGAATATCGAACACTAAATGAAATCAAAAAAATACTTATTAATAACTATAAACATTTAATTGCTAGGTTTGTCCGTGAAATGATCTGATTTTTAATTTTTTCCCCTTAGAAATCAAACTTATATCACTGCACAAGTTCTTTTAAAATATGAGACATAATTTATAAAATATTAATAATGTAAAAATATAGGCTTATGCAAAAAAATATATATATATATTTGCCTTGGATAGAAAAAGACCACCAAAAAGGAAACAATTGCGCTACAGAAAAAAGTGAATACTCCCGCATTGGATGGTATTATAGTAACATACCCCAACCCCCCTAATCCTCTCATGTTTATCTCTTCTCATCAAGGTAACATTCAAATTTTTTTACTCGATTAATTCAGATTCAAGCAACAAAAAAAATATTTAAAAAGAAGGATGTGCTCCCTATATGAGCAAATCTAGCTTGAAAATTATGAATTTAGTAGAATTTAATAAGTCTGATCCAAACTTTATATATATATTCGAGAAATTTACTAAAAATATATACATATAAAAACTTTAGAATCAAAAGACGTTAAAATTTAAAATTCATAAACTTCAAATTATATAAATCTGGCTCTATCTTAAAACTTTGAACTTGTAACTTCTCATGAAGGGCCAAAAAAGTTATTTACCACATAAAAAGGGTTCATTAGTCCCTATCCAACTTTATTTTTGTTCCATCCTCATCTTCATACCTTTTCCCCCTCTTTTCCCCTTCTTATACTCCAAAAGAGAGAACCTTTAACTGGATTTATATTTTATTTTTCTTTTCAGTTTCAAGAAGGATATATTCCACAATAAAAGTGGACTTTCATGGACTTAAAAAGTTTTCTTCAATAGTCATAAGGGTAGTGGGGACTTTCATTTTGAATACATGATGTCACATTTGAACTAAAAACATGATTGATAACTTCACAAATATGTAAACTCAGATGATGGTCAATTGTGAATATGTAATCAAGTGCAATAAAGAGAATTTTTGCTTCAAATGGTAGACAACTCTCTTACATCACCCAAATTGGGTTAATGAACAGGTTATTCCTAATTTTCCATGTTCATCTTTATAAATTTCTTTGTCTTTGTGGCACTTGAGCTTTTGTGAGGCATCAATAGTTGACTTAACCATACAAGAGAATCACAACTCGCAATAAACTATACAACTTGCTACCATAATAACAATTTAAGCTCTCATATCATAACATTATCGTAGTAAACTATACAACTTGATCGCCGCAAAAAAAATTGCAGCCTATATTTCCTCTCCGATTTCTATGTTAAATATCCATAAATTACTCCTCCACCCCCCAAAAAGAAGAAGTTATACTAAAGAAAAAGTCAGCTTAAAAAGAGAACATTTTTACACTTTGAGAGTATGGTCCTGGACTTCAATAGATTCCTTCACTAGTTCAATGCTCTTTTGACCAAGTGTCCCATCTTCCTCAGCATCAAAACTAGCATGAACACTGTAGAGAACATAAACTAGAACAGCGAGAGCTGAGAAGAATCCGAATCGGACGTAAGATGGTCTATCAAGTGAACCTAACAAGAATATATTGAGGAAGATGGACATGGAAGGAATCCATGGCATTAAAGGGACACCCCAAAACTCGGGTTTTTGCGCTTGTGGTACCATATAATGAAAGAGTTGTAATACAGCGATGGCGATAGCAGTACAAGCACCAAGCATGAAGGCTTTTGGCTTGCCTGGTGGTGCAAATTGCCATAACAGGGTGAATAATATGGATGTCAATGAGAAGCAAAAAAGGAATGATAGTGTAGGCCATGGATTTGTTACGCCAATCGACACGTAACGCTTGTAAATAACAGCATTTGCTACCATGTAAAATACAAACAGTGTACCGATTGATACAAGGTTGAGTAGTATTTGTAAATCAGTGAAAAGGGCAATTGCTGCTGTACATATTCCTGAAAAAGACCAAACAAATACTTGTATTAGCACACAATAGGAAGAAATTCCTAGCAAGACTTTATTCTGAAATTGGTAAAGAATGTGTCCTTTCAGTCAAAAGTTTCGGCCTTGTAACACTTCTGGCAAGGATTTTGAGTCTCAGAAAATCACATGACAAGATCTTTAAAAGGGTACTCTTCGTCAACGAAGCCAGAACTTCCACCAAAAAAATTCAAATATCTACTATATATACATAAAAAATAATTTTCGGTTACTGCCCCTAGTACTCTACAAAGGATTCTAAATATAGCATTTTCAACTCTGTTTTTAAAAGTCTATATCCAACATTCCCAGTTTACTTAAATTCTTATTCCAGTACTGTAAGTCACACACATAATCTTTATAAAGAATAAAATTTCAAGAATGGTCAGCAGGAGCTTGAAAAAGTTTTATACTTTGCTGAGCTCAAATACCTGTCTCAATAGTGTATCGAAGTATGTGGAGAACATTCGTTTAGATAATGATGGGAAGGAACCTCATTAGTTATATATTGTGTGAACCAATAATTGCAGTCGAATTAACAAGGAACCTTCCTAATTAGATTTTTTAAATAATCAAGATTTATTCAACGCAGTATTATCACGAATTAATTCATAATACATTTTTTAAAAAACTATATGGAATCTTCTCCTTGAAGTACATATTTGAAACATTTAGCTGGTATTGTATTAGAGAGAATATAGTTAAGAAATTAAACAATATGTTCTCCTTATTTACGAGATTGTCGTACACTCCAATATGAAATCTAAAATCCCCTACGCACATTAAAAAAAAATCATGTTTTTGATCCGTTAAGAAAATATTCAAACATGTAAAAACTGAGTTGAAATCATCACACACTTGGCAACGCCAAATTCATGACCAACATTGAGATATGAGCCAAGGTTTTATCCTAAGGAAGTGGACCCCACATAAGAATATGAGTCAAAGCCCCTTTCAATAAAAATTTCTCAAATCTTTGTGTGATTGTGAGTGACTAATCATCTTAACGTGAAGCTGTAGGTTCCATCCATAATGAAATCAGATTAATTTGGTTTAAATAAATATAAAAAAAGTAAATACAAATAAATTGAAAATAAATTGAACAAATTCAACATCTACAAAATAAAATAATTTAAATTATGTATAAATAATGTAATTTTTCATTAAAACCAACTACGCCACTGGGTCCCACTAAACCCAAAAAATAGTTAACCGTATATGATGGAGTCCCATGATAAACTTATGATCAATTTTCCCTAAAATGTAAAGCTATCACCTTAACCGAAACGGTTCTTTTGGTGGACCCCCTACTCTCCAACGGCAAAGCTAATCCACGCAATAACAGGAGAAATAAATAAATCACCTACACATTTCCACTAATTGATCCACATAAAAATACCACACAAAAATTTCATACCCAATTGATTTTTTTTTTCAATATATTTTATATGAGTCGAGATTCTATTAAAAACACCACACATTCATCTCCCTAGAACCTCAACTATGAAATTTGATATAAGCACAAAGTACGAGTAAATATTGATGAAAAATAGCGTACCAAGAAAAACGGAAGCATTCACAGGCGTTGATGTTTTAGGATGGACCCTAGCAAACCAAGCGGGGACAACACTGGACCGTCCGATCACGCACATGTATCGAGCTTGGCCCAACATAGCTACTAATAAAGATGTTAAAATACCGAAACTAGCCCCAACTCCTATCACATTTGATACCCATCTCCACCCGTCTGATCCCACAAATGCCCCCGAAAATGGCGCATCTGGATCAATCTGTTCTTCAAAAACAACTACTTATCATCAACCTTTCGCATACCAGATATTAATACACATTTACGTTCATAAATAAGATTCATTGATCAAAATTTGATTGATTTCATATCATGACATATTAATTGTATTCGAGATAATGAAATAAATGAATAGTGATAAGGATAGAAATGTAATTTTAATCAAAATTTTATTTTACCATATCGTAAGGAAGGAGCATGGACATTGAAGCAGCCATGAGGCAGTAAAGAACTGTCACGAGTATAACGGAACCCGAGACACCAGCAGGTATATCCTTAACGGGATTTCTGACCTCTTCAGCCATGGTTGAAACGGCGTCGTACCCTATGTAACTCAGATAAACCATTGCTGCTCCATTGAAAACTCCTGAAGCACCGAATGGGAAGAATCCACTCGCATGATTCTCATCCCCTGCTTCTCTGAAATTCTTCGTATCTCCTCTGGTAAATCCAACTACTATCACGAATACTATGAACACTAGATGTAGCACTGTTAACACCATATTCAACATCGAACTCTCTCTTGTACTGCAATGAAATCGTAACAAATTATGTTTATGAAAAAACGAAATCGAATTGGATTAGAGATTTTTCATGAATTTTAGCGGACGAACCTGTAGCAGATGATTACGGTGAGAGCTAAAACTACTAAAACAGCAACAATATCGATTTCGTTGAATCCTTTCGGTAATCCATTGACGTTGATTCTCAATCTGCTTTCGGTGGATATACCGAGGGCTGTACATAAATAACCGGTGAAACACCTCGCTACAGCGGCATTTGATAATACGTAATCGATGATCAGATTCGCACCGGTCAAAAACGCTAGAAATTCACCTGCACTACGAAACGTCGTTGATCAATTTAATCGTAAAACAAAGCAGAGGACATTGCGTTTTTTACGTGTTGTTTTTAACAAATTCAGTTACGGAAAACGGACCGAAAGTGATACGGATATAGCTAAAAGCACCGCCAGCAACCGGCATATCGACGGCGAACTCAGTGTAGCAAAAAGCTGATAACAGAGCACAGAATCCAGCAATGGCGTAAGAGAGAACAACAGCAGGTCCAGCACACATACGGCTAGCACGGCCTGAAGTAACAAATACTCCAGCACCAACCATACCGCCGACGCCAAATCCGACGAGGTCGTACCACCGGAGACTCCGTTTCATATCTCCACCAGACCGAGCTCTGACTCGACTTGTTTCTTCGAAAGAAGTCGAGACAGAAGAAGCCCGGCGAGCTAATCGGCGTGGAGTATCGGAAAGTGCTCGGAGGTAGGATTTGACATTAGAGAAAGAGGAGCCATAGGTCTCCATTTTTGGACCACCAAGTCTCTCTCTTTTTATCAGTAAATATTGAATTGGAGGAAATGAAGAACGAATGAAGGGGTATTTAAAGAGCTAAACACTAAGAAAATGGCTCATACTGATATCTATTTCTATTAGATCCACTAACTCTTATCGATAATAATTTTTTCACTTATAACTAATAAAGTATCTATATTATTACAATATATATAAATTATTATTTTTTTACGTAATATAACAAATTAGGGAAAAAAACGTGGGAGATAAATCACATCCGTGAATTTGGGCCTAGAAAAAAAAAACAGATAGCGGATACATCTCCTATATTTCCTCATTTAGTTTAAAAATATTTTTCTCTAAAATCAATTTTAAACTTGTAAGTTTGTTTAATGCATCATGAAGATTTTCAACGGGAAAACAACTTAAACCTATATTATGTTTGTACATCTTTAATTACAATATTTATCGTTATTTTGATATACAAGAGATGGTCCAAAAAAAGATCACAATGGTGAAGTTTAGATCATAGTTTAAAATCATTTCAGCCACAAATTTATATTAATCCATAATAGGAATAAAAATTAAAGATCACAAATTTAAAGAAAAAAAGTTAAAAGCTACCTCAAAATAGGAAAGTTCGTACAAAAAAAAGTTTTATTAAGAGAGAAACAATATGACATAAACAAGTTAGATTAAACTTTCTATGGAAAGGTCTATTTAACTACTATTAAGCAATTTCGAAATGTGATACGCACCATTTTCCTTCACTATGGCCCCTAAAGTTTGAAGAAAATGTAATAATAATCCCCCTTGCATTTGATACAAATTAGGGATAATTTTAAAGATCTCCCTCTAAGTTTTTCTTTCGAATCACTAACAATTTCTATGGATTACTTTGATTTCTTTATAACAAGACTTTTAATATATTTATCATTAATAAAAAATAATTATAATTATTTTGACTGATTTATCCTTATCAATATTCAAATTTAGCAAACTTATACCAGTAGGGAAAATGAGTATAATTAATAATAAGTATAAATTAGGAATTAAGTGTAAAATTATCCATTGATTTCATTACGAACAAGTATTGTTGGATATTCCAAAATAGTATAGTGGACAACTATTGTTGAACGGAAGGAGTAACATTTACTAGTGCAATTTGAGCAATGTATTTGAAAATTTAACCTAATATGTTCTTTGGATTGATCAAATAAAGTGCAAACAATGCCCATAGACTTTGGTAAGATATTTGAAAATGAACTTTTATATTATTATATATGAATATTTTTATATAAGACAAATGAAAAGCTTATATATGATTAAGATGTTGGAAAGTGAAGTAATAAAAGTTTACACTGAGACAATAAAATGTGTAATGGTCAATTTGGCAAAAAGCCAAAGATGGAATCCTAGTAAATATATCATATGTTCACATTCAACTCCCTTGTAATTTTGCCTTAACAAATTGGCAAATGCATTTAATCTAGAGATAAGCATAAATTATGTTTAGTTATTTATAGACGTATTAATTTTAAATATTCTTATCAAAATTTCTGACTTTTCATTGATTACAAAACTTTAGAATATTATAAAACTAATCTATCAAAATCTAAATAAACGTCTTATTATTTATAAAAATCTTGAATAAACGCGATCATAGATATTAGTTGGATTTTTTTTTATTTCCTTATAAGCATCACCACATAACAAAATATACTAAAAAGGATAGAAAATAAGGTAAATTATACTTAACACTCTTATAATATAAAATAAAATTTAGAAACATCTCCTATAATCTTAAATTTCATAAAATTATATATTTGGGAAATTTTAGTTTTATTTTTACGCGTTTACTATTTTTATAATCAGAATAGAATTATTTAATTTTTTTCTCATTTTATCCCTACAATTAATATGACCTTTGAAAGTTTGAACAAATTTTGAAGATTCAAAATTTCTTTTTCAAGAAGCTAATCAATATAAACAAAGGACAATAAAGTAAAGTTTATTAATCTATTAATGATTTATTTATCTAACATATAAATAAAAATAAAGTCATCTAATAATATGGGATGGAGGGAGTAAACATTTAGCACCCCTATAAAATAACTAAATGAATAACACGTATAATTTGAATAAATATAGGGAGTGTTAAATATTTGAGAAACTTTTGACTATCCATCATGAGTTGTAGTAAATAATTGAGATCTCTTCACTCTTAGTTAAAGATCTCGATATCATTCGCTCCTAAAAATGAAAAAAAGTCATGTTGAAAATGTTATCTTGAAAAATGAATTATATAATATCTAAATTTAAATTTAAACAAATTTTAACGTAAATATCGAACACGAATTTAGGGTAGTGGAAGACGTTACGGTACCTTAATGAAACAACCAACAACTGTAAAAACAATGAATGACTCAGCAGAAAAAAAGGCAGAAAATTCCACTGAATTTCGGACGACAAAAAGCCAGAAAAAAGTTATTAGCTCGGTGGACTTGGAAATTCTTCTTTATTTCTTTCATACTATATCTAGTTATATATCCGTAAAATTATTTAAAATTTTAAAATATCATCCATATAAATTAATTTAATTTTTAAAGAGGGTATCAGGTCAATAGATGTCAAGTTACGTAAAATGGAGAAAGTATATTTTAAATTTTACCCTCTTAATATTTAAGGATAGTTTGGTAGCTAATTAAGAGGTGATTTCTTTATGTATTAAATCTTATATAATTTGTATCATATTTGATTATTCTTTTTGATTATGTATGAAATCACACACCAAATATAGTGTTTGTTTAGGATTTCAAAATCTTACGTAACTAATAGGCATAATACATATATTGGATTCTAAACTTGGCTTTAAAGTTTAACTTTGACCTTCAACTTTTATAGTGCACAAACAAGTACTTTAACTATCCAACCTTTGAATAAATAAACACGCAAGTCCTACATGATAAAACGCGTGATATGTACTTATTCTGCGCGAGTTAGGAGTAATTTTCGAGGCCCACAACGGTAAAAAAATGCTGAAATGACAACTCAACCTTTAATACATCCCTTTTATATATATATCTTTATATTTCCAAATCAAAATCTCATTCTTTTTTCCTCCTCTTTCAAACCAAGATGTTTTCCTTTCTTTAGAACAATTTCTGCTCATATTTAGTGCAAATGGCTTTTAATATGACCCATATGTATAAAGTTATAAGAAAATAACGATTTTACACTCATGGTAACAAAAAGATTCTACCTTGTATCAAAAATAAACTTTCAAGAGGGCAAAATTGAGGCATACCTGGACTAAATCGAGGAAGATGACCAGATGAACATCAATTTCAGCAGAAACCTTGAACGATTTTTTCCTTTCATTCACCAGATAAACTAGGCTTTTGACCTTTTGAGATGAACGATTTTGATTCACAATCGGGTGAAATGAAAATGATTTTTACCCTTTACCTTTGTCTATTAATTGAAATTAATTTTAACTGTTTTTTGAGTTCTAAAATAGACATGTAAAATATTTAATTAGTTGGCAGTCATTGAGTGACTCACTAATACACGTGGGAGCGTTTGCATTTCACGCACTTTGGCTGCAAAAATCGTGTGTTTATTTATTTAAAGGTTGGATAGTTAAAGTGTCTGTTTATGCACTGTGAAAGTTGGAGATCAAAGTTAAAATTTGAAGCCAAGTTTAGCGTCCAATATATGTAGGCATAATACATAAAAAGGACCTTTAACTTGTCATCAATTCACAACTATGACCCTAAACTTTGCCATTGCACAAGTAGGCACTTTAACTATCACAAATTTAAACAATTAAACACTCTAATCCTACATGGCAAAGTGCGTGAAACACACTTTAATTAGGCGTCGATGGTAAAAATAAAGGCCCCCAACGGTAAAAAAAGGCTTAAATGACACTTCTACCCTTAATGAATCTCTTTCATATATATCTATCTATTTCCCTTTTTTAAATCAAAATCTCACTTTACTCTCCTTTCTAATTTCTTCAACAACTTTTGCCATTTTCCTCTCTTTCTTCACAATTTTCATTGAAATGACATCAAATTTTTTTGTCATTGTGGAAAAGAGCTTTAATGAAGATTTCTTGGTCCGTAAATAATTTCTTGGATGTGAAGATGGTCGGGTAGGTTTCATTTTAGATGACCTTTTTTGTTTAAATTCTAGCATTCAAGATACAATTTTATGATTATTTTGTTGCTTCGTTGGATGCAAGTTTTTCAAGTGGTGCGAAATTGATTATAACGAACAAGCTAGAACTATTATTTCAGGATTACAAAAAAGGATAAGACAACATAATGAAGAAAATCAAAAAATTAGGAGAAAATATCGAGTTTTGTTGATCGTTGTGATCCTATCTTGGATTTATAGAGAGTTCTTTATGTAGTGATTATTACGTATGTTGATTTTGGGTACTTTGGTTAGTTAGTCATTTTGGGACTATAATGTAGTTTTCTTTGGGATGATAACAGCCAACTGAAAAGAAGTTTTCGTTGTTGAATAATTGTATGTTAGTTTTGCAAACGTATCTTGATACTCCAAAATATTAGTAGACGTAACATCTGCTGCTAATTGACAATTTTTGGATGTAATTGGAGAAGAACAAACACTAAAGAAAACAAAAGAACTATATTGACACGTAATAAAGGTGCTATGATATTCTTAGCTAGTATAATTGGCAAAACAATTGGCTCTTGAAGATGTTTATGTGGAGCACAAAGATGTACAATTAGCAAAACTCATGTTTCTTGCTTCAATGCCATCAGAATGAGCAACTTGTATGCTTTTGTTTTAACAACAAAAATTAAAAGGAAAATCTTATAATATACATATTACATCGATCAAATAGCTCGCATCTACATACTACATCAATAAAATAGCTCATACCCATATGAAGCTATATCTAATAAAACAACTCAAACTCACATAGTATGTACTAAACATCAATAAGGTTTTCAATAACAAACACCTAAAAGCTTTACAAAATATCAACTTAACCTCCATAAAACATGCTTCATAGCCATAATAACCTTAAAAGAGTTGTCTAAAGGCAAATATACATCAAAATATCCAAAAGTACATCAAAATGATCAAAAGTGGAATAATTTAAAGGCAAATCTAAATGCCACTTCGTGAATTATGCCTTGAAAATATATATCAAAATAAGCAAAAAGAGTTGTCAAAGTGTAACCTTATCACTAGCATAATTGAACTCTCATGGTACCCATTTAGATTTGATTTGAATTTTTTCCGTTGTTGCATTTGTTGAAGTTGATTTCCGTGATAGCTTTTCCTTTCCATTTCAAACCGGTGGTTTGAATCCAAGATCTACATTTGTTTGTGATCGTCCTTTAATGTTGTCCCACGAGATAACTCTATCACTTGATCTCCGGGCTATATAATTCATATACATTAGGTTACCTATACATTACTCTTTATATATAAATAAAGATGAAAAAAAGCAAGTTAAGAGCACACATACATTAATGACTTGTCTTCCGATTGTATATCTAAACACCAAATCCAACATCTCTTCTACTCTTCCTTCCAAATGAAGAAGATGCCTTTTAGAAGAACTATTTGTCCGCTTTTTCTTCCTTCTACTCTTGAAGTTTACGGACATAAAGAAGTGGAATGTTGAGTGCTAGACTCGGATGGTTGTGAGTTGTGAGGTTGTTGAAAAGGCGACATTGAAAAGGTAATAAGAAAAGATTGAGAAGTCTAAAAATGATTACGTAGAAAAGAAATATCAAATACAATACTTACCACCGATTTACGTCCTTTTATTATGCCCAAATTGATGGCATTTGGAACATGTCATTTTACTCCATTTTTGATGCTTTCCCCACTTTTTTTCTTGGTTCATCTTTATCTTTTCTTCTACATCTGCTGGTCTTAGGGCATTGGCTTAACCGGGGCTCTGTTGTGGGTTATTGGTTTCCACATTTTCATATTAGAGATAAAGTACTTATAAGCATGTAGGAATGTATCTTTCTGCTAATTTTCTGGTTCTTGTCAATGTGATACAAGGCACAAACTAGATGTTGGCAAGGATACCTTTCAACCGCCATAACTGTTTTATTAGCCATATTGACTATGTGCCTATATTCTCCATCCGAATCTCAAATCCTCATGGTTCCAATTCACCTTTAGCTTCCTACCAATCTCTTTGTTTATTTCTAAAGTTAGTCTTGCCATGGGTGAAATGTCAGATCCAAGTATCGACAAACTTGATCATATCTGTCTATCCATCATTTTATGTCTAATATCTTCAAGCATACTAATCACGATTTATGCCTAGGACCAACAATCCAAGAATTGAATGTTTCACATATTATTTTCCACCACATCACACTTGGTTCTTTCACTAAAAAGCCCTACACCAATATTCTTTGTTATACTTAAGCAATGACTCACAAATGTTGTCACCAAGTTGTCCCAAATATTGAAATTGATCACTCAACTTTACTTCAAAACTAGCTGTGGAACACCTCCAAAATGCTTTTCTCCTTGCTTCACCTCTCCAAATCTTTTGCCAATTTGCCCAAATGCGCACACATTCTCCTTTCAACATTAGGAAGCAACCCATAATCAAGACCCTAGAAAATAAAATAAATAGATGAAGTTCAACATTAAACACCAAAGTAATAAGGATAGAAAAGCACCTTCAAGTTCAAACTTAAAGAAAATACACATATGCCTCGACTTTCAAAGTAAATAGACATGACAAAGGATGTTACGTCATAAAGCTTAAGTCAATTTTAACAAGAAATAAGGCAGAAAATTTAAAAGCTGGTAGAAATCAGCTTCTTTTTCAAAGGATAAAAAAAAAATTAAAAGAAGAAAAATACAACAACACTATGTTTCTTGAATTTTAGATAGTGTTCTTGAGGTGTTTATAGTTTGTTTGTTAACAACACTAGTGTTTGTTTGTTCCCATTTATTTACCTTAGGAGACTCTAGATATCAAAGGATAGATTAATAAGAGCTTCATACATTGATAGGGATGAAATATGAACAAATACACATAATCTTAACAGTGGATATATTGATGGAAGTTGCGGGCTTTCTATGTTCGAAACACATTTTCCTAGTAGTTTAAAATGTGGCATGGTCATTCCTGTCCTTCTATACTACAATATCACACATGCCTCATTTTTCTATACTACAATATCACATATGCCTCAATGATTCAAAATTATAAATTGTAAATAAAAGATAAAACAAGTATAAAGAAGAAGAAGCGAAACAACTTATATAAACAAGTATAAATTAAAACAATACCCATGATTGTTATGCCATTTAAGTTGCAAATCTTGAATGAGATAGCTCAAGAACCAACTCCAAGAGTGTTTAGTTTCTTGGTCAACCAAGCTATTGGATACATTTGTTGGTTTCCATTTTTTCCAATACCACTAATAATTCTCAAACATCCATCCAATCCTATAATCTTCCTACAACCTTCAAGCCATCCATTCTTCAATGCCCCAAAGCAAACATAGAAATATTTGAACAAGTATTTTAAGTCCCAAGATTCGTTTAATCATATCATAGTCTAACAACTTTGAAAACTCTAGCTTCCAATCACCCAAGAACTTGTTGATAACATTCATCTTTGCCTATAACATATTGATCTTCCCACTTTTAAACCCTATCTCTTGAAGCTTATGAACTCTAATATCTGGGATATTATTCTTTCCTCATCTTTCTTTCCACATATTTGGTGAGCATAATCACTCATGTTCTTTGTAGGACATCATAATAATTTTCAAAAGTTTCAGTATCTTTATCCAAGCTAGCAAAGATTTCCCGATTACATTTTCCTACCACATTACTCACTACTCTGGAGGTTCATTGGGTTTAATTTTTAATTGAACTTGCTTTTCTAAACTCAATTGCACTCTCAAATATCATACCCAATTCAAAGAAAGAAATGGAACAAGAATTATCATACCTCGATTTTTGCTTTTTCTTCAAGTTAAATCAACACCTAGTTGTGCTTAAACATCTAGCTCTTCATCGCTATCTTCACTTGGTTCATCTGATGAACCAATGAACTCTTCATTACCTATCAATTTACCAATATACTTGGCTGCCTTATTCTTTAAAAAATCCTCAAATCCCTTATCTATATCAGCTTCTCCAAGATGAGCCTCTTGATTCTTGGAAGATTTTTTAATTCTCTCTTTTGGCTTTGCAACTTCATTCCTCTTTTCTTGTGTCAAATTTTCTCTGAAGGCTCTCAATTCTTCATCAACTTCACTATCATCTTCATCTGGAACTCCATCTAAATCTTCCTCTTCAAAGTCAAGAGAGTCACTATTTTCTTCGTCATTATCATCACCATATCCTTTTTAGAGCCCATTTATACCATCGGATGTGAAGCTTTAGAGAATCCCTAATTCTTGAATATTTTTTCACAAATGTTCCCTAGTAGTGGGACCCCTTTCTTCAACAATCACATGCTTCAAATACAAATTGAAATAGGACCCACTCCACAATTCTTTAACACAATTGTATAGTTGGTTGTCACTTTCTAACTTCACAAATCTATGGGTAGTAGGGTCTTGACATAAAAAGCTTCAATTTCATCATACCCAGCATCTTTTGCATAAGATTTCATTTCGGTCAAAGAGAAGTGGTCCTTGTCTATGCTAAATACAATATTGTCCAATTTCGAAACATATTGACCTTTATAAAATCTACCTCCATGGTGAAAAACGATAATGTGACCCATATGTTCAATACTATGAAAAAAGAGCAAATTCTGATCATACTTTTATATAAAATTATCAAAAGCGAATTTCAAAGGAAAATTAAACATACCTTAACTAAATTGAGGAAGAAGAACATTGACATCAATACGTGAAATTTCAGCACAATTCTTGAACGATTTTACCTTTGATTCAAAGGATGAAATGTAGGAACTTAAGGTTAGGGTTTTGTAGAGAAGAAAGAGGAAAATGTTGTTGTATGTTCTAAGCATAGGATCATACACATTCACTTATATTTATTTTATTTTTATTTTCAGTTTTTTAATTGAAAAATCCACGTGTATTTATTTTAATTAGTTCGTAGAAGCATTTGTATATCACGACTTTGTGCAGGATATACAAGTGTTTAATTGTTTAAATTTGTGATAGTTAAAGTGCCTACTTGTGCACTGGCAAAGTTTAGGGTCATAGTTGTGAATTGATGACAAGTTAAAGGTCCTTTTTATGTATTATGCCATATATGTATTATGCCTAACTAATATATGTATAAGTTTTAAGAAAAGTTGTGTATTTTTTTATGGAGTCAATAATACATAAATATGACCCTTAACTTGGTTTCAGCGTACAACTATGCTCTCCAACTTTAAGTGTGCACAAGTAGGCACTTAAACTAGTACAAAATTGAACAAGTAGACACACGTGTCCTACATGACATAATACACATAGAATGTCACGTAGAACACAAAATTCTCATGTAGGGTGTCATGGAGGATGAATGTGCTTATTTGTTCAATTTTATAGAAGTTTAAGTCCCTACACACCCAAAGTTAAAGGTCATAGTTGTCAGCTGACGTCAAGTTAAGAGTTATATTTATGTATTATGCCTTTTATGGATAAGGCACAAGTACCCTCTGAGTATGACCGAAATACCTGAGATACACATTAACTAAGCTAAAGTCTTATACCCTCTGAACTAATCTTTTTTTGTAATTTTGTACACATTTTGGCTTACGTCCCCACATGGTTGAGGCGCGTAAGAGATATTTGGATGTCATGTAAAACAAAAAGGTGTACAAAAATATTGAAAAAAAAAGGGTTCAGGGGAGTAATAGGACCTTAGCTTAGTTGAGGTGTGTCTTTGTGATTTCGATCATAGTCTAGGAGGGTACTTGTATCTTATCCCTATTATTTTATATAGAATAATAGATGAATAATTAATATATAAATAACTAAAATTTATAAAATTAATTCTCGTATAATTTTAACCAGCTACCAAATGACTTTTTATGGATTGAAAAACAATACCACCTTGACCTATTGAATAAAATTGATAACCATTTCCATATATATATATATATAAAAGGCTGCATCAGCCCCTAGTATATAGTAAAAGGCTATACGATTCAAATATTATTTGTTTTTCAGGTTAGGACAAAGATAAAGAAAGCACTTTATATTCAAGCTAGCTTCAAACGCAAAATTATTTTTTTTAAATCAATTAAGCATGTTTACGTCATACTTTGAGGTGCAATTCGATGTAAATACAAAATATTTTGTGCACTATATTGCATTTTTTACGTGAAAAAATGTCCAATACTTTTGAGTATTATGAAATATTTCAAAATTGCCCCCCTTATTAGTTAGAGTCAGATATCTCTCTATCGTTACGAGAGTAGTTTTGATGAAAATCATTCTTAGATATTCAATAGTGGCATCAGAGCTTCACACAATCTAAAACGAATCGATCGAGGTACATAATATTTAGTTTCAGAATTATTTTCATCAAAATCGTGGTAGTCGATGAGAGATTATTGTAGTTGAGGACTTGTGATCTCACGACATAGGCAAAATTAACAAAAAAAAGCTATAAAGATGAAGGTGTGAGAATCCGTCTGTGAACAACCCTTTGGATCAATCACAGCTTTCTAAACTCGATGGATAATGAGCCCACCCTCTACCCTTCTCTACTTAAATACCAGGCTTATCTTTGTGTGGTGTGGGGTTTGAATCTGCAACCTAAGCCACAAATCATCCATCTTCTGCCACTCGAGCTAGGCCTTGGGGCAGTGGCGGATCCAGGATTTAGAGTCCGTGGGTGCCAAATAGACCTCCAACCATGGCACCACAAACCAATTTTATTCACTGGGTGCCACGCTTTATATTTATATAAATATTATATATATATATATACCTATGTATATGTAGAGTTTCCGTCGAAGTCGGGGGGTGGCGTGGCACCCCCCGAGGCCTTCATAGATCCGCCCCTGCCTTGGGGCGAAGTGGCTGTATAATAATTGTGATCTTCAATTGATTTTTTTAGAGTCAAGAGAATCAATTGTTATAATGAGTTGATCATTTAGTGCGATTATGGATAGTGACTGAAAACATGAAAACTTGCATACTTCTTTTTAAACGCATGGATGAATTTGTTATATTTCACATAGTTCAAGAAAAAAAATCAACTATTTTAATGAGAAACTTTCATTGTTCGTGAATAAGGGTATATTTGGACCTGTCGTATATAACAACGAATAAAAATATATTTGATCTTAATTATTAATAGAATGCAAGTTTGAACCATTTTACAAAAATTGAGGGTAAAATGTAAAATTTGGTATTTCCCATTACTATAAAGTGTGGACAATAAGACGAATTAATAAATCTTCTTTGTACCTTAGTTCAATCTCTTTTACATTGATATTATATTTTAATACTACTATATTGTATATTACTTTTAGCTACTTTTACAATCCAACAATTCTCATATTGTCAAAATCATGATTATATGCATAGATTCTTTTATACAAAAGAAAACAAATAGATCTTCACTTTGAAGTATGCACATCGGCTTTTTCTTAAATCTCATTATCTAAAAAATAAAAGAAAAAAAAACCTTTGGAGATAATGGAAAGGAGTGCTCAAGACACTTATAACTTTTTTTTTTTTTGATTGATGTTTAATAAAATGAAGAGGTAATTAAATCATTAAAGACAAATTAAAAGCTTTATACAAGATTAAGACATGAACAAAAAGACAAAAACATGCTTACATGGAAAAATATTTTTAATAATAATAATAGTGAAACAAGAAAGAACATATTTAAAAGTAATGTCCATAAAACTACAAAAATAAATATAAAGCAAGAAAAAGTGTAATAGGTTTTGTTGCTATCTTCTTAAAGTCATGTACGTTACATATCACTTTGCAAACAATTTACTTGTTTCCTGCATTTATAATCTTAATTAATATAATCAACACCTTTTAGTATACATCAACGGCTAATTAATTAATTAATCAAGATTTTTTAATTATTATGTGATAATACAAAGGTCAGCTAGGACTTTTAAGCATTTTTTTAAAAAAATATATGCAAAGGCACCGCCAGAAGAAAAGCAAAGATCACGATATTATTTGTTTTATTCGATTGTGTTGTAATTATATTTATTTTACAATGCACGTAAAATATAAAGCCAGAACAATTAGAATTTTAAGTTTATAATTTTTTGTTCGGAGCAAGTGGTAAATCCCTTTCTGATATCAATCATCCTAATTCTTATTGAACTCATAACTTAAATTGTAGATTCGTCTTAAAATTCAATAGCAAAGCTATATATGTATGAAAAGTATTGATTGATATCAGTTAATCAGAAAATTATATGATATATATATATATATATATATTAACTTTTACATAATTTTTTTATATATATATATTTTGATATCCTTTAGTCGAAATTCTGAATTGGCCATTGGTAACATTAACTATTATACTTTAGCAAGTTGTAGACAAATATACTCAATTGTCCTCGACGGTGGATCAAATAAAAACAAGTGGCACATAATGGCAATATATCCTAACTTTTTATTAAAATATTTCTGAATAGCAAAGTTAATCAGTTATTTGACTTTATATTTTATTTAAGAATTTAATTTTTCATCAGGCAATCTCCAATCCCATTTTTCTTTTTCCTAATCCTCAATATTTATTTGATTTTTATTTTTTTTATAAAACTATTTCAACCAAACAACAATCAAATGCAACCTATAGCTTATAATGAAATTACAAATTAGGCAATTATCCTTAAAATATGTCTTTACCATTTTAACTAAACAACAATCAAATGCAACCAAATGCCTATAATGTAATTACCACTTGCAAATTAGACAATTAACTTTAAAATGTGTCTACCTACCATACCTTATTTTAACTAAAACTGTCAATTCAATGCATGGAGTATTCCATGTTCACATTAGGTAGAAGAAGTATGACATCTTAGTATGTATAATGCATTCATCATACCTGATACAAATATTAGTAATTGATTTTATGATTTACATTCGTTATTTATAAATTATACGAAGACAACTATTCTCCAACTTACAATTAACTCCATTTAAACTAAATTACTATCACATGCAACCAATTGCATCTAATGAAATTACAAATTAGGCAATGAACTGAAAATGTGTCTACCCAACCCTATTTAACTAAAAAAGTTAGTTCAATGTACGAAGTATCATTCGTTTACGTTAGGTACGAAAAAGAGTCATACCATAATGGAGTATAATACGTGTAATCTACCTTAATATAAATATTTATAGCTAATTTCACAATTTGAATCTATAACATATATTATATTATATTAAAAGTAAGAACTCAAACAATACAAAGTAATGTACCACTGGGAAGGGAGGAGAAAATATAGGAAAAAGGACCATACTTTAATGAAGTACAATGCAAACAACTCATCCAAACACATATATAAATGATTCACTCCATAATTTGAACCCATAACATGAAAACAATCTTTCACCAACTTATCAACAATACCCCCATTTAAACCAAATTACAATCAAATAATTTTTTTCCAAAAGATAGAAGAAAGAATGAAGTGACCTAATTGGACAAAAAACTTTTGAATGAATTTATCATAACAGAATGAAAACATTCCAAGGAAGGCAACAAACAATTAACGATAAATATATTTGACACGATCACTTGTTGGCACGAAATGACATGACATTACTTTTTGAGGGTAAGTTCGCAATTAAAGAGTATTGGCAAGATGTTGTAAATTCATTTTTTTCATCCAAAATGCCCTCTAAAGTTAAACCGATAAAAAAAGTCTTAAACCACTAGATAGTTTCAAGTATACCTTAATTTGTAGAGGTATTAATTAATTAATAAATATTAATTTAAAAAATGTTTTTGAAATTTAATAAATAAACCTTATTTTTTCCCCTTAAAAACAATATAGACATACTTATTCATGAGATAGAAATTTATGAACGAAAATTGTAGAATGTTGAAAAGAAAGAAGAATGAAAGAATAAAAAATAATAAAAGATCAAAAGATTGAAGAAAGAGAATGAGTAGAGTATTAAAGTGGATAAAAATGCTTTTTTGGGCAATATTTTTATTTTTGTAATGAAAAATTATTGGGTGGTGTAATTTCTTGAAACCATCTAGTGGTCTAAAGACTTTTCTTAGTAGTTGAACTTTAAAGGGCATTTTTGGTGCAAAAAAAAAAAATATGAATTTACAACAACACCCTTGCCAATCACCTTTAATTACGAACTTACCTCCAAAAAGTAAAGTCGTGACATTTCGTGCCAAAAAGTGATCGTGCCAAATATATCTGGTGAAAGTGTATTATCTTAATAATGAATCCGTAAGATTGATATCGATTGAAGTAAGAAGATAGATTTACCAATGTCTATATTAAAGAGGAGGATATGATTACATTCTCCTAATAAGTCTATAAATCAATTTCGATGAGAATATATAGAAATACCAGTGATAGATTTATTAATAGTTTGATATATAAGTATCAAATTAAATTTTCTTAATAAATCCATGGACTAATTAATCGGAACATGCAAAGTTACTCTTGCTCAATTCAACACATTACACTGATTCATCTATTAATTAGATAGACGTTATGCACCATGCCACCTGATGGATCCCACATCAAAGATGAATAGTTTCTTGGACACACTATATAACTTAATTAGATAATTCTCACCATTTGAACTAGAATTTAAAGTTGAATTTAAACTCAAGATCTATTTAATTCGATATTATAGTTGATGTTAAGTCCAAATTTTATTTAACACCACCCTGTGCCACCACACATTTTACCTCTCCCCTCTACTTAGTTCAAAAATCATTATATTATACTATGAAAAATCACTATTTTTTTTAGATATAAAGAGTTTTTGGAGTTTACAAAAAGACTTGAGTATAGAATAGTTGCCTCTTAAAGAGACCCTTTTGAGAACTTATCTCAACTAGAGAGTATTTTACTTTAGCATTGACTTATATGTTTTAGGAGTAGTATTAAACATCGATATAACTGAAAGTTCTGATAACTCATAAGTGACATAACCCAATAAACCATTTAGATAGTGTGAGATAGGATTGTATTGACATTTAAGCGATTCCTCACTGCTTTTGAGAAGGCCTATTAGATTGATTCATGAGTTGAGTATGTTCTATACTCCAGCAAAGTATAATACAATTCTGGCAGTGTGGTGGAGACGTCGTATCATCACGAATCTCATAGTGATAGTTGTCGGTTAAAAGATCTCTCACATAGAGTAAAGGGTATTTCATTATTTTCATTTGATGTCTTGTATTTGCATTAAAGCCCCGATTAAATCACACACTAAAGAATCAATTCTTAAAATGACGCTCGAACAAGATGTTTTTTACTTTCAAAATTCAATCTTGAAATCACTAATTAAATATAAAGTAATTTCATCAATGCCCCACAACGTAAAATCCCTAGTTGGGAAAACACCAATGAAAGATATTTTAGGGGTCCAAAAGCTGAAAAAAGCAACAAGATGATAAGTCCAGTAGAAAATTTATCCAAAGACATGGGGTGTATAGTCCATGTCAACAGAGAAAAGAGAGTGGCCATTCCTTTTAAATGGTAAGTGGATAAGTATGAACTATATCAACGAACCCCTTTTCCTATTCTGCAAATTTTGCAGAGCCCCCCCACTCCCTCAGTCTGTCTCCTCTGTGCTCTCTGCTCTACAGCTAATTATGTGTTGACACTACTACTACTACTACTGCACAAATGGAGGCTCAGAGAATGCCTTAGATACCTAGTGGTTGGTTAGTTGGCAAGTAGTAGCAGTATGGGGCAGTGAGATCATCATTTTTTTTGCAGTTCCATAACCAATCAATCTTTTTTTTGCATTCAATTCCTTTTTTGGGATACTGTTTGAGTTGGACATTGAACAGCTATGCTCTTGTTGCAACTAGAGAAAAATCAAACAAAGAGGTGGTGTCATTGGACTTTTAAGGCTCCCAATGGCCAATTCCTATTGCTTATATTTCTTCCACTTGTTTGAGTTCGTTTGTATTGTTTGTCCAATTTATTTCGTTTGATTTTATATGAGTTAGTTTGACTTGATATAGAATTTATGAAAGAAATAGAAGATTTTTTAAATTTGTGATTTGAAATAAGTGATAGATATTTGTGTGATTATAAATTATTTTATTAAAAATAAAATATATATTTTAAAGTTAAATTGTTATTTAATATAGAAATGTGCCTTTTTAAAGACTGACAAAAAAAAAAGTCATATAAAATGGGATAGAGAGAATATTACTTGAATGTAGGGATAAGGCAGTGTAGTTTTTTTACCTGCTTCAGATTCCACCTATGATGTTTTGTATCAACTTAAGCGCATCATAATTATTTTAATAAAAATACATTTTCCATTCGAACAAATTTTGCATTCATTAAATTATGAGAATTGAGATGAGAAAAAAAAATCAAATAATTAGAGTCTGTTTGGATTATGTGAATAAAAGTAATAGAAAGCATCAAATGTTGAAGAGCATTTTTAGGTAATGAGATGATTTTGTCAATATGCAGTTACATATTCAAATAAAAGCATTAAAATTGATAATAACTAATGTGTTTGGTGAAAAGATTTTGTTAAGAAAATTAAAATATCCTTAAAATTATTTACAAAAAATTATAGCTAAAGGTAATGAATTTTGCCAGACACCTAAAATCTTTTTTTAAGAAAATAGTACTACCTCTATCGTAATTAACGTGGAATTCTTTCTTTTTTAATCGATCAAAAAAAATTGATATACTTTTATATTCAATAATAATCTAAATTTAATTTAATTCTAATAAGATGATTTATACTCACACAAGTAATATTTATTATTCGATGATTTGTCGAAAAAATCATCTCTATCCACAAAGATAGAAAGGAGCAAGGTTTGCATCATCCTACTTTCCTCATGCCTCATTTGTGATTTCATTTGATATATTTTTACTAATACAATGTTAGGTTCGATTAATTCTTTTGATTGTTGGTTTGATTTTGATACGATCTACTTTGACTATTTGACTAATTTTGATAATGGACAATATAATAATATATAATGGATGTAGCAGAAAAACCAACTAGTATACGATTCTAGTTGACTTAACACACGTAATAATGTATATATGTAACAATGCTAATATTATTTTACAAAATAAACTAATGTAACATATCCTGTATAATTTTATTGGTATAGTTTGGAAGGATAAACTGTATACAAATCTTATTTTTACCTTGTGAGGGCAGAGAGATTGTTTTCGATGAACCCTCATCTCAAAACAAAGATGAAAAGGAAGTAGTTATAATAACAAACAACAAGAAGATAATAAAATAAATAAAGTGATAGAAACAATCAGATAGTACCGGAGATCTAAGAATAAGCAAACATAAAAAAAAATTTATTAATACCCCTGGCATGGAAAATAGATATGCTCGACAACCTACTAATTCTTTACTATGATACTCAACTTTCACACCCTCTTATCAAACCACATGTCCTCAGTGAATTAAAATGACTAATCACTAGTCTTCTTCTTATGAGATTCTCTCATCCTGTTTTTGACATTTCATTTTCCAGTCATAGGTGTCCGTTCTATTTTGATTTGAATAACTTTGAAAATTACATACTCCAATAAACGTGTTCTTTCTAGCAACTTTCCTTGCTAATTTTTTTAAAAAATCTATACTTTTCTATTATGATTGAGAAATATATCAACTCAATCTAACCTTTACAAATAAAGTTATTCAAATGTCAGCAAAACCTAATTAGTTTTCCACCAACAATATAGATATTAATGAGTAATTAATTAAGATGTGTCTTGCTTCATTGTTTTTTCTTTATTTACTCAAACTTGATCCAAAGTTAACTGGATCCCAATTTTAATTAAATAACATCTAAAGAAAAAGATTGGAAGGTAACATTGTCTGCCAATAAATTCAAATAATTTATAATGGATGTCACATGGGGGCTGCATATATTATTAAGAATTAATTAAAGAGATATTTAACGATTTTCCAAGAGAAGATTATTATGCATTTGCTAAACCAATTAATTAAGTTTTTTTTACTGGATTTGACAGTTGTTAATTAATCATATAGAATTAGGCCTTAAAAACAATTTAATTATGTGTTTTATACAGACATATGTCACCTAGTCAAACTACACAACACAAATGGAGGGGAGGGGGAGCTATATGTGTGATTAATTAATATTAACTTAATTAATTAAACTTATTCTAAGTGTACTTTGTTTAGAAAATTGTGTTTGACAATTGTCTCTTTGCCTTAGCCATCTAACATGATCTTGACTCTTAATAAATATTGGTCTGCGTGCATGTGTGCCTAAAAATCATTTTATTTTACCGATATTCACTTTAGGTTTCATTAATTCAGATTCTATAGATATCGTAAATCTTATTTAAGAAGACACACTTTTTGTCATGAATTTTTTTATTTTTAAAACTCAAATATATGATGTGATCTTTGATTAATGCATAGAATTATCTTCGATGATGCCTCACAATCTTCGATGATGCCTGATTATCTAAGTATATAGATGTGTGTACGTAATTAGTAAGGTACGTAGTTTAAAGTTAAATGAATTATTTTTGCTCATATCGCATCCCCTCGATTCCGAATAATTATTTTTCTAAAGAGATGATGTTTGAACTAGCTTATACACGTGATAATAATATATTTAATTGAATTCGTATAACTCGCCCTAAATCTCGATTGCTTCTCAAATAAAATTGTACTTATCATTTATCAACCATACGGAAAGCTAATAGACTTTCAGAAAGTGAGAAAAAGCATTTTACAACTTTTTATAATACAAAATAATCCATTAAAAAATAAATGGTTGTTTTTTCGTCAACTTCCAGCTCAAAGACGGAAAGTTGTCTGGAAAATCTGAAATATATATTACTTTTATTTTAATTTGACATAAGTTTAACAAAATGAAAAAAAAAAAAAAACTACTTATACGATTTTAGATTTAAGATATCTTAAGTATATTTAAATAATTTTTAATTTTGTAATTTTAAACGTGTAATGTGAAAAGTTGAAATTAAAATTGTGGCAAAACAAATTAAAACATTCTTGTCACTTAATTTTTTTAAAAAAATTGTGGATACTTTATTGTGGTCTAGAGTCATCCTCTAGTCTCTTTGCCATTAGAGAATATGTTGTTGTAGTTTAAAACCCTTTTAGTACTATTAAATTTAATAATAATTGAAGATTTTATGTTATAAACAAATATAAAGTGAATCATATATATACTATAATTGTTGCAACTTGGCAAAAGATAGCACTTTTATAAATGCATTCCACCGATAATTAAAAAACAAAAAAAGATTGAGTAATGATCATGCAGGAAATGAAATTCTAATTTTCAGGACGCAACCTGTGATGTGTGCATTAGATATGTGTTCGACCCTTATTACAAACAAAAATAATGATATTTTAATAGAGAAAGGTAAAGAGACGATCATTATCTTTTGAATTACGAATAATGATGTATAGATCCTTGGAGATTTATCGATTAACAGTTAAAGTATATTTGATCTCAATTATTAACGAAGAGCAAATCTATTTTGTGTTGCATAATTCATAACAAATTTAAATGTTTACCCTAAATGTTGATTGAGATTTGAGAGGCCTACTTTAGTACTAAGCCCAATTTTCAGAACTATGGATCTGATTGGGCTTTATATAGTCCAATTAGCTAATGGGCTGCTTTGTTACTCAGGATTCAATTCATCCTAATTTTCACGTGGAGTGATTTTCCTACATATACAGAAGGTTAAAAAATTGGAAAAATTGTATGAAATAGCAAATTATTAATTCAAATTAAATGTTATAGTCATTTTATTTTAATTGTAATTCGCAAGAAACATCCTTTTTTTTCGCCATCTGATTCGGTATACAATTAGCCATTTTCGGTATACAATTAGTCATTTTATACATTTTGGTATAAAAGGTATAAAATGCATTTGTGTTTGTATAAAGCGAGAGAAAAGTGTATATACAAATACAAATACATATATTTTCGTCTTATACACTTATAATTATACAAATACAAATCTTATTATACAAATTACAATGTATAAATGAATTTATACAAAACTGAATAATTTGTATAAAATTGGATGTTTGTAACGAATTATATAAATCAAAAGCTCCATAGCAAACACAAAATTTGTTATGGAGCGCAATTATGCAATCTATAGCTATAACATACTAATATGATTTTTATGTTTGCTACATGTGAAATTTGCTCAAAAAATATATCGTCGAATTTTGAGAAAAAATTGTTATGTCAGTTGAAATCAATCATGTCACTGCTATTGCAAGAAGGTCCCATTCGTGCCATTATTTTTTTAACAATCTGATTCGTGCCATTATTTTTTTAACGATCTGGTGAAGTAGTAAGTTGCTTTTAATCCTTTTTTAACGATCAAGTGAAGTAGTAAGTTGATTTTAATCCTTCTAATTGAAGAAGAAGTTTGACTCTAAGGTTTGCCTAAACTAGAGTTGTATTCGGATTAATTAGCTTTCAAGGATAACAAAAATCTATCGTTAAATAAAATATTGTTCACTTACGAAATTTATTTAGCGTTAAATCCTATTATTATAATAGTCAATTTGGTCATTATTAATTTACTTAGTTCTTAAGATCAATAGTTATTTTTTCTTCTGTAATTACTCATTGTTACATTATAAATCGCTTCCAAAAATTTTACACTTTTGTTTCCCATCTTTTCATTTTCGACATTCTGATGTTATTAGATAGGTGGATTTTTTTTAATTCGAAAGAAACTTTGGATAATGGCTCATCTAGCAAGAGTCCCTCAACTTGACCTTGTTTAGTAACTAGTGTCAAGTAACTCGACCTTGTTTATAACCAGTGTCAAGTAAAGCAATGGTGGTTTATCGATAATCATAGAAAAATAAAATGTGATATTGTCTATATTGTAAAGTAACACTAGATTGAGTGACTCCAATCTTGACATAAGACCCTTTGATATTTCGATCAAAACAATATTTATGGTCAAATATAGCATAAAGTAAATACATTAATTTTTTTTTATGTTATCTAAAATAGAAATTATGTTAGTTATTTCTAATTTTTTTGGTGGTACTTAAATAAAGAGAATAATAAACTATAAGTAATTGAAACATTGTTTTCTCTATTATATATCATGAGAATTTAAAAAACGTGATCACTTTCTGCCATTTGATAATGCATGCACATAATTTCGTCATGTAACTATCCATTTCAATCACCTGATAATGCGCATAATTTCCCCATGTAAGGTGTGTGAAAGTTTTAATAAATTTGGATGATATATATTTCCAACCTGAATATTTGTAGGAAATGGAGTATTATGTCGGGCAAATATTTAATTGCTACATTAATTTTAGTCAATTTTATTATATTTCGATGAAACTTATCCATGGAAAATCGTAAGTATACTTTTTGTTCATTTTAATAGTTCGAGGATGTAATTTATGTTAGTGGATCTATTTAAAGAATGTGTTTAGGCAAAAATTCAGAAAAGCTTTAATATCATGTGTTCTTGATTTGTTTTTGGTAGCCTTCTTGATAAACTTTTTTTAAAATGTTATATGAAAAAGGTCTTCAAAATATTCTAAAAAACAATCAGTATTTAGATAAATATTCTTTGTTATATAAAAGGTTTTGAAATTGCGTTTGGATTGAATATTTACTTTACTAGCGGTATATAATTTTTAATTTTAATTTTAAAAAGGGAAAATATGTAGAGAATCAAAGGGGATGATTATATATATAACCTATAAATAAATAAATAAATAAATAAATAAATAAGTAACTGATTAAATTAAATTTTAAGTTAACAATTGTGAAAAAGGTTTGGTGAGTTCAAGTTTAGAACAAAATTAGTCTTTTAAGTTGAGATCGTTGCTCTCTTGATATATTTTTCATTTTGAAAATCTAAAATTGTTAAAATCGAAAATGAATATTAACACAAACTTAGAAAAAATGTTTAAAATTTAAAATACATTTTATTATAGAGAAACTACTTTTCTTTAATATAAATAGTAGAGATTCATATAATCGTTCCGGTTTTACTTTATTACAATTTACAAAAACCTCATTTCATCAATTATTCCATTATTCTCAATTTGTACAATCTTTCCAAATAAATAAAATATGTGAACGTCGTCAAAGCCTTATCCACATTATATATTTAAATATTATTCCAATAAATATCATTTAGTTATATGGTCCACACGGATTAACCATGTTCCTTTTTATTACCACCTAAAATAACCACCACCACAAATTTTCTATTAAATATTTAATAAATAAATGACGTGGCAAGATCTTCTTATCCAAATCTCTTGTTTGAGGCTGCTGAAGCCAAGTGGCTAACACGTGTCAATAAATTGGCACGTCCACGTGTACAATTTTTAATTAAAAAACAGAGAATTTTTCCAGTTTTTTCTCGAGAGAAAGTAGGAGATTGGTTGAGGCATTTATTTTAAAATGACAGCAGGTGATATAATGACAAATGACAGGTGGTGGATTTTTTTTTTTCTCATCCGATATCTAATACTAAATATGTCAGGGCCGCTTAGCTCACCCGGAGAGCCCTAGTCTAAAAAAAAGTTCTAATTTGATTTGGATAGACTTTTATTCAAGAATGAATCTTCTTGGAAGCCCGAAAGGTAATTAAAAAAGAAATCTTTCTCGTTCAGTGTTTCGAACGCATTATGTTTCATTTTAAACAAATAAAAGCTCTCGATAGAATCAATGAACAAAACGAATTGATTAGATGTGTAGGATAGAAAATTCGTAGTACCTATTAACACGAGTCACGACTATGCAGTGGAAGAGAAAGAGAAAGAAAAAAAAGGTAGATTAAATTCTTGGATGAGACAAAGCAACTATCAACTGTTTCAAATACTTGTTGCTTTGTTGGTGTCTTGGTGAGCCTACTTTGGTTAGGGCTCTAAACCTCTAAGTTCTTACCAACCTCTGGTTTATAATCTATTTTTATTTAGTTAGAATTTGATTGAATATCTCATGTTTAATATTCATATGAGACTCGATTTAATCTATAAATTTCTAGTCGAATTTATAGTTAAGTCTTATAATTAAGAATGAAAAAATATCTAACGCGATCAAAATCACTAATTGGTGTCACTAAAAGCGTGTGTTCAACAGGACAAAATTTACATGTCAAGGCGGTTGCCGACATCACACGGCATTCGTGGTACCTAGTCAACATCCTCAAACTCAATGTGGACAAATGTTACTAATAAAATGTAGGTACCAACTTGAATTTTTTTAAGAAAAAGACAACTAAGTATTATAATAATTGATAAGAGTACTTTGGAAATAATTGATGTGTAATGTAGTACAATATTTAATTTTTTAAGTTTTTCATAGTGTGTCACGTATTTATAATGATAATTGATTAAATATAAGTATACACAACAAAGCTTTATACTTTGGTTGGGAAGAAGTTATCTTAGGATTAGTTATTCTGGGATTAGCTATTATGAAATAACATATTCCATCACTACGGTATAAATGGTGGGATAAGTTATTTCAAATATAACAACCAAACAAGACACATATATTTTATCTCATCACAATTTTCTAATTCCATCACTATTTATTTTTATCCTCACACCAAACGACCCATGGGTAAAACATTGTTAAACAATGGTGGTTCTTCATTCAACAACACTCGAAAAAATGAAAAAAAAAAAATTAACTACTCAACTATAGTCATTATTAGTTAATAGTACAATATTTATAATATTGAAGGTGGCGTTTGGAGTGTTGGAGTTTGCAAATTCGACTTTCCATAGTTTTTTTTGTAAAAGAGTGTTTATTTGAATGTGAACTTCAAATATTTTCCAATTTCAATTCTAGGTATTTTTTAAATTAAATAATGCCTTGTATTGCTCGAGATATTTTTTCTTTCCCTCCTTATTCTGAAAAAGTAGGAAATATCTTGTGTTCATGTCTTCTTGAGAGGGAAGAATCTTGACTTTAGGTTAGGCGAGTCTCATCATTCACGACATTCTGGATAACCATCTTTCGGCTAACCGTCTTCCGTCCCGAATTGTCGAATCACCTAATAAGCTTGCACAAAACTATTTTTTTTTCTTGATTTTTAATAGGTTTTGAAAATGTAAAGTGAATTTCAAAAATCTGTAAAAATAACTTATGCATGATTTAACTCAAAACTCTTTTTGGTTTTCCATCATCGGAGTCCACATTGGAGCTCCGATTAAATTCAGATCGCACACTGCAGGACCTATTTGGGGTGACACTTCCAACAAGATTTTCTCCATATCACAGAGCTTGAACCTAAGACTTCTGAGCTCTAAGAGTGAAATATTCTCACCAACGCACCACAATCCATGTGGGTAAAAGTATATATTTTTAAAGGAAGAAAAGATCTTTTTTGCTTCCAAAACACATAGTTTGCAACTTTTTATACAAACCCTTCTATTTTTCCTTTTAAAAAAAAAGAAGTAGGGAAATAGAATTATAAGACGAGAGAATAAAAATTTAAATAATGGACCAACTAAATTATTACAATTTTTTCTCATACTGACCCTTCGTTTGAGATCATATATGTATTTTGATTTAGTGAAATAATAACGTGTCATAAAATGGAAGTGACTAGAGATTTGAGTGATATCATCTTAAGATTAGATTATTTTTTTATTGTTATTTTTATTATTTTTAACTTATTGAATTGTGTAATAAATATAATCGTTTTGACAAGATATTTGAGTGATATCATCGTAAGATTATAATATTATATTTTAACTTTTAGAATTGCAAAATAAATACATAATTATATTTTGTTCATGTGCGTGTTAAATATAAAGTCTCTACAATAGTTGAGGTTCATTTCATAGATATCCAAATCCAATGTACTGTTTTTGTAAAGTTAGCTCAATAGCAGTCACTCACATACTTATTTTTGAATCGATTAATTTGAATTTATATTATAAAATTTTGATTTGAGGATAAATTATTTCTTATAAAAGTGATTTTATTTCATGAATTTAAATTCAAAACTTTTAAAAATTGAAAAATAAAAAGATATTTATTATCTAATAGTGAATCGTGACCTTATTATAAAATAAAATGAACGAAAATATTCATGCAAGAATATCTTTAAAAAGTTCTCCACCAAATGTTTGATACATAATCATTTTGAAGTTCAACTAATTACCTTTACCTACAAGTTTTAATTTGATTCTATCCAAATGTCGCTTTTAATATCTATTTTGAGGTTTAATTAATTTAAATCGCGCTTAAAATTTTATGGAACAGTTTTTCCCCTATCAAAACAAGACTGCATTCCAAAGATTGAAATTGAAATATATTCGATTAATAATAAAAGAATCTTTAACATTCTGTAACGATTTTTTGTCAAATAAAAAATATCTCAATATAATAATATTTTTCTTTTAATCTTTTCACTCGATCTTTGATATCTACAATAAAATTAACATTCGAATCATATATTGCAGGCTCATTCTAAGAGCAATGCTCCAAACCAATTTTTTTTTATATTTAAAATTTAACTTCGAACCTTTTTTTTAATATTCAAAATTTAAATTCGAACTTCTTAATCAGGAAAGAAATTCCATAGTTAAAGGTTAATGGTGTACTATATATTTGGATAGGACATTATCTATGTGGGCTCCAATAGGAAAAAGACTTCCTAAAGTTTTCCTATATTAATTATTGTATATATGTAATGTTGCATGTAAAATGGATAAGAGTCTGGTGGAAAAAGTTTCACTTTTATTTTTATTTTTTTTCTTCTGCCGACTTTGATATTATTAATTCTGAAGAATCCTATAAAAAGTTATATACATTTGCTTTTTTTGAAAAGCCAACCCAAATTGTAGAAATACTTATTAATTTATAAAATTAAAATAAATTAATTATCAACAATAAATAAAGGAAACAACTAAAATATGGAAATAGCAAAAATAAATAAAATGTTAATTATTGTAGATAAGTTAGAGGACACGTGGATTCAAACTTTCCTTTTTTGGAAAAGAATTAAATATGATAATTTTACTGTCACGATGCAGACTGTCGTGATTGGTACCCACACTAACAATTCGGTGGGAGAACCACTACTACAATCCAAACCAAACAATCAATCTAAAAACTAAGGCATATAAGTCAAATACTAAGGAAAGAAAATAGAGTTTTCATAAACTCTAACAAAAGTTCAATAATAACTAACAAATGCAGAAGAATCAATATAGAACCTAAAAGTCAATGTACCAAAACTCTACTAACGACAAGTCTAAGAACAAGGGGTACAACCCCGAAACTAAACAACACCTTAAATAAAAGTCTGAGTCCGAAAAGAGTGGACTTAAACAAGGAAGATCCATGACAGCTTGAAAGAACTGTCTCACCCTTAAATCCGATCATACTCATAGTCACCTAGCTGAGGTCTATCAATAGTCACCTGAAGATGTCATGTACTCAACAAAGAAAGATCAAGTGCAGTATCAGTACACAACCATCGTGTACTGATAGGATCACGCAGCTATCCCACTAAGTGTAATATACATTAGTCAATACGATAATATAATCACATGCACATATCGAACATATACAATATCATCAACATATATGAACAATGAACAACTTCACGATTTTCACATATCACAGTTATATCAATTTAGAGCAACATACCATCTTCCAATATCAATCATCATTACATATAAACGAACTCATCATAAGTAGATACACAACACAATTCAATAGTCCTCTTACAGAACCCAATTCAATGGTCCTCTCAAGGAACCCAAACCCAAACAGTTAACATGCCGGAACGTGGTAATCCGATCCCATATTTATGCCATAATCTGGTAATCCGATCCAAGTTAGTTATGCCGGAACGTGACAACTGATCCCAGTTAGTTATGCTGAAACGTGGCAGTCGATCCCATATTTATGCTGGAACGTGGCAACTGATCCCTGTTAGTTACGTCGAAATATGGCAGTTGATCCCATATTTATGCCGAAACGTGGCAACCGATCCCAGTTAGTTTGTCAGATCGTGACACCCGCCTATTCAACAAACCACAATCACAATCACAATGTATATTCTCACAATCATACAACAAGAGGTGATTCATGACATACAATTATTCAATTATCCTCGTTTACAACAAGTGTGATCAATAACACAACATTCGCATACATACAAGTATCATAATGAAGCAAGAACAAGCATATATCACACAATCATAGAATCACAACCATCACCTACCTCGAATCCAAACTTGAATCCCCTAAGGCACTTGAATCTTCCTTTTTCGAATTCTTTCCACTTGTTCTAGGTCTACAAACAACAATTTATATGCAAGGATCAACAATCAAATGACTAATTATCAGGATTATAACAAACCCAATAACCCTTGACCAAACCCCAGATCCTAATACCCAATTTAATGTTGTTTTCACCATAGAATTTATAATAAAACCCTTCCCAATCAATATTCACCCATTCTATTACATTCTACGGATCGAAAAATGGATTCGGGGAGTGAAAAGCTTACCTTTAGCCTCAAGAATGGTGAAAAACGAGTAGAAATCACCCGGGGGTCGTTCCTTAGCTCTAAAAGTCGAAAAGTGCCAAATAAGATCTTTTAGAGGTTTACTAATGACATTAAGTCGCGTTTGGCCCGCCATAGCAGCAGCGCCAGAGCGACCAAAGTGCCTGTCAAAGCAGCATTCTTGAACCAGTGAGCTATTCGTCTTTCATCTTTGATTTTAAGTCTCGTCGTACCCGCCACAACGCTCCACATTCCGCTGTAGCGGCCCAACCAGTGCCAAAATGGCAAAAACGAAACAAAATGCTATTTTAAAGAATTCCAAACCCCATTTCACAAGACACTTTTAACCCACCACGCTTAGAAAATACTCTTCACGCTAAGATCAATTTTCGAATATCTACTCACCCAAATTCAATTCCATAAAGTCGTACGGTTTTCTTAACAAGTCATCTAACTACTCATGTGGTCCAAATCATAATTAGATCTCTCATTAATTACCAGGTTTTCCTACACCTTAATGACTCCGATTTCGTCCAAATCTAGACTAGGTTGGAAAAATTTCAAATTACTATGAAATAGTTTTATGACCCCAATTCTTTCTTTATTGGCTTTTCGCTAACGACGGAATTAGGTTGTTACATTTACAAACCAAAAAAAAAATGTGCTAGATTTGGGATAAAGGCAATATTTGATATATCTCATAAAATCTATTAAGATAGATCTTTTATACCATAATCTATGAGGAACAAAGGAATAAAATAGATTTTCCATCAATTCACAACTTTCTTTTACGAATCTGCATAATGTTTACTCTAATTTTATCGCATAATTTAGCCTAGGTTTTGGAATATTATTTGGAGTTCCTTTTTTCAATATTTTACTTTCTTCATATAAGTTTGAGTTTTGAATTGGATCGAGTTTTGAATTGACTTTTTAATTATTAGAGTTAAAAAAGAGTTTTTTTTTTTTGTTTGAAAGGATATATTATATATATAGTTAAATGTTTAACATTACATTTTCACTGTTAATATTAGTGAATACAGATAGGTTGTCAAACGAGCTAACTTATTATATGTAGATCCAAACATTAGTTTAGTACTAGACAACGATCTAACATTAGTTTACTAGACAACACTCCTTCCTGATCTGCCTCGAGGAACTCTTTAACTACTTCAGGAGGAGATATTAAGATATGTAGTTGGGTGGTCGTTGTTAGCTTGTAACCTATTTTAGACAAAATGTCTGTTACCTTGTTTGTTTGACGAAAGTTATGACAGATCACTGCATTTCTCAAAAAGTTTAGTATTTTTCGGTTTTATAATTTTGTAATTAGTAGCGCAAAATTTAGTGACATTTATGTTTTTAAAAAAGGATAGTTAAATAATTTTTTTTTAAATAAAATAAGTAATAATTATATGACTATGTGTGAAATTTATCCCAATAATTTTTATTTTGACAACAAAATTTACCCTCTATTTATAACCAAATGCAATTTATTTTTTCCAAATACCCCCTTCATGTTTTAAGTAGAAAATAGCCTAAAAATTCTCTTATACACACCAATTAGAAATAGAGTTCTATCTATACCAAAGTATGATGCACTATTATTAGATTTTCTTTCCAATAATTGTGGTGTCCAAGTTAATTAAATATCTAGAATTTTTATTTTATTAAAATTTATATTTGGGACCTTTTATACTTCCTTCAATTTTTTTTAAAAACTTGGATATTTCCTAATTCTCAGTTCACATTATTAATTTATTAATCACTATGTCACGATCTTAAAACTCACATTTTTGTCACATCAACACTTGACACCGCAAGTACTCCCAATTCTTGTTCACTTTGTCCTATTGGAATTAATTAACTACAGCTGTAATGATAAACCAATAGAAGTCAACCATTTCAACAGTACTTTCTCCGTCCCATTTTATATATTATCCCTTTTTATAAATAATTGATCCATAATATTTGTCATTTATAAAATCAATGCATAAATTAACATATTGTTCCTTTTTTACCCTTGTGAGTTATTAACATTGAAAATATACATTTGACCAACTTAGAAAGGTTAAGTAAATAATTCATGTTCATTGGTTAAATTAATTAATCAAAATAAATTAATTCATATTCATTGATTGAAAACTGGAGTTTCAAAAAAATTAAATAAGAGTAGAAGGATAAAGTTGAATCATTTCTTACTGCAAGTGCAAAGTAAAAATGTGACATATAAAATGGGACGGAGGGAGTAATTAGTTATAGGTCAACATATATTATTGGTATCAATTAAATATCTAATTAGATTCTATTTTATTAGTTTTAGGATGTCCAAGATTGTCTTTAATAGTTATTATTTAAGAAATTTATATTTTACGGAATAAAATTGAAACACAAAAGGCTACTATCTATTAGTTGAGTAATCATTTAAGAAAATCTTGACAACTATAATTTATAGTCAACCGTCAGCTGATATTAGTGTGATTTTTTGGGTTTTAAAGGTGTGAATAGGATATGAAAGGTTGTGATTCTCCTGAAAAGTTGTGACCTTTATGAAAAATTATATCTTTTCTAAAGATTTGTGACCGTTTGAAAGGTTGCGTCATTTTCAAAGAGTTGTGACCAATCTGAAAGGTTTTTTTTTCCAAAAAGTTGTGACCAATTTGAAAGGTTTTTTTTTTCCCAAAAATTTGTGACCTTTACACTTTGTTGGCTATAAATAAAGAGACTTTATCTCATTTTTCTGCATTGAATTATTCTCTTCTTCTGCATTGAATTATTCTCTTCTTCTGCATACATTTCTTACAAAACAAAATCGATTGTGTCTGTGTGTGTGATCTGGTTGTTGTCTTTTTGAGTTCGTTGAAATTATTGAAGTTTGAGGTACCGCTACTTCTTTAATGGTTAATCCATTTATCTTTGGAGGAATTAATCTACAACCTCAGATACTTAAGGGGATTAAAATTCTTAAGAACACATAGTGAATTTTGTGGACTTGAATAATTCTTTTCATCTTTTATTATTTCTAATTTGCTAATCTAAGAAAAGAAAGTGAATTATTTTATTATATGATAAAGAAAAATAAGTGTGTTTTCTACTTATTTTTTATGTTTGGTAGATAAATAAATAATACTCCTATTATCTTAAAAGTAATAGCATATAATTTAAATAAATAATATAGGAGGTGGACATAGTAAGTAGAAGTATAGGATGATGGGGGTGAAGATGACGAGAGTGGAGATGGGAGAGGATGCAAATGAGCAGTGATAGAAAACAAATAAGACATAATCAAGATAGAATGTCACTTATCGAACTTGTTTAAAAAATATTTAATTAAATAAATATGAAATTGAAAAAATATTTTAAAATTATTTTAATAGATTAAAAATATTTTTGACCACCCAAAATATATTAAAAATAAACTTATAATTCATTATTTTTTAGAATTTCCTGATTAGAATATTTGATGTCACTTCTACTCATGGCCACCCCAAATATAGTAAAAAACGTGACAAAATTGTACACTCAAATCTCAAATAAACTTTAATTTGCCCCCTACCCCACCAAATAAAGTTAAAATTCTTTTGGGCCCACCATAACAAAACAACTCCTATTTGCCACACTTTTAAAATTTCAAATCTTATTCTATTGATTTTAAATTATTTGTCATGATTTTTAAAAATAATTATATACATTTATTTATTATTTTAAAATTTTAATTTGTATTATTATTTTTCTTACTTTACTCTAAGTATTTTCTATAATTGAAGATTATAAATATCTCAAATATAAATGATATTATGATTGTTCAAATATGGATGAAAGATGAAATAAGTTCTCAATCTATTTTTATTTAATTATTATGATTTTAACATATTTCTTAAAGAAAATTTTATAAAATGACAATTTAACTATATCAATTTTTCTCAATACTTTAAAATAACTTTAGTTAATCAAAGAAGTAAAATCAAAACTAAGTGATATTTTATATCTAAATTTTTAAAATTATCAAGTAAAAATAAATATATGATGTCTAAAATATTCAAACTAAACAAGTAAAAGTAAATATCTATAATTAATACAGTGAAGAAATAATACTAGTCGATAAGGAAAGTATTTCTCAAGAAGGGTGTAAGAGAGAATTAGGCCAAATAATTTGACAAGGGGAGCTATATATATTCAAACTAAACAGGTAAAAGTAAATATCTTATGCCTATAATTAATATTTAATATTGTAAAGAAATAATAGTCGATAGAGGAAGTATTTCTCAAGAAGGGTGTAAGAGAGAATTAAGCCAAATAATTTGACAAAGGAGAGAGTTGCTAGCTTTATTCACGTTTCCGGTCCAATTTGAACTTTGTATCCCTTTTAAGAAATAATAATAATAATATTTTATCATAATATTCATATTAATTGATATATAATTTTAGATCTTAATAAAGGTAAAAATGATTTTTTTTTCTTCATATATTAAAAATGACAAAAAAGTGAATAATTACGGAACTATATAAAACATGAAACAGAAAATAGTAGTACAGAGAAGAGAGAAACTTCTTATTCCTAACTTTTTTCCAAATGAGTCCACGTAATTGATATTCACTGAAATACAAATACGTTTGTAATAAAAAATATTTTTTAATATAGTGAACAAGTAAATATCGGAACAAATATAATTTTTTTTAACAAAATGAATTTTTTTCTATATATATACTAGGGTGGATTGGGTCATATTTACCAAATAAAAAAACCTCCTTAAATTCCTCACCAAAAACCCTTTCTTCTTTTCAAACTTATTTTTAAATTGAATTCCAAACAAGGAGGATGATGTATCCGGCGAACAATCGGTGGCTAATCGGCGAATCACCGGCGATGATTCATCTGAATTCTACATGGACAAGATTTGAAGACAAGTTATTTGAACAAGCTCTTGTTATGTACTCTGAAAACGATATTGAACGGTGGCAGAAAATCGCTAATCATGTTCCGGGGAGGACGGCGGAAGATGTTATGGCTCACTATGATGCACTTGTTCATGATGTTTTTGAGATTGATTCAGGGAGAGTAGAACCGCCGAGTTATCCTGATGATTTGTTTGATTGGGAATCGGATTGTAAAACTAGCCAGATCTCGTTTGGGACGAACAAGAAACATGAAGTTGAGAGGAAAAAAGGGACTCCATGGACTGAAGAAGAACACAGGTTTGTTTTTTGAAGTTTTGTTTTTAGGTTTGATGTGAATTTTATTGGGATTTTGGAAACAGGGGTTTTGGGGATTTGAATTTTTGGGTATTATTTCTGGGCTGTGAAAATTGTGAGTATTTGAAAGTGGTTTTTGTTTGGATTAATTTGACTGTGCACGGAATTTAAGAAAAGATACACTTTTGAATCTTTGTGGCGATGAATTAAAATATGTCAAATTTTCGAAAATGTTCTTTAATCGTATGGTCTTAAACATGCCACGTGAAAAAGTAAGATTAAACATTAAATAGTTGCTCAAAAAAGTAATCTTTTTGAGTTGTGTAATTCACTTTGCAAATTGTTCAAATGGTAGAATGGATAGTGAGTACTGTATAAGTAGTAGTAGTAGTTGTTGTGTCATCTGTCTTTGTTGAACTGATCCAAATAGAATGAAATGGATTGTGAGTATTTCGATCCGACTTGCTTGAAATTAAGGTGGAATTAATGGTGGTTGTGTGATCCATTTTGTGTAAACAATTCAGGACAACAATAACATATCTAGTGAAATTCCACAAGTGGGGTATGGAGGAGATAGAGTGTATGCAACAGACCTTATCCCTACCTCGTAGAGATAAAAGACATTTCCAATTAAGTGCCACAGAAAAATATAGGTAAGTTTGGTCCGGGCTTGGACATTTTCTTATACAGATGGAGACATTTAGCATCCTTATGAATGAGTTAAGTGAGTGTTTATGATAAGCATTGACAAGTTCTTATTGTTTATTACTAACTTCTTTGAATGAAGTTAAAAGGTTTTTGACTACCCGTGGTACGGCTAATATAGTTGTAGAAAATTATGAAGTTCTATGAAAAACTTTGTTGAATTCTTCTTCATTGTGTTAGGTGGTATTTGTAACACATAAAAAATATATAGTACTAATAGATCTAATTATATTATTCGAGTCTCAAGATATAGTTGACTTCATAAGATAGTTGGAATTGTTATTTGTTTGGATTTGATGCTGACTTAGAAAACAATGGTTTTTTGTCATAGGTTATTCCTTATTGGGCTGGACAAATATGGGAAGGGTGATTGGAGAAGCATTTCAAGAAATGTAGTGGTGACGAGGACACCGACACAGGTGGCCAGTCATGCTCAAAAATACTACCTTAGACAACAGTCTATGAAGAAAGAACGGAAAAGGTCGAGCATACATGACATTACCACTGCAGTGGATACGAAGATGGTGCCACCTCAAAACAGTCTTCAGAATCAAGGAGGGTATCAGAATTTCAACTTTCCCATGTAGAGAGACATGAAAACTAGGAATATCTGTAAATATTATGGTCATATGGAACCTATGTGTTCCAACTTGTATAGTTTATTGTTTCTAGCTTACAGTTGATTTAGAGGACTACCTAGTGAATAGAAGCTTAGTCAATAGTTTCAGTTACTGCTACGAGCTGAATCGTTGTACTTATGGATGGCATAAGTTGAACAACCCGTGGAGGTTTACATGTAATTAAACAGAGTTTAAGGGAAATCATTGGCGTTTTGGTTCCAGAACTAGTTTATGTTAAGTTTGTGCCTTATTTCTGGAAGTTTAAGTATTCTCCGGATTTGTTGCTTGGTGCCTTGTTCATCCTCGTTTTGCTACGGATGGGATCTAATCTTGATTTGATGCTTCTAATTTTGTTTTCTTAAAGAACCAGCTGGTTGTTCCATTTAGTTCTTTTTTTCTTCTAATCTTTGTTTTCGTCATTTGAGTTTGCTCTTTTTTTCACTTGTGTTTGGTGTGGCCTTGTTGTTCTGGAGGAATCTACCAGCCAAGCGTTGGACCGGATGATCAAAAGGCAGCTATCATCGCCCCCAGACAGAAGAGTAAGTTACCTTGCACCATTTTACTGACACTATCAATAGATAGTATTGTATTTGCTTTGTAGATTCATGTAAATTAGTAATCATTTCGAAGTATCATACCTGTTCTATGTTTGACGTTTTGAATATATAGAACACATTCTCGTTTGATCATCAGTATACTGAACCGGTGTCTTTGTAGTGGTTGGTGATTGGTCTTTCATTTCATCAAGTTGATAATAGTGCCTTCGTAGGCAAATGATTTGGACGCAAAGATGATCTGAAATTCATGTGTTTCTCCTAATGGAATCCTGCGTCGTTCTAGAGATCCTTACCTTGATGTTATGTTTTCACTGTTTAAGGCAGCAGAGGAAAGAACTACTGATAGTTAACCTGTCTGTTTGAGGAACAAAAGACACCATTGGGTTATTTGGAGAAACAAGGAACAACAAATGCTTTGAACAACATACCCATATTGCTTGTACGCAGACCTTATCCTACCTTTAGCGGATAGAGAGGTTGTTTTCGAGGACCCTCAGATCAAGAAAACAGTTTTCAGAGTACGGACAACAAAAAAGTAAAAGCTGCAACATATATTCTAAAATATAAATGTCTCTACTTCTTGACATTTAGACTAGATTGAAAGATAGGAATAGGAGACATTTTTTTGTTCATCAATTCTTCCAGAAAGTGCAAGACCAGAAACTATACGTTTGTAATGCATATTTTGTATTTGTTGAACTCATTACTCAACAATTCTGTTGATGGACCTATAGGAAACATACCCTAGAAAGGTAGGTGTAAGGTCTGCGTACATCCTACCATCTCCTAAGACCCCACTTGTGGGATTTTATTCGGTATTTGTTACAAAACAATTAAGTTAATGGTCTATAGGGAACAATCTCTCTATCCCACAAAGGTAGGTGTGAGGTCTACATACATCCTACTCTCTTCAAAATCCTACACATGGGATTATATTGGGTATGTTGTTGAACAATTCAGTTCAAGACCATTTCCTTGTTTTCTATGTTGCCCATTGTTGGTCAAACGGGGAAGTAAGATCTCTTGGCCACTTAAAAATTGAATAAAGAGAAGTAGTCTTTTCAGATCCCTTTATTACGAAATGCGTTATCAGAAACACATCTTTGTAGCCAAACTAAACTATGACCTCACTAAACTTCTCAACCGCATCCATATAGGGCTTTCTTCTATCTGCATACTTTATGTGACTCCACTTTCATTCCATATCCGGATCTTATGTGTAAAAAGGGCCATAAAACTAAAAAAATAAAATTATAAGTGGTCTTGAAGATCAATTCTGCAGCTCAAATTATAAGGGTTGTTTTGACTCCTTTTACCTCTTCCTCGCACCATTTTAGCGATAGTATTCTTTTTCGATTTCCCACCTGGTGTTTGATTCTCGCATTGGAGTCTCGATTAATCTGAATTCGTGCGCCACGTTTTAGTGATAATAGATGGTCAGCAATTGCTGCTGCTGCTGCTAGTGAAAGTCAGACTGCTATGCTTTCATTTTGTTAAAATTACTTTGTCAAACCTGAAACACTGCTAAAAAATGGATCAACTTTGACTGGCACAATGGATTCAAAGCTAGCAATTCTGATGTTACTATTTGCATGCTAATATTGTTTTTGTTTTTTTGCTAGTGGTTATCTATTAAAGAAGGAACCGCGAAAGTATGATCTTGTGGTAAGTATGCAACACGTGATATGTGAGTAGGTGCATGTCATGGGTTTAAGTGCTGCCACATACAAAAGCTTGATATTTAAGTAGAAAAAGTTAGAAAGACCAATCCATCAGTCGAGTTTATAACCATGTTTTACTGGCCTTTGGGACTTTTTGGTTATTTAGAGAACTAAAACAAAAAGGAAAATTAGGATCTTTCCCATATTTAGCCCCTATTTGTTTTGGTATAATACATAAATGTACTCCTTAACGTGGCCTCAACTGATATATATGTCCTCCAACTTTGGATGTACACACAGTAGACGCTTAAATAGGTATAAAGTTGACTAGATAAACACACACATCCTATGTGAAATGGCACGTTTATGTGTCATGCCTTTGTTTTGATTCCTTTAGGTGGTGTTTATATTAATTAGATATTAATTGAATGATTCAATAGACCCTTTCAGCCTGGGAAGGGGTAAGGAAGTAGAAATTGTTTTTTTTTCTCCATTTTTCTAGTACAGAGTTCTGCTGTTAAGTCACCAAACTCTCTACCATTGAATTCTCAAAGAAACAAAGATATCTTTAAAACATGGGACATATATATAGCCCTTTGGCTACATGTTCATCTGAATTCATAATTTTCGACACAGAGTATAGATACATATATGTAAAAACCTATTAAAACACTAAGTGATATTAGATCTGAATCTATAGTTTTAACAGTACAATGAATACAATGCATCTTAAAAAATTGAACCTATCAAATTTAAATTCTGGATACGCCTCTAGCAACAGCTGCTGCTGCTAGTGAAAGTCAGACTGCTATGTTTTCTTGCTGTTAAAATTACTTTGTCAAACCTGAAACACAGCTAATAAATGGATTGACTTTGACTGGCACAATGGATCTATTAGACACATCTATGTAAAATAGTTTTGACTTGTGTGTATGTATATATCCGTCAGTTTATTGCTTGAGATGGAGGATGTATTCAATAACTTGGTATAGATAACTGAATTCAAAGCTAGCAATGCTAATGTTACTGTTTGCATGCTAATATTGACTTTTTAAAAAAAATCTAGCGGTAAGAGTGCAACACGTGATGTGTGGGTAGACGTATGTTATTGGTTAACGCTTGCCACAAACAGAAGCCTGGTGTTTAAGTGAAGAAGGGTAGAAAGACCAACCCGTCAATCTAGAGTTAACCGTGTTCTACTGGCCCTGGGGATTTCTCAATTATCAAAAATATTGAAACGGAAAGGACATTCACGACAACAAAAGAGACATTTAGTGGCAATAAAGTTTATTGCCGCTAGCGACAACTGAGTTAATGTTGGCATATAGAGTCGCTAAATACTTTAATGACATTTATGTGAAGTGTTGGTTATAAATATCATGTTTATTATTGCCGCTAAATATAATATAGCGGCAATTATATTATAGCTGCACAATCCTTTATTTGGTATAGTGATTGGTAGTTATTACTAATTGAATGGTTCAACAGTGACCCTTTCAGGCAGGGAAAGGGGTAAGAATGAAGAAATTGTTTGCTTTTCTTCTCTATTTTTCTAGTACAGCGTTCTACAACAACACATCCAATGTAATTCTATAAGCAGGGTCTGTGAAGGATAGAGTGTATACATATCTTACTCCTACCTCATGAAGTTAGAGAGACTATTTTTGAAAAACAGTTATACCATTAGGTCAAATTCATCAAGTGCTTTAAATGCCTTTATGATAGCCACAAGCTTCTCTTGATCCCCCTTCCCCCTCTTATCTCTTTGCTATGGAAGTCAACATATGACCTTGTCAACAACTTGCTAATAAATATATGTAGACGGTAAACTATATCACATAGTTTCACAGGTGGAGTCTGGAGAGTGTAGAGTGTACACAGATCTTACTTTTATCTCGTGGAGGTAGAGAGGTTGTTTCCGAAAGACTCTTAGCTTTAAGGTAGGTTTTGTTGTTGTAAAACCATATCAAACTGCCAAATAATTCTCCCCAAAACTAAAGTTTAACACTTACAAAAACAGAACAAAAAAAAAAAAAAAAACTAATTTTCTTGATTTTACATGTTCAATACTTGACTATATTCAGGGTTATCTTAACCCCTAGGCTACTAAAGCCATTGCTTGGGGCCCCATTTTTTAAAATATAATTACTTATATATGTTATTTTTTAAAAAATAATAATTATATGTACTATAAATGTTATGATTTCTACTAAGGAAATTGCATATGAGATGAATATAAACCTAAATTTCGTAAGAAACAATTTAATGAAAATATGGATGACAAAATCACAAAAGTCCCTGGAAGAATCTTTTAGAGTTGATTACTTTATATATGTAGAGTAGATCAAACTTTTTTTTCACTTCAAAATAGATTTGAACCAATTGAAGCATATGAAAATATTTTTGATTTTTTATTTAGTGTTAAAATATTGAGATCACTAGATGATGAGAATTTTAAAAAATATTGTCTTAATCTTGAACTTTCTTTAACACGTAATATTTATTCTGGTATTGATGATTTAGATTTATTTTTTGAATCAAAGTGTTAAGAGAAATAATACAAGTAGAAGATAGTGTTAAAATACTCAATAAAATAAAAAGACTTGATTCCTTTCCAAATACACATATTGCTTATAGAATAATGTTAACAAATTTGGTAACCGTTGCCTCAGCCGAAATAAGTTTTTTCAAAATTAAAATTTATTAAATCTTCTTTAAGATCAACAATGTCTCAAGAGAGATTGAATGGATTAGCTATATTATCATTTGAAAAGAAATTATTAAAACAAATTGATTATAAAACAGTACTTAATGACTTTACATCTAAAATAGCTAGAAAAGTAGATTTTAAATAAAAATACATATGATGAAAAAAAATATTAGGGCCACTCTCTTAAGTTTCGTTTTAGACCCCTAATGTTGTTGAGTCAGCCCTGACTATATTAAAACAACAAATATACTCTTAAAAAATGATACTAGTACAATATGTGGGGACAATTGTAGCCTTTTTGATTACCGAATAATCTGAATCCATAACTTTCGACATGGAGTATAGAAATGCATCAAGAAACACTAGATCTGAACCCATAAGCTTACATTACAATGAATACAATGTTACGAATCTTAAAAATTGAACGTATCAAATTTAAATCCTGAATCCGCCATTGACAATCTGGAAAGTGATATCAGGGTGTTGTGGTTGCTTCTTTGATCTTTTTAATCGTTTTAACATCTGTCTTAAATGACTTAGCAAGTACCAATTCACTAATTCCACTATTAAAAATTGATGATGGCAATGTAACAGTTCCAGGACTAGCACTACTAAGAGCAGCTACACCAACTGCTTTTCTCTTATAATCAAAATTATACTGATAATGTTGTAATCCTTTAGGAAACAGAAAAATATCCCCTGTTTTTAGCCTCTGAGTATACAGAACACCCTTTGTATCGACAAAACCAACCTCTAATACGCCTTCCAGGAGGAGAAAGAGTCCAGTAGCGCGAGAATGGTAGTGAGGCGGGTTCACAGAACCCGGAGGGAATTGAAGAACAGCTAGTGACACTCCTTGACCATTAAGAACTGGAAACTCTGCCTTTGTAGCCTTTGTTGTGGTACATTTATCTACTGATTTTTGAAATATACCGCGCATCGCGGTGTATGTGAAGTAATTGGCATCAACAGAGGTTTGATTTTCAGGGGACGTGAAATCTGAAAGGATGTCTGGATCACTTGCTATTGTTGTTCTTGATATGACAATTGTAAAAATTGAAATTATAAGCAATAAGGAAGATTTAGTAGAAATCCAGGCCATGTTTTGATTTTTTTGTTTTGATGAAAAAAATATTTTCTAAGTTGATAATTTTTTTGATGGCTAACATGTTCAATTTATAGTGTGTTGTAAGTAGCATACCAAAATTTTTGTATTATTTGGACCTAAATTGAATAATTTAGTTGCTGAAAAAGTCAAATGATTTATTCAATTGAGCAATTTTTAATATTGTAAACTGTATTTCAAAAAGTTTCAAGACTTATTCAATTTTGACTTAAATTGAATGTGTAAGTGTACCAGAAACAGGTACTTATTAAATTTGATAAAAAGTTGAGAGGCGCCACGCTAATAAATGTGGTGGGATGGATGGAATTGTTATACTTTTAAACGAGAAGGCTTGAATTTGAGCTTTGGAATGGATTTGAAATATTAAATGATTTTATTTTAAAAAGTTTGCTAGGGACATGAAGTGGTAAAGGAAATACTCATGCACAATATTAGTAATATATCATCACCAGAAGCCATATAGTCTGTTTTTATTAATGGCATGGTAAAAAAATTAGTGGATATATTTTTGAAAAAAACACGTCAAAATTGTGACTATAAAGCAACAATTACAACAATAGTGAAATCTTAGAAGTGCTATCTAGGAAAGGTAAAATGTAAGTAAACTTTACCCCTAGTTGATGGAGATGGAGAGGTTATTCCCGAAGATATTGACTCAAGTGCTGCAAAATTGTGATTATATATATGTTTGATAGATAAATACTATTACTCACTATTATGAATAAACAACACAAATATCTTGTTTGGTTGTCATGTTTGGGATAACTTATTCCACCATTTATATCATAGTGATGGGACAAGTTATCCCATATACATGGCGGGATAAGTTATTTCAGGATAGGATAACTAATCATGGGATAACTTGTTCCCAACCAAATGATCCCTTAGGGTATTGGTTCCAGTAACTTTCATGTAGACCCTTTATTTATATTGAAAAATTCATTAAATACATAAATTTTTTTATTGGAAACTCAATAACAAAGTAAACTCTTGATCCAACAGCATCAATGATATCTCTTAAGATTTGTTGTTCTCCTCAATGATGCTTATATATGACTTCGCTGAAAATTCATAAACTTTAATTAAATCCCGGATCCGCCTTAAAGGAAAGGCAATAAGAAGGAAAAGATGGTTAAAAATACCACAAAATATTTTTTTTGACTGTCTTGGAACAAAAACAAAATGGATTTTGCTTCAAATCAATAAGTAATTTTATGTAGCAGGTATAAACATAGCTTTCTTTGATACTTTCTACTTTACCTAACCTTAGTTTTTAATTTCTTGGTTGTTTCAAGAATTATTCAAGCAGTTGCCATGATGAAAAAGAAATTGTCCTTCTATTGTTTTGACAAAATATTTAGTCACACTTGATATTTTCATCAAATATATAATTTATGTTACGTTTATGGATATTTTTACTTTAATTTGTTTCTTTGTTTGATATATGAAACATTGTGTGCGAGTAAATTTAATATATGAGTATGGTATGATATTCAATATTTTAATATCTCATTTTTTTAATAAATACTAAATATTGTACTGAATACTAAATGCTTTTGATGTGGAGTTGATGTTCCTCCTTGGTTGTGTGCATTTTTATGAAGTTGCATGCATGATGGGTTGCTAGTTTAGAGACCTTTTTCTTAGGATGTCTTGAATCTCATTCGAGGACGAATGATCCCAAGGGAGAGATAATGTAACACCTTGGACTTAAGAAGGGCCATGATAGCAGTTTTCAGGAGCTTCTGGTGCCATCGATGTAGGCCAGCCACGACGTGTGGACTGAGCCACGGACCGTGGGTCTGGTCCATGGATTGGCCACACAGCAAGGTCCAGAGGACCCCAAACCATGGCCGGACCAACAGACCGTCATTGGGTCCATGGTCCGTGGTTGAGGGTCCATGGTCCATGACCCCAAAATCTAGTTTCTGAAACAATTGACGGACGAACAGGACGGACCGTCGGTCAAACCACGGTCCGTCGTCCTGAGGTGTCGTAAGGGGCAGCAGTTATTTTCTTACGGACATTTGAGTCTTTTCCTAATTATTTTATTCTAGAACTACGTGCACAATGATCATCAAAATACTAATGTCAAATTGTTTGATTTCAATATATATGATAATTCAGTATTTATCAAAATATGCACACCATATACCGGTGTTGAATATAGCTGCCCTCTAAATATTGTATTAAAATCTTATATTTAGCCAATTGTTTTACCTATTCTCACAAGGGAAGTCATTTTTTGAAACTCGTTTTCGTAGAAACGGTAAAACAACCACGTATTCAGTGTAATATCACAAGTAAAGGTATGAGGAGGGTATAAACCTTATCCTACCTCTCGAGGTAGAAAGTTTATTTCTAGGAATCTTTCAACTTAAATTAAGCATGGCAAACAATTGGTATATTTTCTAAAATATTTTAATCGATCAAACATGAAAAAATCAGAGTGTATACACACACCCTATATTTTGTCCTTTCCTTGAGTTATTAACAATAATAATATTTATCATTATGCAGCGTTATAATTGATAACAATGTTTAATTTGAAATCATTGAATGAATCGTTCAAAAGCTGTATAACAACTTTCATATTGAATAATATTTTGGTGTGCTATACAACACATTATAAATTAAACAACTTAACTATCAAAAAAATGGTCAAAATTAATCAAACAAAAACAATCAAACATGACCACAAATATCACAAAATCTTCACTATTCCTTCTCATTTCAATTTTTACAATTGTCATATCGACAACAACACTAGCAAGTGATCCAGACATCCTTTCAGATTTCACGTCCCCTGAAAACCAATCCTCTGTTGATGCCAATTACTTCACATACACCGCGATGCGTGGTATATTTCAAAAACCATTAGATAAATGTACCACAACAAAGGCTACAAAGGCAGAGTTTCCAGTTCTGAATGGACAAGGAGTGTCACTTGCTGTGCTTCAATTCCCTCCAGGTTCTGTGAACCCGCCTCACTACCATTCTCGTGCTACTGGACTCTTTCTCCTCCTGGAAGGCGTGTTAGAGGTTGGTTTTGTCGATACGAAGGATGTTCTGTATACTCAGAGACTAAAAGCAGGGGATATTTTTGTTTTTCCTAAAGGATTACAACATTATCAGTATAATTTTGATCATAAGAGAAAAGCAGTTGGTGTAGCTGCTCTTGGTGGTGCTAGTCCTGGAACTGTTACATTGCCATCATCAATTTTTAGTAGTGGAATTAGTGATTTGGTACTTGCTAAGTCATTTAAGACAGATGTTAAAACGATTAAGAAGATCAAAATAGCAAGCAAACAATCTTGATGTTTTAGCTGAGGGTCTTTCGAAAACAGTATGGTGTGTGCACAGATCATTCTCCTCAGACCTCCCTCATGAGATTACACTAAATATATATTTGTTGTCTTATATCTTTGTTGTTTTATGAATTCAATGATTAGTTAGTGAAGTATATAGGGTGTGAGCTCAATAAAATTATTTGGTTTCATTTATGTTTTTCTTGTAGTATTTTGATTTGTTTCTAGTCCTCCTTTGTTCCTCGGAACCAACATAGAAATATTCATATGTTGTCCATCGATTACGCCTTTTTGTCTGATTTAGTTTGGCCTTGACTCACCCTTTATGAATGAATCTTGCGGAGGAACCCTTATAGTCAAAAATCCATTTCTAAATGAAATACATTGAACAAGAAAGTTAAGGAGTTTGTTACTAGTTAAACTCTATTTGATATTATGTTATGTATGACTAATACATGAAAAATTATGATATTAGCAATGTAAGAAACTATAATGCATGCACTAACATAATTTAAAAGAGATGGGATAAGGCACAAGTACCCACTAGACTATAACCGAAATCTCCGAGACACACCTTAACTAAACTAAGGTCTTATTACCCTGAACCCATTTTATTTGTAATTTTGTACACCTTTTTAGCTTATGTGACATTCAAACATCTCCCACGCGCCTCAACTACATGGAGTCATGAAGTGTGCTACGTACGCCAAAAGGTGTACAAAATTACAAAAAGAAAATGAGTTCAGGGGTAATAAGCTCTTTAATTAAAGCTATTCTCTCAGATATCAATCATAGTCTAAAGGATACTTGTGCCTTATCCCAAAATAATACAAATATAATTGCTCGTTAAAATCTTTTTCGCATTCAATCTATTGTATTTAGCTATTTGTGGAGAGGATTTTGTCAAGAATTTTTTAATAAAAATTATGTAACGCATGACATTTAAATCAAATATTGTATAAAAAATAATATCAGCATAAATAATATCAATATAACTCATATTCAATAACAATATTCAATTAACATTATTAATATACACAATATTTCACATTATTGTGCACTCCAGATATACCAAACCGTCCAAACAAATTATTTCTACATTACGTTAGGGTGATTTAGTAGTTGATTAGAGTTATATAGATATCAATAATATATGAATTAGTTGGTTAGAGTTATGTAGATATTAATTTTACAAGAATTAATTATTCATGTATTAAATATACATATATTAATTATTCCATCTTTTATCCTACATATAAAATAATATATAAAGTTTCTAAATTGTCAACCAAGTAATTAACTAATTTTCTATCTACTTACTAAACGTCATATAAATTATATGAAAAATAATATATGCATAACTTATTTCTTATCCCACAAAAACCAAACATCATATAAATTCTAGGAAAATTAACATATGCATAAACTTATTTCTTATCCCGTCACCAAACTTAACCACGAAGGAAAAGAATTATAGAAAAATTGATATACGCATAACTTATTTCTTATCTCACTACCAAACTTGACAGTTAGAAGGAAATCAAGAAATTTATTCATGTAGTTGTTTATTTACATAACGCTATAAACGATTACATGTTCATCTAATATAATTCCTAATTTTTCTCCGGAATAGACATTCAGTGGTATACAAATATGTTTATAACTTATTTGTTATCCCGCTACCAAACTTAACCACACCTAGTAGCATGAATTACGTGACGGCTAAACACACCCAATGGAGAAAGAGCAAAGCGAAGAAAATGAGAGCAATAATACTCGTACTTGTCTGTCGATGCTACCGGAGGGATGTATCGCCGAGATCTTCGCCTTTACGAGCCCGCCGGATGTTTGCCGCTTTTCCTTAATCTCTACATCTCTCCATTCTGCGGCCGATTCTGATTCCATTTGGGCAAATTCCTGCCGTCCGATTATCCGTCCATCATTGCCAAATCACCGACTCCGATCCCCGATTTCGATCGCTCAAGGATGTCTATGTTTATCTCTCCGATCATCCAATCTTAATTGATGAAGGTCGCAAGGTAAAAAAATGGAAATCATATTAAGTTGCTGCAATTTATCTACTTACTGGTTATCTAAATTGATAGTAGATCTGAATATCAAACATTTGTATTCTCTTCCTTGCAAATGTCGTGAGAATTGAACGGAAAATTGTTTGAATTTTTTTTTTTGAAAGTTGTATATTCAATTTGTAGTCATTTACTGAGCTGAAATGGTGAATCCAAAAACATTTGTATACGCTTGGCATTTTTTGCGTCAATTCAACCACAAAATCATGCTCATTAGTCATAATTCGTTACCATCTTTGAGTTTTCCTTGGGAAGAAGGCTATAATTAAACTTGATATTAGGAGTAATTAAGCTCGTCATAATTTACGCCCCTACCTCATAAGGTACTGCTGCTTTATTGCTCGTATCTTTATTCTGTAAGTTACTATGAGCAAACATGTCTAGTTTTCATCTTGTTATCTTTCATCTGTCTACTTACTGTATATAGTCTGTTGTACAACAGATTTTTTCACTGAATAAATGGACCGGAAAGAAATGCTACTTCTTAGGTGCAAGAGATCTTAATATAGTATGGAGTGATACACCAGACGCTTGGGAATGGACTTCTGTACCAGAGTCCATTTTCGCCATTATCTTATTACTAATAGTTGAAGCTTGTGTCAATATTTAACTATTTTGGTATCATATTTTCTTGCAATCCTGTTTCGATTACTTCTCTTTTGAGCTGAGGGTCTTTTTGAAACAATCTCTCTACCCAACTAAAATAAGAGTAAGGTCTGCGTAGATACCACCCTCCTCTCCAAATCCCATTTGAGAGATTACACCAAATATATTATTGTTGTTGTTGAATTTAAAATGAAGATTTTGAAGTCGAATTGAAGCGATCTATGTTTTCTCCTTATTGATCGTGAAAGCAGGTTTCCAGAGGTGGCTCAGCTGAAACTTGTATGGTGGCTCCAAATTTGGGGAACAATAAGAGCTGGGATTCTATCACCACTGACATCCTACACAGCTTACTTTGTTTACAAGTTGGAAGATGATTCTTATGGGTTTGATGCTAGAGGTTTCAGTTGGAATTTCTGGTGTTGAATCTGCAAATGTGCGGATTGCTTTTTTGAATCCGGATCATCCTAGTAACATGGAGCTTGATCATAAACCAGTTCCTAAACTTAGAGATGATGGCTGGTTCGAGTTAGAATTGGGTAATTTTTTGACTCAAAGTGAAGATGATTGCATAGTGTTGAGAATGGAAGATGTGAAACCTGGTTGTCATCCAAAAGGAGGACTTATTGTGGAAGGATTTGAGATAAGGCCAACAATTGCTTAACCATTTTACTGTTGTTATTCAGTTCTTTAGGGAATTAGTATAAGTTTTGCCTTCTGAGGCTTTTTTCTTCTTTGAAAACGTTTTTCTTCGCTGGAATGAAATAGTATAAGTTTTGAATTTTATGATACATGGTGTTAAGCGAGCCTACATGTTTTCTCAATCCATTGCATTTTTCTACGAAGGTTTTTGAAAATAATTTTCTAAAAATTTCTACCATAAGGTAGGTATAGATCACCCTTTTCAAATTTCACTTAGATATTTATCTCAAACTCACCTTCATTGAGTGACTCATCTCAAAAGTCAATCCTAAAAAGCCAACAGACTCGCAATATTTTGCCATGGCTGTGCTATGTTGTTAAGAGGGGAGAATGAGGAGGATGCATTCTTGGTGTTTTACATTCCAATCCTTTTAGGTTGGAAAATCCATTACTTGAATGAAACTAGATCTCGTGAAATCATATTAAATATTTAACTATATATTATATACCTTGCTATAAGAACCTTGTGTACCAACCACGCAATTATCTAACCAAATCCAGTTCTTAAGGCCGTAATGCATTTATCTAACTAAATCCAGTTCTTAAGGCCGTAACTAGGGATGTCAAATAGACGAATTGAGTTGAAATTTGAATCAGATTAGGTCTTGTTTACTTTGGGCTCAAATGAGTTGGGCGGGCTGGGTCTTAACCCGCTTAATCTCAATAATTTTGACATAGTAACATTTAACTTTTATAATCACAATTTAAATTTCAACTCAATTTTTTTTATAAAAAAAGTAACAAATGTATAGAATATTAATAATTCATACCTTCAATATAAGAAGATATCTTAATAAAGAATTTTAAAATGGGTTAAAATTAGAGATTGAATTGGGCTCAATTGAAAGTTCTCTGAAAATGAGTTGAGATTGAACTCAATTCATATTATTTTTATCTTGAGCCCAACCCTTGAAATTCTGGACGGGTTTGACACCCTTAGCCGTAACTGAGTATATTACATCATCTTGTATTTTATACAAGAGATACATTAGTCTACAGAGTCTCCACTCCAACAGATGAACCAGGGTTCGCAGGGTCAATTCTACCCATGTTCTCCTGCACGATAAAACGATTATGATTCACTAGACAACAAATTACTATGAGTTGAAGATCAGACCAAAGAAAAAAAAACGATCTTGAGAATAGCAAGTTTACAAGCATCATACACAACATGGAAAGGCTACTAAAAGTGATTTATTATAATTAAACCATATTATGTACAAGACAAGCTCGAGGAGGAGCCTGACAGACGACACGGTCAGCTGACATTATTTCTATCAACAGGACCTGAAGGGAAAGGCTGCAGATAACCCACTTCAGCTCTTATGAGCCTCTTCTTCAGCCTTCTGCTAAAGAAAAAAATGATAGTTGAGAAGAAAATGTTCCAAAATTGGTCGAAATGCACGAAAACTGGCAAAACCAAAAACATTCTAATACTCCATCTGAAACAATACATACCTTATCAGCTTTCTCTCTCTCAGCTCTCTCCTTTTCAGCTTTCTTCCTCGCCTTCTCCATCCTCTCCCTTTCCATTTTCTATTTCCCCAAGAAAAAAAAAATTCCAATAAATAATTCAAAATACCTAAACAAACACTCAAAAACTTTAAAATTACACATCTAAAACACCTCAATTCAATTTCAATTAACAACTAAACACTCCAAAACGCATCCATACTGTATCTTGTAAACACTCGATGCTAACATAATACATAAAAATAAAAGTATACTACCTGAATGTAAACAGCCTCTTTAGCACGTTCTTCTTCACTGAAAATTCGACCTTTGCTGTCGGCAAAGTAACGAAGGCCGGAAACCGATGATCTCCCACCACCTTCCATTAAACGACGTACTCCACTGCTTGAAACGACAGATCTCATTGCCATATTCTGCTTTCTTCTGGATTTTTTATTTTTAATTGATCGAGAGGTGACTATAAGTTATATACATACAAAAATAATAATAATAATAAATCAGCTGAAGGTTCGAGCTGATTCTGCACTCTCACGGATTTTGTTGCCACGTACTGAGGCTCACATCTAATCAATGAATAATTAAAAGGAAAAAAATTACATAGTTATCCGAAAAAGTATTTGTACATTTTATATGTCAAAGTTATAAGTATTAGTCATGGAGTTACCGCATTTAATTTGGTGTTTTAAAAATAATATGTATTATATAATTATTTTTTTAAAAAATATTTATAAAAAATATTCTCTATGAATTTGATAGAAAAGATGTGAACAAGATTTGCATTGTGTCATTAACCATGCATAAAAACTTTTGTATTATTAATAACATGAATTTTTTATATTAATTATACATAATATAATATCAGATAGAATATATAAGTTGAAAAGTATCAAATAAGATATTGATAATACATATAGTTTAATGAATATATTATTTTATCTAATGCATTCTATCACATGAATGTTTGATAGACTTCATTAAAAATAAAAGTAATAGGTATCCATTATTTTTGTGTATTAATACAACTTATTAGTAACTTGTTTGTGTTTGGTACAATTTTCAACCATCATTAGTTATATACTTTATTTTTTATAGTAAAGCAAAGAGTTTTCAAGCAGCATTTGTATGATTAAAGACGTGTAATGATTTCGTAATTTTTAAACACTATATAAAAATACTTTTCTCATAATTAATGTAAATATATTAATAGAGAAAAGATATGAAGTAACCATTGAAATTGTCCAAATTTTAAAAACGACATTTTAACTTTGTGAGTGTTCTATTACCCTATTGAACAACTTCAAGATAGTATGTATACCCCCATTTTCACCCAATACCACTTATACAAAAATATTTGTAAGTCATGCACTAATAGTCACTTGAACGTGTTAAAAGTAATTTTTAATTATTTTTATTTGATTTATTTGCTTTTCTTTTTCTTTTTCTCTTTCTTCTTCACCTCAACTTGTGTTCTTCAAGTAGCCATTCCTTCATCATCAATCCCGCTGTGGTGGGACTGATTTCACAGTAACACTACAAATTATTTGTTAAACTACCATCAATTAATTTATTTATATAAACATTATTAAATAATCAAAATCCAAATACTTAAAATATCACCAAGTCAAAATTTGAAATTTAAATCACCAGCTTCTCCAACTCCTTACTCTCAAAATCAAGTTTTTCATAGTTTCTTTGCTCCGAAATCCCAATCTTGATTTGTAGGAAGAAAAAATTACTAAACTAATTTGTTATTCAGAAAAAATAAATAAGAATGAACACAACAACATTAGTTTTCTTTTAAAAAAACAATGACCATAAAACGAAAAAGAAAAAAAAATAGGAAAAAAAACGAAGGAAGACATGGACCAAGAAATATGAATAAATTAGTGATGGTAGGGAAGATGAGAAAAAAGATTTGAAAAAATAAAAACTATTCCTAATAAAGGTAAAAAATAAAAACTATTCCTAATAAAGGTAAAAAAATTAATACATGAATTTTTATGGGGTTTTTTTCAAAATAACTCAAATTGGGAGTGCCACATGACAATTTTACGTTGATCTGAAGCTGTATCAAGAGCCTTTCACGCATTCATATTTCGTGCAATGTGAGTGGTGTTAAAATTAATCAAAATGGAGGATTTGGATGATTTCATGGGTAATAGGACACCCACAAAGTTAAGGTATTTTTTAAAAAATTTAAAATAATTTCAATATTGACTTTATGTCTGTTTTCTATATTAATAATATAAATATTATTACAAATATTAATTTTATACACTTTAGCGGAGCCTTAAGCGAAGGACCATATATTCTATGTTCCCCCTTCTTAGCACCTGAATTTTGAGTTGGTTGGTGAAATTGAAATCTGGGTTTTGAGAGGAGAAGAAGGGCAAAAGATGTATCATCCTACTAGAGGCGGCGTTCGTGGCGGCCGAGATCGTAAGCTTTCTTTGCTCATCTCTGGTTAATCTAGGGTTTCTTTGTTTTTCTTCTTATTATAGTTCATCATTTAAAGTATTACGTTTCATCAATTATTAGTCTAATTTGCTTACATATGGTTAAAATTTGAGAGAATTGCCTTTCCTCGAACAAAGATCGAGGCTTTTCTTATTATGTATTGAAGTTGAAATTATTTGAGATATCATTAATTGTGGAATTATAGCATGTGGATTTATTGTTGTTATAAACAAAATCAGATTTACTCCCAGCACTCAGTAGGATTAGATAGGAAGATATGAAGGTTGAGGATTAAGGCAAAAGGTTAATAGATAGTCGAGTCTCTTATCAGTATATGTTGTTATTTGTTGTTGCTACTTGTTCTGTTCTTAGCTGTTTTCAGCATGGCTTCTTCAGTATTGCATTTGTTTTACATACTTGATTTTTGATATGCTTACTCGAGCCAACGATGTATCGAAAATGGACTCTCTACCTTCACAAGGTAGGTGTAAGGCTGAGTACACACCACCCTCCTCAAACCCCACTTGTAGTGTAATGGGTTACATTGGTTATGTTGTTGTTGTTGTTACCCTCTAGGATTAGAATGGAAAAGTTTTAGGAGTTATAAACAACAACAATTACTGTTACTATGCTATCGATCCAAGGAAGTTGGGGAAAAGTTGGAGTTATGAACTTGTAAATTTTGGGTGTAAGGCAGAGGATCTGTGAAGAAGGAAAATTAAGGTTGGGTTCTCGAGATGATGTTCAATGCATGCTTGTTTTCTGATAGTTTGATGTCTGTATTTTGCAAGTCCATCTTTATATTTGCTTTATAAAAAAGGCCATGTTTACATGTGGTCCAACAAATAAGCTCCTATTTATCGGTGCAGCTAGATGTGGTCTGCTTTCTTGGTTCTCGTTTCTGCTTATTATACATGTCTCTGTCTCCCTTTTTATATATTCCCTTCTTATCTAAATGTTGCTCCTTTTTGTTGGGGTTCTGGCTTATCGGTCTAATTCTGCCACAGAAGTTATGAGACAGCTGCGTAGATATAAGAATCAGTATATCTTAGCTCTTCCTAGAGTCATAAATTTTGAATTATAATGCTTTCTAGTTCAAACACGCTTAATGAAGTTTTCCTGTAGATGGCATAGGAGGTTCTTCCACAAAATTTGTACTTGTTTTTCTGGAGATCAAGCTGTTAAATTCTTGCCCTAATCTCTAGTGTTCCTAATGTATTTTTTCTTTGCTGCAACAGAATTTAGCTGGGATGATGTGAAGGTTGATAAACATCGAGAAAATTATATAGGTCATAGTATCAAAGCAGCAGTTGGGAGATGGCAGAAAGGTATATATTCTTGTTCTCAAATTATACAATTGCAATTGCTGGAAATTAGTCAATAAGAAACATATATATATATATATATATATTGAGAAACATATTTCTTCTGCTGTTTTCCCCAAGACACATGCTAATTGCATTAGTAGTTTGTGACCATTGTAAATTAAAGGATGGTATATATGTTCATCCCTATGAGTAAGAGCTTTTTTTCTTCTGATGATTGTAGATATGAAAAAAAAGTAATATATCCATGAAGCATAACAATTAACTGCAATGTAAAGTACTTCATGGTATTTTTTTTTTTAATTTGCTGCCCCAAGTTCAGAGCACAAATTCTGTTATCTATTACTGTACACCATAAGTTATTGATTTTGCCGGAACTTCTGGTTGTGTGTTGTATTGAGTCTTTGATCAAGTATAGTTTAGTCAAGCATGTGATAGAATGCTAAGATAAGTGTACTTTGGAATAAATGAATTCACATCAAATATGTTAATGTCATAAAATGCATGTACAAAGGAGCAATCAGAAGTGTGAGACCAGTAGGAAGAAATATAAAGGAGTTGACTATTTTTTCTCGAAACAGGTAAGTATGGAGTTTAGTATATTCGTGGGTTTATTCCAAGGGTCTTCTGTGAGCTTGAATTTAATTATGCTAATGTTGGATGAGATAAACAATAGTTTATAGGATGATGTTAGATGGCACATATACCTGCTGATGATATTGTGTCAATTGATGAGTCTAATGAGACGAAAAAATTGGTGCTGTGAAGAAGCACTCAAGTGATTGAGGATTTTCAGACAAATATAAATTAGATAGAATATATGCACAGGAAGTTTAGCTCTCATTAGAATGAAGTTGAAGTGATATTAGGTCGAGATTGTGGTACCTAAATGTAAATGATTCAAAAGTCTAGGTCATTGTTGTGAAAAGCAACCACTATGTCGATTAAAGTGACAAGGTGAGGGGAGGTTGAAGAAGCGACTTCTCCTGTTGAAGAAGCACAAACTGGCCAAGCCCTTAGGTAATTAATTTTGTTTAAAAAAGGGTAGCATTTTGTTAATAAAATCAGTACTAACTCAGTTCTTAGACAGTACTTAGAAAAGCCATATTTACAATAGAGTAAGAGAACTTTTTAACTGAAACATACAATCTTGTGCATATCGCTACCTATCTCCAAGTGATTTGAGGTCTACCTCACCCCCTTTTGACACCCTCACTCACCGTAAGTTTCATGCTTAATAACCGGTTCATCTGGAGGTCTATGCAAAACATAAAAAACAATCTCAAGTGACCTCCACTCATTTATCCTTCATGTGTGCTACTTGTACCTTCTACTGAATGTAGTCATTTTTACCTTGGCTAATCTTGTATTCTCGGAGTAGATTTTGCTGCCCTGCTTTGTAGACTGTAATTATATTGCTGTGTGAGGAGATGCATATTTGTACAAAGCTAGCTAGACAATATAGTTTTGAAGTCATAAATAACATGTTGGAATCCTGAGGTACTAAATCCATATTTTATCTGGGATCCCAAGTGCTTTTTACTGGGGCAAGATGGGGGTATGTTGTACTGGACATTTTATTTCTTCATTTACATAGTCTTAACTAGTGGCATATTTTACATCTTGTTGTGGTGTTTTCTCCCCGCTGTACAGGGAAAGATCTTCATTGGTACACCCGCGATAAGAAATCCCAGGATAAGGATATGGAGGCAGCAAAAGAAGAAATACGTAGGATTAAAGAAGAGGAGGAGCAGTCAATGAGGGAGGCTCTGGGCTTAGCTCCTAAGCGTGCCACACGTCCTCAAGGTACTCGGCTAGACAAACATGAGTTGTCTGAACTTGTGAAGAGAGGTTCAACTGCAGAAGACTTGGGAGCAGGGCATTCTGAAGCAGCTCGGGTGGACGGTCTTGGTTTCTCAAAGTAAGTACTGATTTCACTAGCATTGAATGTTCTCTTAAGATTTTTGTGGTTCTTATCGGTCATTTTATTTCACCTGTTGCGCTTTATGTGCTCTATTTCTCCTCTCCCTCGTCTCTGAATTTCATTGCTAGTTGGGGAATAGCTTTGAAGATGGAAAGGTTGTAGAGTAAACTAAATTATGAGTTAAAGAAAATAATAAAGGATTTTGTTTCTTCTTTATTCTATACGGGTGCCTAAATCCTAGTCATGTTTGTTAACGCATTCTGCAGATTGCCCAAACCTTGGGAAGAACCAAGTTCACCATCAGCTTTTCCATCTAATCCGGTTGATGAGCCTGTAGAAAAGATTAATGCAAGTCTCCCTGCTGTTGCACCCCTACAGAATGAAGAAGAGACCGAGGATGAAAGGAGCCAAAAGAAGAAGAGGCGAGAAGAGAAGAGACGGGAAAAGGATGAGAGGAGAGAGAAGCGACATTTGCATGATACAAATGATAGGAGGAAGCATTCCCGCGATTCAGATGACAGGAGGAAACGGTCCCGTGATTCTGACGATAAGAGGAAGCACACCCACGATTCAGATGACAGGAAGAAACACAAGAAAGACAAGGAGAAGAGGAGAAGACATGATTCTGATTCAGATTAAACTTGAATAAATCCTTGTAGTTATTGTGTGCTTGCTATCATTTACCTTTAACAATTTCATTCTGATTGTTTGTGTTGGATTCAGTTTGTTCTGAATAGTTGTGTTGGATTCAGTTTGTTCTGTTGTTGCCAGTAGTGGAATATGCAAATTTGTGTTGTATTTAGAGGGAAAAGGGTCCAAATATACTCTTCAACTTCTATTTATTGGTTAGCTTCGTTTTCGGCTATTTATACCCCTGTCGTTACTAAAAATTAGCAAAGACGACCTAAATTTGATGGATGACTCTAAATCGACTTTGATTTTCAGATTTCACTTAAAATTAACTGATCTTAGGATAAATATTTTTGAAGTATGTGGATATAGTAGTAAGATATGAAAGAAGTAAACATACGAATAATTGTGGGAGATATAACATTCTAAAACCATTATAAATAAAAAAAATTATCATAAGAGTTTTGGATGAACAACGTAAAGAAGTCATGTTGCTTTCAAGTCTTTTACGTAAATATGATTGTTTCCAGCAATCGAGGGACTTTTTTGGCCATTCTCTAGAAGGTTGGTCCATGACGAAATTATCAATGAAAAAAATAATTTAAACTATTAAATTATTCTATCCAAATAAAAAATAAAAAAATACTGACTTTTCCACTACTCTAAATAATATAATAATAATAATAATTCTTGGGAAACCATTAAAGCAAAAAAAAAAAAAAACCCAAAAAAGAGCCCAAAGTGGAAAAAGGAAGAGGAATTCTCACAAGGCTCTTTGCTTTGTTCTTATTCTGTAATCTGTACCCATTTCTGCTTAGGATTTGTTAGGCACATAGGAAAAAAGGGGAAACAAACCTTTTTTTTAGAATCTTTACTTTGACTGAAATTTGATCTATTGATTTGTTAAACTGTTAATTGAAAGATCGATTCTTGTTTTGTGTGAAATTTGATTGAATTTAGCAGGGAGGAAAAAGATGGTGTCTGCAAATAGGGAGATGGCTGTTTACTGTTTTGATACATTGGTGTCTCACTACAACAAGGAACAACCTCCTCCTCCTGCTTTTGATGAGGGTGAACAGTAAGCTAATTTTTCTCTTTGCTCCTTTTTGTTTTAGCTTAAAATTAGAGACACCCATATTGATATTCTTGCAACGTTTGTGTCTTTTGTTATTTTCTTGTATGTGGGGTGTCTTGAATTGTTGTATGCATGTATATGAGTTGAGCTTCTTTTTAGAGTTGGATGTGGAGGGTGCTTACCATCTGAGCAACCATATGTGAGTTGACCTTAGATGAAGAAGTGATGATTTATATAGCCGACCATAACTTGATTGGGAGTTGGGATTGAGTCCTAATTGTTGTTTTTGTTGCAATGTGTGAGCATATCTTTATTACCCTTTTGTGAATGTGACATATTTGTGAGATATGTTTAACTATGCATGTATATGAGTCGAGTTTAAACGAAGAGGTGATGATTCATATAGCTGTCCCTAACTTGGTTGGGACTGAGTCCTAATTGTTGTTGCTATGTGAACATATCTCTGTTACCCTTTTGTGGCATAGTTTGTGGGGAATGTGTAAATTCCCTCCTGGAGATATGTACAATTTCTCTATCTTTAGATTGGAATGAGTTAGATTCTTTTGTGCAAGTTACTTATTCAAGTGTTTACAGGGGAACAATTTATTTTCTTGGTTGCATGGTGCTGAGGCCTTGGAATAGGAAGGGTCAATGCTGTTTCAATCCTTTTGTGTTCTTGAATCTGGAAAATTACTTGTTTATTTTGTTGTTTAGTGCCAACTGGAAATGATGTGCTCGCTAGATGTGATTCTAACTTTTACTGATAAAAAAAGATGTGATCTTTAGCTTCTTTCATTCCAATTGCATCACTTGTTACTCTTTATAAGTGTTGATTTGTCATGGCCTTTTCAAAATTGTCTTTTCCTTTATATCAAAACATTTTTTTGAAATAAGATTTTTATGTAGGGCTTCCTTTTCTATTGGAAGCTTCCCTTTCGTTATATTCCCTCCATCCCACCCCCACATCCACCACCAAATTTCTAATCGTTAGTCTTCCTTGTAACATCTTTTTTTTTCATCAAGTGAAAGTCTGTGTTCCACGAAGCTTGTTCTGTCTATGTATTTTGTGCTCATGACAAAATGTTCTTAGTATAGTCTTAATAAGTTGGAAAACGCATCTTCTTTTGGACAGGGTAAGGATTTTTTGGTGTCCCTTTTTGTAAGCTAACATCATTCTTAGTCTTTCATCTATAACTCATGAAATGGCAAACCAATACGAAAATAAATTTGAATTTTGCTCTCATGTGGCTCAAACTGCATTTCAGCCCACTGTTTGTGACTTGGAAGAAAGTGGTGAATGGTGGGGAGCCTCGTTTGCGCGGATGCATCGGCACTCTGGAAGCTCGCTGCATTGTTAATGGTTTTAAGGATTATGCTCTGACAAGGTAGATTGCAAGTGAAGTTCTTATATTTGAATTACTTTTTTATTACTCTTTGCAATTCTATTTCATGTTTGTTAGCTAATAAATAGGAATGATGTTAAGATAATTGAGCTTCATTATGTGACAAAGAATTTGTTGAATCAAAGCTGATGCAAAACTGTTTGAAGGATTACATTAGTTGTTTGGCTTGTGTATGTTTGATACATTTTCTATATACAATTTATTGGACACTTCTTGGGCTTCTGAAAGCATTCTATTTCATACTGGTAATGTACTATATTCATGATGCAGTATGTTAGTTTGCAGATAAATGAATCTTGAGATTTTTTGCACTTTAATCTCTTCGGTTTCACTGTTTGAGTATAAATGACGTTTTACACTTCCTTTTCCTTGTGCTGACTTGCTTTGAAACCTTAAGTTTGTCACACTTTGTTCAATAAAAACTTATGTTATATCTTATGACACTGTATCTACGTATTTACATATTTAAATTCATCTGCAGTGCTCTCAGGGACCGTCGTTTTCCTCCGATACAGGCTAAAGAGTTACCTACTTTACAGTGTACAGTTTCAATTCTCACTAATTATGAGACTGCAGCTAACTACCTTGATTGGGAGGTACTGCTTTTGAACATACTTTGAATCTCTGATTCTTTAATCATGGAGGAAATTTACATGTTTGTATGCTTGACATATATCTTTTTGTGATTGCGTCATGGCTTTGTGGAGCAAACTCATGACCACCAAAAGAATTCAAATAAGAAGCAAATTTTGCCATAATTTAGACCGTCAGATTTCACTTCTTAGAATTGTGTTGAAACATTGCCTGCATTATTTGTTTCTGAGATGTTATACTGTACTTGGATGGGATGGTAGAGCTTAGTTTTGTTTGGAGTGGCATGCTATTAAAAGTTTGTTACACAAGCATGACAATCGAAACTGCCTTTGGACTTGTATAACTCCCTAAACATGTAACGTGAAGCTTAGTACAGAGTCGTCCTCATGAGAATCTGAATTCTGAAATCAAATGTCAGTCATCATTTAAAATTTTCGAAACTCTCCTATTGTTTTTTAGATGATTCACCTTCTGTATGCTCTTTTGCTTGGGTAAGGTGGTCTGTGGTCATGATTTGTCAGTGTGTAAATCCTCATCATTGTTGACATAATCATATGAGAAATTTTTTTATCTACCTGCATCCCTTTTTCTCAACTTTGACCACTTGGCCACAACTGTTTCTCTCTTGTTGGTTTGCTGTAGTACTATTTTGTTCTCAGGAATGTAATGGCTTTGTTCAGGTAGGGAAGCATGGGATAATTATTGAATTTACTGACCCTAACTATAACACAAGAAGAAATGCCACGTACCTACCTGAGGTGGCCGCTCATGAAGGTAATTTTCTTCTCCCTTACCTATCACCGACGCAGAATGTTGTGCATCTTTTCTACTTAAGTTTTTCTTGCGCTTGTTGAACTAGTTGAGCTGCAAGATGAACTCACGGAATTTTGTCTCCAGGGTGGACCGTTATAGAAGCAATTGACTCACTCATACGCAAAGCAGGTTATAATGGACCTATAACAGAATCCTTGAGGAAGCAAATCCATCTAACTCGATACCAGAGCACATTATTTACTATGCAGTACAGTGAATATGTGGATCATGTGAAGGAAACCCGAGGTCTCGATCCAACTACTAACGGTGTGAAACCTTGAATGTATGGATTGTTTGGAAGAATCTTCCACCTAAGACCAGTAGATTATTTTGGTTAAGTGGAAGATAAACCATTCTAAATTCATGGTTGGAATATGCTGTTATAAATTCCAACCCTCTCTAGTGATTGTTTTCATAAATGTTTTACGTTGTTCTTCAAGACTGAAACTGAACTCATTTTCAGTGCTAGGTGCACCCAAAAAAATTGGACTTCAACAGTTCCTTTAGAAAGCTGCATTTGTGACTATGTTGTTATAAATATAACTGTCTGCTTTCTGTAGTTAAAAACTTATTCCTGTTGGCTATGTGCTTTAGTTTTCTACTTGAGAATTTGATATACAAATCTTGAATACTTTCAAATTGCTGTGGGAATAATTTGTAGTTATTGCTGGTGTCTAGTTATTTACATGACTATTGTTGGGCTATGTTGCTCGGACTCTTCAATAAGTCTACAGGTGTGTGTCGGATACTCCAAAAGCAGTGCATTTTGGAGAATCCAACACTGGTGCGACAATATTTTTGGTGAGTTTGAGCGACATAGCAATTGAGTGAAGGTTGAGATTTTAGGTTCTTTCCAGATTTTCGCTCTCGTTAAGAAAGCATCCATCTTGGGGCCTATTGAATTTTCTTGGATATTTGTGCTCTGCAAGTTGAGAACTCTTTTTTTGTTTCTTGAGTCTTATATATAATGTCAAGGCAATGCTATGTCTATCAGAGTAGCAAAACTCGGTGTTTATAGTAGAAATTGAGCTACATGGTGCATATAGTATGCATTACATAAATCTATTAGAGAATGCTTAAGTATAGTATGTGCCAGCGTGACTTGATGGTCAATGAAGTGAGTGAGGGAAAAAGATTCCAATTAAGTAGATAAATTATTAGGTGATTTCTTTCTATCTATTGATGGGGAGAGGTATTAGGTATATATGTTGGTTGGAAATAGCAGATAACCGAGGTGTGCAGAACTTGGCTCAAACACTCTAGTACTCGAGTCCCCCACCCCTTACCCTACCATGTCAACCCCCTACCACACTCCTACCTCACTCGTCACCTCCCCACCCCCCCACCCCACCAACTCCCAACACACACAAATTCATTTCCATCATTATAGTGTTTGTCTAAAATCATACATAAATGTTCAACAACATAAAACATATTTGATGTGGATTCACGAAAAATTTAGGGAAGTGCGGTATATGCAGATTTTACTCCCGTCTTGGGAGCTAGAGGCAAATTATATTACGCAGATATTGATATAGTAGGTATGAATGCTATTGCAACATCATATCCAACGTAATTCCACAAGTTGGTACGAAGATAATATATATTTAAAAGTCAAATTACCAAAAAACACGTTGTATAAGTTTAGCATCTTAATCTTCCTTTTGGGTGTTTGTGTAATTTAGCATAAATATATTGCACCATAAAATATTAAAATCGAGCTTTTTAAAATTTTTCTTAAACATTTTGGATGGAAAAATAGGGGAGGAAATTATAAGGTGCCGAATAAATCTCAACAATAAGGTAAAAATACAAATAGTTAATCAACTGAGGTATTAAAATTTCCGAAACTAAAACTTTAAAATTCCAAACTATACCGATCTAATTTAATATGAAAATAAGTTAATAATATAATATTTACAAAAAACGAAATTACCAAAACGTACAATGCCCAGCCCTTGCGTATGTAAACCGCTCGACCAGTTTAATTAAAGTCAAATCACATAATTAACACTGCTAATCATAATTCATAATACAGTTTAACCTCAACTCCTCGACTCCATCGCTGTTAAAGACAAAGACCCCCCCCCCCCCCCCCACCACCACGACGGCCGCACCTCTTCTGCGAAATCTAAAGCTCCATTTTCAGTCGTGTACACTAAGTAATCGCCATTTTTCCAACTCAGGTACTCTCTTTCTCTCTCTTGTTTATGTAATTTTTGACAATTTTTCGGCACAAATTGTTTCTAGCAATTGTCTATTTTGAACTTTGTCGGCGACGATCTGATCGGAAGTATTGATAATTGGTATGATATTGGTGTTTCTACGGTAGTTAATTGTAGATAATTTGATCTTCGTTGTACGGATTTGAATTGTAGATTCATATTTTTGATTCGACTCTCTGTTCGGTTATTATATTTGAGTTTGCGCGTATCATATTATGTTTTCCCTATTTTGCTCCCACATTTAGACTCTAGAAATTGAGGACTTCGGTGAAAGTACAAGCGAGATTTTTTTTTTTTTTTGATAGATGCAAAAACAATTATGCTTGAAGAACTTTTTTTTGTTAAATTTGAAGCATAATCAATTTAGTTTAAGGCGAATGTTGTAGTCTCTAATCTCTTGAAAAAGTTTTTTTTTTTTTTTTTGTGTGTGTGTTCATTTTTATGGTGGATATTTGCATGCAACCCTGATTTGGCTGGTCAATCTCACCACAGCTGAAGCCATGACAATTGTGTGCTTACTCTGCTCCTTTTCGGTCTCAGAAATGTAAGATTTCAACCAATTAGTATCCACCGCCAGCACACCACTGTAAAGTTCATTGGATTCTCACCTGCACTGGTTGAATCTTTATATGACTTCCCGAAACTCCACCTTTTCTTGTTTCTCTTTTTGGATGAATTCCATATGTTGTCTACATTTTGTTTGTCTTTCTTCATCTGTAGCAACCACTTGAACCACCTCGTAGCGTTACTCGTTTCCTTTTTAATTTTGAAGCATTATAAATTCAGTGAAGGTGAATGTGGTAGTCTAGTCTCTAATCTCATGGAAAAGCTGATTTTTTTTTTTTTTTTTGTGTTAGATATTTGCATATCTTAGTAAGGGATTTAAGACCAGTCTTTTTGAATTACAGGCATCAAATTGAAGTTGTGATTGAAAATGAATCCAAAAGGTTTGATTTATAGCTTTGTTGCGAGAGGGACTGTTGTTCTAGCTGAGCATACACCTTATTCAGGGAATTTTAGTACCATTGCTGTCCAGTGCTTGCAGAAGCTCCCTTCAAATAGTAGCAAGTATACATACTCATGCGATGGTCACACCTTCAACTTCCTTTTAGATAGTGGATTTGGTATTCATTCTTCTTATATTTTTTATGTTGTATATAATTTATTTTTGGTTAACTGGATTCTGACTAGTTTGCTACCAACACAATTTTGCAGTCTTCCTAGTTGTTGCTGATGAACCAACAGGAAGAAGTGTACCGTTTGTGTTTCTTGAAAGGGTTAAGGATGATTTCAAGAAACATTATGGTTCAAGTATCAAAAATGATGGCGATCCACATCCTCTTGCTGATGATGATGAAGAAGATGATGATCTATTTGGGGATCGTTTTAGCATTGCGTACAATCTTGACAGAGAATTTGGGTGTGTATATTTAATTTTTTTCACCTACATATATTTGTAGCAGCTAGACTTAGTATAGAGTCCAAAATCAGCCAATTAATTTGGATTATTTATCCTGGAATTGCTAGGCCAAAACTTAAAGAGCACATGGAGTACTGTATGAACCATCCTGATGAAATGAGCAAGCTCTCTAAATTGAAGGCTCAGATCACAGAGGTCAAAGGAATAATGATGGACAATATTGAGAAGGTAAAGTGTTAATGTTCTTTCTCTTATTTTTGATGGAAAGGGTGCATCTATGGTGCATCTATAGTCTCTCGCAAAATTATGTTGGTGATGATCAGGCTCTTACATCAAATAGGGAAGATGACTGGGTATTATTACTCCAAGTAATTGTCAGGAGTAGCTACACTATCTGGTAGTTGACCATTTTGTATTAGTTAGTTCGACCAGTGTTATTAAAAGCGAAAAGCGCAAAATAGCTCTAAGGTCCATTGGGGCTTTAAGCACAAATAAATGTGGGCTTTTATGAGAAAAAACACAAATGTAGAAAAAGTACAAATATGTATGTTTAGACCAAGACCAAGACTAATAATAATAAGAATAAATAACAAATGTATGGACAAAGAATTTGAAATTCGTTTTATGATAAAGTGAAATATGAATTGTTAAGTGCCGCCTCTTTCAAGAGATGCTCATTAGCAAGAAGTATGACTTAGAAACTTGATGACGACACTGAAGCGCATTTTAAGCGGGACAAAGCACTTAACATATTTTGCACCTTGCTTCAGGGCTTAAGCACTCTTGAAGTGCACCTTTACCATATTTTTTATGTAACAAATTGTTGTACTGGTACATCATCAGTAAATCTTTACCTTCTCGATAAAAGATAACACAAAACAATGAACCAATTGGTGTATATAGGATATACATATTAGTTAGAAGTAAAGTTAGTTATTGATGTTATAATTATGTCTTGTGCTTTATTACAGTCCAACACACAAGTGATATTGCCTTCTTTGGGCCTAGATTGCACGATATAGAATACCACTAGGGTCTAAGGTTAGTTTTGTTATATATTCTACATCTTTTTCATGGTGTACTGATGCAGGATTTGCCTAGGGTATTACATATACTCCCCATCGAGAATGAACTTCTTTGTGAGGTTCATCCCACAATTATCTCAAAAGTATTGGATTCGACTAACCTAAGTTGAGGCTTGTGTTCGCCTAGTTTGCCCCAACACCTATCTTAATAGTGAGAGATTTTTCTAAACTCAATTGAAACCTGAGGTTTGCCCCACCCAAGGCTGCACAGCAACAGTTTTATACCAACGTTGTCACAATCCAATTTGGGGTCCTGACCAATGCAAAGTGAGACTTGGCTTACCCAGCATAACAACCCATTTTCACGATGAAAATTTGGCAGTCTCATCCAAATCTCAAAACAATGAGTGATGCATTCTTATGAGTGGAACATTGACAACGATTATCGAGAAAGAGATAGGGAGGGAAAGGAGGAGAGGTGGTGAGAGCAAAGAGCTATTTTCAATCTAAGAAGGAAAAAAAACCCATAGAACTTGTAAAGTACGCTGGAGATTCTGTTTTTTGATAGCTCTAAACTTGGGTAAGAAAAGAATTTCTTAAAAACATGGTTTTTGGGGTTCTTGGCACCAAGAGGTAAGTTTTAATCCCAAAAACTTGTGGTTCATTATTTAATTGATATAGTAAACTGGATTATGGATTGAAAGAACAATAATGTGTTAGAATTGAATATGTGAAAACTAAGGTTGATAAAGTTAGGGGAATACCTAAACGTGTCCTTTTCTGATGAAGTTTTAATATGAATGAATAGGATATTGTAAATTAATTCTGCAATTGGAATTCTCGCGGGTTTAGCCTTAAACATTGGACAATTGGGAATTTAACTATAGTTTGACCTAAGGAAGATAGTTGTGATCTTGTTCAAATTAACACATCAATTGATTTCGATTGATTCTAGACTGTTGAAGAAGTCAATTGATTGGCTTACAAGCATCAAGTTTGGGGAGAAGGAAGCTTGTGCTGTGAGTGGTAGCTCTTCTTTAGCTTGCGTTTTCAACTATAATATCCTTTAAAAAACATTTCCTGCAATAGTTTGTTGCATGAGGCAAATAGAATTATCATTGATATATTAATAAGTGTGATATTTTGAAACATGAGCTTCATTGTAGTGACATACAAGTTATGAAATTCTTATATGAGATATAACTTGTGGATATCATATGTTTCTATATTATGAATAAGTTATTAATTATGCTTGTTCACCTCTATGTCAAATTGTCAATATTCCCATATGTATGATGGGAACAAGGTCTGCTGTTATAGAAGAGCTTCAGAGGTAGATGTGGATTCAGTTCGAGCTAAGTTTATAGGTATTGTCTAAGAATAGAAACTTTATAGAAAAATAGAGCACTGAACTGAACTATACCTGTTCTAAGGTATATGAACATTGTGATACCATATAAGGGTAGTAATATTGTCAGCTGGGGGAATTTTTAAGCCTCGTGGACTTGTACAATTACGCTTTAAATGTTGATAAAGCATCTGCTAGCAGGAATAGAAAAGGTAGCCACCAAGTCCCTTTCGCAGTAGGACTGATTGACGACATGGCTATGATGACAATAGTAGTGAGGTTGAGTATTGATTTTGACTTTGCAAACTCTGCATAACTTGAGATGCTAAACATATTTTGATAAAGAGTACGAAGTTTTAAGAATGCTTTCCAATTTATATATCATTTTGACTTTAATGTTACATTTATTAGATAGTTAATGTATATAGTAGACTTAGTGTCCCACATAGGAAAAGACAAATTAAGTACTGTGTAGATAGATACAAGTAAAAATAGGCTCAGTGTAATACAGCAGAGTGCATCTTAATAATATGTTTCCCGTGCTTTCTCAAAATTTTGATTTTAAACTAGCATGTGTTCTGTATTGTATATGTATAAACATGTCACCAAGAAAACAATTATGGTTGAGTTATCCACTCTTCAGTCAAATGTGATTGATCCCCTCTTTCCATCATTTATAGATTCATGGCTTAATTATATCTTTTTTTTTTTACTGTTAATTGGGTTGATTTTTTGCGGTCAGTACTTCTTTTCGTCGATACTTTTCACCTTAGTTTTTATTCTTGTATTTGTGTAACCTGTTTTTGAAAAGGCTTTTCTTGAGCCAAGGGTCTATTGGAAATAGCCTCTCTATCTCACGCAAGTTAGGGGTAAGGAATGCGTATATACACCCACCCTCCCCAGAGCCCACTTGCAAGATCACACTGGGTATGTTGTTGTTGTATTATTGACTTCGATACTATTTTACTATAGACGTGTGACACTAGGAGAGGATTGATAGAGTAAATCCAACACTTTCTGTGCCACCAATAAACTTCTACTGTTTTTGTTAGACTTCTCCATTATGATGTTTTAAACCTGTTTCTGGAGTTCTGCTCCCCAACTTTGGTCCTGGGGATTGTAGAATATGTTTTGCAAGTATTCTGTCAGCTAACTACTCAAGTACTGAACATTTGATTGCTAGTGTCTTTGGTTTGTGGGTGGTGATGTTGGTGGCTATCATGTATGTTGTGGTGAAGGATTGGTTGATGACAAGATTATTGGAATGCTCCGGTTCCAAAATAAAAAAAAGGGATTATTGGAATGCTCCTGTTACAGAGGAGACTACAGAATTTTTGTTTTGAAAATGGTAGCCTTGCTAGGTGATACCTCATTTGGCACCAATAAAGGCCCTAAATTGGATCACTGTTGGGTTCGGTTAGTTATCGTTGTCATACTTGTATTAGCATATTACACAGAGATTTATATGCATAGGGACTAAAATAAGAGAACCCTCCAGAGTTAGAGAACTCGTGGAATGCAATGGCTCCATACAACCAACCCAACTAGTGTAGGGTTGAGCCATAGTTGATTGAAACATACAAGCATAAACTGGTAGCAACCAGAGAATATTAAAGCTTCTAGATGTAGAGTTAGTTTTTGAAAAAGTAATCTGAATTTGTAATATTGGTATTTCTTTGGTGATAATGCTATAGTTGGTTTGTCTGAAAAATTTCTCATTGCTTGAAACTCTTGGATGAAATGACAGTCTGCATTTTGTAAAAATATCAGAAGAACATGTATTTGCTTCTGAAAGTGAAATTTGTTGACACCACTTTATTCACCTTACAGAATTTATTAGCATTTTTTGTATTGCATTTCTGAAGGTGTAATGCTCTACATCCAATTAGTGATGGAGATTTACATAAGAATTGAGGATTGCATGTATGTTCAAGAAATTATAAGGTAAACTGGGATGACAGTTCTCGACTAGGTGAGGTGGGGATTTTCTTTAATCATCCAGCTTCCATGGCCGGATGTGCTTTGATGAGTTTGCAAACTGCAGTCTTTTCTGCATAAATTAATTTTTTTTCCGGACTAGTTCTATTCAAATGGAAAATCAGTTCATGAGGTACAAATAAGTTCACTTCATAAATTATCATGTGGAATTAGTGATAGATAGATATCCTCATAATCACAGGTCTTAGGCTTTTAGTGACCAAGGGAATGCCGTCAAAGTTGCCTAACAGTGGGTGAGTGCTTAGATCTTACACAAAAATAAGAGGTTGCCTCGTTTGGGAGAATTGAGAAACAAATATTAGTTCATCCTAATAAGCCGGATCTCAGTTAAGTGCTCTTTTGCTTGATTCATTTCCTGACACGCCATACTAAGTGGCTATTTTTTTTTTCTTGTTTTTGGCCAACATTTTATAGAAGGAATATATCAAGAAATGATTATGTAAATCAAGTTTTGAGAAAGGTAAAACTGGAAAATTGGAGTCTGTTTGAAAAAATCAATGTTGCATTCACTTCAGTATGTTTTTTAATTATGTTCTTTCTTCCTGATTCTGGGTGAAATTATGTATTAAAGACATTTTGCATTGCAGGTTTTGGATCGGGGTGAGAAGATTGAACTGCTAGTGGATAAAACCGAGAACCTTCAGTTCCAGGTATGTGCTACTTTACAGAGTATTTGCACTTAAAAATAACCTTTGCAATTGTGCTGATTTGCAACTGTGAATGCGCTCAGGCCGACAGCTTCCAGAGGCAAGGAAGGCAGCTTCGTCGCAAGATGTGGTTTCAGAACCTTCAAATGAAACTAATGGTTGGAGGTGCTATTGTAATTTTCATTATCATCATTTGGCTTTTCGCTTGTGGAGGATTCAAATGTTAAAAGGGATTTCGACGTAATCATTTGGGAATAGTACACTTTTATCTTTCATTTCTGTAGTGTACAAAACCTTTCTTGTAAATGTGAGACAATGCTGCGGACGCTTTGTTTTGGTGACTTAATACTATGGTATGGTACCTGTTAGTGTACGTATTGTTAGCTATTCGTGTGTAATTAGCTTAACAATTTCATCATACGATTATAAAGAATGGCTCTGCGTACAGGAAAAGCAAGAACAACTACTAAAAATCTGACAAAATGTGTGGAGATTTTTGTAATATCTGTTTTTCAGCTCTTTTATTGCTTATTGCTGTTCAAGAAACTGTGACTGTGTTTCATACCTGACAAACTGCTAGTACTATATTATTTGTGCATGATGCTTCATTATTCCTAAAACTAGTGTGACATTAGACATGACATAAATGAAAAATTTATGTCCATTTGTAAAGACATCATTAGAGTGATTGTATTGATGCTTAAGAATAGGAATATGTTGTGCCACTCAACATGATGTAGTAGATATCGGGTGTTGGTTTATCAGTCATTATTGATCATTATCGGTTTGATTATTGGTTTAACCGTTAAGATTTGACACACAAAAAAATAATTGAAAATTACTTAGAAATAAGGTGACAATCAAATGAACTACGCACATGACAGATTGCATCTTTCTCAACAATAAACACTGAAACATTGTAGAATAATCGAAGAGTTTAAAACAATTAGAAATAAAAGTATGAAACTAAATTCTAAGTCAAGAATTTTATATATTGAATGGTATAAATATAATTTATCAATCTATTATCGGGCATTTGATTAACCCATTAAGAAAAACCTCAAACCGTTAAAAATTGATAGTCTCATTATAAAAAGATCTATATCATTACTGTTCCGCTATATCTATAACCCATTATCGATAAATCAATAATTTTGTGATTTGTTAACCAAATTCAGAAACCATCCTGTTTGATTCTGACACTTGACAAGAATGACTATTGGGATTTGGGGCTGGGGTAGGTGGGCCGTAGTCTTGATATTATTGCTGTAATAGAGATATTTTGAATTCTCGAGAAGTGTTATAACTTTTTTTATTAAAGATGTTTTTTTTTCCCAAAAAATATTAAATTCAAGTATTTTGATTAAAAATAAAAGATACTTATCATTGCACCATAACATTTGATGATCTCCCTTCAAGCAAGCCGATCAATAAGAATAATCTCTAAAAAAAAATTAAAACATGCATAAAAACAATAGTAATTTTTTAAAAATGACAAAAACATGAATTCTTAATTCATGCTTTGTTGCTTGATTAACCTCTCATGTTCTTCTTTAATAAGCAAGTAATATTTTTTTAAAAAATTAATCAAGAAAGCCAAAAAGTTTTATTTAAGAGAAAATACAATGTCACTTACATAAAACTTATAATATACAATAACAATATTCACTAACCTATTCAAAAATCAAAATCACAATAGAGCTTCAGTAAGCTATATTCAAGAATCAACATTGAAATATGAATGTAGATTATGTTACTGTTTTTTTCATTATACTTGGAATTTTAGTGTCCTAATTATAAGTGTATTAGAGATTGGAATATTGAATCAAAGTATGTGTCTGATAAAATTAATAGATTAAGTGTACTAGAGATTGGAATATTGAGTCAACGTATGGTTTTGATAAAATTAATAGCCTAATGTACTGATGATTGGAACATTGAATCAACGTATTTATCTCACAAAATTAGTAGCCTAAATCTAAATTTTAATAAAAACACTTAAATAGACACATCTATATATAAGAACAATAATAACTTATAGTTGTCTTTTTTTTTTTTTTCCTAATGTACAATTTGTTTTTGAGTAATATTCTTCAAAGACATAATTTTTTTAATTTTAAATAATAAATATTAAGTATTATTTATAAAGGTAAAAGTGAAGTCTAGTTAATCCAACGTTAGCCATTTGTTTGTACTACGTGATCTTAGATGATGTTGTAAAAGTTGAGTTGTTTAATTCAAAGTCTAAAATATTTTTGATAAAAAGTAAATAGTATTTCTTCCTTTTTCTCCTTTTATACAGTATTATGTACCTTATTGTTTTATTTTTTTATAATCTTCAGTATTATTTTAAGCAAAAAATTATTTATTATATAAATTCTGTACCTTTTTGTTTATAATCCTCAAGTTTGTTTCAAGTGAAAATAAAATCATAAAATTCAAGTAAAAAAATATTTGGACCTAAAGGAAAGGCATTATTAGTTGAAAATTTTCAAAAACAACAAATATTAGGCCTTAAATAGAACTTCATAGCTATATTTTCAATAATTACAATTCGTAGCAATATTTTTATTTGTTATGCATTTGTATTTTTATATTTTTTTGTAGATTTTTAAAAAAAAAATACAAATACATAATGATGTATCAAAATGAATACATATTAAGAAGAGAGAGGCGAGAAAGATCGAGAGGAGGAGAAGGCGAGCGAGATGAGAGAGGGAGGAGAGAGGATTGTATTTTGTATTGTATTAAGTATTTATTTAATGCACAACTATTTTCTATTCCGTATCAATTGTATTTGGACATACAACGAATACAATTGTATTCATCATATCTTTAATTGAATACAATTGATATAAAATACATATTATATACGTATGAATACAAATACAATTGATATAAAAATATATATACAATTTTTCGAATATAATTAATATAAAATACAAAACTCTCATTTATATTTGATTGAATACAAATATAGGTGATTCTTAGGCAGTAATTAGGTAGCTGAATTGAAAATCATCAGGTACTTGGCCGAAGCAATTTGATGAAACGGAGAATTTGTGCAAGAAAACACTGGAGTTTAACGGAGAGGGCGAGAGAGAAGGAGAGAGTTTGCTATAAAAACGATATATTGCTATTTATTATTATATTTTTAAACTATAACTGTTTTCATAAATAAGTTGAAATTTTCGACTTGTTCAATAACTTTTCTTTATTAGTTTCACCTTGAGCTATCCACATGAATTAAACTACGTTCGAAATAAGACAACATTAAGAAATTCTCAAAGCGAACCCATCAATAAGATTAGTTCCTCAAAGAAATTCTCTTAATAATATAAAGATAAAATAGGTATAAAATAAACAAGTAAAAATATATATAACCATTAAAAATAATAAATATATGAGTAAATTTTAGGTTTAACAAACATAAAAATCATATTTGTATGTTATAGCTATAGTTTGTATAATTGCGCTTCATAGCAAACTTTATGTTTGCTATGACTATTAATATGTATATTTCGGTATACATATACAAAAGAAGCAATTATATAATCTGTTTCGGTATACATATACAAAAGAATCAATTGTATAATATGTGTTTGTATAAAACGAGGAAGAGAGAAAGACAAAAGAAAACTGGGTAGGAAAGATCTGTATTTGTATAATTATAAGTGTATAGGATGAAAATATATGTATTTGTATTTGTATATGCAATTTTCTCTCGCTTTGTGCAAACACAAATGCAATTTATACATTTGTATTTGTATAAAGTGAGAGAGGTGAGTGAGAGTGGCGAGCGAGATTCTCTGGGGAGAGAGGCGAACGAAAAGATATGTATATACAGTTTTCTCTCACTTTATACAAACACAAATGCATTTTATATATTTGTATTTGTATAAAAGTGAGAGAGGCGAGGGAGAGACTGCCAGCGAGAAAACGAGAGTGGCGAGCGAGAATTTCAGGGAGAGAGGCGAATGACAACAGTTTGCTACAGGTTACAATTAAATCAAACTATGGTTATAACATTTAATTTGAATTAATAGTTTGCTATTTTATACAATTTTTCCAAAAAAGAATATAGCGTAAATTACAAAAATAAAAAAAGAAAAAGAAAAAGGACACCGGATGCAAAATGCAAAAAAAAAAAAAAAAAAAAAAAAAAACTAATAATAAATAAATAAATAAACTTATATTTTCATAATGATAGATTTCTTGAATTTTGACCAAATTAAAGCATAACTGCTCAAGTGGGATCCCAAGCTTATTCTTGTTATTAATTAATTCAAATATTATTATCAATCTTAGGAGGCATTCGAGAAATTTATTTTAAAAACTATTAATTAAATCAGAAACATAAAAAATAATATCTTTGAATAAGAATTATAAATTCGAATGGATTTTAATTTGGATGAATTTGTTGTGTTTTGATTTTCAGTGCCTTTATCAATAGAATTGTCATTCGTTTATATATAATTGTTTTTCTTTCACGACATGTTTACATTTATATTTCTTGATTTTTACTTTTTTTTTTTAAGAGCACGTTCTTTAATTACGCTTTAGAGTTAAATATTTATTTTAAAAAGGGACCAAAACATGAAATAAATAAATAAGCGCTACAAACCCTTCTCTACTAAGGAAACAACATAGAAAGTAAATTTGATCACATGACTCGAAGTCAACAATTTAAATTTCTCTTATTTTCTAGATCTGATATTTAATTAATAGTTCAATCTATTTTATTTTCTTGGTTTGATTTACATTCATATACTATTAGAATATAAGTTTTTCAATAAAATTAACAAGTCAATTCTAGCAAACACAAAACCAAAATGATAACAATTTCATAGATATAAAAAAGCAACATATCTAGTGCCCCTCTTGGCTATTTCTAATACCCCTTGCAACAAAATTAACTTGAAAATTCAAAAACATAACATAATTAAACAACATCAATAATTTGATGAAAATGACAAAAACATAGATTCTTAATTCATGATTTTTCTACTTCATGAGCTGCCTCTTTTCCTTCTTCATCAAGTAAATAATCTTGAGGTTTCCTCTTCTCCCTTTGATAATTCTTTTCCCCTTGCTATTTGGCTCTTCTTCCACTTCATTTTCTGTCTCCACCTCTTCCTCCTCCTCTGCTTTCACATTCTCTAGAGAGAAAAAAAACACACGAAAAGGAAAAAATGAATTTAATTATAAGAAAGAAGAAAAACAAAACAATAAACAATCTGAATTTCATTGGTCCCACTAATTTAGATTTATACATTTTTTTTTAAAAAAAAAAAGAGAGGGGGGGGGGGGGAGGGAGTTCTAGTTGTATTTATAAAAGAGCACTTCATTTCAAGGTTCAAATTTCGAGACATCTGATTAAGAGTAATAGAATCTTAACCATTTGACCGTATCCTTGGAGTGGTATAAACAATATTTAATGAAAATTAAGCGGGGGAGGGTGGGGGTGGGGAGAGTTTCGAACGCTCATCATAAAATAGCACTTCATTTCAGGGTTCAAATTTTGAGACATCTGGTTAAAGAGTGACAAAATCTTAACCATTTGACCGTACCCTTGGAGTGGTAAAAACAATATTTGATGAAAATTAGGGGGCGGTGGGGGGGGGGGGGGAGTTACGAACACTCATCACAAAAGAGCACTTCATTTCAGGGTTCAAATTTCGAGACATCTGGTTAAGAGTGACAAAATCTTAACCATTTGACCATACCCTTGGAGTGGTAAAAGCAATATTTAATGAAAATTGGTGGTGGGGGAGGGGGGGGGGGGGGAGTTTCGAACACTCATCATAAAAGAGTACTTCATTTCAGGGTTCAAATTTCGAGACATTTGATTAAGAGTGACAAAATCTTAACCATTTGACCATGCCCTTGGATGGTAAAAACAATATATAATGAAAATTAAATTTATTTATTTTTAAATTCAAATAAAAAGTGAGTAATCACCACTAGTTTCGTCAATTTTTTGCTCTGGAGAAGGCATACAAAAAGTTGGTGCTGCATTTGTGAATTTTGTTAATTGGACTGGATTTGTTTTCAAAAGGTCACTAAGGCTAACATACTTATATTCTCTACTCATGATTTTCTTTAGAGAAAGAAAAAAAAAATGAAAAATGATATGTTTCTTTATTGAAAAACTGATTTTGGGATGATATATATAGCCAAAATAAAATGTAAATAGATTTATGTAATATGATTGAATTATGAATAAAGATTGTGTGACTGCTTTTACTATCCACGTGATATTAATGTCTTAATGGTAAGTATGTTAAAGAATAATTAGAATGTTAAATCAAAGTATATTCGAAATAAGTTTGTCGTAAGAGTTAAAGATATTTTAAAGACATATTATATATGTTTAGTTAATGGTTAAAGACATATTGAAATTTTCATTTTTTCATGAGTTTTATCCTTCAATTATTTATTGTCTTTTTCCTATATAAATTATTATCATTTTATATATTATAATACACATCGAATGTGACTAAACTAAATATCAGTTGTTTTTTTTACTTGAACCATATATCACCATCTACTAAACTAAACGTGTTTTAATACAAGTTTAGGTAAGAAGGAAACATTTAATAGTTAAGGTGTGAAATTCACAAAAAATTATATTCAGTCTAGCTTACAATAATAAAAATATTTAGACAATAATAATTTTAAAATAAGATAGCATCCTCATTCTCTTGTTTCTAATTATATTGTGTAACCACATTCAATTTTCGAGTTTAAGGTTTTAAGTAGAAGTGTGTTTGAGCCAGTTGATTCAGTTTTTATTAAGATCAAACTAAATTGTAACTATTTTCGTTTGGTTGATTAGTTTTTTAGTTCTTCATTTTTTTTTTTAATCATGGGAGTGTGGTAATTATGTATACCTTATTTCTATCTTTGTGAAGGTAGAATGTTGTTTCCGATAGATCCTCGACTTAAGTAAAACATATCAAAGTAGGTTTGAAAAGAAAATACAGTAATAAAGAAAATGCAATAACAAATGTCGTTGTGTCCAAAACAATGAAGTAAAGAACAATATCAACAACAAGTAATACGAAAATTGGAACAAAGGAGACACCATGTTAATATAAAAGACTAAGATATTAGGAGAATAATAATATTGCTGATAAAGAAATTAAACAATGCTCAACTACCTACTAATAATTAACTTTTTACTCTAATTTTAAACCTCGATATCTTCTTATTTAGCTTCATGTCGTCGATAACCTGGGAGTCTTATTCCGGTATGTATTCAATAAAATCAACAAAATAAATTATCATAAAAGAATGTTTATCAAGTAACTTGTGAAGCTAAATTAGATACACATGATGCATCATATTTTATTCCATAATTATTCCTAAACTTCAATTTAGAGTTTAATCATTTTACAAAAACTATTATAATGTAGTTCTCTTATTCTAAAATATTTAGACGTTTGCTATATTATTCTTACTGTCTTTGTCCTTTTTAATAGCTTCTTTAATGGAAATTTAACCTTAGTTAATTATGACCAATTAAATACTGGTTTAGCTTGGTGGTATAATTCATGTTTTTTAAAATTAAACACTTAATGCTCTTGTAATATACAATTATTACTATTCAAGCTATATTTATTTAAAGTTTCTATTGTATAAAGAGGTAAGTATGTAATTTTAAATTACTAGGACTATATCGTCTATAACTTGAAGCATATTAATAAACCTATAAATAATATTTTTGAAATGAGAAATGTGCATTGCGTGATTGTAATTAATTGCAAACTACTTACAGATTAGTATAATGAGTTGGACTAGATTTATATTTAATAATAATTAGACCATTAGAAATTTCTTTGACCAAATAAGAAGATTCCTTTACTTTATGCAAGGAGTAATTAGTCATTTTCATTAAAAATGACATTTCAATACTATTTTCAAATTATAAAAAAAAGGATGAACAAAAAAAAAAAGTTAGGCTTGAAAATATAATATCTGCATTTAAATTTTCGACATATATACCTATTTAATGAATTTATTAATATAAGTTATTTGAGCAAACACTTACGGATTTGGTCTAACTCGTAACTGGCTATTAGCTAGACTGAAGTTCAAGTACATGTGACTAAAGTTCATATAATTACCGTTTAACCTTTTTTTTTTTCACTCAATTAGCCATTTTTGTTCGATTCTACTCATTAATGTTGCTTGAACTTCAGATAAAAATTGTTAGAGTCGGGATCCTAGGTTAGGGTCAAGTCTCCGGTTATTTTTATGTCCAATTCACAGAAATTTGGTTCAATTGGATGAGACGTCAATTTTTAGGCCATATTTGTGCCTCTCACACATCTCGCTCACCACTATTCTGATATTCCAGATACATTCGAATCCAACTAGATACATACAAATACATGTGTCTAGTGTAATTCACATGTATCTGAGATATATAACAAATCCTGCTCGCCTTTCTCATCATCTCGCTCACCTCTTTTCTTATTTTTGGTGTATCTGATAGCAAAAATATATGTATCTACGTGTATCTTCCTCAATATATGATAAAAAACTCTTAATTAATAGTAAGATACGTAATATTTAAAAGTGTAGATAATAATAGTATATCTGATAGTTGAGTATATCTAATTACGTAGTTTCTCGTTTATTGGACTTCCCTGCTGGAAAGGTCCTGATTTGTGCAACGGAGTTAGAAAACTTTATGTATTTGGATAATATTAAGCTAAATTAGATATCACTTAAAAATAAATTTATGTTAAATTGAGCTAATGATCTATTCAAATACGAAATTATTTTAGGCCAACTTATAAGATTATGATGAATTGGGCAGACTATCAATTTTGGGTCTTATTTGACATTCTTGCTGGTCCTGATTTGTGCAAAAGAGTTGGAAAACTTTAAATATGTGTATTTCATTCCACAATTTTTTCTTAAAAAAATTAACTGCGAAATTCATTATTCATATGTTGTTAAATTACTTGTAGTTAAGATTTTTTTAACGGAAAAAGGATAAATATATTTCTGAGTTATCATAAAGAATATGTGTATAGTACTCTTTGTTGTACTTTTAGAACATCAATGTCGACCTTATCGTTTAAATTTTGGAGCATATATACCCTTTATATTAACGGTGGGACACGTGTCTCAATCTTAATAAATATCAAGTCGGTTGTTAAGATTGAAACATATGTCCCACCGTTAGTATAATAAATGGTATATACACTCCAAAATTTGAACTGTAAAGATATTGATGTTCTAAAAGTATAACGAAGAGTATACGCATATCATTTATGATAGTTTGAAGACATTGACAAATTTTCCACCACCACAACCCCACCCCACCCCAGCCCCACCCCCTAATTTTGATACGTATAATTTAACCTACTTGACAAAAAAGTAACAAACTTTGTCTTATTTCGAAACTTTACACATTGGATCTCAGTCAGTCTAACTAATCCGAGGCAGCTTTTATAATGTTTCTCAACTGGAAAATCTTCTTTCGAGTTAAGTAACTTTGTATTTACGATTCGTTTTGGAGTCTGATTAATTCAGTTATATATTAAAAAATCATGAATTTGAGATAAATTGCATAGGCGGATGGATCTAGATCAGACTATATATAATCGCGATAATTATTAATTTTTATTTAGATCTTATATATACATACTTATAAAAAATAAATAAATCATAGTCTCATTTATAATCTCAAAACTAATACTCGTATCTATATATGTTTGATTATAAATTTTTATTACTTTTGTATAACTTGAGTTTGTTATAAGAACTCATAAACTTTAAATGATCTATATATGCGGCCGAAATTGTAACTTAATTAGATATAGAAAGTAATTCGAAACGTATCCCATTTCACTTTAAAATCAGACAAAAATAACTGAACGATAAATCCTTAAATCAGACAAAAATAATTGAACAACACACATCAATATAATATTGATGATGTTTATTTAACTTAATGAAGCCAAAGTTACAAACATGCATCACAAGATAAAAATAACTGAACGATATATCTTAAGTCAGGCAAAAATAATTTAACGACTCATCAACAAGATATATTGATGATGTTTATTTAACTTAATGAAGACAAGATACAAACATAATAACATTAACAACATTAGCTAACATCTTCCTTCTACGATACATCTTAAGTTAGACAAAAATAATTGAACAACACATCAACAAGATATATTGATGATGTTTATTTAACTTAATGAAGACAAGATACAAACAGGCATCACATTAATAACATTGGCTAACATCTTCCTTCTAAGCATCATTTGATTTTTTTCCCTCCTTTACCTGCATCACAATTCATAAGAGGAGATATAAGAAAAAGTCAAATAAAATAAGATTAAAAAGAAAAAATCCATTATTTTATTGTAGAAACATGTAATTATTAAGAGTGTATTTGATATAACATATAAATCCTTTTTACAAGAAAAATATTTTTCATGAGAAAGTCATTTTCTGGTACTTTTTTTTTATAGAACTTGTTGACATTATATACATATTTGTTTAAAAACATATATATTCAAATTTTTCTTGTCAGAAATATTTTTGATGAACTTTCCATCAGAAATACCATGTGTTTTTAGTAGTGGTCCAACTACCAAATATATTTTCCAGGAAAATTAGTACTTCCCATCGACAAGACAATACCAACAACAACAACAACAACATATTCGATTCAATTTTACATGTAAGTCTGGAGAGAGTAGAATGTACGCATATCTTACTTCCTATCGAAAAGACAATAACAACAACAACAAAAACAACAATATATTAGATATAATCATACAATTGGGATCTAGAGAGAATAAAATATATGCATATCTTACTCCTAGTTTTATGGAATACAGTAGAGCTAGATCATTTCCATCAAAAAGAGTTTTTTCAAAAAAGTTGAAAAAGAAGAGATTTTCTCTAAAAAAAATGACTTTTATAGTACCAAACATAGAAAGAAAGAAAAAAGGAAATAATACCTTTTTGCATCTCATCATTCACATTGACAACAATATCATCACCATTTGGTAGCTTCTCACTGAAATCAATTTTCTCAAATTCAGCTTGAGAAATAGATGCTTTATTAGCATTATTTTCACTAGAACTTTTTTTTGGCATTGGAGGAAACAAGTCTTTTATGAATGACTCACTATTATTTTCTTTAAAGTAAAGCTCACCAAAAATTTCAGTAACATATGATTTCTCATTATTATTCTCAGCTGCTTTTTTCTGAAAAAAACTTTGTTCTTGCTTTGTTAACTCATCCATAAATTCCCTAAAGTTTAATTCATGAAATTGATCTTTCATTTTATTTATTTTTTCTAACAAAAAAAAAAGAAGAAATGTGAGAGGTGTGTAGTTGTGGAGAAAAATGAGTTGATTTTGTAGTGCTATATATAGGATATATGGAGTATGGAATTTTCTCATTTACTTTTCTAGTTGAGGAGAAAAAGAGTTCTAAGTGATCATGGATGATATCATTCCTAGTTAGGTAACGGTTTAAGTTATACACGTCGTCAGTATGAAATTATTATATCATCTGATCATATTTACACCACGTTGTTGCAAGTATAGGGGCGGAGCTAGGGTATTACAAGGGGGTTTAGCTGTTGAATCCTATTGATTTCTTCGTGTGCTTACTTAGTCATATTTTGAGTCTCTTTAATGAAAGCCCTAATTTCGTCACTGAACAAGTAACTTATTTTATTTTCAAGATTATAAATCTCACATTTTAAACGAGTACAGAAGGAAAAAGGTAACCGATGGATTATGTAAAAATTTAAAGATTAAAAAGAAAAAAAATTGTATTGTGTTTATTACAAGAAAATCATAAATTAACGACCAACAACTTATGTCGGTAAACCAAAAAAAAAAAATTGTCACTAGTCTTATTAAACAACGATAGCGACTTTGAATAATCATGTTAACTACGAGCTATTTTAGCAATATAAGATCTAAAATGAATTCCTTATAGCTTTTTTTTTGTGTGTGGGGGGTTGTTTATCACTCCCTCCGTCTCATTTTATGTGAGGTAGTTTGACTCGGCACAAATTTTAAGAAAGAAATGAAGACTTTTAAAACTTGTGGTCCAAAATGAATGATAGAAATTTATGTGGCTGTAAATAATTTCATTAAGGGTAAAATAGACATTTTATAGTTAAATTGTTACTTAATATAGAAATGTGTCATTCTTTTTTGGAGTATTTGCTGTAATAATTGTACTGTCCTTTTGGTTTCAACTTTAAAATTTGATTATTATTTCTTCATGTGTTTATTCAACTTTTATATTTAAAAAAACCCTTGTTCTCCTGCCGATTAAGTAACTTATTTTATTTTCAAGATTATAAATTTAACATTGTAAACAAATAAAGAAACAAGGCCGGGATCGTTTATGTTAAATTTTAAAGATTCAAAAAGAAAAAAGCTTGTATTGTGTTTATTACAAGAAAACCATGAATTAACGACAAACAACTTATATCAGTAAACCAACAAAAAATTATCTCTAGTTTTGTTTAACAACGGGTTAACGATGTTAAACAATCAGATTAACTACGAGCTATTTAGCGATAAGATGTACAATATCATATATTTTTTCATGTTAACGTCAATGTTTCTAAAGGTAAATTAAGAGAGGAATCAAATGTACGAACTATAAAGTTGGAATCAGCTGTAAATATCTTATCTCTCTTTTTTTTTTATCTATAAATACAAAAAAGAAATATGCACCATTATGTGGTGCCTGCACCCTCTATTATTAGCATATATATCAATTTAGAACATCATAATTATATTCTCATAATTTGAAAAGTGACGTTTATTTGTCATTTTTGGTAATTTTTATCCAAGAATCTTGACAAAGTAATTGTATTTGTGTTGAATCTGAATTTTATAATAAGCACCAGCTAGCATTATCATATTAGCAGTACAATATGGGTTATGGTGCAGTAGTGGGATTGCTTCACCCTTAATCATAGGTTTCGGATTTGAGCCTCAGATATGGAGAAAATCCCGTTGGGAGCGTCACCCCTGAATGGACCTTGCAGTGCGCGATCTGAATTTAGTCGAGACATCGGATGGGAAACCAAAAAAACATAGTGTTGTATTCTTCAATTTTGTTAGTAAAACTGTTTTTTCTTTTACTTTGATTATCTTTACTATTTTCATTGTCGATACTCTTCTTTTTTCAATATTTCCAAATTCCAATAAAGGTTTTTTTTGTTGCATTTCTTTTAAATCTGTTCGAAAAAATAATTTTCGTGAGCTGAAGATCTATCGAAAATGACTTGAATGTCTACCCCGCAAAAGTAAGGGTAATGTTTGCTACATCCTTCCCTCATCAAACTCTAGGTCTACACTTATAAAATTATATTGGGTATATATGTTGTTGAAATGTGCCCCCTTGTAAAGTTACTAGCTAGTATAAACTTATTGTAGCTCTATAAATTCTTAAAGAGTTTAAAATAAACTATATCTAGATCTATAAACTCTTAAAAGAGTTATTTAACTTTTATAAATTGATTGTCCAAGAATGTTTAGACAATTAAGTTACCTAGAAGATATTTATAAGTAACTGTCTAATCAGAATTAGTATATATCCTAGCTTGAGGATAAATGAGAAAGATAATTTGTTATAATATGTTAAAATACATTAATTGATATAAAGATTCCTTTACTTAATCCATCGTATATAAGTTAAATCTATTTCTTAAACTTCATTATAAATTTCCATTTTAGGTTAAGAGAGACTCGGAATAATCAATCCTTATTTTATTACTAAACAGAGGCGGATTAACAATGTAACCTTATAAATTCATGTGAATTTGATAACTTTTCTATGAATCGCATATATACAGAAACTCGTGCACGGACTCAATATTTGTTCACAAATTTATTTTTTAAATGGTGTTAATTAAATGATATGAAATCATCTCATTCAGTGTAAAATAAATACTTGATAAATATTATTAATATTTATAAATTTTAAGTGATACTGATTAAATGATTATAATTTTTACTCTGAAATAAATTATAATATATATTTGTGTGGTAGTAAATCATCTCATATTTTTGGTGTAAAGGTTCGTTGAGATGTCCATAGTTAAAATAGTATTCATCATTGATTGATTGTTTTAATGATGTCCAAAATAATAAAACTATAACTATAATAGCTAAAGCGAGTCCCATTATTTCAAAAAAAAAAATTGTACACTAATTAAATTAAAATAGAATAGAAAAATATATTTTTTATTTTTTTTTCAAAACTATCCTCGTTGAAGCAGGCATGTCAACGAAAACATATTTGCTTCAACTTAAAACTCTCTCTTATGTAATAAGAGAAAATTTATAAATAAAAAAAAAATCACAAAATATTTAAGTGTGTGAACACAAGAATTTTATTGGTTATTGTTGTTGCTAAGTGCCAAATACGACCTTGATAGTCAATAATTACTTTTTAAATTTTTGTAACCGAAAGCAGAGTTGAGAAATTCAAATTATTGTGCAAAGACAAATGAGCTTTGATTCTTTTTATTATTATTTTAATCCTTAGAGAAATAAGCACAAAAATACAAAATGTACCTCCTAAAGAGTTTAACGGTGACACGCTAATGAGCAGCTTCTGTTAACAAGACATAAGATAAAATTGTATTATTATTTTGGTTCTGTTAACAAGACATAAGATAAGGTTGTATTATTATTTTGGTTCAAAGTATGTGCAAATTGAGTGAGTCTTATAGTCAAATCTATTTATAACAGCATTAATTGTTTAGGTCTTTTTATTTTGATGTTATAATAAAATGTTATTATAAAAATAGTATGATCTAATATGACAATGTTATTATAAAAATGGTGTGATCTAACATGACATTGAATTGGTTCAAAAGAAAACTTAGATGTTATAGAGTCTAGTACTTGGATAACGAGTTTAATCTTAATTAGAATTTAGGGTAGAGATTTAGAATAACATCTTAAAATTCTAATTGAAATTAAGCTCATTTTGTTAAGTTTCATAAATTTTCAATGTATACATGACTCAAGAATAAATAGCAAACAAGATCTAAAAACCTTCCAAACTAGCTAATTGTCACTAGTTATCATGATATCATATCAAGGTAGACTAAGAAAAAAACATGTGTTTTTTTATGCATCAATAATTCAATTTTCATTGCAATCTAACTAATTTGATTTGGTATTGCATAGGGCCTACAATTACTATCAGAAGCTAAAGTTTACTGTTCCAGACTTAAATTCAAAATTTCTAGTTAAAAATAGAGAAATAACATTTAGAGGCTAAGTGGTAAAACTAGATACAAATTCAAATGAATTCGATAACTTTTACATAAATTATGTATTTACATTAGAAAATTCATTAAATATTCGTATAAGTATTTGATGGCGATCTTAATATAACTCAATTATGGATGTTGAAGAGGACAGGGTGGGTGTCCCTTTTAGATTAAGAACTTATCTTGATTTAATAAATTATATAAATAATTGTGAAATAACTGTCTTATTTAGTAAAATGTTCACTAAGATCCCAAGGAGATTAATTTGGACTTTATTAGAGATTGTGATAGCTTGATCATGTAACGATCCAAACTATTAGTAATAAGGTCTCTCGATTCTCATAATTGATAGGATGTGATTGTTCTTGTCCTAAAAATTCGAGGATAGGCTTTATGTCTCCCTCCATTTGTAACTTCTTGGATTTAAATGAACGCGGTAGAGGTCTTCCCAACCACCCCTCATCACCACGTAAGGTGAAAACTTGAAATAATGAATTTTGGAAAGAAAAAAAAATTAAAATAAGCTTTGACTTGATAACAAATTCAGAATCTATAAATTTTAAATTTTGACTCTATTTCTAATAACATAAATATTCATTTCACCAAAACACTAGAACGATTTCAAGAAATAAATTCCACCTCACATATGTAAGTTAAAATTGAAAGTTAAAGGTACATCAATCACATCGTACTTTTACTTTTCTCTTTTCTCTTTATTCATAATTTTAAATTATTAAATAAGACGACTCTGACTATATATCACGTAAACTACTATTTTTTTTTTCCAGTAAATTACTTATTTTATTAATTCAGTGTATAAGAATCACATGTAATAGCGATGAAACATGTGTGTGTATAGGTTTTATATTCAATTAAAATTTTAATGGTACGATCGTAGCTTTAGTTATATTCAATTAATATGATTCTAACGGGCTCATATTTGACCGTCTCTTTAAATTTATTTAATTTAGTAGCATATGTGGAGATCAAAAGAAGATTTATCGTATGATGTTTAATTCAACACATGAAATTAATGTCATGTGGATTTTTAACTTCTACAAATTAATTAGGAGCCATCTTAATCTTCTTGATTCTATCTAAGATATCAATAAGATTAAATATGTATATGATAAAAAGTTTTATTTTATGCTTGACTAGACATAAAATGCAAAATGTTAGTTTGACTTGGGTTTAGTGTGAGTAGTAATTAAAGAAAGGTAGATTATCGAAATTTCACTACTAGTTAACAATATTATGTATCTTACCAAATTTTAGTGCGTCCAGATACATGTATCTTGAAATACATGGGGTCAAACTAGGTGTAATTTGTTCTAGATACACTGCATATAAGTGGATTCACATGTATCTAGAACATGTAGACAAATCGCCCTCGCCTCCCTCCCTCTCGCTAGTCCTCTCGTGTGAATCACACCAGATTCATACATATACATGTATCTAGTGTGATTCACATGTATTTGGAATACATAGACAAATCTCGAGGCATATTGTTCGTCTCGTCTCTCTCCCTATTTCAATATATCTAGTAGCAAAAAAGTGTATCTAGATGTATACAAAATGTATCTAGAGATATTTGACTTGAAATCTGATATGGCTACTTAATTTATAGATTTCGTTAATTTCATTTTGAGAATCAGTTCATCATAGTATTGGAAGGTTAGACAGTAATTTTCTTTCTTATTTCATTTATTTTTAAAATTTTAAAATTTAGGTAAACAATTCAAGGTATATTTCTTTGTAAATGCATCGATACATCTTCTTGAAAATTAACTCAAAATCATTGTAAATTGTTTCCAAAGGCAAATCTTTCTAATTTGATCAATCATTAACGAATAAACCAAATATAAGTGGATTTGATCAGAGAAATGCAAAAACATTTTTATTGAAAAGGAATATGATAAGAGACTAAATGTCTCATAAATCTTTAGAATGAAACTATAAAAGCATACATTTAGTTCATGGACAAATCCTATTAATACAAGAATTAATAAAAATTGTCATAAACTAAACTATGAAACCTAAAAACACTTTTGAAATTCAATCCCATCAATGCATCCACTTCACTTTTTAAATGCAATGCTCTTCCCTTTCCTGCATCAATATAAATGAAGTTACGCACCCTCTATTTCATTTTATATGACAATGTTTGACGATAAACATAAAATCAAAAAAAGAGAATACTTTTAGTACATATCGAAAGTACTCTTAGAACTTGTAATCTTAAACGAGCCTTGGACTTAGTTGGAAAGGTAGGTGTTCGGCATGTCCCTTGCTTGCGAACTTCTTTAGTAGGGCAGAGGGTAACATATATATCATGACATTTTTATGACTATAAGAACGTGTTAATATTAAAGATAAATTTAACATAAAATTAGAGTGATTACCTATCAGATTTCTTATCATTCACCTTGTTCACCTCACCATTATCCTTAGGTTCAACACTAGGAGGAAGAGGAGGAGGAGGAGTTGACAATGATGAATCATGTTCATCGATAAGAGTTTGCAAATACCATAGTGTAACAAGAATTGTTTTTTCTTCAAAATTCAACTCTGATACAAATTGTTCAAAAGTTTGCAAATGCCATACTTCAATTTTGACTCTCATCAACAAATCAATTTTGATGATGATGTTAAAATTTATAGTGTATATATAGGGAGGAAAAGTGAGTGAGATGAGTACTAATTATTGAAGGGATGGATACTAATTAATTGATGAATTAAGTTGACTAGATTATGTTAACAAAATTGTAATTTGAATATTTTGAATGTCACTCAAATTACGGGATTGTGCAGGCATCTATCCTATTTTTAAAATAGATACATAAATCTTTACCATCAAATAAAAAATATGAGGGAAACAAATATTTTTAGATCTTTTAAATAAATGAAAAATATATTTTATTATCAAATTTATGAATCCCATAACGTTAATACGAAAATAATCAAAATTAAAAAATCAACTCCTACTACCTACTCTAAGCATGTACAAGAGCTCTTAAATCATAATAAGACAATAAAAGACACAACTCTCGCCAGACAAAGATATCTAAATGTTGAGGATGAGTACTCATCGTTTTATATAAGAGATGAAATCGTTTACATCCTGCTCGTGTAATGTAATATTAAGCAAAAAATATGATTTACATCACACAAACATGATGAAATCAATCAAAATGAAACTCAAGAACTGAGTCTATTTAATCTAAATATCCAATAAGAATAATTTAAACCATAAGAGAGGAAAAATATCTAATAACTTGTAGCTTGTTACCTAAGATCGATGGAACACCTTGCTATTTACTAATTACCACTCGAGAGTCAAGATGTTTGAACTAATTTAGTTTCAATTGGAGTAATATACGAAGTTTTATTGTTCAAACTTTGAGTGTTAGTCTTAATATTTTATTATTTTAAATTTTAATATGTAAAATATATTTTACACGTATACTATTCGGTATGATCTGATAATTTTTTGGTTAATATTTTATAAAATAACAAACCTATCGAATTATTCGGTATGATCATAAATTATATAAAAACTTTTAGTTATTAAAAAAAAATCTAAAATTGGTTCGATACGGATTAAGTCAATTTTTTAAAAAAAAAAATTAACACCCCTACGTAGTAGTGTCCATAACACGTGATTTTATGTTTTCTTTCTTTAACTTGTTTTATAGTATGAGTCTCATTCTTTTATATTTACAAATATAATATCGAAAAGAAATAAAAAAGAGCAAATTCTTCCATATTTTTTACGTCTAAAATTTTCCTATAAAATAAATAAATAACTTTAAAAAAAAAAAAAGGTGTCCAAATGCATATCATTTAATGTTACACACCAAATAGTAACTTACTACTAAACATACCCTTTGACTAATTAAATCACCACAATCTTGTGGTATTGACTAACATTGTGCCAACTTATTTTTTTAATTAAATAAAGCGTAATTATGATATGAAAATATATGAAATAATTTTAAGTTTTATTTGGACATGAAACTTGAATTTTTGAGTTGTATTTTTGCTCATAAACATAAAAATCTCATAAGTTGTGAAAACTATCAAAGCTACTCCAATTCTTTAAACAATTTTATCAAGTAATAAAAATTGGTGATTTTATTTTTAAAATAATATAAATAAACTTGTGGGTTAATTTTCATATTGGAAAATGTAAAATCATGATATAATATTTTCAAATCAAGTTTTTTAGAGAATTTGAGATTTTACCTCATAATTTGAAATCATAAATTAAAATCGCATGTCTAAACGCCTGCTTACTTTTCCAATATAACTACGCCTTGGCCAACTTTTCTAGGTGTATCAAAACTTTTCTTAAATAATCACGTCGATTATTAGGTTTTTTACTAAATAAACTATAGGACTATGCAAACAACCGTTTTAAAAAATTATATTACAAATCGAACTTTTGTATCAAAAATTTTCTAATCACTGACGATATGACTATGCAAAAACTAAAAAAAAATAGTTATTATTTTATATTACAGATCGAACTTTTAAAAAATAATGAGCGTCTATGAAGGAGCTAAAGAAAATTTATGAAAAATTTATCCAAGAAAACTCGAGATGATTAGGACGGTTTGAAAAAGTTTAAAATTAATTATGTGTAATAAAATAAGTAAAAAATTATAACATTTTTGAAATAATCGATCAAATCGTATCATTGAACGCCCCTAAAACTCTTCTTCCTTATAGGTCAAATAATCTACCTTTAGTTTAGGCGGTTTAACTCTAAATAGAAAAAGAAAATATAAAACAAAGTACACGATTGAGAGATTTAAGATGAGTCAAATGACTACTTAATCTAGCGATTTTAGTAATTTCCTTTTGAGAAACAATTCATTATAATTAAACAATAATATACAACTTAATTTCTTTTTCCCAATTTTGAAATTTAGGTATAAACAATTTCAATGTATATTTTTTAAATGTGAAGATACATTATCTCAAAATTCACTCAAAATCATTATAAACTATTTTGAGGACGAATCTATTAAAATTGATCAACTATTAACAAGTAGATCGAATATATGTATGTGGATTTAATCAGAAAAATACAATAATAATTATAAGAGAATGAATAATTTATATATCTTGATAATGAAATTATAAAAGCATACATTTAGTTCATGGACAAATCCTATTAATACAAGATTAATAAAAATTATCATAAACTAAACTTTGAAACCTAAACATTTTGGGAAATTCAATCACATCAATTCCTCCACTTCACTTTCCATTGCCAAGTACCTTTGATGAATCTTCCACCTCAATTTCACTAAACTTCCTTTTCCTACATCAATAGAAAGTCAACATTTGTAAATAGTAAATATAAATCATTGTAAAAATAAAATCACACATCCTCTATTTCATTATATATGACGATGTTTGACAGATACGAAATCAAAAAGAGAGAAAACAACATTAGATCTTGTCGTCTTAAATATGTATAGTACAAGGATATTTTATAACTATAATTTGAACATGTTAGATAATTTTCATAGAAAAGTGTTATTCTATTTGTTATGTATAACAATAAAAAAAAGAGTAACGTATAAAACAAAGATTAGTGATTACCTACTAGCAGGTTTCTCATCAATCACCCTTTTCACCTTAGGATAAACATATAGAGTAGGAGGGTTTTCATTAGCAGAATGCTTAGCCCTTAATTTGCTAAAGAAATCTTGTTCTTGAGCCTCCAACTCAGCCAAGAACTCTCTAATTTTTCTTGGTTCATCCATGCCATAATTTTGACCCTATAACTTGTGAAAATAAAGCAATTTGATGATGATGTTACAATTTGTAGTGTGTGTATATATAGGGGAAAATGAGGGGGGTGGGGGTGGGGTGGGGGGTCAAAGGGAATTTGCATTTGAATTTTTGGTTTTTTGTTTGTATTTGGAGAGTATAGAAAGTGGTTTTTGAAGGGATGAGTACTAATTAATTGATGAAGCAAATTACATTAAATTAAATTAGCAAAAATATAATATGGTGAAGTAGTTAATTAATACTTAGGGACAAGTAATCATTTGGAAATTAGAAGGAACATATAATATAGGAGATAATATCACAGATGGTCACTTAACTACGAGTTTTTATCTTAAAAATCACTCAACTTTGGTTATAACCCAAAAGTCACTCAACTATGAGTTTTTTTCTTAGAAAGTCACTCAACTTTGATATTTAATCCAAAACTCACTTAACTATGGGGTTTTTTCCTCATAAATCACTCAACTATAAAAGTTTTACTTACAAAGTCACTCTATCTATTTAATTAAATTTTCAGTAAAATTTGTTGATATGTAATTTTTATTTAAAACCAAAATTTTAAGAAATAAAAATATATTTAACCAAAACCATTTTAAGAAATTAAATCCCTCTGCATACCGTTTTTCTATCATTTCAAATCAATTCTTGTTGGTGTAATATATCAAAAATATAAAATATTACGGTTGAAAACAAAATAACAAAAATGAATAAACAATTTTTTAGGCTGAGGCGCGAATATCTCGCTCTCTTTAAGGAGATTCAAGCCCTCTGTGGCATAATTTACATCGATCCAGCAGTATCACTCTTGACTTGTCGCTTCCAGGATACAACAGCCCAATAGTGTAGTACGAATCAAACAACTTCAAATTAGTTGAAGAGTCCAAAGCTTCACAAAAAAAACATCTTCCTTCAACATATAAATATTCTTGTTTGTATAGTGAATATAGTTGAAGACTTAGAATATTTTTCTATGTCTCAACTCTCTCTTTCATTACACTAATCTCAATATAAACACAATACAATACTACTCATCTTTTTCACTCTATATTTTCTTGTATATCTCTTATTTTTTATAACACAAAGGAAGACCATTATTTATAGGTGAGGAATTCTTCCTTGCAATGAATAGGAAGATAATGAGGGTAGTAAATTAGATAAGTGAATTACCTATAGGTTACAAGATATAATGAGGTAGAATAACGGGTGAAATTAACGGTAGATCATGGCTTAGTGGTTACAAGAGTTACATCACAATAATGACCACATTCTTGTCAACTTGTACCCACTAACATATGCACTTAATATTTTGATTTTAATATTAAAATGTGTAAATGTAAGAATTATTATTAATTATTTCTTACTTATGGCCCAAGTTTACTTGTAACCCAAGTAATACCATAAATAATATTTAGATCACTTGATGCATGTATTATGTTTCTATAGTTTGTTAGTCACCAAAGTGACCAAACTAAAATGTTTAAAATTATTCACATGCACAAAATTTTATGAGATTATGTATGCATTTGTATTCATATAGCTTGTTAGTCACCAAAGTGGCCAAACTAGTATGGTTAAGAAAAATATGCATTTATAAAACTGTCATTTATTATCTATGAAGGTTAATGAAATGCCTATTATTGAAAAATAAATAGATAAATTGACTTTCACTATTGCTAGAACTTAAGAATTTACCCAAAGGTGAAGCAATCATTCTACGAATAGTGAAAATTATGAGGTAAATTAATCTTTTTAGTCAAACATATATTCTATATCCAAAGATGTCGTATATGTTTGATTAAAAAATATTCAATTACCTATTAAAGATAAAATTGGCATTTAAATTATGATAATGTGTCGTAGTATCTACCCAAAGGAGAATTACGATATTTTTTTTTCTCTTTACTAAATTCACATTATGTTCTGATTTGTGAGCATGTATATCTATTTTGCAGTTATTCCTCTTCATTCGCATGCTTCATCTGTTACTGTGTTCAATGGATTGAACTTCTTTGAATGGCATGAACAAGTACAGTTCCACTTAGGTGTAATGGATCTTGACTTGGCTCTGCTGAATTACAAACCTACTGCCATTACTGATAAGAGCAGTGAAGATAAGAAGTCTTTTCATAAATCATGGGAACGCTCTAACAGATTAAGCCTTATGTTCATGCGAATGGTTGTTGCTAACAACATTAAGAGTACTATTCCACAAACAGAAAGTGTCAGGGAATACCTGAAGTTTGTGGAAGAACGTTTTCGTTCTGCTGATAAGTCTCTCGCTCGTACACTAATGGCAGAACTCACAACCATGAAGTTTGATAGGTCGCGTAGTATGCAAAATAATATCATTGAGATGACTAACATTGCAGCAAGGCTTCGGACCTTGGGGATGAAAGTGGATGACACTTTCTTGGTTAACTCATTGCCTCTTGAGGATGGACCATTCCAAATTAACTATAACACTATTAAGGATAAGTAGGATGTTAGTGAATTGTCCAGTATGCTTACTCAAGAGGAGTCAAGACTTAAGAAACAAGGAGGTCATTCCATTAACCTCATGGGTCAAGGAGCTGGTAAAAGACTTAAAGTGAAGGCCAACAAGTTTAAGAAAAACATATCACCTGCTAAAGTTCCACAGGATGCTCATAAGGAACTTAAGACTGATGTGTGTCGTTTCTGTAAAAAGGAAGGACACTATCAGAAAGATTGCCTAAAATGTAAAGCTTGGTTTGAAAAGAAATGTACATTTAGTGATTTTGTATGTTTCGAATTAAATTTAGTAAAAGTTCCTAATAATACTTGGTGGCTTGATTCTGGTGCAACTACTCATGTATCCACTATGTTGCAGGGATTCACTACGATTCAAACTACAAATCCAAATAAGGATTTCATGTTCATGGGAAATCGCACAAAAGCTCAAATTGAAGGCATAGGGACTTATCGATTGATCTTGGAGACAGGACATCACCTTGATTTATTACAGACTTTTTATGTTCCTTCAGTTTCTAGGAATTTGATTTCCCTTTCAAGACTTGATGTTTTTGGATTTGATTTTAAGTTTGGACATGGATGTTTCAATTTATATAAGAATACTATTTTTTATGGTTCTGGTGTTCTTATTGATGGTTTATATAGATTGAAACTCGATAATAATTTTTTTGAATCCCTACTTACTATTCATCAAAATGTTGGAATTAAACGTAGTTCACTAAATGAAAGTTCTACTTATTTGTGTCATAAATGTTTGGGTCATTTATCCAAAGAATGATTAAAAAGATTAGTAAAGAATGAAATTTTTCCTAATTTGAATTTTTCTGATCTTGATATATGTTTGGATTGCATTAAAGGAAAGCAAGCTAAACATACCAAGAAAGGTGCCACAAGGAGCACTCAGCTTCTTGAAATTATACACACTGATATTTCCGGACCCTTTGATGTTCCATCTTTTGGTGGAGAAAAATATTTTATCACCTTTATCGATGATTTTTCACGTTATGAATTGATCTATTTGTTGAAAGAAAAATCTCAAGCAGCAAACACTCTCAAAGTGTACGTTAATGAGGTTGAAAGACAATTAGATAGAAAAGTGAAAATCATTAGGTCAGATAGAGGTGGTGAATATTATGAAAAGTATAACGAATCAGGATAATGTCCAGGTCCATTTGCAAAATTTCTTGAAGAACATGGCATATGTGCACAATATATTATGCCAGGAACACCTCAACAAAATGGTGTTGCAGAAAGGCGTAATCGAACACTTATGGATATGGTTAGGAGTATGATGAGTAATTCCTCATTACCCAAATCATTGTGGATGTATGCTCTTAAAATCGTTGTATATTTATTAAACAAGATTCCTAGTAAGGCAGTTCCAAAGACCCCTTTTGAACTATAGACGGGTAGGAAGCCTAGTTTAAGACATCTGCATGTTTGGGGTTGTCAAGCGGAAGCTAGAGTTTATAATCCACATGAAAAGAAATTAGATTCTCAAAAGGTAAGTGGTTACTTTATTGGTTATCCAGAGAAATCTAAAGGGTATACGTTTTACTATCCAAATCATAGTTCAAGAATTGTTGAAACCGGTAATGCAAAATTCATTGAGAATGGTGAAGTTAGTGGGAGTGTTGAGCGACAAAGTGTGGAAATTAATGAGGTAAGGGTAAATATTTCATTGCCCATGAATGTACCTACTTCCACACCAATAACAAATGTTGTTCCTCTTGTTGAAAAACACTTTAACAATGTTGAACAATATTTGGGTGAAACACTTCAAGAAGGAATTAACTCACAAGTATTTGACGCAAATGAACCACAAACAGTGCCATTAAGAAAATCAGTCATTTCAGATGATTATGTGATTTATTTGCAAGAGTCAGATTTTGACATTGAAATTGATAAAGATCCTATTTCATTTTACATGCCATAGAAAGCACTGAGTCTGATAAATGGATGGATGTCATGAATGAAGAGTTAAAATCCACGGAATACAACAAAGTCTGGGATCTTGTTCAATTGCCAGAAAGTTCTAAAAGAATCGGGTGTCTTCAAGACCAAACACGATTCTCATGGTAATATTGAACGATATAAAGCCAGATTTGTTGCCAAGGGATACACTCAAAAAGGAGGCATTGATTATAAAGAGACCTTTTCACCGGTCTCAAAGAAAGACTCGTTAAGAATTGTTTTGGTTTTGGTAGCTCATTATGATTTAGAGTTCCATCAAATGGATGTGAAAACGGTCTTTCTTAATGGAGACCTCGAATGAGGATGTTTATATGGACCAACCAGAGGGTTTCAAAATTAAATAAAAAGATCAAATAGTGTGTAAACTAAAGAAGTCAATATATGGACTCAAACAAGCCTCACGACAATGGTATATAAAGTTTAATGATACCATAACATCTTTGGATTTAAAGAGATTATCGTTGAACGGTGTATATACCAAAAGATCAGTGGGAGTAAGTTTATATTTTTAGTCCTGTATGTTGATGACATTTTACTTGTTGCTAATGATTTACGCATAATTGCGTGAGACGAATGACTTTCTCTCTATGAACTTTGAAATGTAAGATATGGGTGAGACATCCTATGTGATAGGGATAGAAATATTTCGTGATAGATCACAAGGATTATTTGGGACTGTCTCAAAAGGGCTATATTGAAAGAGTTCTAGAGAGATTTAACATGAACAATTGTTCAGCAAGAATAGTATCTATTCAAAAAGGGACAAATTTAATCTAATGCAATGCCCAAAGAATGATGTAGAATGAAAAGAAATGGAAACAATTCGTTATCTTCTATTTTTGGAAGTTTGATGTATGTTCAAACTTGCACAAAACCAGATATTAGTTTTGCGGTCGGAATGCTAGGAAGATCTCAAAGTAATCCTGGAATTGATCACTGAAAAAACTGCAAAGAAAGTTTGTGGCATGTTAGAAGCCACAACTCATGCATTATGGCTGCAGAAATTTATTTCAGGACTTGGGGTTGTTGACACCACTACCAAGCCGCTGAAAATTTATTGTGATTATTACTGCATCAATATTCTTCTCCAAGAACGATAAGTACTCCAAATGTGTCAAACATATGGAATTAAAGTACTTACTGTCAAGGAAGAAGTTCATAAACAAAGAGTGTTACTTGAGAATATTAGAATTGATCTCATGATTGCAGATCCGTTAACAAAGGGCTTACAACCAAAGACATGAAAAGAACATGTTCAAGAATGGGTCTTGGTTGTACTTATGATTAATACATTTATGATGTTTTTACACTCTGAGCTCAATTATGTGTTTCTGATATGCATTAATGAATTTCTTGTTTCTCCTAATGGTGTACACATTATTGTTTTGAGATATTACAAGATAAGTCTCTATGAGACATTATTGTGGACCATAATGTTATATGTTTTTATAGCTTATGAACCTAGTATGATAAGTTGTTAATGTAGTAGTATATGGAAGGAAGTATGTAGCTTAAAATTTATGTACAACCATCATAACTCGCATTAGTAGTTTGTTATATTGTGGTATGTATGATGGACATTATAGAAGAAATTTATTATACGTGCAACTAATGTTTATGAAATATTAATGTTATATGGTCATTGGGCAAAGTGGGAGGATGTAAGAATTATTATTAATTATTTCTTACTTATGGCCCAAGTTTACTTGTAACCCAAGTAATACCATAAATAATATTTAATAAGAAATAGATCTCGTCCGTACATTGGTTACTTGATGGACGTACCAAATTAAGTCATAACCTCTATAAGTTGGTCCTCCCTCCACCCATTAGGGTTATCACATATTCTCTACAATAATTTCATCGATGACGGTTGTGGTAACATAAAGTTTGGGCAAGGAGGTAGAAACCAATTTACGACTAATGCTTCCGTTTCTCTCTGTGATTATGTCTTCCTCATCAGGTATGTGTCCCTAACAATCTTTATGTAAGATTATCGTGTTTAAGATCCTGATATTACGTATTAAAGTATTTAATCTTACAGTAAACACCAACAATCCAAGTTATTGTAATATGTTTTTTTTTTTTGGTTAAGAATCAGCATCATGTCGGTCTTGGAACAATTAATAAATATCTAAATTTAAAAGTTACACACTGCTGCTGATTAATCATCCACAAATCGAAGGCCAAATGATTTAAATAGACATCTTTTTAGTAGGTTGGATTATTAAAATAATTTAAATAGATATATTTTTATTTTTAAAATTATGTTTTAAATAAAAATTGAATATCAATAAATTTTAATGAAAAAATCAATTAAATAGATAGAGTGACTTTATAAGTATAACTTTCATAGTTGAGTGACTTTCTAATAGAAAACTCATAGTTGAGTGACTTTTGGGTTAAAAATCAAAGTTCAGTGACTTTCTAAAAGAAAAGCTCATAATTGAGTGACTTTTAAGTTAAAAACTAAAGTTAAGTGACTTTCTAAGAGAAAAGTTCATAATTGAGTGACGATACTTAATGAATTTTTTAAAACTTGATCTATAGTTTCAAGATATATTTCTTTCTAAATGTGGTGATACATCTTCTTAAACATTAACTCAAAAATAATTGAAAATTATTTCCAAAATAAATCTATCTAATTTGATCAATCATTAAAAAATAAACCTAATATAAGTGGATTTGATCATGAGAGGAATGCAAAAACATTTTTTTATTAGAAAGGAACATGATAAGAGACTAAATGTCTCATAAATCTTTAGAATAAAACTATAAAAGCATACATTTAGTTCATGGACAAATCCTATTAATACAAAGAATTAATAAAAATTGTCATAAACTAAACAATGAAACCTAAAAAAAAAAATTCAATCCCATCAATGCATCCACTTCACTTTTTAAATGCAATGCCCTTCCCTTTCCTGAATCAATAGAAATGAAGTTACGCATCATCTATTTCATTTTATAAGATAATGTTTGACGACAAACACAAAATCAAAAAACGAGAATACTTTTAGTACATGTCGAAAGTACCCTCCGAACTTATAATCTTAAATGTAACATGTATATTATAACATTTTTATGATTACAAGAACATGTTAATAGTAAACATAAATTTAACATAAAGTTAAAGTGATTACCTATCAGTTTTCTGATCAGCCACCTTTTTCACCTCATCATTTCCCTTAGGATCAACGCTAGGAGGAGGAGGAGTTGGCAAAGATGAATCACCATCATCAATAAGAGTTTGCAAATACCATAGTGTAACAAGGACCTTTTTTTCTTCAGAATTCAACTCTGACACAAATTGTTCAAAAGTGTACACATTTTTATCAGCCATACTTCAATTTTGACTCTCAATAAATCAATTTTGATGATGATGTTACAATTTGTAGAGTGTATATATAGGGGGGGAGTGAATGGGATGAGTACTAATTAATTTTTTGTTTGTATTTGGAGAATTTAGTATAAGGTGAGTTAATTGATGAAATAAGTTGACTAGATTATATTGTAATTTGCTAAGGTTGTGAATATTTTGAAGGTCACTCCAATTACGGGATCGTGCAGACATCTATCCTATTTTTAAACTAGATACATGAATATTTACCATTCAATAAAAAATATACGAAAATAAATATTTCAAGATCCTTTACATAAATAACAAATATATTTTAACATCAAATTTATGGATCCCATACATTAATACGTAAATAACCAAAACTAAAAAACCAACTCTCACGACCTACTCTAGGCATATACAAAAGCTTCTAAATAATGATAGGATGATAAAGACACAATTCTCGCTAGATAAAGATATTCATAAATTGATGAGTACTCGTCGTTTCACATAAGAGATCAAAACAATTTACATCCTGCTCGTGTAATGTCATATTAAGCAAAAATTAAAAAAAAATATAATTTATATCATCGCGCGATCAGGACGAAATCAATCAAGATGAAACTCAAGAACTCGGCCTACTTAATCTAAGTATCCAATAAGAAAATTTTAAACCATAAGAGAAGAAAAATATCGAATAACTTGTATATAGCTTATTACCTAAGATCGATGGAAGACCTTGTTATTTACTAGTTATCACGCGAGGGTCGGGATGTTAGAACTAATTTAGTTTCAATTGGAGTAATATACGAAGTTTTAATGTTCGAACTTCGAGTGTTAATTTTAATATTCTATTATTTTCAAACTTAATATGTGAAATATATTTTACACATATCGGTATGATTTGATATTTTTTTTGGTTAATATTTTATAAAATAACAAACCAAATCAATTATTTGATATGATTATAAATTTATATAAAACTTTTATCTATTAAAAGAGATCTAAAATTGATTTGATACGATTAGATTCAATTCAATCGATTAAGTCATTTTTTTAAAATAACAATTCACACACCTACATAGTAGTGTCCATAACACGTGATTTTATGTTTTCTAATTTGTTTAACTTGTTTTATAATATGAGTCTCATTCTTTTATATTTACAATTTACAAATATAATATCGAAAAGAATTTTTTTTTAAAAAAAGAGCGAATTCTTCCATATTTTTACGTCTAAAAATTTTCTAGAAAATAAATAAATTCACTTTTATTAAAAAAAAAAAAAAAAAAAAAGTCCAAATACATAGCATTTAATGTTACACACCAAATAGTAACTTACTAAACATACCCTTTGACTAATTGAATCATCATAATCTTGTGGTAATTGACTAACATTGTCCCAACTTATTTTTGAATTAAATAAAACGTAATTATGATATGAAAATATATGAAATAAATTTTAAGTTTTGTTTGCACATGAAATTTGGATTTTTGAGTTGTATTTTTTGCTCGTAAATATAAAATCTCATAAGTTGTGAAAACTATCACAGTTACTCCAATTCTTTATACAATCTTATCAAATAATAAAAATTGGTGAATTTTTTTTTTAAAATAATATAAATAAACTTGTGGGTCAATTTTTATAGTGGAAAATATAAAAATCATGATATTATATCATCAAATCAAGCTTTTTAGAGAATTTGAAATTTCATCACAATTTGAAATCATGAGACAAAATCGTATGTCGAGAGGCCTGCTTACTTTTGCAATATAACTAGGTCTTGGCCAACTTTTCTAGGTGTTTCAAAACTTTTCTTAAATAATCAAGTCGATTATTAGGTTTTTTTCTAAATAAACTATATAACCTTACAAAAATTAGTGTAGGTCTTTTTTATTTTATAAAATATCAAATTTATATATTATTTTATAGGTTAAGTTAAAAATAGTAATTAAACATTAAAAAAGTTGGCATTGAACCTTTGGTTTGAATTCAATAGAAGCAACTATAAAATACACAAATCGAACTTTAATGTATAACTTTAATTTTTTGAATGATATATAGGATCACTTATATGACTATGCAAAAACTAAAAATAATAGTTATTATTTTATATTACAAATCGAACTTTTGAATAATAATGTGCCTCTAAGATGGAGCTAAAGAAAATTTATGAAAAAATTATCCAAGGAAACTCGACATGATTAGGACGGTTTGGAAAAGTTCAAATTTAATTATGTGTAATAAAATAAGTGAAAAAATATATATATTTTTTAAATAATCAATCAAATCGTACCATGACACCCCTAAACTCTTCTACCTCATGGGTCAAATATTCTACCTTTAGTTAGAATTACATGTATTTTGATTATTATTTTTTTCCTGAAAATAATATTCGATTAGTAAAAGGGAATTAAGCGGATAACTAATATTCTTTAAGTAAAGATCAAATTAAACTTGTTTCATAAAATATAATTGACTATTTATTATATGATCGGTATTCAATTAAATAAATTGCAATCTTAAGCAGTTTAATTTAATTTTGAACAGAAAAAGAAAATATGAAACAAAGTACACGATTGAGAGATTTAAGATGAGTCAAATGACTACTTAATCTAGGGATTTTAGTAATTTCCTTTTTCAGAATCAAATCATTATAATTAAACAATAATATACAAGTTAATTCCCTTTTTCCCAAATTTTGAAATTTAGGTGAAAACACTTTCAATATATGTTACTTTTTAAATGCAGCGATATACATCAGTTCAAAAATTCACTCAAAATCATTATAAATAATTTTTTAGAACGAATCTATCAAATTCAATCAACTATTAACAAGTAAATCTAATGTAGGCGGATTTAGTCAGAAAAAATACAAAAATAACTCAATAAAGGAACAAAGGTGATATATAAGAAACTGAATAATTTATGAAATTATAAAAGCATATATTTAGTTCATGGACAAAGCCTATTAATACAAGATTAATAAAAATATCATAAACTAAATTTTGAAACCTAAACACTTTGGGAAATTCAATCACATCAATGCCTCCACTTCACTTTCCATTGCCAAGTACCTTTGATGAATCTTCCACCACAAATTCAATGACCTTCCTTTTCCTACATCAATAGAAAATCAACATTTGTAATTTTATTTTATACGACGATGTTTGACAGATCATACGAAATCAAAAAGAGAGAAAACAATTTTTTTGCATCTATAAAGAAATATTCTTAAATCTTGCAATCTTAAATATATATATATATATATATATATATATATATATATATATATATATATATATATATATATACCATGACATTTTACGACTATTATTTGAACATGTTACAGAATTTTCAAACATAGAAAAGTGTTATTCTGTTTGTTACGTATAGCAAAAAGAAAAGAGTGACGTATAAAACAAAGATTAGTGATTACCTGTTAGGTTTCTCATCAATCATCCTTTTCACCTTAGGATCAACATTAGGAGTAGGAGGATTTTCATTAACAGACTGCTTTGCCCTTAATTTGCTAAAGAAATCTTGTTCTTGAGCATCCAACTCAGCAATGAACTCTCTAAAAGTAAATTTTTTTGGTTCATCCATGCCTTAATTTTGACCCTAATTTGTGAAAATTAAGCAATTTTGATGATGATTTTACAATTTGTAGTATGTGTATATATAGGGAAAAATGAGGAGGGTGGTGTGGGGGTTGGGGGTCAAGGGGAATTTGCATTTGAATTTTTTGGTTTTTTGTTTGTATTTGGAGAGTATAGAAAGTGGTTTTTTGAAGCAAATTAAATTAAATGAAATTAGCAAAATTATAATTTGGTAAAGTGTTGACTACTTAGGTACACGTAATCATTTGAAAATTAGAAGGAACATATAATATAACGTGTTTTTTTTAACTTGCTCCATAGTATGATTTTCGTTTTTTTAATTATATAATATCAAAAGAAGAAAAAAAAGTATTACACACTAATCAGTAATTTACCTTAATTGACTTCGACTAATAGAATCACCATAATCTAGTGGTATTGACTAGATTGACTATTTTAAGGAATTTTAATAAATCCTAATATTTCATTATATGTTGGTTAAATATATATTATAGAAAAATTGACTAGATTGACTATTTTAATGAATTTTAATAAATCCTAATATTCATATGTTGTTTAAATATTATAGAAATTAGCGTAAAGGGCCATATTTGTTTTTAAACTATGACAAATGGAACATATTTACCCTTCATTAATAGTTGAGGTTCAAATATATCATTTTTATAATTAGTAGTTGGAGTTAAATTTATCCCCAAATTATGTGATATAAAATAAATTTGTTCTTATTTTTAAACCTAAGAGTCTTAGCACCCGGTGATATCACATGTCACGTAAAAAGTATTTAAAAAATGCCCTTAAATTATGTGAAATGAATAAAAATGTCCTCAATTGATATTTTGATTTAAAAATGTCCTTGTCTTCAATAGTTTGGTCCAAATATGTTCTTATTGTTACCTAATGAATCAAATATACCATGTTCTAGATAAATATATAATTTGTTTTCTTTTAAAACACTTTTTTTTCTAATACTGATTTTTCTTAATTCAAAAATGTTTATTCTACTTTAATTCAAAAAACATTAAGAAATAAAAATACTTCAATTGACAGTAAAATTCATATATGTTTGACTTGAAGGGCTGCTGCTAGGAGGCTGGAGATAGGTCGTAATAATAATGAAAATAATATTACTATGCGCATGAGTTGACAATATTTTGCTCAAAAGCAAATAACTATCAAGTAGAATAACCGAGAGGTTGAGACAACCAGAAATAAAAGTACGAAACTGAACTCTAAGTCAAGGACTTTATATATCAAATGGTATAAATATAATTATTTAATTTACCATCGAATTATCGATTAACCAACCATTAAGAACCAATAACAAGATTAAAAAAAATCAAAACTATTATTGAAACCGCTACACTAATAAGTCATTATTAATAAATCAATAACTCTTTTTTATTCTAATTATCGATTTCGTTTTGATTTTGAACATCCTGCAAAGACTTAATATTATTGAATGCTACCTTAAATTTAAAAAAAAAAAAAAAACTTATATATTTGCTTTTATCCAATTTCTCGAAAATAATGCTCGACCAGCATGTTATGATTGAGTAATGTGGTAGTGTAGTAACGGAGTCAATATTTTTATTAAGTGTTTTCTAAATATAAAGAAGTAAATATATAAAAAAAAATGAAGGAAGTCAATATCTACTATATACTTGAAAATAATTTTATTTATAGATAAACCCAAACTACGTGATTGAGAGCTGTAAGATGAGTCAAATGACTAAGTAATCTATGTAGTGGCATGCATCTTCTTAAACATTAACTCAAAATCATAGTAAGCTGTTTTCGACGACGAATCTATCAAATTTGTTCAACTATTAACGAGTAAATTTAATGTAGGCGAATTTGATTAGGGAGATGTATAAATAATTTAAAAAAGAACAAAGATTAAATTTTTATAAATCTTTAAAATGAAACTGTAAATGCATACATATGTAGTTCATGGACAAATCCTATTAATACAAAGATTAATAAAAATTGTCATAAACTAAATTTTGAAACTTAAATACTTTGAAATATAATCCTATCAATGCCTCAACTTCCTATTCTTGGAAATTTTGATGAACCTTCCATATCAAAGTCACTGTCCTTCCTTTTCCTGCATCAATAAACAACATTTGGAAACAATATAATAGATAAATTATAGAAGAAATAAACTAACACGACATCTATCTCATTTTATATGACGATGTTTAATAGATACAAAATTAAAGAACACATATAAAAAGTATCCATGCAACGTATGATCTTAAGCATATATATATATATATATATATATATATATACCATGACATTTTGATGACTATAAAAACATGCCAATAAGATAAACTCGAAACAAAATTAAGTGATTACCTATCAGGTTTCTCATCGATCATCATTTTCACCTCACCATTTTCCTTGGGATTACCACTAGGAGGAGGAGTAGAATTTTGCAAAGAAGGATCAATTTCATTAACAAGTTGCATAAACCTTTGTTTCTTAAGGAAAACTTGTTCTTGAGCATTCAACTCTTCCATGAAAACTCTAAAAGTAAACTCTTTTGGATCATCCATGCCTTAATTTTGACTCTCACTTGTGGGGACAATAAATCAATTTTGATGACAATGTTACAATTGATAGTGTGTGTGTATGGGGGGGAGTGGGGGAGGGGGGGGGGGCTTACAAGGGAAATAAAAATATAATATTGAAAAGGAAAAAAAAATATTACATACTTGTTAAGTGTAAATTTTTCCTAAAAATAACATATAATTATAGTAGAGTTTGAAGAATAAAAAAGCATAGCATTCTAATGTTACACACCAATCAGTAATTTTCTTAACATGGCCTTTGACTAATTAAGTCAACAGTCCATAACCTAGTGGTGTTGACTAAGATTAACTAATTTAATAATCATGCATTGTTTGAATATTATAGAAATTAGGGAAAAGAATTAAATTTGCTCATGAATTATATGGAAGGGAATATATTTTTCGTCCGTTAATGGTCGGGTCAAATATGCCCTTAATATTACTAGTAGGGTCGAATTTGTCCTTGAATTATGCGAAATGAAACAAATTTATCCTTATTTTAGAATAAATAGTAGAAGCTTAGTATTTGATGATGTTACATGTCACGCAATTAAAAAAGAATTATTTTAAACTTAGGAATATTTGAACCTTTTGCATAATTAAAATACAAATTTAACCCTTACCCCTAATGTTGAGTTAAAATTATTTGTTTAATTTGTTCCTCTTTTCTCTCTTTCCACCACTCCACTCTCTGTAACACCACTCACTCTTATAATTTACATCGTTTTTAATATAGTTTATATTTATCTGAAATTTATTTTAATAAGATGTAAAAAAAAAATGTCTAAACTGAGTCAACATCCCAAGACCCTGTCTTTATGTTGTAGTCATTAATTTAATCCTAATCTAAACAAGTCTAATGTTAAAATAAAAGGGAAAAGGGATAAATATATTCTTGAACTATTGTAAATGATATCTAAATATCCCCGTTATATTTTTAGGATTTTCATGTTCTTATCGTCTAAATTTTGAATCGTATATATCCTTTCTTCTAACGGCGGGACACGTGTCTCAATCTGAAATGTCTGTCCGAAATTTATTAAATTTTGACCCATTATTTTGAAGACTCACCCAAAATAATTTAAAAGCCCATCCAAATAACATAATACCCACCCCAAAATTATAACCCATGCACTTCTCCATCTAGTTATACTGAGTTCTTCGATTTTTCAAGAGCTTCTGGCCAAGTTCTTCATTTTCCAAGCTTCAATTTCCTTCATTCGCATTCCCAAACTCCATCAGCGCCGAGCAACTTTCGCTCTCCCTCTTACCGCCGTCGAAGCACCGGAGGAGGTAGTCCCGTTGCCGTAGTCGACGCCCTGATAGAGCAGGAGAAGACGGAACTTGACGTAGTACTCAATGAATTTTTCAAGTCTAATGGAGGATATTTAGATATCATTTACAATAGTTCAGAAATATATTTATCCTTTTTTCCAAAATGAAAAGATGAACTTCTACCCAATCAGCAGTTTGTGCACGTCTCTCTAGTAGCATCATTCTATAGAGATGATAACATGATTTAATTGTTTATTTGAACATAGAAATTCGCAGCCGTTATAGGATAGAGTGTGCACTGAGCAAAACTCAATCATATGCAATAACTCGCAAGGAGATGGAAACCACACAAGGCAAACCCAACGTGAAAAAGGAGATGGAAATCACACAAGGCAAACCCAACATGACAAACTCAAATGAGGAAGTATTTTTACCTCGAGAGCATTAAAAGGGAACATCACATCGTGCACCTTTCAGTTGGAAAAAAAACAAGAACACATACAAACTGCATTCAGCACAAATTTTTCAACTGTTATCTAGTCGAATACTGAATCCTGACGGAACAAACCTTTTTTTTTTTGAGAAAGTTAACTGACGGTACAAACTTATGTTCCTAAGGTTCCTTTAAACGAGCAGCAGCAGCATCTGGGGCATAAACAAAGATCCCTTAGAGCTACTGCTGTGGTCTAGCGACTGGCTCCAACGCTTCAATTGTCACCACGCTATTACCGCGAATTACCTGAAATTGAAATTTTGTAGCAACGCACAGTAAGGACCAGCTTAAATTCACTCAAGGGACATCTATCATTATGGATTTTTTTAGATTAACAGATAAAGAACAAAAACTCATTAAATTAGACAAAAGTCAAATGCTATTCAAAAGAAAATAGGCTTGATTATGTATTAGCGATCGTATTCACAGCTGTAAGATCCAAACAACCAGAGTGAAAAGGAACAAGGGTAAAGGGAGAGAGAAGGAGAAGAGAATAAGAAACCCACCACCATGCCAATTTCATTCTTATCATTGCCATTAATTTCCACTGTGTTGTCAATGACCAAATTCATGAACTGATCAAACCCACGAAGAGTTCCAGTGACTAAGCGGTTTGCGTTCAACTTGACTGTGAAAGATAAACAGCATTACTCAAGTGCGATAGCAACCTCAAAAGGCATTTAACAGAGGAATCTAAAATTAAAAAATGAGACCATGGAAATTGATGCTCACTGACTAAGAAAACGTTATCTATAGAGATTTTTTCAAAAAAAAAAAAACACCTTCATTCAGACTGCACTTTGAAAAAATTCTATGCAGTCCAGCACGCAAGGTTAATGCAAAAGATACATTTACAGCTTCATAAAAACTGTTCTCCCTTCCTCTTTGTTTCAGCTATGGAATACCTTACTAGGTTAATTTAATGAAACAGCTGCAGAGAATTCCTGATTTTAGCTTCCACCCTAAATGTGCAAAGACGAACATAGTGCAATTAAGTTTTGCTGATGACCTGTTGCTATACTGTAGAGGCCTAGAGGGGATGCTATTTCCATACAACTATTATACTCCTACTTTCAGGTATCCTCAAATGCACCTGGCCGGTTGCTAATGTAGATAAAAGTGCTATCTACTTTGGAGGGGTTCAATCAGACATCCAGGACGAGATTTTATAAGTACTTGGATTCTCAAAAAGCACTCTACCTATTAGGTACTTGGGTGTACCTTTGAATACTGAAAGAGTATCTATTGTGCAGTGTCAATCCTTAATTGAGAAGATATTAGGCAGAATATCTAGCTGGACCTCAAAGTTCCTATCATATGCAGGAAGAGCACAGTTGTGTTATTCTCTGTGCACGACTTCTGGTCACAAATTTTCATCTTGCCCAAGAAGGTGATTAAATGTATTGAAGAGGTATGTAGGAGGTTCTTATGGACAGCAGGGATAGAGACATCAAGGAAAGCACTGATTTCCTGGGACAAATCATGGCTTATGCTGCCTCAAATCAGCTGGAGGGCTGAATATATTTGATCTGCTAGCATGGAACATGGCTGCCATTTAAGAAAGAAAGATTATGGATGCAGTGGTACATATTTATTATGGGAAGCAAGGTACATTATGGGATGTATTTTGCAACCAAAGAAAGCTTCTTGGGTGGTCCAAGAAATCATTAAAGCTTATCAATACTTTTGTGGAAGTTGACTGGTAAGAAACGGATGTCCTATGCTCAGGAAAGTTCCTACTAAGCAGTTATATTTACAATTGAGAAGGAACCACCAGAAAGTGGAATGGAGGAGACTGAAATGCAACAATGCGGCTTCTTCTAAATGCATATTTAACTTATTCCTGGGTAGTTCTGGAAGACTGCTAACAAAAGAAAGGTTGGCTAAATGGGGATGTGTAGATCATGACAAATGTAGTCCTTGTCCACATGCTAATGTGTCCTTACTCTGCTCAAGTCTGGAGCAAGATACCTCAGTGGCAACAGATTCATGGACAGGCCCAGGGGTAGCAAGGGGAGATGGGATGGGCAGGTACTAACTGCAAAGGTGTAAGGGTGCACTAGCTGAAGTTTATAGGATGACACATATGACAAGAAGGGAACCTGCAGATCAATCTAAAAGAAGAAGTCCTGAAGCTCTCACTAGAATTACAATCCAGGATGTCTACATTAGAGGAGAAATGAAAGCAAGGCTATCTAGAATACTGGCTCAGTTGAATTATTATAATCCTTAGGCTGCTATATTGAACGTTCTTTTGATTTTGAAAGAATAGTAGGATGCTTGCGCGTAGTGTTAGATGCTTTAACAGGCTGGGGACATCCTGCTCCGGTTTTCTTTTTGATCTGTAATGTTCACTTTACTAGTTAAACTGCTTATTTACCCACCACCCCACCACACCCCCAAACAAAAAGAGATGTTCAAGTCCAGGGTCATCTATGCTGGGACAAAAGTTGCACATGCACACACATTTTTTTAAACCCCACAAATTGCAAAAGAAATTGCTGCAGCAAAAGCATGCAATAACAGTAGGAACATTCATGGAAGGTTTTGGGTTACATGGTGACCAGAAGGTACTGTAAAATTGCAGTTTAAGCCACTCGGACGTGAGCCTTCTGCATTAAAGGAAATATAAAACAGGGATGTAATAGAGGGATAGGAAATACAGAGAGCATGGTAAGTAATGCTATGATAACGTTCTAGCAAGAGTATAAGGTCAAAATAGTTTCAGCTCTTAATAGTCTAACAATAATTATGTCTTTGATTGTCGCTGGTTATGCATTACTTAGTGAACTTAATTTTCTCTGGTGATAATGAGGAAGGGGACGAGAATTTATCACTTGCCAGCCAACACTACTTCTTTGACCTTTGTACCTAGATAAAAGTCACTAACAGACTCAGATAATAACCAACTTTGCACGGACAAATGTAAGCAGTAGCAGAAGACAGAAAGCACACAAACTTCAATTTTTAAACCCTAAATAAATTGCAGCAAAAACAATTTAACCCTCCAGAGAAAGCACACAAACATAGAAAGAAACACATAAATCATTAGTAGCTGATTTTTTTTTTATGACAATAATGTCCAGAGTTCGGACCAGCTTTTGCGCATCTCGACTAATTCCACATCATACCTTCCACCTCTCACCACCAGCAGGTACCCAGTAACTCTGTCCACCAAAGCTCGGACAGCTGAGAGGGATCGCCTAGTGTTTTTTGTCTCTGCTAGAGTTTAAACCACAGACCTCATGACTCTCAACCACTTCACTGGCCACTAGGTCACACCTTGAGGCGCCTAACTGATAAACCCTAAATTTCTATTAATCACCTAAACCCTAAACAAATTGCAGCAAAACCAAATTAACCCTCCACAATCCACATAAAGTACAAAAACGTAAAATCATACTGTATTACTAACTAATAAACCGTAAATCCCTGACAAAACACTTAAACCCTAAGCAAATAGCAGCAGCAACAAATTAACCAACCACAGAAAGTAATAAAAAAACATAGAAACATAAAGCATTGCTAACTTACTTTGAAGCTGCTTGTCCATATACCTGTAGAAAACAAAACAAAACCAAAATTGAAAAACGAATAAGAAATCTTCATATACACATCGGAAAAAAGGGAAAAAAATATGAAAATCAGAAGCTAAGCTCAATGAGAGGTACAACATACTTTTTGAGATCCGGAGGTTGACCCGACCTGCTCATCCTTGAGAGTTTTACCTTTTGCTCACTGCCGGAGAAGATGAAGATGAAAAACGGAAGAAAAAATGTACTTTTGCTGCGAAGTCGGGACTCAAAAATCAAAATGTTTAACTTCAGTCCGCTTTTTATTTGTGGCCAAAACCAACGGAGGATAGGTTGGTAATTTTCAAATTTTTAATTAAAAAAAAAAGAGCTATAATCAAACTTTTATGGTTATATTTGAAGTTTATTTCTTTAAATTTGAAATTATTTAGGCTTGTATAGTTTTAACGTATTTTTCGAGGAACGTAATTGAATCAAATAGGCTTGTATAGTTTTAACGTATTTTTTGAGAAACGTAATTGAATCAAAGAAATTTATATGTCAATATTGATGTAGATTTTGTTATAACATTGACATATTTGATATGTCTTTTTAAAATGCTTTTCTAGAAATTTAATTTGTATCACAGAAATTTCTTTATAGTGTCATGGAATTTGAGAAGAAGAAGAAACTCTTTTGTGTGAAGAAAAAATGATCATATGAAGTTGAGATATTATTATCGAAAAAAAATGATCGTATGAAGTTGAGATATTATTATCGAAATATCTTTTACTTATTAAAATGTGGCAAGTATCAATTAATTATAAAATAGGGACTGATATTCCATTACCCATGAGGTCTAAAGTGGCTATTTGTCAAATCACCGTAGATTACATTTTAGAACTTACCCAACATTCCTTACTGGGCCGAGACTGGAAATGGGCTTTTAACGGGCCCTCACTTGTGAATTAGGATCCTATTGCTGGATTTAACTGGGGAAGGTTCATGAAATGGAACCATTTCTCGATCGATATCTCGGTTTATATATTACTCCCTCCGTTTCACAAAGAGTGACCTAGTTTGACCTGGCACGAAGTTGTAGAAAATAAAGAAGACTTTTGAATCTTGTGGTCCTAAATTAAAGTTATGTCAAATGTACTAAATTGCCCTTCAATCTTGTGGTTTTAAACATGCCACGTGGAAAGCTGAAATTAAAATGTTACCAAAAAAGAAAATACGCCATTCTTTGACGTCTTTTTGAAACAGACTAAAAAGAAAAGGAGGTCATTCTTTTTGAAACGGAGGGAGTAATTTTTTTATCCAGTTTTTGACACTCGTAGTGGGGATCGACTTAATATAGATTCTCGCCGGGATGTCCCATCAGGGGTAACTAACAAAAACGACTCTCTATTTGTCAGAATTCGAAAGACATCTAATCAAAAGTGAAGGAATACTTACCACTCCATCACATTTTTGTCAGTTTGGGACCAAAAATTTCAAGCTGTCACATTTTTCTACCATACTTTGTAAAGATTTTTTGTGCAGAATAAAAGTTTGGGTAATTTTAATTGTTTCTTAAAGGTTGAGTAAAGTGTTTTTGAGTTGTGAGACACTGAGATGGGATTATTTTTTGAAAAATAGCTTAAAACCATTACTTTAAAAATTGATTTTTTCTGCAAAAAAATAATAATAGAAATCGAAACCTTCTCTTAAAAATGATCCAAACAAAATATTTTTAAGAAAAAATTGTAACATTTCAAAAAATTTATTCACAAAAAATTACGTGTTTAATATCCTTTTGAATTAACTGATTTTGTCAATACATATATGTTTGCTTGGTCCTTATTTTACTATTTTAGTCTAAATTCTTGTCTCTTTTGATTTGCGCAAGATAATTGATTAAGATAAATATTTGATTTCAGCAAACTTCAAATTCTAACTCTGTAGGTCTAAGATCCATTCATAAGATCTAGTTTCATGTTCAAATTTCATCAAGTATTGCATACGCTTTGACAATCCACAATCTAATTAAAAAAAAACACAATTTCTTTATTAACAGTATATTAATTTATATCTTATCTGTATTATCCACCAATATTTTTTCTTTCAAATCTTTCAAAGTAGTTTTTTATTATTCATTCAAAATAAAAATTCTAGTTATTACAATCCAATCATGCCAAACAATCTTTGTCATGTATGTCGAAAGAGCACTTTAAAAGTTTTGGGTGTAAACAAATTTAATTTTCCAAAAGAAAAAATTTAAAATTTAATTTTTGAAAAAGTAAATCAAAACTAAATCCAACATTTTTCTTCCTCCATCATATTGATAATTTGCACCATATTATTGTCGTTCCATTATTGCATAGTGGAAGATGGGCTTAGAGGCTCTCCTGCAACGGTTATTTGTAAAAATTATTTCGGATCAACTATTTCTAGATCGCTTGTTAATATTCAGTCATTGATTGAAATGTGATAAAAGAAATAGATATATATTATGTAACATGAAAATAATTCGTGGACAAAGAAAACAAAATAATTTAACACACAGTGTAGATCGAGTTTGAAACTTTTGATGAGTGGAACTCACTCAAACATAACGTGTGGGTGTTCGAAACTTTAACGGAAACTCCATGATTCATGGAGTTTAAATATTTATCCACTCGAATTTCAGGAAGATTTAATGGAGTTGAAATACTTATGAATTCATACTTCAAATAAAATAAGATGCAGAATATACAGTACTGACAAATGACAATAAAAATTTACTCCGCATTCAATATTTATATTAGTTTGATGAATACATCAGCATGTCTTAATTCATAATATTATTGCTAACTATAATTAATTAACACATATTTTAAGTTTCATAATTACCTAATATGATTTGGTGTAAAAAACGAATGTGGTTGAATTTTTATTTGACTCTATGATTGAGCTAGCTAGCAATCAATTGTTAAATGCCATAATCCACATTGTCATGATTTTTTTTTGTTTTCCATCCGGGTGTCCGAAGTCCACATTGAAGCTCCGATTAAATTTGGATTGCGCTCTGCATGGCCCATTTGGGGGTGGCGCTCCCAACAAGATTTCTCCATATCCAGAGCTCGAACTCGAGACCTCTGGTTAAGGGTAAAACACTCCCACCAGTGTACCATAACCCATGTTGGTCACATTCTCATGATTATTTGGAATGCGTAATCAACATACTTTCATCACACATAATAATCATTTCTTAACAAACTCACCAAAATAAAGTTTAGGAATTGTCACTCTTATGCATCATTCATTTTGAAAACTATGTAATAGTAGTTCTTTTTCTTTTCTTATTCTTTTTTGCCATGATGTGGACGTACATTAAAATTAAGAACTTCAAATACATCCACTTTTTGGCCCAAATTAATGCTTAAAAGATTAGGATGACAGGTTAATAGCCTCATTTTCAAATGTTGTACGTATTCGACGAATTTGAGCTTAAAAAAAAAAATAACTTTCATATATAGCAAACATAAAAATCATATTTGTATGTTATAGTTATAGTTTGCATAATTGCGCTTCATAGCAAATTTTATGTTTGCTATGGAGCTTTTAATTTGTATAATTCGCTACAAACATTCAATTTTATACAAATTGTTCAGATTTGTATAAATTCATTTATACATTGTAATTTGTATAATAAGATCTGTATTTGTATAATTATAAGTGTATAGGACTAAAATATTTGTATTGTATTTGTATATACACTTTTCTCTCGATTTATACAAACACAACACATTTTATACATTTTATACCGAAATGTATAAAATGGCTAATTATATACCGGAAATGGTTAATTGTATACCGAATCAGATGACAAAAAAGGGAATGTTTGCTGCGAATTACAATTAAAATAAACTATGGCTATAACATTTAATTCGAATTAATAGTTTGTTATTTCATACAATTTTTCCTAAAAAATATTGTTTAATAGGTTCTTGATATATTATTTATACTCATGTTAAGAATTTTTTTTAATATACATATAAGATTTGAGTCAAAATTATTGTATTTTGCCGAATTCATAATAAGATGCATTGTATATCCCTGACGGAGATGAGGATGATATAATCGTTTAGTAGAGTGTATTAACAAAAATAATACATGTGTTAACTTTGTGTATTAGTAATATTTTGTTCAATATATTTTTTCACGTTATGTATAACTAATGCTTACAAACTATAGTATATTAACGCGAGCATGAGTTATACACGTATCATATATTTAACTAATTCAAACCATGAAGACAAAGTGCAATGTCCCATCACATGATTTCAAACCATTTAAGTACTTATTATATAATAATAAATATATTGTACTACATCATTATCAACCATTTTTAACATGATTTAATTTCAAATTTGTAAACTAATTGCCCGCTAAATTTTATTAGTCTATCTTGTGACAATACATCTAAAACGTTAAATCATGTTTAGTCAGTAACCACATGTCCCATCATATATTACAAACTCAAAGACAATAAGGTACTATAAATTATAATTTGGATTAATAGATAAAAGCCTAGAGAAAACAACAACAACAACAATTAATTCCACCTTAATCCAAATATAGTTGATACCACAAACTGTATAAATTAATTCTTACCATCCATATATATATATTTCGTTCTATTTGGACTCATATAATTCTAATTATAAAAGAGGTCTTCATAATAATTTTTTACACTTAAATTATCAACCATTGATAAAAATACCAACAACCTAAATACTTAATTTGCTAAGTTTGTATTTACCATTATTAACAAATGACATATTCAACAATTTTATTGTCATAAATGCATAGATATTATAGCCTAGCCACCAAAAAAACTTTGACGAAGAAGCTTGTTCAGTAAATTTTTGCTGCTGTCTCCTACTCTCCATAATTATGCATTTAATATGCTCATTTATTTTTTAGGACTTTGTTTATCTACGTTTACCAACCAATTTGTTTGAATGCATTTGATACTCCCGTGTCCGTAATCATATTGGAGCTCGATTAAATTTAGATTCACTTTAGGAAGTCTCACATTGGGGTAGAGCGCCCTCTGACTCCGTGCTAAGGGGACTCGAATCTGATAACTCTTGGTTAAGTATGAAGGAGTACTTACCACTCAACCACAACCCTTGTTGGTTCATTTGATATGGTTTTAGATTTATTTGGGGGAAAACTCAATAATATGTTATTCCTTCCGTTTCATATTACTTGTCCATATTATTAAAACTAGTTATTTCATATTATTTGTCAATTTACAAAATCAAGTAATTTTATAACCTCTTAATCACTAATTCAACCTCTAAATTCTGTAGTGATACAAAATTCTATAGTGATAAATTAGTAAATTTGTTCTTTTGCATGTAAAGAGAAAATAAACAACTAATATAAATAAAACTAATATAAATAAGAGAATATCAAACCGTCAAAAATAGTCTATTGTGCCATCAAATCAAACCCCCCATGTTAGTTAATTTATAACTCATTAATCACTAATTCAACCTCTAATTTTATATTTGAAAAACCTAAAATATACATAAAAAAAAAACATTTAAAAATACTTTATATATATTATATAACTTTTTCTCGAAAAAGTCTGAGTGAACCCGCTCGCTACCCTCTAGATCCGCCCAAGACCATACTACAACTCAACCCAACCCAACCGAAATCCCATTTTAACCGACCCCTTTGCTAATTAAAGGAAATCAGTTAGTCAAAATGAAGACGTTAAGCTGAATCACCAAACAAAACAGAGCCGTCCGGTCCCAAAGGAGCGTCTCTCCAATTGGCACCTAATTTCTCGTTCTATAACTCTTTATCTTCCTCATCAACCAGCCATTGTTGAATCACACAGTACAATAATACTCATTTTCTTGCTCTGCACACATCCCCATAGCTAAAAACTCAAAGAAAATTCAATAATCAATACACAATACCCTGCATTCACCCATTACTATGCACGTTTAAGCTTGATCTAGATTTGTTCCTTTCACTTGTTTTTTTCTTCTTCTAATATAACAGGGTTAATGGGTACCGTATAGTCGTAAACTTCCTCTGTTTTCACTATCAAGATTTGTTAATGTTGTGTCCCTTTCTATTCTGTTAATTTCTTCCATTTAACTCTTCTTCTTCTTCTTCTTCTTTCTCAAGTGGTTAAGGAATCTCTGTATTTCTTCGTTTTGTGCTAAACGGGGAATATAATATTGCTTAATTCCAAAAACCCAGAAAAACCCATGTTTTTTTTTTCATCATTTCAAGAAAAGAATCGAAAACCCAGTTGTTGTTAAATTTTATTAAGATAGTTGTATTTTGATTTTTATACGATTTGCGTAAATGGGGAGTTGTTTGGGGATATCGAGGAAGTCGGCATCGGAGATTGCGCCGGCCGATGTGCTGAAGAAATATCCGACTGTTAAGCTGTACGGAAATCCGAATAGTGTTACGACCTATTACATTCGATGTGCTCTGCTTTACAAGCCGGTCACAGTCAATTTCGTCCCTTCGGATACCCATCAATCGCCGGCGGTGGAGTATAAATCGGATTCCGTCACTGGGTCTGTTGATTCCGTGCTGCGTTACTTGGATTTGAAGTTTCCGGAGCCGAAGCTGTTGACGGGGAGTATTGGTGGGTGGTATGATGAAACGACGCCGTTTGTTGTGTGGTTGGTGATTTTGCAGCATAGGAGTATGATGTGGCATTTGGAGAGAATGGGGAGGTGGGCGGAGGACTTGGCGGCGCGTGGAGGTAAAGCAAGAGGTGATCCGGCGATGGGGACTCCACGAATGGAGGTGAGGAAGTTTGCAAGAGGTTATTCACAGTTGCTGGAGCTAATGCTTGAACATGCTCAAATGGAAGAAAGAGTTGTCTTTCAAATCTTGGAAAAAGCTGATAGAGGTAAATTTTGTTTTATCAGATTGCTGAGCATATAGTGAAGATAATTTGTTTGTTAGCTTAGCTCCATTGATTAACTGTGAATCAAGTAAAGCTTTTTATCAGTCAATCAACTATGCCTGTACGTAGCAGCACGTTGTGTTGCCTATCCTTCCATACTAGTAGTTGTAGTGTTTCTCTTGTAGTTTTTATTGTTCGATTTCTGCTACTATCTACTGTCTCCTGTACTTTTCTTTAGAATGCTTTGTTATGCATTTTGCCATGATTTCTTGGCTTATGTTATTTCTTTTCCAATTTGCTTTGATATGCTTTTTCTTGAGCCGAGGGTCTATTGGAAACAATCAAACTACCTCTTAAGGTAGGAGCGAGTTCTGCGTACACTCTAATCTACCCTCCCCAGATCCTACTTGTGCGATTTCATTGTGTATGTTGTTGTTTGTTGTCTGTAGTTGGACGTGAGAAATATTGAGTTATGTACTGCTTTGGTGTTTATTCCCATGTGTGGGGCTTGTTTTGGACTTATTGTGTTTTTTGGCTCAATACTCAGAGGATTAGCTAGTTTAAGTAGACTAGTTTTAGCTCATAAAGCAACCACAAGTCTTCTCCTTTATTCGAGCTTGTGACCATTATGCTTGGAAAATGTTGTCTTTGTTATGATTAATTCTATCTATGATTTGCCTGTTTTAAGAAAGATATTTGGAAATGGAAACGGTGTTACAACGACAGAGTCTAATGTAGCAGCTTTTGCAATAAATTTAGTTGTTACTAACTTACAAGATCGATTGATCCTCAACAGATGCAGAAAGGTGAGATGCAGAACAAAATCAATTTTTAAGATTGATTTATCTTCATGGTGGGACTGTTATTCTAATGTGTGTTTGAACAAAATCAGAACTCCAACTGAGGGTGGAGGGTGTTAAACTGAAAGAGAGACAGATTTTCCGGGATAGGCAGTGACTGATCAACAAGAACGTTTAGCTTATTAATTTATTTATTGGGAGCTATGCCCTTGCTTTAGTACTTAGTGTGTCTTATGTTAGTTGCTTCTCCGAATGCATGCTGATCTGGTAATCTGTTGTTTTGCCGCGATATATTGACCTTTAGTGGGCATATAATTCAGGACTGTCTAAAGCTGCAAATGAGGAGCATGCAAGGGACCTTCCTATGATGAATGGTATTAAAGAAGATATCAAATCTATAGGAGTTCTTGATTCAGGGCATCCTGCCTACCAAGATGCCCTCTGCAACCTCTCTACTCGACTCAAAACCTTAAAGGTAACGTACATTCTGCATTCAGTATAACATCACTTGTCAGGATTCCGATAGATGTTTTGCAGGGTGATTCAGATTTTAGTCCACCAAATCCTTCTGAAATGTGGCTATCTAATGCAGGAGCGTAGCAAGAAACACTTTGAAGAAGAGGAGAAGAATCTACTGCCACTGATGGAGGCGGCTGAATTGAGTAAAGCACAACAGGATAAAGTCCTAGACCAGTGTTTGGATGTCATGCACGGGACACACTCACATCTGTTTCGTTTCTTTATGGAAGGCCTCCTCCCTCCAGATGCCATGCATTACTTGGACATGCTTTCTAGGTGCAGTGACCAAAACCAAGTGTCTACTATGCTCCGGTTAATAATTGATAAGGCTGTATAATCCACACAAATCACTCGATGATCAAGAAATTAATCGTTGAGTCTAGTCCAGCTTCGCGCTTAAAGTGGAGCAGTTGATGCTATCATCACTTGTAATTGCTTTTCTCTTCTTTTATGTTCTTGAAGAACCATTGGTACCTTTTTTTCTTTCACAAGGCAGATACTCAAAGCAAAAGGGAGGAGAGGTTGCCTTATGTTCTTTCCACTTTAGTTTTTGCTATATTTTTCTTTCTTTTACTTTAGTACAATCTGTACATAGTGAAAACATCAAAGAGATAAGCTTTGATGGATGTTGCTTTGAATTTACTACTTTGTTAATGTAAATAATTTGGAGGTAGTCCATGTGGAATGTTGTTGCTTTTATGTTGAAAAAAAAAAGGTTTTGATGTCATTTATGTTTTTGGCCATGTTCATCAAAGTTACTTGTATATCATGCCATTGTTACTTAACTTTAATGCCTTTAGCTTGGGAGACAAAAAGAGAATATTGTATTGTGGATAGGCCTATTGCTTCTTCTTTTGTATTATACTTTTTAGCCTTCTTTTCCTTTGTTATTCTTCACTTCAAAGTTAAGCTGCATCTTTTCCATTTAGAGCTCATTTGAGTTGGCTTATTTTAAGTGCTTTTAACTCAAAATAGCTTTTAAATGATTTGGTAGTGTTTGAATACAATAAAAAGGAGTTTTGAGCACTCGTTTTTAAGTCAAAATAACAAAAATAAGTCAAAAGTTGTAAGTTAGATATCTTAGCTTATGATTTCCACTCAAACATGCTTATAGATTCTATGGCCTTAGGAGACTGAAAGAAATTACTCCCTCCGTCTCAATTTATGTGACTGATAATTAAACACAGAATATGCGAGACAGAAACTTTAAGGAAAAAAAGTTTTTGAAATTTGTGGTCTAAAACTTCTTGATCAATTGTCTGACTACAAATCATTTTATTGACAATAAAATGACAATTTTAAAGTTAAATTGTTTTCAATTATAGAAATTAAAGTTGACATTCTTATTAGGAAGCACTATAACAGAAAGTGTGTAATATAAATTGAGTGTAATATGTCTTTATTTATTTTTAATTTGCTTTAAAAGATATAATTATTTTTTATAATATTTAATTTTCATTCTTCTATTCTTAACACATCACATGTTTTGTTTAAAATCAAACAATTCAACTTAGTTTATTCTCATTCTTGGAATACAGTCTGGCTTGGGGTTACCACAGACATGTCTAAACACTTCTCTTTTTCTTTCTTTTTGTAAAAAAAATATTTTTTCTGTTTATCTTATGGTTAAGTTATAGATATAAGGAATAGAAACGTATCTAAATTATCGTAAAATTGTCAGTTATATATTTAAATTATATGAGGTTTTTAGTAAAAGAGGTAAAGAATACGATTTTCTTACATCATGTTCCACCAAATTATGAAAAATACAAAAATAATATATTTAGTGTATTTTTTATAAGTGAGATCGGAGAAAAATGAAGTATATATGCATATCTAACGTCTATTTTATATGAAGTAAAGAGATTGTTTTCGACAAAATATCGAAGGCAATTAATTCTATCCATAGTGTTGAAATTGATGATAGCTGGCCTCACTTCTATGATATTTTTTTCAATTTTTGAAATTTAAATTTATTGGGCGAAATAAACCCAATCTGGAAAAAGCACGTGATTTAACAGACTTAACAATACTTGCATTAATTAATAATAATAACCAAATCTTACACATTATTATATTTAAATAATTTTTAAATATGACTGAAATCATAGTAATTATATTTAATTATTTATTAGAAGGAAATAGAGGGATCTAATAGAATAAAATAGCTTACTTAGATGGTTATCAAATAACTTTATTCATTAAAATTTGGCCAAATATAAAAAAAATACATATATATATATTTTTTTCTTTGTTCTAAAACCTGAAATCCGATGTATTTTATATCTTTATTTTTATTGTTGTTTTCTCCCATTTAATTTTCATATCTTTTTATAGATACACAATAATTTCAAGAAAACAATCATAGATTTCATCAAGATCTTATAAAAACATCATGAGACTATAAAATAAAGGGAAAAATGTCAGAAATATATTTAAACTTTGACCGAAATTGCTGTAATGATACCGAACTTTGGAAAGGACCTTTTACCCGCTACACTATTTCATAGTGTATTTTAAAGGTATATATGTGCTCACGTGGACATCATAAATATTGCATCATTATAATCACTAACGTGTCCACGTGGGCACATATATACCTTTAAAATACACTATTAAATAGTGCAGGGGTAAAAGGTCATTTCCAAAGTTTGGTATTATTACATCAATTTCGGTCAAAGTTCAAATATATTTCGAACCCTTTTCCCTAAAATAAATAGCAATTTATATGTTTCACACAAAATAAAGAATTAGCATGAACAAACTTTCATCGCTAAACAATAAAACTGTCACTAGTTTATAACTAGTTTCTATTTCTTTATTATATTAGCAAATAAAAAGAAATAAAAAAGAAACTCACCCGTCGAAGTTTCGATCAAGTGTTTATTTTAATTTGCTATATTACTTGTTTCTCATCACAAGATGAAAAAGCCCTTTAAATAAATTGTATCTCATAATGTTCTTGCCAATTGTATAATATCTGAAGATTATATTATTGTAATCATAGGTTAGACTTATGGTAAGATATTGATTTTATTACTAAATCAAAATTGTGGCTAATGAGAAATTAATTTTGTTGCTAATTAATTCCATGATAGAAGTGGATTTGAACCTATCTAATTAATTAGTGGATGATCACAATTATAGGGGTGAATCGGCTTGTTGGGCTAAAGTTTGAATGGTCAGTTGAATTAATAAATGGACGTGTCAAGTTATTCGGGCTGATATGGACTAAAATTCAGTTCATAACGCAATCCCTAACTCTTAGTAAGTTATAATTGTTTTATTGATTCTTTAATTTTATACTTATCTTATAATTTTTTTGATTTTTTTTATTAAACTATATATAACATATCAAATAAAATAAAAATATTTTTGACAAAATTTCTCAAGAATCAATTTGATTTTGATGCCAACCCAAAATTTGATGGAGGCTAAAGTAGGTTGGGCTGAAATGGCCAGGTCAACAATCAATCCAAACATGAACAAATTGGGCAGGTTCTAATTTAGGGATTTACAAAAATTTCATTAGTTTAGGAGTTAATTACTTAGACATATTTTAGTTTGTAATATTACGTATCTTACCAAATTTTGGTATGTCCAGATACATTCAAATACATGTATCTTGAAATACATGATGTCAAAATTAGGTGTAATCTGTTCTAGATACATTGTATTCAAGTGGATTCACATGTATTTCAGGTACAAAACAAATCTCGTTCACCTCCCTTGCCTCTCTCTCCTATGTATCTGGTCTTAGATAGATGCGAATCATACCAGATACATGTATCTCGTCCACTCGCATGTATCTGGAATGCATAACGAATATCGCTCACATCTCTTGCTATTTTAGTGAATCTGATAGCAAAAATACATGTATCTAAGTGTATCTTCCACAATAAATGGTAGAAAACCCTAAATTAGTGGAAAGATATGTAATATTTTGATAGTATAAGTAATAATAGTATATATGGTAGCGAAGTGTGTCTAATTATATAATTTCTCTTTCTAATTTCATGGACTAATTTTGTCACCTCTAATTGAAACGCTTGATCTTGAACTATAGATAATTATATTTTTTTTCAAATAAATAATTAAGTAATAAATTTGAAATTTAATAATTACTTTCCGAAATGGAGATAACCAAATATTATGAGGAAGATACATTTAGATACATGTATTATGAGGAAATTTGATAATTACCTATGAGTGTCAGTGAATTTTTTGTAAATTGAAGTATGGTTTAATTATTTATTTTTATGAAATTTGAACTGCTAAAAGAATAGTTTGGGAAATATTCTGTTATTTTTATTTCTATTTTTTATGTTGTTGCAATATTTATCATTATCATTAATTGTACTATTTATATTGTTGGTCTTGCTGTTAACATAACTATTGTTGGTGAAATATTGAAGGTATTGATGAGTTAAATTTTAACACATGATATAAATGATTATTTTTTTTCAAAATTTGATGACACATTTAAATTTTTTTTTCTTAATTAAGTTATCATCATAAACCAAATAACTTCGTGCTTTTTGTGTTTCCTTTCTAGTAAAAAGCTAAAACGCATCGGGTATGTCCACAAAATTAATTTAATTTATCATAATAAACTAATTTATAAAATAAAAATATTTATTAATTAATCACGATTAAGTGATAGTTATATGTGCTTAAACACATTTCATATATTTATTGTTTTGATATAAATATTCATACCAAAAAGAAATATCAAAAAATTGTGTTAACTAATTTCATATTTATTTATTTTGATAGTTATATGTGCTCAAACACATGTCATATTTATTTATTTTGATAGTTATATGTGCTCAAACACATGTCATACACAATAATTTCAAGAAAACAATAATAGATTTCATTAAGATAAAATAAAATGACAATACATTATAAATCAGAAAATGAGCACTAAAGTACATCTAGAATTTATTGAAGTTAATTATCAAAGTAAAATTGTCCTTATAGAGAGATCTACAAAAAAAATTATTTTTCCAAGGCCCAAATACTCTTCATGCAGCTCCACCGATTTTTGACCAAAACTTGACACCATTTTTCGTGCTAAAAAAAAGGAAAAGAAAGACATAAAGTCAACAATTTAAAGAATTTAAATTATAAACATCGATAACATAATACTGACCAGTATTTTCAACTTGACAATTTCCTCGCGCAGCTGCTTGCAATAGCAAGAAGAGCAAAGTTTTGCCTTCAACATTTTATTTTTCGTCATTTTAATTTCAAGCTTAATTTTTTTAAATTCCTCCTGGACCTCCCTACGAGATCTAAGCACCATAAAAGCTTCATAAGACTATAGAATAAATAGTTATTTAATATACTAACACACAAAATAATATTTAACGGCATATAATTTTTGTTGCTAAATAATAAAATAAATTTGATAATTCTATTTAATAATACATGAATTATCAAAAATTTCTTGCTAGATACAAGTTTTTTAGTGACAGATCGATGCATTTTGTTACTAATTTCTATTACTTTATCATGGGAAGAGGAAAAAATAAAAGAGAAACTCACTTGTCAATGTCATTATCAGGTGAAGCCATTGGGTAGAAATTGAAGTAAAATAAGTATAAAAAAGATTGATTTATTTCAATTTGCTATATCACTTGATGCTATTCACAAGATGGGAAAAGCCCTTTAAATAGTGGTGAACTTGGTTCTTACCAAGTGTACAAGTCAATATTATTATAATCATATGTTACAAAATGGTAAAAAAATAATTTTGTTACTAAATTTCATGAGGTAAGCGAGATCTGTTTTGATAAATAAACAATGGCAAATATTATAGCACATAAAAAATGAGTCCATATTATTATAATCATATTATTTAGAAATAGTAAAAGTATAATTTTGTTACAAAATTTCATGAGGTAAGAGAGATATTTTTTTTTGATAAATAAATAAGGGAAAAATGCCTGAAATATATTCGAATTTTGACCAAAATTGCTGTAACAATACCTGTTAGTGAAAAACTTACAAGATAACAAAAAATACAAGATTACAATTGAAAATAAAATTGAAGAAATAAATCTCTTCAAGCTGAGGTGCGGATATCTCGCTCTCTTTAAGGAGATTCAAGCCAACTGCAACAAATATTTTCACCGGTCCAGCAGTAGTCCTCTTGACTTGTCCCCTCCAGGATACAACATCCTTCACAAAGTATAACTCAACAACTCTGGATAAGAGTTGAGTCCAAAGCTCCACAAAAAAGAACACCTCCCTTCAACTAATAAGAACTCTCTTTTTTGACTAATTCTTTCACTCTATATTTTTCTTGTGTGTTGTCTATCTCCCAAACCAAATGAAGACCACCACTATTTATACTAGAAGAAGTCTTCCTAGCAATGAATAGGAAGATAATGGGATAGATAAATAGTGAAGATAAATGGCATAGAGGTTACATATGTTACATAAATTACAAAGAATAATGGAGGAATAAAGAAAGAAGAAGTAATGTAGAGTAGCAATGGTCATGTTTGACCACTACATATTCTGCCATGAAATACACAAACAGTAACCAATTGCAACGTTCTCAGCAACGTTGGCAATTAAGCCAAATGACAATAAATATAACATCAATTGTCATTAACTGACAACAAGCAGTAATGCACCCAAAAATTGTGTAACAAGGCTGGAAAGAAAGGAATTGGTAAAACATTTTAACGCCATTTTAGAAATATTAAAATGCCTCCCAAAACCAACAATCCCCCACTCATTTTAATATTAATCAAGAGAGTATATTAGCTAAAGGAAGATTACTATGCATAATGAAAGTGTGCTCTGCATTGAACCTCCACTTAGTGAAACAATAATTTTTACTCCAGAGTCTTAGTGGTCTCAGACTTGAACTATGACTGCTTTAGGGAAATAAAATATTACTGCTCACACATAATAATCAAGGTGTTGACATGAGCTTTAAAAGCCAGCACGTTATGGCCATGTGCTATCCCGATTTCATGAGTGCTTTTGAGAATAAGCCAATTCTCATAGGAAGCAACTTACTTCCACACTCACATAGGTGAAATCTGTCAAGAGTGCTCCTGTAAGTTTAACACTCCACCCATACAGACTACAGATATTCATTAAGAGTTTTATCAACTCAACCTTCACAAATCACTACAGGAACCAATGCACTCACATTATAGGGAGGGAATAAAAAAAAATAGTGCATTTTTTTACAAGAAGTCATCATATGATTAGTTTTTCCCTTTGAACCTGGTTATAGGATCTCTAGTCCCCAGGTTGGGTTTCCTCATATATGACTCAAGGATTTATAGGCTTCAATCCCATCCCCCTCGATGTGCTCCAGACCTTCTCTCTCGTTAAGGCCTTAGTAAGAGGATCTGCAAGATTATCACAAGATTTGACATAATCAACATTAATGGTACCATTTGTCAAATACGATCTTACATTACTGTGTTTCCTCCTTATAGGTCTGGATTTACCGTTGTAATAATGGTTTTGAACTCTACCAATCGCAGCGGTGCTATCACAATGTATTAAAATAGGAGGAATTGATTTTTCAAAATAAAGTATTTGAAACAGTAAATCTCTTAACCAATTCGCTTCCTCACTAGCTGAAGCTAAAGCAATTAGTTCAGCTTCCATGGTAGAGTTAGCAATTATAGTTTGCTTTTTTGATCTCCAACAAATAGCACCACCACCTAAAGTAAAGACATAACTAGTGGTAGAACACGAATCACCTGATAAAGTGTTCCAATCTACATCTCAAAAGCCTTCAAGTATAGCAGGATATTTTTTATAGAACAAACCACAATTTTTCGTTCCAATTAAATATCTCATAGCTCTTGTTACAGCATGCCAATGTTCATTACCTGGCTTGCTTGTAAACCTGCCAAGTACTCCTATTGCATATACAATATCAGGCCTAGTGCAATTAGTCACATATCTCAAACTTCCGATTATGCTAGCATATTCCTTTTGATTTATTACATCATTTTCACTTTCAACAGGAAATAAGTGAACACTTGAATCAAAAGGAGTAGCAACATGCTTGCAATCAAGAAAGTTATATTTTTTCAAAATTTTCTCAATATAATGTGATTGGTCAAGAAAAATTCCATCACATGTTCTTGTTATTTTTATTCCAAGAATAAAATTTGCCTCACCAAGATCTTTCATATCAAAATGACTTCTAAGAATATTCTTAGTTTCATCAATAACATTTATGTTAGAGCCAAAGATCAACAAATCATCAATATATAGGCAAATAATCACATGTGAATTATTCCAAGACTTATGATATATGCACTTATCACACTCATTTGTTTTAAAACCATTTTCAATCATGCAGGAATCAAATTTTTCATGCCATTGCTTTGGTGCCTGTTTTAAGCCATATAGGGATTTAGTAAGTTTACACACTTTGCTTTCTTGGCCTGCTTCAACAAAAGACTCGGGGGTTGTTCCATATAAATTTCCTCATTTAAGTCTCCATTTAAAAAAGCAGTTTTTACATCCATTTGATGAATTTGCAAATCAAATATTGCAGCCATATCAATTAAAAGTCTTATGGATGTAACTCTTGTTACCGGTGAAAAAGTATCAAAAAATTCTAGGCTTTCTAGTTGTTTAAAACCTTTTGCAACTAGTCTAGCCTTATATTTATCGATAGATCCATCCGGTTTCAACTTTTTCTGTAAGACCCATTTGCAACCAATAGTTTTACAATCCGGTGGTAAATCAACTAACTTCCAAGTTTTATTAGAAATCAGTGATTCCATTTCATCATTTATAGCCTCTTTCCAAAATATAGAATCATGTGAACGATAATGCTTCTTTCAAAGTGAGAGTCATCTCCAACATTAAACACGTAAAAATCAGGACCAAAATCTTTTTCTACTCTAGTTCTGTTACTTCTTCTTAACTCAAAATCATCAATTTCTTTATTTTTTAAAGTAGAAGTAGAAGAACTAGGTAGTGACAAAATATTTTGTTCAATCCTTTGACCCTCACTATTTTTAAAATCAAAAGGAAATTTGTTTTCATGAAAAATAGCATCACCTGATTCTATCACAATGTTATCTTCAAGATTAAAAAATCTATAGGTTGTACTATTTGAAGCATAACCAAGAAAAGCACAAGTAGTAACTTTCTTACCCAATTTTATAATCTTGGGATCCATTAGCCTCACAAAGGCTAGACAACCCCAAACTCTTAGATATCCCAAACTTGGCTTGTAACCTTTCCACAATTCAAAAGGTGTCAATTTAGACTTTTTATGAGGCACACGATTCAACACATAACAAGCAGTTAAAATAGCTTCACCCCAAAAATTTAAAGGTGCATGTGACTCAATAACCATGGCATTAGCCAATTCAACCAAAGTTCTATTTTTCCTTTCCGCTACTCCATTAGATGAAGGAGAGTAAGGAGGAGTAGTTTCATGAATTATTCCCAATGATCTAACAAAAGAATTAAACTCATTTGACTCATATTCACGGCCTCTATCACTTCTAATTCTTTTTATTTTTCTTCCAAACTGATTTTCAACCTCATGGAGATAAGTTTTGAAATTTTCAAAAGCATCACTTTTATTTTTCATCAAGTAAACATATGTAAACTTAGAAAAATCATCAATGAAAGTGATAAAATATCTATTACCTCCACGAGTTAAAATTCCACCAAGTTCACAAATATCAGTATGAACTAATTCTAACAAATCAGTTTTTCTTTCAACTTGAAAATGAGGCCTTTTAGTGATTTTGGCTTTACTACAAGCCTCACATTTTTCAAAATTCTTTTTAATCATTGGGATTAATCCTAAACTACTCATGATTCCAACATAACGATCATTAATATGACACAAACGAGCATGCCAAAAATTAGTAGAAGAAAACATATAAACAGAAGTAGAAACTTTATTCATTTCAACATTTAGTTTGAACATCCCATCACAAGCATACCCCTTTCCCACAAAAATACCCTTCTTCACAATTACATATTGATCAGATTCAATAATCTGTTTAAAGCCTGCTTTATTAAGAAGAAAACTAGACATCAAATTTTTAAGAAGAAAACTAGACATCAAATTTTTAAGAAGAAAACTAGACATCAAATTTTTTCTTTGCACTAGAGTAAGTTCTATCATAATAATCATAAAAATTATCAGATAGACAATTAAGAAGATAATACCGACACTTATAGGAGTCACCATCATACTTTTCCACTTTCTCATGATGAGAAATAAGTTCATCATCATCCATCGAGGTGTCATCAACTTTATTAGGATTTTTCTCAATTAACACATAAGAAACATTGAGAAGACTTAAGTAGAAAAGTACTTTACCCTTCCATCTCTTGAAATGGTTACCATTGAACTGAAATGGCTTGTTAAGGTCTACCATCTTGACATCCACGGTTTTTTCAATTGTAGCCATCTATTGAATCTCCTTAAAATTGTTAGTGAAAAACTTACAAGATAACAAAAAATACAAGATTACAATTAAAAATAAAATTGAAGAAATAAATCTCTTCTGAGGCGCGGATACTACGCTCTCTTTAAGGAGATTCAAGCCCACTGCAGCAAATGTTTTCACCGGTCCAGTAGTAGTCCTCTTGACTTGTCCCCTCCAGGATACAACAGCCTTCACAAAGTATAACTCAACAACTCTGGACAAGAGTTGAGTCCAAAGCTCCACAAAAAAGAACACCTCCCTTCAACTAATAAGAACTCTCTTTTTTGACTAATTCTTTCACTTTATATTTTTCTTGTGTGTTGTCTATCTCCCAAACCAAATGAAGACCACCACTATTTATACTAGAAGAAGTTTTCCTAGCAATGAATAGGAAGATAATGGGATGGATAAATAGTGAAGATAAATGGCATAGAAATTACATATGTTACATAAATTACAAAGAATAATGGAGGAATAAAGAATGAAGAAGTAATGTAGAGAAGCAATGGTCATGTTTGACCACTACATATTCTGCTATGAAATACACAAACGATAACCAATTGCAACGTTCTCAGCAACGTTGGCAATTAAGCCAATTGTCATCAACTGACAATAAATATACATCAATTGTCATCAACTGACAACAAGCAGTAATGCACCCAAAAATTGTGTAACAAGGTTGGAAAGAAAGGAATTGGAAAAACATTTTAACGCCATTTTAGAAATATTAAAATGCCTCCCAAAACCAACAATATCAAATTTTGGAAAGGACCTTTTACCCCTGCACTATTTAATAGTGTATTTTAAAGGTATATATATGCTCACGTAGACATCATAAATATTGCATTATTATAATTAGTAACGTGTTAACGTGAAAAATATAATTTTGTTACTAAATTCCATGAGGTAAGTGAGTTTTTTGATAAATAAATAATGATAAACATTATAGCACCTAAAAAAGGAGTCCATAATATAATCACATGTTTAAAATGGTAAAAATATAATTTTATTACTAAATTTCATGAGGTATGCAGGTTTTTTTTACTTTTGGTAAATAAATAATGATAAGCATTGTAGCACATAAGAAAAAGATAAGAGACAATTTGAATTGAATTTTAGTTTTTGACGTAGAAGTCATAATTTTGATTTATTTTATCACTTTAACTGAAAACTAAGTGCTCATAAATATTTTTTTTAATTTATTCAAACACTTCAAAAGTATTTAAAAATTATTATAACTAAAAACACTTGAAATAACTCAATTCAAACAGGCCCTAAACCAACAACCAACTTTTACATGCAACAACAATAATAGTTAACATTTAGGTTGCCTTTTTGACAAACTTCTTTCTATATAGCATTTTCCGTGATGCTTCCTCCGTTTATTTTTATTTGTCATATTTTATTTTTCGAGAGTCAAATTATGCAAATTTTGATCAAAATTCTAAAAATAATATGAGAATAATTATATTTTTTTAATCACATTTTGTAGTACTTTTCGTACAGTTTTTTTTAGTATCTAAAAATTAATTATATAATGTTAAATTAATCTAATTCAAACTAACTCTGAAAATTACTCAAAATAATTCTTGAAAAGCGAAATACGTCAAGTAAAAACCAGCGAGGGAGTACGAAATACCATACACAAGGAGTACCCAAAAAGAATTAATTGTAAGGATAATATAGAAAAAATTTAATTAATGATTTTTTGATTTAGTAAATTGGACAACTAATATGGAATACCATTTTTAGTAAGATGATCAACTCTTTTTTTTTGGAATAAGATGATCAACTATTATCGAACGGAAAGAATAATGACGAAGACGAAGATATTTGAATTAACAAGCAAGGTGATGGCTTTTTTTTTAAAAAAAAAAAAAAGAAGAAGAAGAAGGACGAAGATGTTTAATTATTTCCTTTTTTAAGTAATAAAATACCATGATTAATTGATTTATTTATCATCACAAACCAAATAACTTTGTGCTTTTGTATTTCCTTCCGTAAAAAGCTTAGACGCATTGAGTGTCGTCTGCGTTAGATTAATTTAATTATTATAATTAAGTAATTTATAAATAAATATATTAATTAAATAATCATAATTAAGTGACAGTTACGTGTGCTCAAACACATTTGATGTATTTATTGTTTTGGTAAATAAACAATGGCAAACATTATACCACATAAAAAAAAAGAGTCCATATTATTATAATCATATTGTTTAGAAATAGTAAAAGTATAATTTTATTACCAAGTTTCATGAGGTAAGTGAGATTTTTTTTTTTTTTAAAATAAATAATGGTAAACATTATAGCACAAAAAGGAGTCCATATTATAATCATATGTTTAAAAATGGTAAACATATAATTTTGTTACTAAATTTCATGAGGTAAGTGAATTTTTTACTTTTGGTAAATAAATAATGGTAAACATTATAGCGCATAAAAAAAGAGTTCATATTATCATAATCATGTCTAAAAATGGTAAAAATATAATTTTGTTGTAAGTAAGTTTTTCTTTCGGTAAACAAACCATGATATTATAGCACATCAGAAAAGGATAAGAGACTATTTGGATTGAATTTTAGTTTTTAACGTATAAGTCATATTTTATTATTTATTTTTATTACTTTAACTTAAAATTTAGTGCTTATAAATATTTTTTTTAATTTATTCAAGCACTTCAAAAGTATTTAAAAATTATTTTAACTTAAAACACTTGAAATAAGTTAATTTAAACCGGCCATAAACCAATAACCAACTTTAACATGCAACAACAACAATAGTTAACATTTAGGTTGATCTTTGACAAACTTCTTTCTCCCGTGATACTTCCTCCGTTATTTTTATTTGTCATATTTTATTTTTCGAGAGTCAAATTATGTAAATTTCAATCAACATTCTAAAACTAATATTGGAATAATTATATTTTTAATCACATTTTGTAGTACTTTTCATATAATCTTTTTTACTCTTTAAATATTAAATTAATCTAATTCAATTAATTGAAAATGACTCTTTAAAAGTGAAACGTATCAAGTAAAAGCGAATAAGGGAGTACTAAATACCATACACAAAGAGTGCCGAAAAGGAAGCCATCAAAATACATAGACAAACAAAACCTTTAATAATCATGTAACACATACCTAGTGCAATAAATCAATCACCTAACATTTCAATTCGAGACAAACTTTTAAAATATTAAATTAATTTAATTCACTTTAACTCCAAGAATCAGTCAAAATGACACTTTAAAAACGAAAAGTAACCAGTAAAAGCGAATAAACGAATACTTAAAAAGAAAAATTGTATGAAATAGCAAATTATTAATTTAAATTAAATGTTATAGTCATAGTTTATTTTATTTGTAATTCGCAGCAAACATCTCATTTTTTTGCCATCTGGTTCAGTATACAATCAGTCATTTTCGGTATACAATTACCCATTCGGTATACAAATGTATAAAATGTGTCAGTGTTTGTATAAAACAAGAGAAAAGTGTATATACAGATAAAAATACATACATTTTCGTCCTATATACTTATAATTATACAAATACATATCTTATTATATAAATTACAATGTATAAATGCATTTATACAAAACTGAACAATTTGTATAAAATTGGATGTTTGTAGCGAATTATACAAATCAAAAACTCCACAGCAAACATAAAATTTGCTATGGAGCGCAATTATGCAAACTATAGCTATAACATACAAATATAATTTTTATATTTGCTATATGTGAAAGTTGCTCTAAACAAGCAAAACCTTTAATTAATCATGTAAAAAAACCATACCTAGTGCAATAAATCAATCAATTAACACTTCAATTCGATCGACTATATAAATTAAACTTCTCTCCATCTCCCCTTATTATTCAAGCATATATATATACAAAAGTGTCTAATTACACGTAACAGACTTAACAGCAATATGATATGGGAAAGTATTAGCATATGCAAAAGTGAGTGATGATCCAGGTCCTAGTGGCTTCCCATCATTGACAAGACAATCATTCTTACCAAGTCTTCTAAAAATCTTTGGATTTATCAATCTTGCAGAGCTAAACCAACCACATGTCATGTGAATGTTACCACAACCTTTTGCTACACACATATTCTGAATTATAACAACGTACAATGGAATGCCACTAGGAAGTGTACCTGCTGGACCTTGATTTATAAGGATACTACCTTCCGTACACATTAGGCCGGGCAAAGGTTTAACACGATTCGCCTTACGATCATCTTGAAATTCTTGAATAATATTATCACCTCCCTTTACTAGACTCAATGCATGATTAGTTTGCATCGCTGCGTGTAAACGAGAGCAATTGGAGTTAATTACTAAAATCCTACTATGTGATACTCAAAAAGTTCAAAATATAAAAAAGTAAACGAGAAGAAGAAATTAAAGGAGGTGCATTAACCCAAAAATTATTTTGATTAACATTCAAGATAGTTAAAGAAATTACACCAAAAACTAGTTAAAGAGTAATTGGAGTCAATATTCCTAAGAATTATTTTTTGTATTATTAGTCGATCTCACCAAGTCTCCTAAAAATTACTTAGTATTAGTATTATTTTTAATAAAGCTATTTTATATACTTTTTTTTTTTAAAAAAAAAAAGAAAATTCATGGGGAAAAAAGATACAATTTTTTTTTTAGAAAAGGTATAGTATAGGGTAAATGAACTATGTTTTATTTGTACCTTTTTTTAATATAGTGTTACATTTTTTTATTTTAAAATATGATAATGTTGACAAAAAATTCTCTACTCCTCTATTAATAGAGAAATCAAGATTTTTACTAAGAACATTCAAAATATAAAGAAGTAAACACAAGAAGGAGGTTCATGAAACTCCGACCATGTATACACGTGACAATATTTTAATTAATATATCAAAATTCTAAAAACATTCTAAAAATAATAAATGCAAAATAAGAAAAAGAGAAAAGAGATATCATATACTTTACCAGAGAATAAAACAAGCAAGAAAATCATATAAGCCATGAAAAGGCTTTGGTTAGGAATTGAATTCTTCATTCTCAATTCTTATTTGGGAATTATTATATTCCTCAAAGTGAAATTGATAATAAGAAAAAAATTAAGAGATTTGGAATTTATAATTTTCTAGCACTTTACTTAAAAGGTAAATGCAAGTAATTTTCTTGCAAACATTAATGGATAACTTTTTTATAAAATGGAAAACATTCAATATATCAAAATATACATACTAATATAAGTAATAAATTTTACTAAAAATTAAGAATCTTCTATAGTAGATCAAAATATCCCGCTGTAGCTAATGTATTGTGCCAATTAAACATTAGAAAAATGGAAATAAATCTTCTATTGTAGGTCAAAAGATAAATAAATCTTCTATTGTAGATCAAAAGATAATTGATAGTATATAAGAACTTCTAAGTAAAAGTTAAAGCAAAAAAATATATAGAGCCTTGAATTTTAAACTTTTTTTTTGTACTAATAGGAAGATGTTTAATTATTTCCATTTATAAGTAATAACATCATGATTAATTTAATTTACTGTGATAAAGTGATTTATGAAAGTAAAAAATATATATTAATTAGTCATGGCTAAGTGATAGACATGCATATGTTGATTTGATATAAATATTCGTATAAATTTCACCAATAAGAATGTGAGAATTCAACTTGAAATCTCTAAAATGGAATGAGTCGAACAATTATTTATAAAATAAATCATAGTATTATTTTTCTTAAAAACTTTGGTATTAGAGGAATGATAAAGAAGATATACATGAGACATCAATATATTTTAATTTAACAAATAATTATGGGCAAAATATATAATGAAAACATAATTAATAAACAAGATACGTACATACTTAAATGTATTATTTTATATATTTCGATAAATTAAATTTGAAATTCAAGGTAGGAATTCATATAGGGGCCAACATAATCATTGTTCAAGGTAGGAATATTCTTTTATTCTTCATCACAAGCTTAATAACGTGTGCTTTGTCAATTGTCATCAACAGCTTTTAGATATAATAAGGTAAAAAAACATTCGGTATGTGGAGTTTTCTTTCGTTGTTACAACATGCTGAGAGCAGTGCCCGTTCCCTTGTATTTGAGAGAGTTGGACAGTCGTTCCGCTCTTCGAAACTTTCTTTATTCTTTTTTCGTAAAAACAAATACAACTGAAAATATAAGTATCTACGTTTTTTTCGGATAACTAATATCTATATATATTAGTACCTATGACATCCAACTTGCTGGATATCGAATTACTTTGTTAAACAAAATTTGGACAAATATAAAAAAAAAAAAATTACTTTTTTTTTTTTTTTTTTCTCTACTCTAGAATTTTGAAACCCAATTTATTTTGTATCTTTATTTTTGTTGTTTTTTCCATTCATTTTATTTGCATTTTTTTTTATAACATATACAAAGTAATTTCAAGAACAATACAACAAATTGCATCAAGATAAAGATATAAATGATTATTCATAACAATAAAAATTTTCATACTACAAAAATTTTTAACAAATCATTACAATAAAAATTTTCGTCTAGAGAGAATCACAAATACTTTATTTTTAGACTACTAAAAATCATATATTGGTATCATGCAATTTCATTAGAAGTTCCAATGGCAAATTCTACTTTTCTTTTAAGTTTCTCCTCCAAAATTTGGAGATTACGTAACAACTTTTCATACTACAAAAAGAAGAAGATATAAAGTCAATAATAATTTATAGGATTTAAATTAAATATCTATTGATAGTGTAAACCTAACCTGTATATTTAACCGGACATTCTCCCCGCCCAAATTCTCAAAAATGCAAATAAAGCACATTCTTGTCTTCATATTTCTTTGAGCATTTTATTCTCCGTTAATAGCCATTTTTTCCAACATAAAGTTTTCAATTTTTTTCTCGACCTCAAGAATTCTAACATCATGACAAAAATTATAAGACTAGATAAATAACAATTTACATGTTACACAAACACACTCAAAAAATAATAATAGCTAAGCAAAAATATTTCATTGATAATTCTATTAAATGATGGATTATCAAAAATGTCCTTATTATTTAATAGATTTTTAGTGAAAGATTGATGCTGAAATTTAAATCTAATTTCTACTGCTTTATTGTGTGAGGAAATAAAAAGTAATGAAAAAGATAGTACTTATTAAGGATTTGATCCAAAGAATCCATTGACAAGAATTTGAGCAAAATAAGAATAAAGAAGCTTGATTTATTTTAAATTTTTTTTATCACTTGTTTCTCATCTCAAGACGAGAAGAGCTCTTAAATAAACTTTTCTCATAATGTTTTTACCAAATATAATATTTACTGTCAATAGAAATGTAATCATATGTTAGAAAATGGTAAAAAAAATTAACGGTGTTGCTTATTTAATAAGATAAGTGTTTGAACCCATCTTAATTAGGTGATTATTGAGACTATGAGTGGTGAATGGGCTGGTTGGACTGAATTTGAGTTGATCAAAATAATTGAGTTAATAAATGAAGGAAAATTATCTAATTTAACATACATTCATACCATATTTACCAATTCAATATATATTTTCAAATAATTACTTATTATCCAACTATTTATTAATTGGTATCAGATTTAGAACCAAATATATTGATATACATTTCTCCTTAAAATAACTTAAAATAAAGTTTACACGCTTAATTATCTCCTTAATTTATTCTTTCACCCTAAATCAGTTCACTCTATCTCTAAATTCTTCTCATCCACGTTCAGACTCCAAAAATCGTTACAACAACGATTTAGTGGAGTTTTTGTCAGAGACAATGATCTCTGGCCGAAGAGGAGAGAGAGACAAATGGGTGACGATGGTCAAAATATATATATGACTAAATATACATATGTATAGAATGAATAGTTCACATATCTGAGTTAAAATTATATGTAACTATGGAAAATTGATGTTGAAAATAAATGAGTCGAAATTTGGAATTTTTTTTTTTTGAAAAAATATTCTGAATTTCAGGGGAAAATGTATGATTTGCTCCTTAATCGATATGTTTCACTTACATTCCGTAATTAGATACACCTATTCGATGTAACTGACATAAAATATGATATAAATTAGTCTGTGATAGAACATTAGGTTTTAATTCGGTTATTTTTACTGAATACCACCTTACATATAATTAATTCAAGGTTACAAATTTGGGAAGAAAGAATTTGCAGACCTTATTGCACAATATATTTCTTAATTAGGTCTTGCATTATTATCTTATGTTACTTATTATATTTTCTTGTTTTGTCTGGCCTGCATTAAAATTTTGAGACCCAATTTATTTTGTATTTTTATTTCTGTTGGTTGTTCCTTCATTTTATTTTCGTATCTTTTATCATGTATAAAGTAATCTCAAGAAAAATATAACAAGTTGCATCAAGATAAAATAGAAATGATAATCCATAAATTTAAAAATGAGCACTAGAGTGCCACTAGAATTTAATAAACTTAAGCATAACAATAAAAATTCCCTTCTAGAGAGTCACAAATACTTTATTTTGAGACTACTAATATGATATGTTAATTAGTATCATGTAGAAGTTTCAATGGCCATCTTTACTCCTCATCTGGTTTGTTCTCCAAATTTTGGAAAACACGTAACAACATCTCAGTCTACAAAAAAAAAAAAAAAAAAGATACATATAAAGTCAATAATAATTTATAAAATTTAAGTATATATATATATATATATATATATATATATATATACTAACAATATAGCTCTAACCTGCATATTCATCTCACGCAAATATTTCTCCCAAATGCAAGTAGAGCAAATGCCTTTCTCCAATGCCTTCAATATTTCTTCGAGCATTTTGTTCTCCATTGAGAGCATTTTTTTTTCCAACATAATTTTTTCAGCTTCTTTCTGGCCCTCAAGATCAATTCTAAGCATCATTAAAAAAAATAATCATAAGACTATAGAATAAATAACAATTTATATGTTACATACACCCACAAAACAAAACAAAACATCGCTAAAGAAAAAAATTATATCGCTAATTCTATTTTATAAAAAAGTCTTTATTAGCTAAGATTTTTTTAGTGAAGCATTGACGATAAATTTCAGATCTAATCTCTACTTCTTTATTGTGTGAGAAAATAAAAAGAAACTCACCCATTAATCATTTGATTGAAGGAAGCCATTGACAAGAACTTTGAAGCAAAATAAGGATAAAAAGCCTTGATTTATTTTAATTTTTTATATCACTTATTTCTCATCTCAAGAGGGGGAAAACCCTTTAAATAGACCGTTCTCATAATGTTGCTACCAAGTGTGATATATTTACTGTCCATATAAATTATTGTAGTCATATGTTAGAAAAAGGTAAAATAATAATTTTATTACTAATTTCATGAGATATTGTGTTTGACCCCTTAATTAAGTGATGTTTGACTATGGGTGGTAAATAGACTGGTTTGACTGAATTTAAGATGGTCAAAATGATAAGTTAATAAATGAATGAGGCTTGTCCAAATGCCATTTACGCTGAAATGGACTAAGGTTATAACCCAAGTTTTTCTTTAGTACTTTAAAATTTTTAGTATCTTATAAAACTATTATTTTTCTTTAATATTTTTTTTTCTCAAGAGGGAAAAAACACCTTTTAAATAAATTGTTCTCATAATGTTGTTACCAAATATAATATATTTACTGTCCATAGTATATAATAATATGTTAGAAAATGGAAAAATATTGATTTTGTTACTAATTTCATGAGATAAGTCATGTGTTTGAACTCATCTTAACTACGCGATGATTGGGACTATGGATAGTGAATGGGCAGGTTGGGTCTAATTTGAGCTGGTCAAAATGATAAAATTAGTAAATGGAGAAAATGGTCAAACGCCCTCCCCCCTCCCCCCCACCATATTCGTATTTTCAACTACACATTTCAACTCTACAGGAGTCCTATCACTCCCTTAGGGTTCTTAAAGCTAAAATTAATACTTCCCTGAATGTTTAGCTGGCAAAGTGAGTGTATTTCACTCTCTTAAGAGAGTGAGCACAAAAACAAATATTAAAATTTTATTTTTAATCTCTTTATATATATATATATATATATTTATTTATTTTATTTTTATTTTTTTTAATTATTTTTTTTTCTTATTTATCGTCCTCCTTCTCCATAGCAACAAAGATTAAATTCCTCCACCATTCACCATCTCTAAGCCGTCATTGCCACCACCATCTTCACGGGATTCACAATTATTGATTTCACCCAATCTTTTAAACTCTCACGTAAAAAAACTTTTAAAAACCAATCAAATCAATTAAATATGAAATGACATGTATTTATATCACCCAAAAAAAGGATCTGGATCAAATTTGAAAAAATATCAAATTAGGTTTAAATCAAATCCAATTGAACTCCCAAATGAGAATATATATATATATTTTAATTTATAGATCCTTTAATTATCAATCAATTACATTGGTTCTTCCTCATCTTCCCTAAGAGAATCCTGCATTTGTTCGTTATCCCTTTTTCCCTCCCTTCACCTTTTTTAGTTTGTTTTCAAGTTTCCCTTTCTCCGCTGCTCGACTGGCCGGCGAAATACCACACCAGCAACCACCACTGTCGCCACCAGCAAAAACCCTCCCCCCCCCCCGATCTACCTTTATTCTCATAGTGAGGTTGACGACGACAACAACAACAAAATCTTGCGGTTGCACTGCTTCGACTAGCAAGCTCCGGCGAAGAAAGCAAAACCTTGACGAAACAGTGATTAGTTTGTTTTTCAGTTTTACGACGAGCAAAGAGTGAATATCACTATTTATCTTTGTTCCTCACAATCCAATTTTGATGGACTTTGGTGTTTAAAGTAATGGTGAAGTTACTTTAGGAATTTGAAGGAATTGGGAGAAGAAATTACTTTACGATTTGAAGAAATTGAGAGTATAGGAAAAAGGGGAAAGGAATTACAAAAAAAATTGAAAAAGAATAATAATTCTTCAAATCTCCACCTATCAAACGTGTGAATTGCACAGGTCAACATAGATGTGGTTGTGGCTTTTTACCGGTGTAATTATTTCAACTTTAAGCAATTCAGGGGGTGATAAGACTCCCGTAAAGTTAAAGTGTGTAGTTGAAATTTTGATTAGATTAGGAGAGCTTTTGGCCATTTTCTCTTAGTAAATAAATGTGTTGTTGGCTTGTCCAAATGTTACTTGGGCTCAAATGGACTAAAATGCAGGTCATAACCTAATCGATCCATCTTTTACTAAGTTTTAATTATTTTATTTGTTATTTTTCAATTTTTAGTATCTTAGAAAACTATTATTTTTCTTTATTATGACTATATAATATATAGAATAAAATAAAATATTTTTTAAAAAACATTTTAACAAGATTTCTCATTAGTCAATTTGGATTCGATATTAGCCCAAATTATTTATTTGTTATTTTTCAATTTTTAGTATCTTATAAAACTATCATTTTTCTTTATTATGACTATATAATATATCAAAAAAAATAAAATATTTTTTTAAAAATATTTTAACAAGATTTCTCATTAATCAATTTGGATTTGATATTAGCCCAAACTTAGATGGGGGCTAAAATGAATAGGTCAATAATCAACCAACGCGTGAAAGGATTGTGTTATCCTAATTTCATGGACAAATTTCTCCATGTCTAATTGGCCACTTGATCTTGAATTATAGGTAATTTCGGGGCGGGGTTGTGGCAAAACGTCCTAAGACTCATGTGTGAGGCTTATTTCTGCGAGACTTACTTCTTAAGCGTCCGATTGTACACCTTAAGCGCCAGACTGTACGCCCTAAAGACACTCAACGCCTAACAGATCTTACAAAAATATGTGTTAAATTCTTTAGTTAATGTTGTTGGCCCTCATAATTCTTTAATAAATGAATGATACTTAGTAGTAGTTTTTCATCAATAAAAATATGAAGATTGAGGGTAACTCAAATAACAAGTCGTAGTATCGTATATTTACTATTAGATAATATCGCGAGGGTGATTATTATTCAATCTTTCTTTTGAAAATACCTAGCCAAAATAAACATATTTACTTTTTATTGGTCTTCATGTTTTTTTCATATGTATCAAAATTATCATATTTTATTATTTTACTATTTGAAAATAATTTTATTTTTATTCATGATGGAGTGATGTTTCTATTATAATATTAATAAGTTTTATTGATTATTTTCGTTTAGGGAGTAAATTGCATAGAACAATAGTTATATATTTTAAAGAATTATGATTCTTTTATTATTTAAAAGTTAAGATATTAAAGTTGATTTGCTTCTCATAATAATTTTTATATCATTATACTATTTATATTTATAAATTCATGTTAGAAGTTTTATTTTCTATAAGTTTCCTTAATCATGCTCCAACTATTTCAAATTATTGATGTATTTTTACAATATTGTGTTATTATATTATTTTACTATATTATAAATTAATATAAAGACCCATGGGGCTTACGCCTTATGCCTCGAAGCTTACGTCTCGCCCTATGCTAAGTAAAATGCCCCGCCTCATGCTCCCGCCTTTTTAAAACACTGATTAATTTTTTCCAACTAATAATTAACAAATTTGAAAGTTGATAATTACTTTGCGAAATGGGGACAAACAAATATTAAGAATTATGAGTGTCGGTCTGAATTTTTTTTTTTTCATGAAATGTTTAAAATTTTCTTATGAATTTGAACTATTAAAAGAATAGTTTAGTTAATTTGTTTGTTATTTTTTTTAGACAAAACAATAAAAATTTGACTAGTTTTGAATCTAATTACGTGCTTTCACTTTAATTTTTGAAATTACCTTATGTACCACATTTATGTCACCAGATACATACATCTGGTGACTCAAATACATGTATTTCAGATACATGCATGTCAAATTAGGTGTAATTTGTTTCAGATATATTGTATTCTAATGTGATTCACATGTATGTGAGATACGCTAACTCTCTCGCTGGCCTCTCTCCCTGTGTATTTGTATTTTAGAATGTATTTGATATCAAATATACATGTATCTAGTATGATTCATATGTATTTGAGATATACTAACTCTCTCACTCTTCTCTCTACTATCTCACTTGCGTCTCTCCTAAAATATAATGTTTATTTCAAGGTGGAATGAGTGAGGCGAACAATAATTTGTATAATAAATTCTAGTTTTTGCTTTTGTTGAAAAGTTTTGGTATTCGAAGAACGAGGAAGAAGATATACGTGAGACATCAATTTGTTTTAATTTAACAAATATTTATGTACAAGATATGTGCAACTTGGTTGAACGCAAAATAAAATGTAAGAGATTAATAAATAAATAAATAAGGTAATAAGCTATACTTATTTTTCAAAATAACTTAAATTTGAAATTTCACCAATTCCATCCCATTTTATATTGTCATGAAACTGCATGACCTGTGTAAATAATAAATATGTTAGGGATTGAAATGGCGTAATTATTTGTAAAATTCATTTATTCTAGTTTTTTTTTTTGGATAATGGTAGTAATTAAGGAATGAGAAAGAAAGTACACACAAAATATCAATTTGTTCAAATTTTAAAGATAATTATGTGGAAGATATGTGCAAGTTGTTTGAATGCAAGATATAATAAAAATATTTTTGATTTAATAAAATGGGTGTGCAAAAATCGAACCAATCGGTAAACTGAATCGAAAAAAGTGTTATTGGGTTATTGGATTAACAATTATTTAATGGTTTTATAAAAAAAATTATTGAATTATCAGTTCAATATTAGTTTTTTGATGTTGGGTTATTGGGTTAACCAATAACCCATTAAAAATATATGAGTTTACTATTTTAATTTTTAGTCATGCATAAATATCAAACAAAAAATATTAATATAATCACTTTATATTTAGTTGAAATAATAACTCTATTTGAGAGAAGGTCAGAAGAATATCTTATTTTGTTTAGTAAAAATATTATTACAGCTAAAATCGAGAGGTTAATCACCTCAATTTCACGTGCAATAGTATAAAATTTTCTTTTCTTACAACGCATACGTTAAGGTGTTCTTAGTTGAGCTGCAGTAATATTTCTATTGAACAGAACAACATGTTCTTCTTCTCATCTTCTCTATGTAGGGTTATCATTTCTACTAAGTATAAAAAAGGATTAAACATTCCGTACATAAAATTGTAGATAAAATCAACATTAAAAAATAGATTAAAATTTGAGGAAGGACTAAAAGTGCACCACTATTACAAACATAAGAAATTATTAGTACTCCATGTAAATGCTCAATGATAGCTTTTGAGTTTTAACAAAAAAATAAGGGACTATTTTTAGCGTTTTCCCGACTATATATGTCGAAAAGGGGAATAAAAATATTATTTTGAGGAGTGTAGTGTTCAGTATTTAGCACTTTGTGGCGGGAAGTGAGCAGATCAACGGTTGACAGAAGCGGCGGCCGGCTACTTCGGAGATCGGAGATCGGAGATGGGTAGTTTGGGGCAGCTTCCAGTTTGGGCATCGAAGCCTTGTATCATGGGTATTGACGAAGCAGGTCGCGGTCCTGTTTTAGGTACTTTCCCCCTTATTGTTACGAGTTCATATCTACTATATATTTTGTAATTTTAGTGGATTTTTACATACTATTCTATACTCTTTCCGTCCCAATTGAAGTTTGACTGTGTTAAAATGTGATTAATTGGAGAAGAAAGCTACAAAGTAGAGAAGATATTTGTGAAAGCTTTTCTCAAAACTGTACTAGGCACTGATTATATAGAGTTAGTGAGCTTAGAGTAAGCTTATTCTAACTAACTAATTAACTAACTGCTTAATTAATACAAATTCTGTGGGCTGAAGTGTAACAGGGAACTTCAGGGCATTGCTGTGCAATTAGTCAGTTCCTCAACCGACTGGACGCGAAATTTAAGAAATAAAAGGAGACTTTTGAATGTTGTGATTTAAAATTGAAAATGTGTGTAGTCCTTTAAATCTTGTTGTATTAAACTTGTCTAGTTGGATGTTGTAATTGGAAAACTTACTAAATATAGAAAGATACGGTCTTTTTTGGGACAGACCAAAATGTAAAGTAAGACATTTAAATTGGGGCGGAGGGAGTGTTCCTCATGGAAAGTAGTGGGTACATGTTCAAATCCCAACTAGGACAAAAACAAGGTGATTTCTTTCAAATGTCTCAGTGTTGGTGGATGGAGTTACTTGGTATTTGTTGCTAGTGAGGGTAATGGATATCCCACCTTATTAGTTAAGGCGTGCCCGAACTGTCCGGACACCACGGTTATCAAAATAAAAGATAAGTAGTTCATCTGCATTCACTTTGTATCCGTTTTAACTCTCTGTATGCATGTTTTCATATGATTTACAGGGCCAATGGTCTATGGATGCCTGTATTGTGCACGCTCATACCAGACGACTCTTTCCACTTTACAGTTTGCAGGTAATTAATTAAAGACTTGGTACTTCTTTTGAATTATTTTAGTTTTATACCCAACTAAAGGAGGATAGATAATTGTGCTAGATTGAAAGCAGAGTAAAATTAGTCAATGTATGATGAATCCTCACATATTGAATATGTTGTGTCAGGATGTACTCTCCTAGGCCTGATCTATTATCAGTGCGGGGATTTGATGTTAGATAGGAAAGGATTCAAGTCCAAATAGAGCAGAATGGATATTCAAGATTTTCATATAGTCTACGTCAATTACTTTGGATTGAGGTTTAATTGTTGTTGTTGTTGTTGTGTTTGTTCCGCCTTCACTCTTTGATTTTTGTTGGATTTGGATTCGAGTATCTTCTTTAAGGATGCATTCAATGTTTTAGTTGTTTATATTTGTTTTTTGGCATGTTGGAGTTGCCTACTATCGTTCCTGGTGATGTAGGGTCTGATTTTCTAATCTTTTCTATTATATGGAAAGTAGTCAACTTATGATCTGCTTGGGAATTGGCTTGTGCGGGAAAAAAAATGTTAAAGCACGAAAGTGAATAGCAGTCAGCCAACTAAATTCATTGTTTCATTTGAATGATCAATGAAGATCATTTCTAAAATGTTGTCTCTTTCTTTCTGATTACCTAATTCGGATCTCTTCATTCCCATATTTTGCTCCTGTTATACATAAGCGACTGAACCTTTCTCATTGCTTCTTGAGACTTCTGGGGTTTGTTTAACTTCTCTCGACTTTAGCGAAAGTGAGAAATTGAAACCACATAGAGGTGTTGCATGAAGAATTATGCGACTGCCTTTTTTGAAGTATAAAGTTGATTATTTTAGTTTTTACGGAAAATCCTCAGCTGGGTGAATTTAACAAAAAAAAGCTATGTATCCTGATTAAAATGTGTTAAGAAAAAAATATTGTATGACTGGCATAAGCTATCATGTTGTTTTCTCTACATATAACAAGTTGCAAATTTCTCTTCATGTTCATGCATACTCAACTTTTTTTGATGATATATTATACAGACTCGAAGACTTTGAAAGAAGAGAAGAGGGAAGAACTATTTGAGGAATTAAAGACAAATAAATCCATCGGATGGGCTGTTGATGTGATAGATCCTAGAGATCTCTCAGCCAAAATGTTAAAGAAGTTTGTACAAAACTCTCTTTGGTTTACCATACTTCAATTTTATCAATTCTTCACATGAGTACTCTTTTCTTCTTTTTGACAGAAACAAAATAAATCTTAATGAAATATCACATAATTCTGCCATTGGCCTCGTGAGGAAGACACTGGAGCTTGGTGTTCTTTTAACCGAGGTAAGACTATCTTATTTTGAGTTAAATGGACTTGCTACCCTTCAAGATGGGTATGCTGCTGTCACGACCCAAAACGAGTCATGAGTGGCACCCACACTTAATCTTTTAGGTGGGCGAACCAACGAATGCAAACCCCAACTTTTATTAGTTTTTCAACTTATGCACTACGACAATAATGCGGAAACTCAAACCTATTAAAGTGAGAAATAAAAATCCTCTAGAGTCTATTACGTATTTTTTCCCAAAACATGAAAGTCATTACATCAAGGACAACTAATCCCAAATACTAAGTCTGAGAGTATCAAAGAAACCATAATAAATGAATAAAATAGTTTGTGTCCGAAAACTAATGACATCATGCCTTGACCGAGAGAATCCAACACAAGCTAGAAAGAATAGCTCACCTTGGAATCTAATGTACTGGAGACTGGCTAAAGCGGCGGGCGAGTCAAAGTCGCTGGTACACTCACTGCACTCCACAAAAGTCACAAAGGCAAAACCTATACACCTTCTCAACTAGCACAGACTCACCAACAAGAGTAGAAACACGAATAGGCATGTCAAGTAAGTCAAAATGCAAATCAAGTCCATTTGCTAACAAGGAAGATACATAAGAAAAAGTGGATCCATGATCAAACAATACGAAAGCACTGCAATTGTAGACAAGAAGAGTACCTGTGATAGTAGCATTGGATGGCTCTGCACTCCCGGGGAAAGCATAACAATGGGCTCTTTTGCTTGTCTGACTCTGACCATTGCCCGCCCCTGCCGGGCTGCGGTTTAGTAGTTCCAACCTACCCGCCACCCCGGCCGGACTGGTGACCACCACGTCTTCTAGAATGACAACCATAACTGTCCCTACCTTTTAACTATTGGGGCTTTGTAACCCTGATCATATAGAGCCTGACTCTGCCTCGAACAATATTTTCTGATATGTCCAACCTCACCACATCTATAACAAGTTTTGGAGTTGAGAGTAGGTCTCTTTGAAGACGAAGAAGATTGAAGATACCTACCAAACTCAGCTGAAACTTGTAATGAAGATTGAATAGGACGAGATGGATAACCCTCAGAACTTTGCCCTGTGGAGTAGGAACCACTAAACTCGCCTCCATTACAGAACTTCTTGAACGTTGTCACCTTGGTGAAGTCATCTGGCTTTACCCTCTTTACCTCTATCACAAAATCAACCACTTCTGAAAAAATTTGCAAAAGCAGCCTCCTATAAAGCTGGAATCCGCAAATCTGACCTCAATCCCTTCACAAAGCGGTGAATCCGCTCTTGTGGATTGAAGCAAACTAAGTAGCATACCTGGATAAATCACGAAATTTGGCCTCATAGGCTGCAACATACATTTTTCCCTGCTCTATAATCAGGAACTCATCTCTCATGTCCCTCAAAGTCCAGGGTATGTACTTCTCCATGAAAAAGCTAGAGAATGCTGCTCAAGTCATAGGTAATGCCTTTGTTGGTCGGCACTCAGCATGAGACCGCCACCACATTTTGCCGTTTCCCTGGAACTGGTATGCCACAAACTCAACACCAAATTGCTCCACTATATTCATTTTATGAAGCAACTCATGACAATCAACAATGAAATCATAAGCATCTTCAGATTCAATACCCTTGAAGGCTGGAGGTTTTAACTTTAAGAACTTAATAAAGAGATCATGCTAGTCACTAGTCTTAATGGCCCTGTAGTCAATTGTGGAAATGTTTTTGTTTCCAAGGACGCATCTATGTAGGGAGCCACAATAGTTGCATGTTGTACTCCCTGAACCTGAGGTGTTGGTGCTGAAGATGCTGGGGATCCCCGCATGGATATGTCCTTAAAAACAAGCACGTTTCCCCCATTGACTACAAGGCCAATAATGACTAGTGACCAACATGATCTCTTTATTAAGTTCTTAAAGTTGAAACCTTCCGTCGTCAAAGGTACTGAATCTGAAGATGCTTATGATTTTCTTGTTGATTTTTAGGAGCTGCTTCATAAAATGGATATAGTTGAGCAATTTGGTGTTGAGTTTGTGACATACCAGTTACAGGGAGACGCCAAAATGTGGTGGCGGTCTCATGCTTAGTGTGCAAAGGCGTTACCTATGACTAGGACAACATTCTCTAGCTTCTTCACGGAGAAGTGTATACCCTGGACTTTGAGGAGAGATGAGCTCCTGGATATAGAGCAAGGAAAGATGTCTGTTGCGGCCTATGAGGCCAAATTTCGTGCTTTATCCAGCTATGCTACTTAGCTTTACTTCAGTCAGCAAGAGCGGATTCACCGCTTTATCGGGATTAAGGTCAGATTTGTGGATTCCATCTTTACAAATGGCTGCTTCTACAAAATCTTTTTAGGAATTGGTTGATTTTGTGATAGAGGGGGTGAAGCCAAATGACTTCCCCAAGGTGACAACATTCAAGAAGTTCCGTAAGGGAGGCGAGTTTAGTGGTTCTTACCCCAGAGTTCTGGGGGTTGCCCATCCCGTCTTATTCAATCTTCATTGCAGGTTTCAGTTGAGGGTCCGCCACGTACCAATCAACCCTTTTCTGAGTTTGGTAGTTATCTTCAGTCTTCAAAGACACCTATTCTCGACTCCAAACCTTGTTATGGATGTGGTGAGGTTGGGCATATTAGTAAATATTATTTGAGGCAGAGTCAGGCTCAATATGATCAAGGTTACAGAGCCCCAACATTTAGAGGCAGGGATGGTTATGGTAGAGGTTGTCATTCTAGAGGACGTAGTGGTTGTCGGGTTGGAACTACTAGAGCACAGCCTGGCAGGGGCAATGTTCAAACAAGCGACAGAGCCCATTGTTATGCTTTCTCCAGGAGGGCAGAGGCATTCGATGCTGTTATCACAGGTACTCTTCTGGTCTGCAATCGCATGGCTTCCGTATTGTTTGATCCTGGATCCGTTTTTTCTTATGTATCTTCCTCGTTAGCTAATGGACTTGATTTGCATTGTGACTTACTTGACATGCCTATTCGTGTTGCTACTTTTGTTGTTGAGCCTGTGCTAGTTGAGAAGGTGTATAGGTCTTGCCTTGTGACTTTTGTGGAGTGTACCTTCGACTTGTCCTCAGCTTTAGCCAGTCTCCAGCACATCAGATTCCAGAGTGAGCTATTCCTTCTAGCTCTTGTTGGATTCTCTCGGTCATGGCATGATGTCCTAGTTTTCGGACACAAATTATTTTATTCATATATTATGGTTTCTTTGATACTTTCATACTTAGTATTTTTTGGGGATTAGATGTCCTTGATGTGATGACTTTCAGGTTTTGGGAAACGATATGTAATAGACTGTAAAGGATTTTTATTTCTTACTTTAATAAGATTTGAGTTTCTGCATTATTGTTGTAGTGCATAAGTTGAAAAACTAATAATAAGTTGGGGTTTGCATTTGTTGGTTCACCCGCCTAAAAGGTTAAGTGTGGGTGCCACTCATGACTCGTTTTGGATCGTAACAAACTTGGTATCAGAGCAAAATTATGTAGATTTGATTATTCTAGAGATGGTTAACTTTGATATATTTTTGCACTGGCTTATGTTTTCTTTTAGCAAAAGGGGAAACTTAATATCAGATCCATTAATATGTGTATGTTTAACTTAGTTTCTCCCTGTTTTTACTGAAAATGTGTATGCATCTACTACCACTCCACCAGTGCGAAACAAAATAAGGAGGGAAGAATGAGTAAATCTGATTTCTGGTTCCTGTTCCTTTTTCTCTAGTTGGCATAAACATCAGGCTTTCTCTTGTCTCACTGGATAGACCCCTTTCTGTGACTATTAAGAGAAGAATCACTGAAATAAATCAGCTACAGGAACTATACTTCAATTATCCTTGTTATTTTAACCAAAATATCAATCAATCAGCTAGATGAACAATCCCAAACTAGTTGAGTTCGGCTATGGGAATCCTGCATAGCCCATTTAGAGGATTCATCATAATTGGACTATTTTTGTGTTGTTCATTATCTGGGTTTGAGACCGACTATACTATGCATAGCTCACATTGGCGAAGCTATTCTAACCAGACTATGTATGACATAATCTGCCTCCAGATATCTACAGGCTATCTTTTTCTTAATTGACAAACAAACATGCCAACTTCTGAAATTCAACCTTTTGTCAGTTTTCTGTACCTGATAGATGAGGCTCTGATGTTCATAACATACTGCTGCAATGGAACTCTTTTGGGTCAAATTTAAGACCAGACCAAAGTTTTTGCAGCTTACCTAGCTCTCAGCAGCTCCAAGCTTAACCTAGAGTCCTATATCTTTTGTCCACATATACTTGTCAGACCTCAATTTCTAAATATACTATTCAGAACTCAACATTCTCCTCTATAGGTATGTGCTTGCCGTGTTCTCTCTGCCACAGACCACTACTTTGATTTTGGTTATCACATTTCATACCTTTAGTCTTGTTAGTATACTGTATAAGTTGCCCATTTTCCTGGATGGCTGTGTACTTCACTAAAAAGCAAATAGGAAAAGAGTAGACTTGATGGCTTTTCAAATACTGAAACTGATAGCATTCACTCCCTCCGTCCCAATTCAAGTGTCTTAGTTTGACTGGCATGGAGTTTAAGAAATGAAATGAGAACTTTGAATTTTGTGATCTTAAATAAAAGATGTGTTTAGTTTTTTTAAATCTTGTAGTCTTAAACTTGTCATGTAGATTGTTGGAATTGGAAAACTTATTAAGTATAGAAAGAAGCCACTCTTTTTGGGACAAAACAAAAAGGAAAGTAAGACACTTAAATTGGGACGAAGGGAGTACAGATCAATTATATAATTTATTCCACAAGTTTTTTTTGACATTTTCAGAAGCAATGCACTAATGAATTCCTTTCAGGTTTATGTGGATACTGTTGGTGATCCTGAAAAGTACAGAGTGAAGCTATCTGAAATATTTCCAGCAATCAAATTTGTTGTTGCAAAAAAAGCTGACAGTCTTTACCCCGTCGTAAGTGGAGCCAGTATTGTTGCAAAGGTGACTTGGCATCTGCCACTTTGTCTTGCTCTATTTATCTCCCTTGTAAAATTAGAATCTGAATTCATAATTCTTAATGTCATGTTGAACCATCTTTCAGGTTACTAGGGACCGAGCCTTGCGGGATTGGGTGCTTGATGAAACTGCTGAGAACATGCAAAGGAACTTCGGATCTGGATATCCTGGAGGTAGTGTTTAACTTCCATTCAGTTAAAATTGGGATTATATGTTGCTAGATTCTAACATCTTACTCAAAATGGACGGGGCAATTTGACATCCATTTTTGCCTGTAGATCCTGAGACAAAAGCTTGGCTGGATAATCACAAACATGCAGTTTTTGGTTTCCCAACCTTGGTCCGTTTCAGCTGGGGAACATGTAATGCATACTCCAAAGATAATGTCGAAGTAGTATGGTGAGTCCATTACTAACCTCCATAAAACATTTGACTCTACTAAATTTTGCTGGATCCTTGTATTCAAAATCTCGTTGTTTTACTTTCACCTCAAATCCTTTTGTGTGGGGTGTTTTAATAGAGAGTTGGAACATGGAAATGAGTGAGAACTTAAAACATTGTTTTTCCAACTGCAACAGTAGCAAGTTCAAAACTTCAAATCATATTGCTATTAATGTTTAATGTGAATCTCTTTTATGTGATTTCCATAGGGAATCTGATACGAATGATGACGATGAATCCAACGGAAGAGCTTGTAAGCGACAAGTGAAGCTAACTAATATTGGTTTCACAGGTGTAAAGAGGAAAAGTGAAGATATTGAGTCAAATGGGAAAGGCCGTTGCAAATTCTTCCAAGCTCGTAAACTTGAGCTCCTCTCACAGTTCTGAAGTACACGATTCACATTTACCGATAGGATGTGAAATGTCGCTTCAAAACCAAATTCATCTGGCATTAACTAGAACAGGATGGTGATTAGATTAGTTAGTTGTATACCTGCTAGCTGATCGGAAAAATGTTTACCAGATTTGTAACGCGATTAATATGATAAAACATCTTTAAAGGATTATTAATACATGTTCTCCCTGGCTCCCACGGTTTTTTGTACTTGCAGCAACTAGAATATCTTCTGCTCATCTGAAAGGGACTCGAAATGTCTCGTTTTTCATGTAATCACTTAAATTATGTGTTATTTCATGTGTATCAATCATTAGTGTCTGATGTATCTTCCTACATTGCCAAACTCCTCAGATGCAAAAGATAGTTCCACCTGATTGAAGAGTTCTGCACTCTGCTTTAGTTTATGTTATGCATTTAAATTGAAATGTTTCATATTATCTTTGGTGGCGGAGCCAGAATTACATCAATGGTGAAGTCGAAACAGATTCAACATCTAACATCTATTGCTTTGTTATTATGATTTCCAACACATTTCTAAATAAATACTGAATCTACACAAAAGTTACTGAATTCTCAAAAACACATACCCAAAGTTCCTAGATCCTTCCCTGTCTATCAGATCCAGCTTTATTTCAAAAGATTACATAATACAAATGTAAACACCAAGAACAATTAGAGAAGTACCAAAAAGAGCAAGACCAACACGAGTTTCTTCACCAAGAATCAATCCAAAAACAGCAGTAGCAGCAAAAGTGGTGGCATTCGTAACAGGAACAGCTAAAGAAATTGGTGTATCGCTTAGAATCGCAAAGAAAGTAGCTGATGCAGACAGATTTAGAAGAAATGGCAATGAATATTGCCAAATCAACAGAAGTTTGAGCCAATTTTGTAGAGTGGTGAGCACTGGGTGTTGGGGTGTGTTTGGTCGAGGTAAAGATTTGATGGTTTCGTCCCATTTGATTGCCCCTTTTCGCATCAAAGCATTTGTTGCTCCCCAAACAAGGCCTACTGTTATCATCTTCTCCACTTCTCCGATCATCTTTTCCTCTCAATTTGTGATTTTGGATTTTGGGAGCAATTCTCTTTTTAATTGGGGTCAATCAATTGTATTTCGAAGTGTTTGGTCTTGAATATTTGTCCATAATAATTTATTTTTTAAAAAAAGTAATCTTAATTTGAAAAAGTTCATTGTCTTGAAATATTTTGAACCAATGTCACCTAAGTTTTAATTTTAACTATTGACTATAAGACAAATTTTATGGACAATTAAATAAGTTCATTATCTTAAAATATCCTGGTGTACCACCTAAATTTTCAATTGAATAGGTTCGCTTGAAATATCCTGAACATCTTCCACCTAAGTTTTAACTTTTGGTTATAAGACGATTTCTGATCAATTGAACAAGTTCGCAATCTTGAATATTATACTCTTTCTATCTCATTTTATGTGATGTAATTTGACTCAACACGGAGTTTAAAAAAAAAAGAAAGACTTTTAAAACTTATGATCCAAGATGAATGATAGATATCTGTGGCTATAAATCATTTCATTAAGAGTAAAAATAGACATTTTATAGTTAAATTGTTACTTAATGTAAAAATGTGTCATTCTTTTTTGAAACTGACTAAAAAGGAAAGTAAGTCACATAAATTGAGACAGAAGGAGTAAATGTTTGTCTTATAAGCAAAAGTTAATTTATTTATTTTTGAAACAGAGGCTTTTTTTTAAAAAAAAAAAAAAAAATTAGCCGGTCAAAAATCAAAAACACCGGATTACTCATCTATCATAGGCCCATTTTAAAGCTACCCACAATATTCATTTTAACAGCTTTACTCAGTCTTATAAAGCTGTCAGTGAAAAACTCAAAACACAGACTTCAAAAATTTGTTTCCAAGTGAAGTTAAAGAATTCAACAAACAAGATCCAAGTAAAGATCATCCAAACATACTCCATGTTCTCAAAATCCTCATTAAGTATTTAGCCAAAATGTGTATTTTAAGTCCCAAGAGAATGTTGGAAAATCAGTGCCCTCACAAAGTCGGATACAAGTACACGGGAGCAGCAACCGTTGCACCTAATGAAACATAAAGTAAAAGATAAGTGAGCTCAATCCAGTATGAATCCTTCTAAATCCAACAATCTTGTCTCTACGCCGACTTGTGTGAAGAGAAGAAACACTGATATCCAAAGTATATCAGTGGGATCTGATACTCAGCTCACGGATCTTAAATCAAAAACGTCTTATCTGTTGAATCCCAAAGTACATAAGTATCCTCTTTAGTCAGTCAAAAGACATTTGGAGTTGCAACAGAGTGACTATAATCAAGAAGCCCTCTTAGGAGGTGCCATATTTTTAATGAGAGAAATGGTTGTACCAATTACAAATAATTGCACCACAATTCCTGCAGAACAAGAGCACGGTCAATACATCAACTGTATACAACATATGATGAGAACCAGCTTTGCATCAGGAAGCTTACCTAGTAGGACAACTGCAATCTTTAGAGTTTCCAAACTCGTAAAATTTTGGAAAGGCTACGCAATAACATCATTAGATTATTTTTAGTCAAACCAAAATGATAACGAGAAATCAAAGACAAAAGCAAATACACAATAATGTCATTAAGAGATCAAAGGAAGAAGAAAATTCACATAAAATCAAAACAATGACCGACTTCTTGCAATTGAGGAAGAAATACCCCAGGTTGACTGGTTCTGAAGGAAGGAAAACGTAGATACACTGTAAAGATGGTGCTTTGTGTACTCCAATTAAGTATCATACTTACTGCTTAGTTGCGTTCTTTTATTTCCATCTTAATCAATCTATCAAGCCTTATGCAACCTATTGAGTTGGGTTATACTCTCTTTTTAACCTTCCTAAGATAAGGGTTGACTTCCTAAGATAAGGGTTGTCAAGGAAGGACTTGTGATATCAACTTATCTATTTTGGACTGCAAATTAACGAGCAACTACCTGAAAATCATACTAGAGCAACAAAATTATCCATGGTGTAAATGGAGGAAATAGTTCTATCGATCAGAACATTACTTACAAAGTTTAGAAATATAAGTAATGCTTCTTTCGATTCTGAAAAACTAGTTGAAGTCAAGATTGGAAAAAAGTTGGTGGAACTTGAGAATTTGTGAGTGCAAGTTCAAGATTGGAAAAACTTCCCTTCAAATACACCTTGAAACTACAATTTAAAATCTTGAACTTGAAGATTTTTTTCCCTAAGTTTTACATCAAAAACTCAAATACTAACTTCAGAAGAAATTCTAAGTGAAGTTAAGGAATTCAACTCAAGTGCCATTAGATCATCCAAGTAAATCAAGGTTCTCTTAACACAATCATGCCAAAGAACTAAGAGGTCCATACTCAACAACAACATACCCCGTGTAACTCAAAAAGTGGGTCTAGGGAGGGTAGAATGTACGCAGCCTTACCCCTACGTTGTAGAGATAGAGAGGTTGTTTCCGATAGACACTCAGCTCAAGTAAAGCATCTCAAAGCAGTTTGAAAAAGAGAACACAGAAATGAAAGCAGTAACAATAACAAAATAAAGCTGGAAAGCAGTACATATCATACACAAAAAAGAACAGTAACAACAATGAACTAATGTGATAACCGAAGCACAAGAAACACAGATGGTAACAGCAATTGACGAACAAGAACCTATGAGAATAGTGCTAAAATATAAAGCCTATTTAGCATATTTCTGTCGTAGATACATTTCTGTCTAATACAATAGCTAAGCATCATTTTTCTAGTCGGAATGAATAACCACATAACCATACCTCCAATTGGAGATTGCTCATAGCAAGATATGCCACTGACAGCAGGAGTGCCATCAACGACCCAAAGACATAAAACTTCAGAAAGTTGGATCGGCTTTTCTTTCGACCTAATTACAACAAGATGGAATGTCCAATTAAAAGATGAACGTTTAAGTAGATTAGATCACGAATGAGATCCAGTGGCAAACCTAGTTCTCCTGCCACAACAGACACGAAACCAATCCCAAGGGAAACAACCGAAACTCTGTCGGGAGACTCATTCTTTGATAATGAAACAAATACATTAGCTGCTATCATCAGTTGAGTGACAACCTGAAGCGCACGATACAAAATTATCAATAGAAAGATCTCACACTAATATGCTTACACATTGTTATTCCAGAACATGTCACTTAAAATACTGGAAACAAGATAACTAGTTAGTTAAGCCTCCATTCATATCTCTTTCCACTAGTTTTGACTATCAATATTCTAGTTTTAAGAAAATGATGCAGTTAACCAACAAATCTAAAATAGGGGAATCAAGAGGATACTATCCTATTGGATCCTAAACAAAAATGTCAATGAGTTAATGAGAGTACAATTCAAGTTCAGATGCCTACATTAACTGATGAGTAATGGTGTAATTAAAAACAACTAACTGCATGACTTTTTGACGTCAAGTGAATCCACAGCCACTACCTTGCACTCGATAAACCCCACTCCAGTGTAATAACTCGCAGAGGTAAACCACACTAGGCAAACCAGATGCAATGAGCTAGACCGAGAAACCATTAACTTCAGAACTTGTTTAAATCCTACCTCAAAAACTGGAAAATAACCCTAAAATAACCAATTCTGATTAAACCAGAGATTATGTAACAATTAAAAAATTCTGTAGCTCAGTTAATTGACTATGTAATCCTCTCTTCCATTTCTGCTTCCTCTACCCCAATTTTACTTTTTTAAAACACAAATTCAATCTACAAACCTGAGCGATGATCAATTTGGCCAAACGAGACTTTGCTTTTGCAACTTTCGTGTATCCTGCCAAAAAAAATAGTTGAACATTAAAGCAATCGGAGGGAAAATGGAAATGAGAGATTGTGAAACGGAAATGGGGAAACAGTACTTGAATCAACGACCATGCGGTAGGAGAAATCAGAGCCATCAGTTCCCGACGGCCTCCCTCTTACGGCCTCCCTCTGATTCATCTTCTTCGCAGTTTCTTTGCTCTTAACACTCACTCAGATTGACGACTTCGTTGGAGCCTCAAGCAAAAGTCTCTGTTGAACAATGGTACCAAGTCTGTTAAACGGGTGGGGCCCACCTGGAATGCTGGACGGATCCGCACGGTTTAAAAGATCTCCTAATCGGTGGCCCGGGTCGGGTAATATCATATTAACCATGAATCAAGTACCCATTATCGACCCAAGTCAATGTTAATATAAGTTACCTTTTGTTTTAATGCTGGATATTCAGGATAAGGTGGGAGTAATTTTTGTGGTAGACAAGGTGAAAAAAGTGAGATTTGGATGATTTGAACGTTTGAAGAGGAGATGCTCAGACACCCCGATGAGGAGGGTATGAAAGGTTGGTTATACTTCCTCTGTTTATTTTTAGTTATATCATGATTTTTTTTTAGAGTCAAACGATAAGAACTTTGACTAACATTTTATGATATAATTTTTCATTATATTTATATGTCAAATTTGTAATTTGTAGTCTTTTTGTATATAGTTTTTGAATATCAAAATTTTTAGTTTAAAAATATCGAATTAATGTAATCTAATTTAACGTTGAAAACTAGTCAAATTGACTTTCGAAAAGCACAAAATGACAACTAAAAATGAACGGAGGGAGTAGTAGGTATGAGGAGAGGTAGAGATAAGACAAAAAAATATTAAGGGAGGTGATTAGACAAGACATGATGTAACTTTAGGTTATTGAGGACATGATATTAGATTAAAAAAAAAAAAGTGTGGATGATGTTTGTACTAAGGTAAATAGTTAGTAGGTAGTGGAGGGTTGTTTTGTGTGTTTTCGAGGATTTAGACTTGTTGGTATGTGTTTGTCGTTGTACTAGTTGAATTATTGTAGTTCTTACTTTTGATATCTATTATTATTTGTAATTAACTGTGTTTCAATTATCACAGTACTATATTGTTCATGTTCTTTTCTTGTAGCCTTTGCACTCACTTATTTATTAAAAATCCAATTTATTTTAATTTGTCTAATTCATTTCATCATCTAAGAATTAGAATTGATTTAGGTTAAATATAATGTCTAAACTGATCCATGTAAACCTTCTCAAAAGCTTTTAAGAAAAATAAATTGTTTGATATGTTTTGTTCATAAAAAAAAAATCACTAGTTTTGTTTAGTACTAAATAAATTATAAGAAAATAAAACTTTGGTAAAAATTGAATTGGTTCGACTATAACCTTTCGTTTAATCTATTTTGACCAACCCAACTTAATAAACTTTTAATTATGTCAATGATATCATTTATTTTTTTTATTTAACTCATTTTAACGTATACAATTTCAACTCAATTTGTACATTTGACTCTAACCTTCCATATCATACATTTGGAGGGGGAGGATATTACTTGTTGAACCCAACATAGAGAGGTACTTTGAACAATTATCTTTAATTAATTTCAAAAAAGTACATTACCTTTGACTACTTAGCAAGAAGAGACATATCCAAGAAAAGAATCTTTACATTGCATTTCTTGATGAATTAGAATAATTAAGTGTACATCTTTAAGCTTCTCATTGTTTCATACACAAATCTGTGGCTTGGAAACTCAGATACCATTTATTAGTTATTCCTTTCCCCCCTATAATATTCCATCCCAAGGAAATTATAAATTAAATGATCATTACTTTTAATAAAAGGAAAAGGGATGTGATAGTTGCTTTTAGAACAAACTAATATCGTAGCGGAGTTAATATCTTCACTAAGAAGATTTAAAATATAAAAAAATTAAGAAAATTCAACATATATTATATATACGTAAAAAATAATTTAAATCTTGTATTATGTATATAAAATGTAATTTTTTATTAAAATCCGAACTCCTTGTGGTACCCTAGCTCCACCTATTGTAGCATACATGTAAGGGCGAAGCTCTCATGTTGATTACATCTGGTTCTGTAAAATTCAATAGGTTTAGCATAAATCACCATATTTATGTTAAAATTTAGTTAACAAATATAAATAATTAATCACGAATTCAATAACTTTTTTTTTGTAGAGGTGGCACATCTATATATATCTCTACTATTCTAAGTAGGAAAATACAAGCACTTGACTATGAGTTAGGTTTTAATACTTTAATACGGAAAGGAATAATTGACTATGAGTTAGGTTTTAATACTTTAAGGGAAAAGGAATAATTATTTTTTTTTAAGGGAAAAGGAATAATTAATCAAGAATTCAATAACTTTTTTTTAGAAGTGACACACACTGACACCCGCGCACGGGCGCATATATATATATATATATATATATATATATATATATATATATATATATTTCTTTAAAAACATGAATTTCTAACTTGAATGTTAAATTACTATAATATCCCTAACTTAGGTTGTGACTCTTTCGATGAGTTGTGACTTTTTTCAAAGGGTTGTGATTTTTCAATGAGTTGTGAATTTTCAAAAGAGTTGTGACTTTTTCAATAAGTTGTGACTTTTCCAAACTGTAGTGACTTCTCGGAAAGGTCATGATTTTTCATATAAGATACAAAAAATATTTGTTCATACTACCCTTTGTTGACTATAAATAGAGGGACTTCCTCTCATTTTTCAACCACGATTTTTTCTAATCTTCTACTCTTCTTCTTCTTGCATTTAAATATTTTTTGTGTGATTTATTGTCGTTGAGTGAGTTCGAAGTTTAGCGAATATGAGGTACCACTATTCTAATGAAGTAAGTTGTTCTATCCTAAGAGGGTATATTTCATAACCTTGAGTACTTGAGAGAAATAATATAATTTTGATAATATAATAATTATTTTTTTGCTTAATATGTACATTAGTATGTAATGTTCCAATATATGAAGCTAACATGATGTAGTCTAAATTCATTTGGTTTTTGTTAACAATTTATCTTGTGAAGTAGATATATGCTTCTGAATATCATTTTCCAAAATTTAGAGAATTGTCACAATTTGTTTTTGATGCTCAAGACAAAATAATGACTTTATTTATCAATGCTACTTATGTGATTTAGACACTCAGGAAGTTTGCTTCAAAATAGTTATTACTATATAAACATTGCCCTTTTGTTTTACTTATTTACTATTTCTTAATATTTCAATATTTTAGACGAAGAAAAATTCATATGACTTGTAATAACGCCAGTTGAAATTTGTATTAGTTTAATTTTTATTATTTATTTAATAGCTAATTTTATGAGATAAATATTTTCATTAATGCAAACATATATTTATATTTGGGTGGGTATTTGTATTTAAATTAGAGAAAATGGTCTAAAACCCCCCCAATCTATACCCGAAATCCCAACTACACACTCTAACTTCACGGGTGTCCTATCACCCCCCTAAACTATTTAAAACTAAATTATCACACCCCTAAACTATTAAAAATTGAAATAATTACACACCTAAAAATTCACAACCACATTTTATGTTGATAAGTGAAATGCACACGTTTGACACGTGGAACTGCACGCATTTGACACGTGGAAATTTTATTAAAATAATTTAGTTTTAAATAGTTTAGGGGGGGTGATAGGACACCTGTGAAGTTAGAGTGTGTAGTTGGGATTTCGGGTATAGGTTGGGGGGGTTTTAGACCATTTTCTCTTTAAATTAAACTATTATATATGTCACAAATATATTATCAAGTTAACGATATCTTCTAACTTCAAAATATATTATTTTAAAATGTTCTAAGTTCTTTTTCTTTAAAAAAAATCACAAAAAATATGTGAAAATATGTGAATATATAAAACGTAGTTGTACTCTTCACATGACATCTAGCCAATTTAACGTAGAATACACATGTAAAACACATTTGGTTAGATGACAAGAAAAATACAAAACAAATATTATCTATAAGGTAATATTAGTGAGATAAGACTAATTACATGATTGAACCTCATCAAATTGACATAAATATATACATAATTGCATTTAACTAATAAAATTTTTCATTGACCATCTTCATAGGTTTGCGTGAATAAGAGATATATATATGACGATCAACATTGAACATTCACAAAAAAATCTACAATATTATTTTTTGCTAAGCTTATTATTCAAATCTTTGCTTAAATAAGCAATACTATTTACTGACTACTGTAACATATATTTTTTAAACTGGTAATCACGTGCAACGCGCATGTCAGAAAACTAGTGTGTGTATATATATATATATATATTCTATGTAGGAAAATACATGCACTTAACTATGAGTTAGGTTTAATATTTTAAAGGGAAAGGTTAGTTTACATAGATAATGTCATAGAATACAATTTAGGATAAAAGAAAGTTTGGAAAAGGTATAATATGATGTGTATTTTCTTATAAACAATTTATGAAAGCAATGGACTATATATGTTAAGAGTCTTAAAAAAATAAAGTTTATGTTTTGGTGAAAAGGCATGCAACTAGGGTTTCATGATTTTAATATATGGTATGTGTTTTCATTATATTCTAAAATTTAGCAATTGCTTGATGAGATTGTCCACTTGACTTTAAATTTAAAGATTCCTAGGATATAAAGTGCTTGGAATATCTTTGTCCTTTGTGATAAAATTCATGATATCCATAGTTTTTATTTCCTTTTTACTTTGTGGAATGTGGGGGCATTGTAGAGTCCCTTGGCTGATGTTAGAGGTGGAGCTAGAGGGCAAAGAGTTTATTCAAATTTTCTTTATCTTAGAAAACTATATGGTATATAAAATATTATTTGGTGTAAAATATATTTTATGTTTAGGTAGAATTTGGAGAAGAATCACACCCTAATGCAAGCATCGATTATTATTAATTAAAACATAGGAAAATAAGCTAAATATACTCATAAACAATTCAAAATATGATAATTTTATTCTTCATTCATTACATTTTTGTTCAAAAGTATCTTTACTGTTATGTTTTTGGCTTAAAAATATCCTCAAACTATCAAAATAACTCAAATAAAAAATACTCTTCTTACTACCGTTTGCTCCAAAACAAGGAAAAAGGGGTCAATTTTGTTCTTGAATATTCAAAATAGGATAATTTTGTCCTCTATTTAAAGTTCGGGATAAGTGCTCTTGATTGTAAAGACTTGAGAAAAAACTTATATTGGTAATTATGAGAATAATTTAACTGTATTAATTTAAATGAAAACTAATATATAATGCTAATTTTATAGTTTATATAAAGTTCAAAATAAATATTTCTTTAACTTCTTTTTATATTTATGTGCTTATATTTGGAGCCTCCATAATAAAAATTATGATTCCACTACTAATTGATGCTAAACCATCAGGATAAAAATAAAGAAGAATTGAATGGACCTCCTCTGAGGTTTAGGCAACAATTATTTGAATGAATTTTTTCTCTGCACAGAAGAATGAAATTTAATGCATAAAACAATTTATTTATTTAAAAATGGGAGAAAACCCACATGAGAGACACATGTTACAATAAATTCAGTATAATTTCACAAATAGAATTTTGATTATGTTATATTTGAACTTTTTTTTAAACTTGTTTGGCTTTTGTGTATTTACTATTTTTATTCGAATCTACTTTGTTTGGATGGTTGTTACGTATTATTTCATAATATATCGTATTGTACTATATTGTTTTGATGAATACAATATTTGGATAGATTGCATCGTTCTCCATCGTTACATAATGTCACACATTCATAATATAAGTGATAAACCTACAAGAAAAGTAGAGTACGGGGTAGAGCTATTTTGAAAAGGTAAGATAAAAGATGAAATATAATTATTAAATAATAAATAAAGATAAAATGAAAAGTAAATACTAAAGTAACGATGTGATTACACCAAATTGATCGTTACATCAAAAGATTCTTTTCAACGTTACCTAACGATGAATTTAAACGATATAATACAATAGAATTTAAGCAACAATCAAAACAAACATTATATTTAAACTAACAATACAATACAACATGTAACAACCATCCAAACGAAGTACTATCTCTTTAGTGAAAATTCTGGGCGGAATTTTTTTATTTGAATCTCCTTAGTGAAAATTATGGCTCTGTTGATCTCTAGTGAACTAGTTTTCACTTATTCTATTTTTCCTTTTTGATTAGTATGATTTTGTTATTTATGTCTATGTGTGTGAAGAGATTGGGGACAAAAACAAAAATAGTAAATAAAAGACAAGATGACAAACTTATGAATATCAAATCAACATCTTATACAAGGGAAAGTTTAGTAGAAAAAAGAGGAAAATAAAAAAGACATAATACACATCTTAATAATGCATCTCCATCCTAATCAAAATCTAACCAAAAACAACAACAAACACTACACATATCAACATGCTTTTCAACTTTTTTTCATGTACAACAACAAAAACACAATTGTAACCTAAGTAGATCAAAGACATAGTCACAATGCCCTATATCAAAATGAGACAAGTCAGGGATCCAGAACGAGTTCATTGTACTGTTTAAGTACAAAGGTACGCGAAGAACATTGTAGCGAATAAGGCTAGATATACATTGTGGCTCTTGTGGCTGCTAGCAGCACCGCGATGGCGATTGTGACGAGCATTTGCAGCGTAAATTGGTATGAAATTCGACGATCCTGGAGATCGAGAGCCATAGCCATTTACATCCCCTCCACTTCCTCTGCCACCAACAACATGAGACTCTGCAGCATGGCCATATTTGTTGTTGTTACTTGTTATAATTGTATCTCCATCAATATTATGATTGTTGTTAAGTTGTTCAAATACTACAATACAAGATTTATGCATATTAATGAGCATATAAATTTCAATCGAATCAGATACAGAATTTAAACTTGATAGAATATGATTTTTCCAGTCATTTTTTATCGAATCAAACTCACTGTGAAAATACATGGTGGGAAACAGATTCTCGCTGAAATAGTGTGAAACTTGATAATTTTCCCAAATATAGTGATTTAGTCAAAATTATTGTATTCAAATGAATTTGTAGCTTGTTGACTAAATCCTCTCAGGACTGATAATCCGAACCCTTTCTAGACTGAACTCTCATTTCTTTAGGCTCGCGTAGAGATGCACCAAAGAAATAATTGGAAAATTAAAAAAAAAAAACATCCCCTGCTTTCCTATACTATGATTCATCTGTAAAAAGTAAGAGAACAAAAAATCTCAGTTCATTGAAATAAGGTAAAATACAAAGTTTTCCTTTCAATTAAGTAATTAGATCAAATTACAAATAGCAACACTTCAACACCTTGATTTAAATTGAAAGAGTTAAAAAAAAATAATAGAGGAATTGAGAAAGTGTATAAATGAAATAAAAAAAAATAAAAAAAAATATTACCATTGGCTTGATAAAATCCACATGAAAAGTAGAAGGCCAAAAATAATAGTAGTATTATTTTCTTGGTTCCCATTTTTGTTGAATAAATTCAAGAACTCCCATGAAAAGAATTTTAATTTGATCTTATTCTAAAAACTTCCCAGTATTTATAGCCTTTGTTTATTGTTCTTAAATTGATCTTCTCACTTAAAAAAAGAAAAAGAAAACTTTATTAAAGTTAGAAAAGACAATAATTTATTTTCTTCTTTAAGTGATCTTATTAAGTGGGGGTTGAATATAAGTGATACTAATCTTAGGACACGCATTCTTGTCTCTAAAATTATTGAATTGCCTAAACCTACGGCGCCTAATCAAGCAATACGCGTCGTGTTGGTTTAGACGTGGGGAAGATTGTTTATATTATATCTTTTAAATGTGATTTTTTCGTAAAAATTGCTAATATAAAATATTTTGTGTACTGAATTGTTATATTGTTTTTTTTTTTAACGTCTTAGCCCATATTTATATTTATTTTGTACTTTTTTAATTTTAATTTATGTATTATATATTTTTAAGTCTATTTAAAGAGAATAATATATGTTTTTATTAATCTGATTTCATAGATGATCTCTCAATTAGTAGTAATTATTCGATACTATTTTCGTTAGGATAACATAGATGAAGATTGAAGAACCTTTTTTTTAAAAGGAGATAGAAGACTATCCGTTTACGGATTTATATAAACTGTTAGGCTAATATAAATTTAGCTAATTAATTATTTATTAATATAATACAAATAAATATATATGTATACTATTCGGCCAACTAGATTATCAAAAGATGAAATGTGCAGATATATTTTGTGTGTGGATATACTCTATTATATCCAACACATATATTTATACTATTTATAAACTAAATTTATTTTATAAATTAGATAATCGAGTGCTTTAGACCCGTAATTATCCATATAATATAATAGGTCATGTGGGCCAAATCATACTATGATTCCTTTTTTGCTTGGGTTTCTTTGTTTCATTTTAGCCAAACCTAAGTAATCTAAAGTTATCACTTTCAATAAAAGTTGAACACATCAATGGTTCCTTTGTGTTGGAGTTGTTGATGGGCGCGTAAGGGAATTTATTAGATCTTTTTCATTTAAAAAATTACATTATTTATACGTATTAGATTTTAAAAAATGATAATAATAATAATAATAAATAATATACATATATATAGTACTTAGTGAAAACATACAACATATACACTTAGTCAATAGGTATGTATATAGTACATTATATTTATAATATGTATGTATATTATAGCTATAATATGTATATTTAGTATAAAGTATACACAATTTATTTTTGGGTTTTTAATTCGGTGTTCGGAATACACATTGGAGCCCTGATTAGATTTGGATCAGGCAGTGCAGAGCTCACTCGGGGGTCACGCTCCCAACAGGATTTTCTCCATACTCAAGGCTTGAACCCGAAACCTCTGATTAAGAATCAAGTAATTCCACTACTGCCCCACAATCCATGTTGGTAAGTATACACAATTTATACTATAGGTATGTATATTGAATTTTCTTGAGTAAACTATGGACAAAGTATTTAGGGCCATGATTTTTCTACTTTTTTCCACTACACTAAAAATGATCTCTAGCGGCAATTATTTAACGGCTATAGCTTAATTGTCGCTAAATATGTATTTATGAAGCTAATTAATTAGCACTCTTAGTAAATGTTCATATAGCCTATACGACATTACATCCAATGACAATAAATTAATACCAGTAAAATTTTTAACACTCTTTATTAAGGAATATATTTATCGCCGCTAAAAATCATTTTTATCATAGTGTCCGTACATATTTGATCGACCCAAATTGAATTTTATCGAATCCACAACACATTCTTGAATCTACACAAGGCTATCATCACATGTGTGTTTCCCTTTCTAGTCAATTATGCGTCTAAACATAACTTTAGATTCTAAATATCATTTTTTAAAATTTAAATTTCAAATATTTTCTGCAAATATCACTCAATTTATGTTCAGACTCCTACTAAGAGCAACAAAAAGTCTATAGCCCATGCAGCAAATTCCCTATGGCTTTTGCATTAACCAGTAAATTCATAAATTATATATATTACTAGCTCTGTTTCAATTTACATGTCATAATTTTTTATAATATATTTTAATAAAAATGTTAAATTCTACATTTAGTAACTCTATAATTCAAACATTTCAGATGATTTATTTAAGATCACAAAATTTCGAATGACATTTTCATATATTAATATATTATATATATATTTTTAAATTTAAGATTACAAGATTCAGAAGACTTTACTCATTTCTTAACTGATCAGCTAAAACATAAAATGAAATAGAGAAAATAATATCTATTACTCCACATAAATTTTTATCATTTAATTCTGCCCCACCCCAACCCCCACACCACCCCTCTATTTTTATTTAAACTATAATATATTAATATGATTTGATGAAAATATCGTGTATCAAAATTTGCCGCTAGACCTTTGAATTTAGCAACTTTTTATGTTTACATTTTGGGAAAAGGACATATCGCTCACTGCGATCGCCGAATATAGGAAAAGTTGTTCTTCCTATATTTATATTTAATTCCTAATCTTTGATTTGTTTAAATTTAGTAATAAATTCCCATATACTTATCTTCGGTGGTGAAGCCACGTAACAGACGTAAGCTAATTAAAAGATAATCAAATAAATATTCTTCGTTCAAAAATTATATTATACCAAAGTAAAATTTGAAGCTTTTGATTTTAGAATTTTGGTTCTTTTAATTTAATATATATAGAGTTTTATATTAGTAATGATTTATAAATATTTAATAAATTCTTAAGACATATATAAAATATAGACTAAAGCTATTAAATTCGACCAACATAACAGATATAAAGTCTATTTCTACCTTAAGCAGCCATATTATTCACGTACATATAACTACAAATGCATGATAACAAATATGTCATTTCTCACGAAATATATTAGTATTAAAAAGAGTACATATTGGAGACAAAATATTTACAAGTGCTGACAAAATTCAATTTGGTCCTGCAACGTGATTCGTCTGTCATTTACAAAACAATATGTTTCAATAATTGTCACTATATATCATGTGAGAAAACATGACTCATATGCCCTTGATCTCCATCTATTTTTAACATTTTCCCATTTTTTCTTCTTCTTCTTCTTCTCTCATTATATTCATCAAACTCAAATTGAAATTTGAAAGAAACTATGTCTCTACAATCTCATCTAGATGAGAATCAGGTTCGTGCAGATATTGATCCTCAAATCCTAGTTCAAGATAACGAACATGTCATAAAAAGTCCAGAGACCTTGCTAGATCTACCTCCGGAGTCTTTTTGGATTCCAAAAGACTCGGAACAAGATTGGTTCGATGAAAATGCAACCATACAACGTAAGACATCGATGAAATTAGGTTTTTTTGGAAAGTCAAATGATCATCATTCGAAATCATTCTCTCATCGTCCTTTCATCTCGACGTTGAATCATCATCATCAAAATCCAAAATCTTCATCTCTATTTGCTCTTCCAAAGTCTCATAAAACTAGCTCGACCAACGTAAGTCTCCGGCAAGGCATGCAACCGAGACGTTTATTCCGAAGCCGGTCTGAACCAGGTAGAAAGGGTTCAACAAATGTGAGTGAACCGGGTTCACCTAAAGTTTCTTGTACTGGAAGAGTTAGGTCAAAGAAAGACAGAGGTGTAAGAACCGGGTTTTGGAAAAAGTTAAGAACTATTTTTAAGATCCGGCCCAGAGCAAAAAGTGTGGCTAATGTAAATGTTGAACCGGCCAGTTCGGTTGGTGTGAACCGGTTGGAGACTAGTGACCGGTCAAAGTCATAGAGCGGCAACTTATTGGGCTTTACACGTAAGCTTAATGGGCCCACTTTTGTTTGTCTCGTTAGGCCGTGATTTGAGGCCTATAAGGCCCAATAGGCCCATTACAAGGACTATAAATAGATATACGGGTCCCACCATTTTGATATTTTCTCAATTCTTTAAAATTTGTGAAATATATATATAATATATTCAATTTCCAGTTGCTTTGCATTTTGAATTAATACTCATTATTTTGAGAAAAAAGATAATCCACTTGTTTATACTAATGATTTGATGCATGATTTTCTACTTTCTACAAATTTAATATTAAAAACAGTAATATATATGTATAGGTGGTTCGTGAAAAGGTTCAAATATATTCCTATATAGTTACATTTGTGTTAGTCATTAGAAAAGTTTTTAATAGTGGAAAAATCGGTGGTGGCATGGGCTTATCTTATTTTTAAAATTTTTTCTTAGACGTTTTATTTGAGTATTATTTGTTAGTGCTATTATTTTTTGGCATGACTTTAATTTCACTATTTCCTTTTTACATTGTTTTTTATATACATTACTTGAACTGAAGGACCAACTAAACATTTCTATTTTTACAAAATAGTGGTACGAGTAAGACTACGCACACAATATTTTATCCAAACTTTAATTAGCGAATTATATTGAGCATGCTATTATTTTTTTCATCATTATAAGTGACACGAACATATTTTAAAAGGAAAGATAATAATGAGTCCTCTTATGATGTGATAGGTAAACAAAAGATACATCTAGGACACATTGCAAATGTTTTACGGCAAATTTGGACTTTTTTCGTTTCATTCTTCAAATTTTATGAATTATATATTTCAAATTCAAGTTGTTTTGAATTTTGAAATTTGAATTTAGTACTCATTGTTTTGAGATAGAGGGTAATATTAATCCACTTGTTTATACGAATTGTTTGATAATGACTTTGCACTTTCTGCCCTTTTAATATTAAAAACAATATTATATATGTATAGGTTGTTAGTGCAAAAGTAGCCAATGTTGAATATGAGAAACGATAATGACTTTAGGTTTGACCATAATTAAATTATTATGATTGTAAAATTAAACGTGGAAATAGAAATTATTATGTAAAAATAAAGAAATGATCCTACAAGTATAAAAGAGTGCTTCTACTCATTAATCATTTTAGGAAGTTAATTTGAAGAGTGAAATTTTTTAATTCAACTTATCACAATCTTCGTTGATCCAGATGAGATAGTTAAGGCGTATAGAAATGCTTGGACACTATTATAATTATTTTAGAAGAAGAAATTTTTTTAAAAAAATTTGTGTAGCTTATTCTACAAGGCATCATTGAAAAGTCAAATTACTTAACCTATGGAGAAATTTTGAGAAACAAGATACCAATATTATTTAAAAGAAGCACATCACAATTTCAACTTTCAACTCTAATTTGAATGCATATTGACTAAGCCACCCTTTGATTAGCGAATTTTTCAGATTTTTGACAGCTAAAAGGGATTAGAATTTGGAGTTTTCCCATGTCAATATAAATTTATGAAGATCAAAACATTAAAAGCAAGGACCAAATTTATAATACTATCACTAGAAATCAAGCTCAAAATCCTTACTTTTCTTCTTTTCATTCCAGCTTGTTTTTGATAGGGAAAAAAATGGTGGGCCACATAGAGCCTAAAATTTCTTTGATTTCAACTCATAATGAAAAAAAGAGCAACTTTCATGTAGCACACTAGGTGCTAATCACTTAATGCATCGATAGTTTTAATAATTATATATTTTATCTGAGTTATTTTTAGATATATTATATTTGCCTCTAAAGATAGTGTATTTGCCTTGAAATATAATATATCTAGCGGATACATCTTATTTCCTTTTTGCGCTCACTTCTCTTCCTCCCTAGTCCGTCTATTTCTTTGTATATGTATATCACAAAATTATATGTTTGTGTATCTAGTATCAGATATATACTAATGTATCTGTATATATCAATTTCATTCAGTATATCTAATATTAATTTCATGTATCTAACATATAATGCATTGATGTATCTAGTATATCTGTGCATAGTATTCAATATTAGTTATGAGAGGGCATTAATGTATCCAATGAATTTGTAGTGTATATATATCTAATGTATTTGTGCATAAATAGATCTATTTGGTATTAAATTTGTGATGTATCTAGTGTATCCATGCATAGATACATACTTAGAAAAGAACAAAGATGAAAATATAATCATCCAGATACATGTATATGTACAAAGATATATATGTCTGATATAATTATGTCTTAATTAGTGTCCTTCAATGAATATCTGGTGTCAATTAGGTAGTAGAAAGAGGAGAGAGAGAAAGAGGAAGACAGCGAGGGGAAGAAAGAGCGGAAGATTATATAATCATTTTAAAGTATAGTAGGATCTAATAGAAATGATAAGAATATTTGTTCAATTCAATGTTTTTCAATGAAAAAATGACCAGTACATCTCCGGTTCTTGAAGTTCATTTCACATTATAACATATGTGATCTATAATTCATTTGATTCTTTTTTTTCAAAAATATATTCAAGAGCGTTGGAACTTGATCTGCTAAGTGTTAACAACTTAAAATCAAACTCCTTGAATCTTAATTTATTCTTTGTTCTTGAGCTTGAAATTTGATGTTTAATCTAGAACATGAACTTAATTATGTAAGAGTATAAAATTTAGTGATCTTTGATCCACAAGAGCGAGATGAATTTTAGTCTCCTTAAATTATAAGAACCTTTATTCATGTTCTGCAAGCAAAGAATTCTGATGAGAACAAACTTTTTTTTTTTTGTATTTGATTGATTGACTTGAATTATCGATTTATCACCTTGAAACAATAACAAAATCACATTTGATTGATTGAAACACATACATGATACTCAACAAATCTTAGGCTAATAAAACAAGTTCATCATTTATAGCTCAATGAAATTGAATTCTTTTGTCAATCTGTATTCATTGGACTTAAATAATTAATTCAATTACAATTAACCAAAAATATAAATTTAAACCACTATCATCCAAATTTAAATGCATTTTCAAGAAAGCAATACAAGTGGAAAGTACAGAATAACTCTGTTTCTTATTTTCCTATTCCCTTTTCTGGAACAAGTTCTTTCTAATTCCCTTAAAAGACACAGAATGAGTTAACAGATTAAACAAAAATTCAATGAACTTCTTCCTCTTTGTGTGTGTAAATCACACAGTCTGATTTCGGGTACGAAATGCAGGTCAGTAAATAACCTTTCTCCATCTGATCATCGTCCAGGAATGCACCTTCGGATTGATCAACTGAACCCGAAAGTAACTGTGCTGCACAAGTGCAGCACGAGCCGGCCCTGCACGAATAAGGAAGCTCTAAACCAGCTTCCTCTGCTGCATCGAGGATGTACTGATCATCGGAGACTTCAATTTCGTTCTCCTTGCCATCAGGACTTATGAGTTTCACTTTGTATGCTGCCATTGCACTGACTTTGAACGAGGGCGAAGACTTTAATCCAAATGATTTGGAAATACTCTTTACAGAAGACAATGAACAGAGTGGTTTGGTAAAGACGGACGATTTTATTGATGGTGCAACCTTGAGCAAGGAAGATGAAGGAAGGGTTACACTCGACATGTTATACCTGAGAGACACAAACCACGATCAATTAAGCTGATTCGCGCTAAAAAAACATGACGGATGTTGGATATCCAAGCAAACAAAGTCTAAACAATACTGTTTCTCGATGAGATTGATATTCCAATCTTTCTTTCTTAGAACGCATTGATTTGACCACCCAATAAGCAGGACCAAACATGTTGCTACCTAGCAGAAACAAAATCAAATCCTGTATTTCTTCTAGAGAACTTCCTAATTGTTCACAATTCAAAGGGAGATTCTTTAATTGGAAAGAATACAGTTCAGACTCTTCAAAAATATTGTTGCACTATAACAATTCCTCAAAAAATGCACAACTTTTTGGAGGATTTGACACATATTTCTAAGAGTTCGAGCAACATAAGTTCCCGACTCACCAACGAGTGTTCTTTGCACTGAAAAGAAATACTACTTATGCCACAATTCACTACAACCACTTGTGTATTTCACTAAGACAATTCACAAGCAAATTACAACAAAGAAAAATTAAGTTAACACAAGGAATAACAATCATAAAACATACAAGTAAGTTCAAATAAGGGAAAAGACAAAAGTACAGCGTTTGAACTATAACCAAAATCCCAATAACTTTGCCGGAGTCCTATTACATCCTAAACTTTTTTTCTATATTTCTTCGCATCTTATGTGTTGACATGGAGTCACAACCCAATTCAATTAGTTGCAGTGATATACACACGCCCACGCCGTTACGTGTATTTTAAAAAAAATATATCCTGATTTTCTTTGCCTTATATTTAAAAAAATATAAGTTTATAAATGTAACTTTTTCTAGTAAGGATCTGACCAATTTCAATTCAATGACTATTCTACTTTCAATCAACCACAACAATAGGTTGACTACATGAATCCTCACTGTTCCATTTAAGATGGACTCAGGTTATCATCACACTAAATAAAAATAAATGATCCTATTTCCAAATTAAGTTTTCATCTGTCTAGAATAATCCTAATCTGATTAATCTCAACATTCAAGCTAATAATTTCTTCTTTTGAGAAACAAATAACTCCAAGTAATTAACAAAAGAAAACAGTAATATATATATATATATATAAATATTGAGAGAGAAGGTTATAATTAACTTACTGAATAGAAGAACTGAACTCTGAACTTGTAAAAACTAGCAGAACTTTAATTAATAAAATTAGAACAAATAAATAGTGCTACACAGTGTGCTCACAAAATATAGCTGTCATAGTGTGGTATTTATATAGAAAAAAAAAAAATAAGCAGAGGGGAAAATCAATTAGGATACATACATGCCCTTGACTCTATTTCATTGTCCTTTCAACCCTCTATAAGGACATATTTAGCTGTTGTATTAGTGACAAATCATGTTTTTGACAAAAAAAGAAATTTATAAAGTGATAATAGTACATCCATCATTGATATAAATTATTACTCTGTTTCAAAAAAAAGGGATCTGATTTAACTTGACACGGAATTTAAAAAAATAGAAAAGATTTTTGAATCTTGTGATCCTAAATTAAAATTATGTCAAATATACAAAATTGTTCTTTAATCTTGTAGCCTTAAACATGCTACGTGAAAAACTGAAACTAAAATATTACCAAAAAAGAAAGAGGTCATTCTTTATGAAACAGACTAAAGTGAAAAGTGAGTCATTTTTTTTTAAACAGAGAGTAGTATTTATTTATTTTTACAAATTTTTAAAAATTATACTTTAAATGACCACATGATGTACAAATTTGATTTTATAGTAATGCAAGTTTTATTACGTGGTTATTAATGATACATGTATTCGTTACAAAGTTTTCGTTATTCTATTTTGTTCATAAAATTATACATTAATATTTAATACATAAATAACTTATTTTTAACTAACTAATAAACATCTTATAATTTATATTTAAATTAATATATAAACGACTTCTTTATTAGCTACCAAACAACTTTTTACTAACTAAACGATACTACTAATTCAGCCTTTTAAATTTGTAATTTTTAGTAACTTTTACAAGCACTTAAAGTAAGTTTTATAAAGTTTTTTTTTAAAATTCTTTTGTGATGGAGAATTACATATATACCATTGGTAGACATGATGAAGCAGAAATTATTTGGTGCAAATGGGACGTAAAACTATATACTATATAAAATTGTGGAATATAATATACTAATAATAGTAATAAAATAATTATAAGAGGTGGAAGCAGCCAAGTAGATTCATGAGTCAACTAGAACAGATCCATTGAATGCAGACAAAGAAATGAGATGCTGTGGAAAGATATATTAGTTTCTAGACTCTTCATTACTCTTGAACATCTCAGCAATGCATCAAGAATTTTCTATATCTTTCTAAGAAATGATTAATTAATATACAAATATAATTGGCCTATTGTCTTATAATTCATGGTGAAATTTTCCACGTGATATGCTTAAGATAATAAGATTTAAGAAAAATTGATTATATTTGACATATTTTTAATTTAAGAATGTAAAATTTAAAAGTATTTTTTATTTTCTTAAATTTTATACCAAGTATAAACAGAACAAACAAATTGAAACGAAGAGAGTAAGAAACTGTTTCGATTGACTTTAAGTATTGACTTATAAACTAACCGTCATAAGTTCAAAATTCTAATTTATGACTTGACTTTTGACTTAATTTTATCATTTTAGCTTATAAGCACCTTTTTATCATCTTACTCAAATATTTAAATTTGCTTAAAAGTTATTTTGACTTTAAAAACATTTTAAATAAACCAATTCAAATAGGCTCTAAAAATAACTTGCAAATCGTGGATAAAATTTAAATACAAATAATTTCACAAATAGCCACCTTAATAAAATAAATTATGCTCCTTAGTTATAGTTTGCATGTTTGCGGATTGTAGCTGCAGTTTAAACTGCTATGAGCCACATCATTTGTATAATTCGGGTCTATTTTTGTATAATCCACATGTATTTGTATAATTGAGATAATTATGAAATTATACAACTGTTATATTATACAAATTCTGAAATTCTACAAATATAATAAAATTGGAAATAACGAATTTATACAAACACAAACATCTGAACTTTAAACAGTTATACAAATCATATTATACAAATTACGTTATAGAAAAATTGTACAAATTATATTATATAAATTCCAAAAATTAAACATTTATACAACTAATAATCGACCGACACGTTTATACAACTGAAACTATAGCTATGTTAACTAATTAACTATTACATATTTGCTTATCTGCATAATTTCCTCTAAAAAGTAACCATCTTGAAAGTGGCTATTTTGTGAATATTATCCACCAATGAAGGCCCATCGATCCATTTCATAACAACCCATAAACTCCCGATCGGGTCAAGCCCAAAATCCATTTACAGTATGCAGCCGATAAGGCCACCTCTTTCTTCTTCTTCTTCTTCATCGTCCGATTACTGTAAGTTGAGAAATTTTCAGAAATGAGAAAGCAAGTGTTAACGTTGACGGAAACTGCGGCTTCCAGAGTACGGCAGCTGTTGGAACAGCGTCAGCGTTCTTTCCTAAAACTTGGTGTCAAATCTCGCGGCTGTAACGGCTTGTCTTATACCCTCAATTATGCAGGTTTTCCCCCTTTTTGATTATGTTTTTTTCTCATCTTTATTTATTGTTGTGTTTGTTTGAAGTTTGTAATTGATCCTGAACGCAATTTAATGATCCATGATCAGTTAATGCAGAGGCGGAGCTAGGATTTTGAGTTTATGGCTTGTGAAATTTTGGAAATGATAGTTTAATGGGTTCTGGATAAATTAATTATACATGTTAAGTAAATTTTTAAGCGGAAATACTCATGTGGGCAAAGTTATTGGGTTCTGCGGAACTTGTAGATAGGATTGTAGCTCTGCCCCTGCGGCACGATGGTAGGTAGGAGGTCTATAAAGAGGCAGGGAATGGTGAATTTGCTTAGGAATGATTTATAGAATGTTTTCTATGTTGGATTTTTTTTTTGTATAGTGTTACCAATTTTGGGTGTATGGTTTTACACTTTGCATTGTCGGTATTTCATAACCCTCTTTGGGAAATTTCGTTTTCAGGAAAGGAAAATTGGTTATAGATAGCATGACATAGTGATTTCTTCCCATATATTCTAGTCTTGGTTGATACATTTACTTGAAACTTGTTGCCAGTGGGAGGTGACACGTATCCCGTTGAATGAGAGATGGAGGGAGGAAGAAGTGGTATTATGATAGAGTTTGAAATACTTTTCTTATATATTGATCTTTTTTGGTTTTAAGGTGATTTGAAGTTGCTTGCAAATACAAAAACGATAATGTCATTTTAGCACAAATATATTTTGTTTTACAACTGTCGTAATCACGATTTTCTTTAACATCTATCAGAAATTAATATGTCGGTAGCAAATAGATTGCATAAAATCTACCCCTCTGCCCCAAGTTATATAGCGCTCTCTCCATTTGTGAGGTCCAAAATGCTTGAACCATTCAAATAATATACGTATTATTTACACAACTTACACTAATTTTCAAGAAAATTCATATAACCATGTATTACTTTGATGTGATATTCTCCATGTTGAACTCAACCATACCTACTATTCATAAAAACACACTAACATTGTAAATGTCATGTCTGGTTAATTAGTCAAAAACAAATGGGAAGGAGGGAGTATTTGCCTTGACAGATTAAACAATAGAGAGTCAGCAAACATGATGAAATATATCCTCTCTCAGCTTGCTCATTTGCCTAATCTAAGACTTCTGCACCAATGTTGCCTAACATAATGGACTGCTGACTTTGGAAATTGAAGATTGATCCAAAAAGAATGGTTTGGAAAATGAAAAAACCATATTCCACTCTTTTGCCATCCTTCAAGATTTTCTTTTTGACTGTGCTAACTGTTAATTATCTGCATCTGCTAAATAAGAGAATGACTTGTATCCGCAGCCCAGGGCTTTGGTCTAGTGATAAAAGTGTACCTCATGATGTGTGAGTTAGGTGCATGATACGGGTTTGAACCATATCGTAGACAAAGGCTTGGTACTTAAGTAGAGAAGGGAGGAGAAGCGGGACCATTATCCATTGAATTTCGAACCCTGGGCCATTGGCCTTATGGGATTTATCGGTTATCAAAAAAGAAATATCTTGCATCTGTTTCTGGCATAATTTGAGCTGCACTTAATGTATAATTGGTCTACTGATGATTTAATCTTAGTCACACCGAGTGAATTCAGTAGTGTGTATTAACTCATCAAATGTGTGCGTTCAGGCACATCGGAGGTGTAATGGAGTTCACAATAATAGTCCACATTTACTTTGTGCTCAAAGTTTCAATACCATGCTCTCAACATCTGCATAGAGCTAGTTCAACCGATCTGTGCAAGCATGTCCCTACAGATTATTCTGCCGATTAATCATAATTAATTACCTTTAGAACTTGCCTATCTTTAGCTTAATAACTGGTGTACCCTCTGTGAAATGTCTTAAAGAAAAGTAAAAGTAAACTATGTGTGAGATTTATCAAAGAAAAAGTAAATCATACATGAAATTTCTTCTGTCACTTGCCATTGATTTACCTTGCTTGTACAGATGATAAAGGAAAATTTGACGAGTTGATTGAGGACAAGGGAGTGAAGATACTGATTGATCCAAAGGCACTTATGCATGTTATAGGTACCGAGATGGATTTTGTTGATGATAAACTCAGGTATGAGATGGTATTTCTGCTTTATATTGTACTAGTATAATTATAGACGTCCATATGTCATTTATTCATGGTGCTACTGTTGCATTTGCAATATTTTTCTTATGGTCACTCTTATAATCTTATTCTTAGAGCTTTCAAATCACAGGATTCAGTACCACTATAAGTATAAGCTAAGATTAAACCAAGTTTAACTTTCTAGTTTTTCCAGTACCGTCTCATGTCATGACACTAAGTATCTCTATGAACTAATATCAGCAAGTTAATTTTTTTAGTTTCTCAGTATGATTATGACATAACTTTGATGTTTAATAGGCTGAAGTGAGCTGCAGTCTTTTCTTCTTTCCCTGCAGAGACGAGCTTCTTTTTGTTATTCTGCTGAATCTTTCAGTTGCTTTTAAATTAACTTGACTTAGAAGTAGGATTTTGCCCAGATGACCTTTGCGACTTGTGTTGTAACTTTCTCTAGATTAGCCTAACATGTACTTTTAGGACTACACCTTAAGGAAAAATAAGGTGTAACAGAATAGCAATTACATTACTGATTCTCTTTGCTTGTCATGTCTAGCTATAGTGCAGTCTCTTGACTCTCTTTACTTTCTCTCGTCTCATTGTCTGTGATTCCTATAGATGAGTATAAGAAAATATTCTTTCAAATTATACAGACTTCACCCATGATTCATGTCTTCCCTTTTTAGAATGAGAGGAATATGAACTTCATATACTGATTAGTGAGATTGAGTCAAAAATGTAGTTTTTCCAATTCGATTCATTGTCATCTTTGTCCTTGTGAAACTGATCCACCATACTTAACTGCATGAATTCTAGTAGAACTAACTTGCATCACCCATTTGCACTCCAATATATTGCTATTCATTAATCTGGTTTATCGTTATACGTGTCTCATAAGCATCAAAACTGAAATATTTGATTTCTTGAACAGATCTGAGTTCATATTTGTCAATCCAAATGCAACTGGACAATGTGGTTGTGGAGAATCTTTCATGACAACAACTAGCTCAGAAGCTGCTAAGTTGCGTGGCAAATCTAGCTGATAGCTTATTATATACTCATATTATGTACGTTAGTCGTTATATATACACTTAGAAGTGTGAGTATATACTATATAGTCGATCTGTAGTAACAAATCAACGACGTTAACGGTCAGAAACAGAAGGTTTTGTTATTTTTTCTCCTTTTTACCCAAAGCTTATGTACATTAGCTGTTGTAAAGAATAAGATTTTCTTTGCCATGGAAAGGTGAAAGTAGAACAATGAAAATCGAACTCACAGTTATTACGTTGAAGACTCTCTCTTGTACCATTAGACTATACGTTTGACATTTGATGAGTGACTGGTAGTTCATAATTGATATAAAAGGTACATTACACCATAATAAACCATGAAACTGATACAGATGAAGAATATATATACCTTATTACCGTTTAACACTTTTTTCAAATGAGATGGTCACACAAAATCAACTAGGTTTCTCCGACCGAACTGGATTCTCCTCTTGAGATTTTTTGGACTCAAATTTTAACATCACTTTCTGCATGGCTGCTTTGAATCTTTTCACCTTATGCTCTGCTAACTCATTATTCTTCTGAGTAGTGCTACCACTTGACAATTCATCTTCTTGGCTTCCATGGGATTTGTATAGCTTCACATACTTCATGATGTTTTCCACAAAGTTCTTGAAAGTTGAATGAACTTATAATGAAAAAGTGAAGTTATTTATAGTATGTGAAGACTCAAAAATTGGACATAAAAGGACAAAAGAAATGACAAAATTTTGTGCTGAATGAGAAAAGAACAAAGGATTTTGTAGGTGGTTGGTTGTGTCTTTCATGACGATTGATATATTGATCCAAACAAAAGATGTCATATTGCCGTGATGGGAAAAATGTTGGTTTGTTCAACTATGTAAAAGGTAAAGACAAATATTAATATTTCTAAAAATAATCCGGAGACAGAGAGGGGATTACAAGATAGAGGAATCGAATGAGAAGTTACAAGTTGGGGAAAAAGGTAGGAAATCAAATGGGAAGGGGCAACAAATTGGAAAATCGAACTTTCACCAGCAATCACGATACATAGTTAGATAGTACTTGTATATGTAGGATTGTACATGAGTCAAACTGGATCGAATTTGAAATTGTCGATTTTATATTTTGATTTTTCGATCTTGTGTGTACTCGAAATCCCATCCAAACTTATAAGTTCGATTGTAAATTAATCGATTTGGATTGTTTTAAATATTTTTATTTTGAGCTTATAAGTTATGTTGATTCTTCTTGTTACAAGAAAATGTTGTTGGTTCTGCTCATCCGTTTTGGCCACCTAATTCAAGACTGCAAAGCCAAAGAATTGGTTGGCAAATTAATTGTAGATTATGTGAAAGAGACCCTCACACAATCCAATTAGTCAATTAACAAGGTTTTGCTTTCGTAATTTCTTTTTAATTTTAAATTATTACTTGCTGAATACAAAAAAAAAAATATCATTTTTGTGAGACTTTCTTTAAAAAAAAGAAAGACGAGAAGGAGTTGCCCGGATGGTAAGCACCCTGCACTTTCAATCCAAAGGTTGCGAGTTCGAATCACCAAGGGAGCAAAAAGGGGTGGAAGTTCCTAGAGAGGGTTAAAAAAAAAAAATCATATAAATTAGGATTAAAAAATAAATTTTTTTAACTCCATAATTGACGCCCCATCAAATAATGGAAAGAATATTTCCTTCTTTTGCTAGGGAGAATTGATAATGGAAATAATTCGAGTAAGACATACTTAAATTGATTTGTATCATATCATGTAATACACAGTTTATGTATTATGACTTTCAATATATTTGAATTGATTTGTATTACATCATGTAGGACAGAGTTTATACTACTTTCAATAGAGATATACGTTAAAATCTTTATCATAACTTGTAAACAATTAAAAGTTACATATACAACTTATTTTTCAGAAGGCACTTATTAAAATATCTTATATTTCGATCTCACATGTAAAATTAAATTTATGTATGAATTGTGATGGAGTTGTAAGTGTTTCTTTAAATCATATTTTGGATTTGAATTCTCCTTAATGATGGTGTTGGGTTTGGTTGAGAGAGTTTTACTTCTCAACCAATCTGAATTTAATCGTGCTCCAACCAAAAAAAAAAAAAAGCAAAAAACCAAAAAAGACAAAGGTCATTCTTGTAATTACAAGTGATTGGAACTGGCCAGCAACAATTTATTAGGAAGAGAACTTGAAATTCAACACTTCTTTCTTTTCTATGTAAGCTTTGGAAATGGAAATGGAAATGGAATTGGAGAAGGGTGTCCATAGATGGATAGTTGACATTTCTGAATGGAACCCATCTCCCAATTACTTCTCTTTTGCTATGTCCTTTCTTCCCCAACATGAACACTCCTCCATTACCAGGTTTCTTGATTCTTCCTCTTCTGTCCTTAGTTTTTTTTTTTTATGTAAAGTTTTAATCTTTAGCTTTATTACACACTTCTTTCTTTCTTGATTGCATAAAGGATCCATAATTTTTTTATGAAGCTAGAAATTTATGTTTATTATATAAAGTTTTAATCTTTAAGTTTATTCTATAATACTTTGGTTCTTGATTGCACAAAGTGTCTATAGATTTTATATGAAATGCTTATGTATATCATGTAAAGATTTTATCTTTGGTCGTTTGGTGTGAAGGATAAGAAGATATAGTCCTGGGATAAAAAAAATAGTCTTGGGATAAAATTTTGGCGTCTTGTTTGGGATAACTTATCCCACCATTAATACCATAGTGATGGGATAAATTATCCCTTATACAGGGTGGGATAAGTTATCCCAGGATAATTAATCCTGGGACAACTAGTTCCCAACCAAACGATTGTATACCACTTGGTTCTTGATTGCATAAAGTTTCCAAGGGTCTTATGTTTTATTTGAAGTGCTAAATTTATGTACAACAACAACATACCCTATGTAATACCACAGACTGGTACTTGGAGAGGGCAGAGTGTACGCAGACCTTACATCTACCTCTGTGGCAAAGAAGTTGTTTCCGATAGACCATCGGCTCAAGACGAAAACAGTTTAGGAAAAGACGTAATGGAAGTACAAAAGACAATAGAAAATAACAAAAACAATAGATAGTAGTAGAATAGTACTACAACAATAATCCTATAATCAAACTACAATTGATGCATTTCAAGTAAAATGATTTTTAATTTTTATCTGTACTTTTTCCTTCTTGATTGCATAAAGCTGTCTATGGAAGTAAATTGTGAGTTTGTACTTTGTTGTACTTGCCTTAATTTTGAATGTGAATATGCACTTTGTATTTCAAGTAAAAGTTTTCATCTGTAGGTTTATTCTAGAATTCTTTAATTCTCTATTGCTAAAAGGTGTCTACCAAAGCAATATTTTGAATATGCACTTTGTTTTTACTTGCTTAAGTATATATGGGTGTTTAAAAAAGCTTGTTGAGGAATTTGGTTATCAAGATTACCCCTTTGTAGAAAGTTGAGCGGATTTGTCACTCGTTGATTAGGTTCTTTAAAATGGAAGATCGAAAACGGGCTCTTATGAGCAGATTGTTGCAGTATGCACTGATACATCAAGTCTTGGGGATCCCATATAACGAAATTGTCATCAGGCGCACTGCTGAGGGGAAACCATACCTGTTATATTTAGAACATAGTCAGGTACAATGCTGAAAATGCACTAGCTTTTGGTTCTCATTTTTTGTTGAAATTATGTTTTTCATGTTTGCTCGTTGAAGTACCTTATCAGAAGTGTGTCTTTTATCGATAACTATCTGGATTCTTGCATTCTTCCAAGTGTTTCCTGTAGAGTCAAAGATTAGAGGTGTAAAATGACTCGTCCTTGGATGGAATTTCGCTATAATTATTTGCAGTAGCCTTGTACTAGAAATGTGTTCTATAAAGGTTTATTATCCACTAGACAACTTGCACAAGACAAATACTTGGAATATGACATGAAAAACATGATGTTAACCCCTTTTTCCGGATGGTATATACGAAATTTCCTGCTGTTCTCAATTGATGAATTAGTTTCTCACCAGTGTCAAACACATACTTTCCGTAATATCTATTGAATAGTTTTTTCTCTTCATTTTTGTCCCGCTTCACCAGCCATGAAGAAAGTTGTCTCTCGGCCAAGTCCTGCTCTTCTCTCCTATTTGAACACCACTTATTTATCAATGAGGAAGTACTCAAGTGATGAATATTGGATATAAGAATTTAATATGTACTGGTTTCTTCTTATATATCTTTTTCCCCTTGTATTGGTGGATGCAGCTGTCGTTTCCCATATCCAAATAAACCAACTTATCCAAAGTAGACTCCGTAAAAGCCATGAAGATTAGATAATTGCAACTTTCAAGAACTTACATCTGTTATTTTGATCATATCATACATGGTTTACCAGCATTTACATAACTCGTCTTCAGGAAATTCTCCCAATTACTGATGGTTTCTCATATTTTTCATGTTTACATCATTGATAAAGATTCAGAATCACATATTCTGATTCAGCTGAAAAGATTCTCATTATATATGTTTGAAATTACATTCTTGATGCCCGAGTAACATTGATTGTTTAATTTGAGTATGTTCTTCATGCTACCTGCTTTGCTGTTGCTTGTAGTCGATATCTTCACATTTGCAATATTGTTAATCCTATCCTCTTCTAGGAATGTGACAAACTGAACTTGGAGTTGCCAAATTTTAACTTCAATGCATCACATCATGGTGATTTTGTGGCTATTGCTTCTGAACCAATATGCCTTGTGGGATTGGATGTTGTTTCTCAAACCATCCCTGAGAAAGAATCAGTGAAAGAATTCATTCAGAGCTTCTCATCATACTTCTCAAGGCTGGAATGGTTTAATATAATCAATGCTGGCTCTTCTCGTCAGATTTTGAGTGAGTTTTATAGGTACCTCTCTATTTATAGATCTTATTTAATGCTTTGTAAACGCCACTGCTGAAAGCATTTTATTCTTGATTAACCTCAAACTCGTACAACTATGTGATTTTCAAAGTGTTCTTCCATGTTCGAGTTAGAGATCACAGAGAGAGTACTATGTATAACTTGTTTTCTCTTCCATTATTCGTTAAGAGTTTGGTGTCTCATTTATGCATAAGCCTTGGCTGAATATATATATTCTTTTTTAGAACATTATTGACAAGTTACATAAAGAGAACTTCTCTAAAAGATCTGCTCTTTTATCCAAGAACTTATTAGTCTCTTTGGTTGGAAATAGTTCCCTTGGATAAAGTTGAGCTCAGATGGCTAATGATTAAGTTAAATGAACCATCATACCTCATTTAGAGAAAGAAAATCAACCTTTGTACTGCTGAGTCCTGGGAACGACAATATATATAAGTCATTCAAACTGCTCAACAATCATTTTCCTTATGAAAATATGACAAGTTGGTTTCTAACATTTTATGATACGCGGCGTAGTGTGATATTAGCTTCTGCTGTTACCAACTCATCCCCTGCTTATTTGCTTGTTAAATATGTTTTACTGGAAAATAAGGTGAAAAAATGCAACTCACTCGTACTTCCTTCAACAACTCCTTGGGAACGATCTCTTTGAGGAGACTAAAACCGTAAAAGTTGTAGGCAAGTAATAACTTCCAAAGCATCTCCGTCACTTGTTTGTAAGTCGTAACAGTCATACTGAGATTTGGTCTAGCTACTAGCAACCAGCAACAATTGCTTTGAGCAACGACCTTTTCTTTACTGCAATAGTATTACCATTTGTTCTACGTTCATAGTTTCAAATTGGATGTTACAATTTCTACGTCTAGCCTTGCCAAATTAATCTCTACTTCCCTGAAATGAGTATGTCAGATTTTTCAACCTTCATGAGGGTTCCGAATTTATCCTTCCAGCATTGACATGAATCAAAGAGTAATCTATCACATCACTTGTCGGAAAAAGGTTCATACTTCACAACCAACTCAACAAACTAGTAGAGTTGAATTTGATGTAGAGGGAGCAGAGAATTAGATATTAGGAACATCTTTTTTTTTTGGTGATTAGTTGAATGACAGGTTTTGTCGTCCGACAAACAAAATTCATGCTAAATGATAGAAAGATTACACTGACAGATCTGACAACTTATGCAGATATTGGAGTGTAAAGGAAGCATTTGTCAAAGCCATTGGTGATGGTGTGGGTTACAAATTGGACACCATCGAATTTCATCACAAAAACTGGGAAAACATAGTTGTCAAGGTTGATGGCAAAGAACTAGAAGATTGGAGATTTTGGCTTCTTGAATTGGAGAAAGATCACGTGGTTAGTTCTTCAATAGTGCTAATTCTCGTCTAGTTTCCCTTTTAACTGTTAGTGATGCTTGTTCCAAAAGGAGAGTAAACAATAAAGAACCATTTAAGTACACGTTTTGAACCTCTGATGCTATATCAACTAGAAGCTTACATATATCAACAACCCCTCTTTCATAAACTAGGAATTTAGTTGATTAACTTGTGAACGCACGTTAATTACTTCCATTCTATCATGGATGGCACAACATGCATTCCTTGTCTCTCTTAGAACCTAACTTTTAATTACCTGAAACTTGTGACAGAATTTTATGAGTTAGTCATTGAGCCGAAAAGAGCATATCTTCCAAAAACTATATAATCGTGAAGCTGAAGGTGGTTAAACTGGAATGCAACTTGTAGGAGTTCATACAAAGTAAAGCGCAATATCCCTTCTTCCATGTCAACAAACTCGTGCTACGAAGCACAATCTCCTTCTTTGAAGCTGCTCATTTGAATTTTGAACTGCACATGCTAGAGAACGATAGGGAACTAACACTTGACATTGTTGAATATTTAAGTTTCATGTTATTCTGGCAAGCTGTCCGGATACTAAACGGAGTAGCTACCTTAGTTGCATATATAGTAGAACCATTTTTCAATTGTATGATTTTTGCAATATGACTGACTATTATGTAATGTTGCAGGCATCAATAGCTAGGGGTCACCCTATGTATGCCACCAGCAGTTATAAGACAACGTTGAATCGGACACAGTTCAATGATGAGGAATACAATTTAGGACTTCATCTTCCTAATGCAAGATTCATTTTCCGGAAGGTAGAAGACCTTTTCCCCTCCAATGGAACAGGTAGAGTACCACCATGTTGATCACAAAATTGTGTCTGTGTTGAAGGATTAAGAAGAGGTCAAAGAAGCTATCGTAGTGTACCAAGTGCTAGAGATTTTCTCCGAAAGACATGATCCAATTAAAAGACGAGAGCTACTCATACTTCTAAGCTAGGAGCGGACCTAGCTTAGAAGTTATGAATTCACATGAATCCAGTAGCTTTTGCCAAATCCAAAGTTGAGGAGTTTGCGCACTTTATTACGATTTCTTGTACTTGGTTTATTCATACATTAGAGAGAAAATCAAATCAAGAATCATCTTGAGCTCAAACATTTAAATGATATCTAGAAAATCATATTTTTGTTTGGTTTAGGTGTTTTGTCTAGTAGATTGGTATTTTTTTGGTCCCAATTTATACGATAATTTTGTTTCTTTTAGTCTATTTAAAAAAATAACATTATCTTTTAATAATGAGAAATAATTTAATTTTAAAATTTCATCTTTATTCTCAATGAAACAATTTATAGTCATAAAAATTGCCAAAGAGAATTTTAGACATAAATTTCACAAGTCCTGCTATATTTTTTCTTAAATTTTTTGTCAAGTCAAACGGTTGTCAAATAAATTTGCACGGAGGGAGTACCAGGTACATCCCGAAATATGTACCACTTTAGTAAAAATCATGTCCATTAGAAAATCAATAAATAATACTCCCTCCATCTCATTTTATGTTGCACCTTTTGACTTGACACGATGTTTAAGAAAAAAAAAAAAGACTTTTGATATTTACGATCTAGAAACAATCTTTAGGTATATGTTTGGTTGTAAATCATTTCATTAGCAGCAAAAGGAGAACTTTAAAATTAAATGGTTTCTAGTAATAGTAAGATGATATTTTTTTTTTTTGACGAATTAAAAAAAAGGATGTCACATGAAATGGGACAAAGGAGTATATAATTTAAATGTTTCGTAAGAAATGACCACTTGTATTAAGAAAATGAAATATAAGGTATAGTAGAAAAATATACAATTTTTAAGATATTTTTTTACAAAAAAAAATGCGGAAAAGGGTCAAAAATACTCTCGAACTATTCGAAAAGGTTTAAATATACCCTCCATCCATCTATTGGGCTAAAAATATCCCTTAATCCACCTTTTTGGCCTATTTTTACCCACAGACTTAACAAATTTTTTAAATTTATTATTATTAATACTATTTATTACGTGGTGTCTTCCTATTGAATAAAATAAAATCCCAACTCACCATTTTTTCCCAACCTGTCTGACCGATACTCCATTCCCATGACCCAAAATCCAACTAAACACTAGTGACCCAAATTTAATACCCACCCTTTTCCGTAAAAAATGTTTGTAAGCTGCTTACTCCAATGTCTTTGGAACTTCAATCTGTTTGTTCTGCACGTTAGTTATTAGCAGAAATCTCAATAGCAGGAGCTTCTGTAAGTGGGGTTAGCTTTTTCGTGAACTTCAATCTGTTTGCTCTGTAAGTTAGTTATTAGCAGAAATCTCAATAGCAAGAGCTTCTGTAAGTGGGGTTAGTTTTTTCTTGATTTCTTTGTGGCATTTTATCAAACACATAGTGGATGGTAATAAAGCCCACTCTTTCAAGCTAAACACGGCTACAAAATACATATAATTGTCAACAATATTCCTAATTCTTGCACAAAGAAGTATTGTGGAGTTGTCATCACCATCTACTTTGCTTTTGTGGTTATGTCTTTAATTAGAAAATGCATAAGAACTGAACCATCATCCATTACGGTTCTAAATCTGTTGAGAGCGAGCAGATGCATAAAACAACTTGAACAAGTTCATACCCATATAATACAAAAGGGTTATGAGCAAGACCATTTTATCATCAACCAGTTTATATCCCTCTGTAATGTGTTTTCGTATGGTGTTTCTTATTCTACAAGTGTGTTTGAGCATGTTATTGTGCCTAATGTTTATGTATGGAATACATTGATTAAAGGGTATAGCAAAAAATCATCTCTTGTTGATTGTTTCGTAGTCTTGAAACAAATGAGAAGAAGTGTGAATGTGATACCTGATGAATATACTTTTCCGTCGTTGGTCAAATCTTGTTCTAATGTGTTGGCTTTGAGGGAAGGTCAGATTATTCATGGGTTGTTAATGAGATATGGGCTTGATAGTGATGTGTTTGTAGGATCTAGTTTGATTGATCTTTATGGGAAGTGCAAAGAGATTGAGTATGCGCGGAGAATCTTTGATGAAATTCATCTAAAGAATGAGGTTATATGGACTGCGATGATCGTTGGATATGTATATGTTGGTGATTTATTAGAAGCAAGGAAGTTATTCGGTGAAATGCCACAGAGAAATGTAGCTTCTGGGAATGCAATGATTAGGGCATTCGTGAAGTTTGGTGATTTGTCCGGTGCGAAGAAATTATTTGATAGTATGCCTGATAAGGATGTGGTAACCTTTACTACTATGATTGATGGTTATGCTAAGGCTGGTGACATGGCATCAGCGAGGTTCCTGTTTGATCGGTCTTCTGATAAAGACATAATTTTGTGGTCTTCTTTGATGTCTGGGTATGCTCAGAACGGGCAACCCAATGAAGCTGTCAAAATTTTCCACGAAATGTTGTTGATGAATGTTAGGCCAGATGAGTTTATAATGGTAAGTTTGATGTGTGCGTGTTCCCAGTTAGGTCGTCTGGACCTGGCAAATTGGGTTGAACATTATATGAGCCAAAATTCATTTGATCTTAATCAAACACATATAGCTGCAGCCCTCGTGGATATGAATGCTAAGTGTGGGAATATGGAAAGGGCAAAAATGTTGTTTGAGGGGATGCCTAAGCGTGATCTAGTATCATATTGTTCAATGATACAAGGGCTGTCTATTCATGGTTGCGGTTCTCAGGCTGTAGATTTCTTTGATAGGATGCTGAATGAGGGTCTTGTGCCTGATGATGTTTCCCTAAAGATAATTCTGACTGCTTGTAGTCGTGCAGAACTTGTTAAGGAGGGTTTTCGGATCTTCAATCTAATGACAACCAAATACTCTGTCAAGCTATCTCCGGATCATTATGCATGTGTAGTAGACCTTCTTGGAAGATCAGGAAAGCTTCAAGACGCGTATGAACTTATAAAGTCGATGCCTGTTGAACCTCATGCCGGTGCCTGGGGTGCACTTCTTGGGGCTTGTAAGCTACACTGTGACATTGAGGTTGTGGAGGAGATATCGAATAGACTTTTTGAACTTGAGCCTCAAAATACTGGTAATTATGTGCTTTTGTCAGACATCTATGCTGCGGCAAATAGGTGGTTAGATGTTGCACTGTTGCGTCAAAAAATGAGTGAGAAGGGTCTTAAGAAGATACCTGGTTGCAGCAGTTGGGTATGGAACAATCCTTAAAACTTTTGTCCTACTATTATTTGTCTTCATGTCCCTTTTTTGGTTTTTACGGGTTTTCCCCTTCAGTGAAAATTAATCTTAAGTTTAGTCTATGCTACTATGGTTCTTGATTGCATAAAGTGTCTATGGATTTTATATGAAATGGTTATGTATATCATGTAAAGCTTTTATCTTTTAGTTTATTGTGTACCACTTGGTTCTTGATTGCATAAAGTTTCCAAGGGTCTAATGTTTTATTTGAAGTGCCAAATTGATGTACAACAACAACATACCCAGTGTAATCCCAGAGAGTGATATCTAGGGAGGGTAGAGTGTACGTTGACCTTACATCTCTGTGGTACATAGGCTGTTTCCAATAGACCCTCAGCTCAAGTCAAAAACAGTTAAGAAAAAGAAAACAACATATAGTAGTAGAATAGTGCTACAAAAATAATCCTATAATCGAACTACCATTGATGCATTTCAAGTAAAATGATTTTTAATTTTATCTGTACCTTTTCCTTCTTGATTGCATAAAGCTGTCCATGGAAGTAAATTGTGAGTTTGTACTTTGTTATACTTGCCTTAATTTTGAATTGTGAATATGCACTTTGTATTTCAAGTAAAGTTTTCATCTTTAGGTTTATTCTAGAATTCTCTAATTCTCTATTGCTAAAATGTGTCTATCAAAGCAATATTTTGAATTTGCACTTTATTTTACTTGCTTAATTATATACGGGTGTCTAAAGAAGCTTATTGAGGAATTTGGTTATCAAGATTACCGTTGTAAAAAGTTGAGCGGATTTGTCACTCATTGATTAGGTTCTTTAAAATGGAAGATCGAAAACGGGCTCTCGTGAGCAGATTGTTGCAGTATGCACCGATACATCAAGTCTTGGGAATCCCATATAACAAAATTGTCATCAGGCGCACTGCTGAGGGGAAACCATACCTGGTATATTTAGAATGTAGTCAGGTACAATGCTGAAAATGCACTAGCTTTTGGTTCTCGCTTTTTGTTGATATTATGTTTTTCATGTTTGCTCATTGAAGTACCTTATCAAAAGTGTGTCTTTTATCGATAACTATCTGGATTCTTGCATTCTTCCAAGTGTTCCTGTAGAGTCGAAGATTAGAGGTGTAAAATTCACTATAATTATTTGCAGTAGCCTTATACTAGAAATGTGTTCTATAAAGGTTTATTATCCACTAGACAACTTGCACAAGACAAATACTTGGAATATGACATGAAAAACATGATGTTAAACCCTTTTTATGGATGGTATATACGAAATTTCCTGCTGTTCTTAATTGATGAATTAGTTTCTCACCAGTGTCAAACACATACTTCCCATAATATCTGTCGAATAGTTTTTTCTCTTCATTTTGGTCCCGCTTCATCAGCCATGAAGAAAGTTGTCTCTCGGCCAAGTCCTGCCCTTCTCTCCTATTTGAACACCACTTATTTATCATTGAGGAAGTGTTCAAGTGATGAATATTGGGCATAAGAATTTAATATGTACTGGTTTCTTGTTATAGATCGTTTCCCCCTTGTATTAGTGGACGCAGCTGTCGTTTCCCATATCCAAATAAACCAACTTATCCAAAGTAGACTCCGTAAAATCCATGAAGATTAGACAATTGCAACTTTCAAGAACTTACATCTGTTATTTTGATCATATCATACATGGTTTACCAGCATTTACATAACTCGCCTTTGGAGAATTCTCCCAATTACTGGTGCTTTCTCATATTTTTTATGTTTACATCATCAATAAAGATTCAGAATCACATATTCTGATTCATCTGAAAAGATTTCTCATTATATATGTTTGAAATTACATTCTTGATGCCTGAGTAACATTGATTGTTTAATTTGATTATGTTCTTCATGCTACCTGCTTTGCTGTTGCTTGCAGTCGATATCTTCACATTTGCAATATCGTTAATCCTATCCTCTTCTAGGAAATTGACAAACCGAACTTGGAGTTGCCAAATTTTAACTTCAATGCATCACATCGTGGTGATTTTGTGGCTATTGCTTCTGAACCAATATGCCTTGTGGGATTGGATGTTGTTTCTCATCCCTGAGAAAGAATCAGTGGACGAATTCATTCAGAGCTTCTCATCGTCCTTCTCAAGACTGGAATGGTTTAATTTAATCAATGCTGGCTCTTCTCGTCAGATTTTGAGTGAGTTTTATAGGTACCTCTCTATTTATAGATCTTATTTAATGCAAATGTAAATGCCACTACTGAAAGTTATTTATTCTTTATTAACCTCAAACTCCTACAATTATGTGATTTTCAAAGCTTTCTTCCATGTTCGAGTTAGAGATCACAGAGAGTTTGGTCTGGTAAAATGTCGAAGTACCCCAAGAAAAAGTACTATGTATAACTTGTTTTCTCTTCCATTACTTATTAGAGTTTGGTGTCTCATTTATGGATAAGCCTTGGCTGAATAGGTATTCTTTTTTAGAACATTATTGACAAGTTACATAAAGAGAACTTCTCTAAAAGATCTGCTCTTTTATCCAAGAACTTATTAGTCTCTTTGGTTGGAAATAGTTCCCTTGGATAAAGTTGAGCTCAGATGGCTAATGATTAAGTTAAATGAACCGTCATACCTCATTTAGAGAAAGAAAATCAACCTTTGTACTGCTGAGTTCTGGGAACGACAATATATATAGGTCATTCAAACTGCTCAACAATCATTTTCCTTATGAAAATATGACAAGTTGGTTTCTACCATTTCATGATAGGTGGCATAGTGTGATATTAGCTTCTGCTGTTACCAACTCATCCCCTGCTTATTTGCTTGTTAAATATGTTTTACTGGAAAATAAGGTGAAAAAATGCAACTCACTCGTACTTCCTTCAACAACTCCATGGGAACAATCTCTTTGAGGAGACTAAAACTGTAGAAGTTGTAGGCAAGTAATAACTTCCAAGCATCTCCGTCACTTGTTTGTAAGTCGTAACAGTCATACTGAGATTTGGTCTAGCTACTAGCAACTAGCAACAATTGCCTTGACCAACGACCTTTTCTTTACTGCAATAGTATTACCATTTGTTCTACGTTCATAGTTTCAAATTGGATGTTACAATTTCTACATCTAGCCTTGCCAAATTATTCTCTACTTCCCTGAAATGAGTATGTCAGATTTTTCAACCTTCATGAGGGTTCCGAATTTATCCTTCCAGCATCGACATGAATCAAAGAGTAATCTATCACATCACTTGTTGGAAAAAGGTTCATACTTCACAACCAACTCAACAAACTAGTAGAGTTGAATTTGATGTAGAGGGAGTAGAGAATTAGCTATTAGGAACATCTTTTTTTTTTGGTGATTAGTTGAATGACAGGTTTTGTCGTCCGACAAACAAAATTCATGCTAAATGATGGAAAGATTACACTGACAGATCTGACAACTTATGCAGATATTGGAGTGTGAAGGAAGCATTTGTAAAAGCCATTGGTGATGGTGTGGGTTACAAATTGGACACCATCGAATTTCATCACAAAAACTGGGAAAACATAGTTGTCAAGGTTGATGGCAAAGAACTAGAAGATTGGAGATTTTGGCTTCTTGAATTGGAAAAAGATCATGTGGTTAGTTCTTCAATAGTGCTAATTCTCGTCTAGTTTCCCTTTTAACTGTTAGTGATGCTTGTTCCAAAAGGAGAGTAAACAATAAAGAACCGTTTAAGTACACGTTTTGAACCTCTGATGCTATATCAAGTAGAAGCTTACATATAATCAACAACCCCTCTTTCATAAACTAGGAATTTAGTTGTTTAACTTGTGAACGCACGTTAATTACTTCCATTCTATCATGGATGGCACAACATGCATTCCTTGTCTCTCTTAGAACCTAACTTTTAGTTACCTGAAACTTGTGACAGAATTTTATGAGTTAGTCATTGAGCCGAAAAGAGCATATCTTCCAAAAACTATATAATCGTGAAGCTGAAGGTGGTTAAACTGGAATGCAACTTGTAGGAGTTCATACAAAGTAAAGCGCAATATCCCTTCTTCCATGTCAACAAACTCGTGCTACGAAGCACAATCTCCTTCTTTGAAGCTGCTCATTTGAATTTTGAACTGCACATGCTAGAGAATGATAGGGAACTAACACTCGACATTGTTGAATATTTAAGTTTCATGTTATTCTGGCAAGCTGTCCGGATAGCAAATGGAGTAGCTACCTTAGTTGCATGGATAGTAGAACCATTTTTCAATTGTATGATTTTTGCAATACGATTGACTATTCTGTAATGTTGCGGGCATCAATAGGTAGGGGTCACCCTATGTATGCCACCAGCAGTTACAAGACAACGTTGAATCGGACACAGTTCAATGACGAGGAATACAATTTAGGACTTCATCTTCCTAATGCAAGATTCATTTTCCGGAAGGTAGAAGACATTTCTCCCTCCAATGAAACAGGTAGAGTACCACCATGTTGATCACAAAATTGTGTCGTGTTGAAGGATTAAGAAGAGGTCAAAGAAGCTATTGTACCAAGTGCTAGAGATTTGCCCGAAAGACGTGATCCAATTAAAAGACGAGAGCTACTCGAACTTCTAAGCTAGGAGCCGACCTAGCTTAGAAGTTGTGAATTCACATGAACCCAGTAACTTTTGTCCCGACACAGTGTATGTATTATCAGAGAGGAGCCAAATCCAAAGTTGAAGACTTCGCGGACTTTATTACGATGTCTTGTACTTGGTTTATTCATTCATTAGAGAGAAAATCATATCAAGAATCATCATGAGCTCAAAGATTTAATTGATATCTAGAAAATCATACTTTTGTTTGTTTTGGGTATTTTGTGAAAAATGACAAGATTTGAGTGGCATTCTTATTAGTATATGCATTTTGAAAAGTTGGGAATCAACTGATTACTCTGCAGAAGGAAAGGTACTGCCTATAAGCTAAATCTTTGCTGCATAATTTACGTTCTCCGACTGATTGAGAGGAAAAATCCAAAAGGATAGAGGATCTATACTAGCAGGACTACAGCTACATGTGCAAAATCCATGAATTTAAACAATCTTGCATTTTTTTTTTGGATTTTGTATCTTATTGACTTGTTTAATCATGTTTGACGGAAATATGTAGGCATTTTTGTTGGAGACATCATTCTTTGTGAATGACTGGTTCAATTAGTTAAAGAAAAGGTCTCTTCATTATGATTCTGAAGGAAGTATAAGGTCTTGTATAATTTAGGAGGGCCGTGGTCCAATCTAGTCTACCTTTCAATTCACAGAGATCAAAGGATCAAATTAATGCACATTCTCTTTCGTTTGTCCACACCTTTCAATCCACAAGGATCATTTCCTTTCTATCCACGAGGATTGAGGATCAAATTAATGTGCATTCTCTTTTGTTTATTGTTTGTCTACCTTTCTATCGACACAAGGATAGTGTTAGAATGTATACATCCGCTATACGTCAACGGAACTCAGCAAGAACAGTAGCTGAAATAAATGACACATCGAACGTCAACGGAACTCAGCAAGAACAGTAGCTGAAATAAATGACACATCGAACGACTTCTAGTTTGTAAGTATATCTTTAAATACACAAATTTTGATTACTCTATTTTTCTTGTAGAGATGCAATTTGATGTTTCATTCTTTTGCTAATATAATTTTTATATAAAGTTTCAAGGATTTAACACAAGAAAAAAAAAGAAAGAATAACATTTCAACTAAGAACTGAAGGGGATTTCTCAAAAAAAGAAATACCCTTCAAAAATTGGCATATCCCACCATTTACAACGCGCACTCAGTGTTCTTTACTTTAAGGCAACATAATAGTTTGCTATGCGCTCATTGAGTCCCTGCGTGATTTGACTGATTGGCTGGAGCCAACTTTAAATATGGGCCGAAACTGTTCACTTTACAGCTTGTGTCCGATGTGGGATAAGTTCTGCTAACAACTGTAACAATATTGGTGACGTTTTTTTATACATTTTGATTTACTTTTCTTTCTTATCATGTGTTATTTTATTCTTTTAATAGAAGAAGGAGATTTTTAGTATTTAAACGTATCATATGAGATTTTTAAATTAAAAAATAGTCAAATTAGGGCAGAATTCTTTTTAAATCAAAAGAAATAGACAAACAAATTGAAATAGAGTGCGTACCAAAACGAAAAACAAGAAGAAAGGGACAATAAACCAAAGATAGCACGGAAACAACGAAAATTACAAGGCGAGAAATTGAAAAAGTTCATGTAGTCAAACAACTGAGTTACTATGATTCCCTGCTATTAGCATAGCTTAGTGCAGAAACATCTTCGGCGCCAGCCAATGCAGTCTCCGCCAGAGAAGCCTTCGTTGCGGCAAATGATAGCACAGTTGTGGTCAAGGACGCATGGGCCGCGGTACCGATGGCTTTGTGAGATGCACACTCTTCCCTCCACTTGTCGGATTCTTATTTCTACATGCACAAAATTCGAAAGTCTAAAATTAAAGTCTTTTAGATATCGATGTACATATAAGTTAAATCTTTAAATAACAATAATAACAATAACATATTCAGAATACAATGTACGCAGATCTTATTTCTTACCTTTGTAGGGTAAAGAAGTTGTTTTTGATAGACCTTAACTCAAAAAAGAAGTTTTCCTCACAAGCAAAATATGATAGTCAAATAACAAGATACAAAGCAGAGAAAGTACCACTCGTTAGAGAATAAGAAACTAAGCAACTACTATTGTTAATTACTAATAGGAGATGATCAGGCTAGCTATTGCCTCTCTCACATAAAGCACAACAATGCTGGACTACCTACTAACCATTTTAAATTTTTAAATAAAACTCATAGTAAAACACACATTTTCGACATTGTATTACGTATATAGAAAAAATTTAGAAACCATATATCATTAACTTGGATTCACAAAATATATAATGGGGAAAAGACTAATTACGTGAGGCAAACACAAAGAGAAGGAACAAAAGCCCAAAAGTCTTTCTCTCCATCTTGATCATCCTTTTTCCAACAATATAATGCTTTCTAATATCTTTGAATGAAGCTATCAAATGAGAAAACCCCTATAATATAGATAGAGGGGGTGGGAATAGTGTGACCATTTTACCCTTCAGAACTTAACCACCTCTTTCCGTCAATTTTTACTTGTCCACTATATTGAAAATTGATGTCCATTTTTATTTATTTAGTTTGAAAAATTAAAAAATAATTTATCATTTTATAAGTAATACTTAATAATTAAAAACGACCTAAATTATATTATTTTATTTATTACTTTTTAAAAAATATTTCAAACTTAACAACAAAAATTAAGACGGAGAAATTATTATAAAATGTAGATAGTAAATGTTACACAGACTGACTCCGCTTGTAAACTCTACCGAGGCCGAAGTCTCACGTGAATGCCCCAGAAATTAATTTATGCCACCCAAGTTTGATTGGCCAGCATGGGCGGCCTTAAAACCACAAATTTAAGGCTTCATACATAGTCATCATCTTTAAAAAATAAAAACATAAAATGTCAAAATATTCATATTTTTAATTTAATATTTTAATTTCTAATAAAGTATACAGATGCTTTAAAAAAAAATTACATATGTTATTGATCGTCTGTAAGATAATTAAGCAAATCACATAAAATATATCATCTTCTTTAATTATACACATCAACTTCACATAGTAAATTTATAAGGTTTCACATTATTAAGGCAAATATATATAATTAAAGGACATGACATCTTTAATATAATTAATTTAACTTTCTCATGACAAATTAGAACACAAAAAGAAAATAAAATGAAGTAATGAAAAAGAGGAAGTCGTTGCTATTATCATATAAAAAGTGAAAAGCGCAGCAATTCATGCGTATGTGATTATATTATCATATAAAAAATGGCAAAGCATCGCAATTGAGAAAAGTTTCGATAACCAACAAGCATATCAAATCACATAGATAAGCCTCTACCTGCCAGTTAACAGATGGTTAGGGCAGGCAAAGCGTAAAGGGGATGGATGTCTGAGCAATCCTGCGATTCAATGAAATGTAACAAGCAGCCAGTGGGAGGACTCATCCATGGAGCTACAAGTTGACAGAATCCAGTAGCTTTGGCTCAAACCTGTATTTGGATTAAGAAAATTATTCAGTATGTATAAATAATTAATCCAAAACACAATAAGCGAAAAAAGATTGTGATTCAGAACACGTAAACTAAAAAAATTGACCGGCCTCGAAGGCAAGATCGAAATCTTCACACAGTTCCCTGGAGAACCAAATTTGGTGCTGTTACATAAAGAAGTTACTTACAGATAAGCAACGGTAACCAAGTGTGTGCGCTTCAGTGAATAAGGGGACAGTAACATGACCTTCCTTCAGCTGGCTTCGCCGGGGGTATCAAAGAAACCAACTAGTACAAAAGGAAATAAGGAAAAGAACTACTAATATAGAAAATTTGAAATTACAAGTCAAGTAATTGAGAGAACAAGATCACTCCACTCAATTAAAAAGGACCTTGACTAATATGGTAGTTAAGCACCAAAATCTAGATAAATTAAAGATGTCTTCACCTTCAACTACAACAAACTATCCAGCAAGTTACTAAATATTTTTTATAAGGTAAAAATTTTATTAAAAGGGTACCAAAAAGGTAATAAAAGGTTTAGATAAACAACAAAAAACTCCAAAAAAAAAACAGGCTACTAGACTTTCCTTCCTAACAAATCTAGGAAATCCATTAATTGGTTCAAACTACCTATTGAACTACTTCTACACCAGAAGAACAGATTCTGCAAACAACTATCTTTTACCCTAAAAATTGGAGATCTGAGTTCTTCAAAACAGGCCTTGTACCTTTCCAGCCATATTGTCCAGAAATTCACAGTGGAATAGTCCTCCGTATCTCTGCTTATTCTCTTTGTGAGTAACTTGCCTGTTGTTGCCAACTTTGTATTAAACCTCTCACATTCTGAGGCATCACCCATGCAATACCAGAGATGCTTAGAAATAATTCCAGCATTGTTGGAAACTCTGCAATGGATAAACAGGTACTCCACTATTTCTTGATCTTTTTGACACAAGTAGAGCATACAACAACAACAGCATACCCAATGTAATCCCACAAGGGTCTGGGGAGGGTAAAGTGTACGCAGATCTTACCTCTACCTTAAGGTAGAGAGGTTGTTTCTAATAGACCCACAGCTCAAGGAAAAAACAGTCCAAAGCAGTAAAGGGAAATAAAGAAGTCACAAAAGAAAATTATAGACAAACTAACAAATCATCCTAAACAATAGTAACGATAATGGAAATACAGAAAACAACAGATAGTAACCAAACACAGAGGACAAGAAACTACAAGAGTAATACTAGGACTAAGAGTATGGCTAATAGTACAGAAGAATAAGCGAGAGACCGCAGTTAACTATTTTACCCTAATTTGTGTCCTCCATAACCTCCTATCTAAGATCATGCCCTCGATAAGCTCAAGTTACGTCATGTCCTATCTAATCACCTCTTCCCAATATTTTTTTCGATCGGACTCTACCTCTCTTGAACCCATCCATAGCCAACATCTCACAACTCTGCACTAGGGCATCCATGCATCTCTTGTGCACATGCCCAAACCATCTTAGTCTCATTTTCCGCATCTTGTCCATTATTGAGGCCACTGCTACCTTGTCCCAAATATCTTCATTCATAATGTCATTTCTCCTGTTATGCTCAACATCCTCATCTACACAATTTTCATCTTCTGAACGAAGTTCTTGACTGGCCAACACTCTGCTCCATACAGCATAGCCGGTTTAACCACCACTCTGAAGAACTTGCCTCTAAGTTTTTGTGGTACCTTCTTATCACACATGATTCCAAATCCGAACCTCTATTTCATACACCATGCACCTATACAGTGTGACATCATCGTCAATCTCCCCATTTCCTTGGATAATACACCCAATACTTGAAACTTCCTCTGCTAAATGATCGGTGTATCAAGCCTCACTCTCACGCCAACCTCAAACGTTAAGTCACTAAACTTGCATTCCAAGTATTCTATCTTGGTTCTACTCAACCTAAACCCTTTAAACTCAAGGTCTGCCTCCAAATCTCAAACTTAGCGTTAACTCCACCTCGGTTCTTGTCAATCAGTCCCGACACAAGTAGCATCTATTACATAAATATGAAACCCCTTTTTTTGCAGATTATTGTGTTAAACATACCCCCCCCCCCCCATGTTGCAACCCACCCATTTTGACCTGGCTCCTTTTTTAACAGGCTGTAGCAATTCCTATCTGAGAAATTTTTTGTCCTTGCCTGCTAGCCTGATTATGAAATCCACTTTACAATAATTATGAAATCCACTTCACAATAATCAATATGAACTGATTCTATTTGTTGAAGCAATTGCCAGCAGTCCTCTACCTCCCAATCATTCAAATTCCTACTAAACTCTTGCTGCCAACCAGAATTTGAGTGAAAATCTGCCACATTGCCATTCCTTTTTGTTGAGCAATTGAATAAAGTAGGGAATCTGTCCTTCGGGCATGCATCACCAACCCATAGATCTGTCAAGAATTTAATGTTAGCTCCATGCGCATCTCCAGAATTTAATGTTAGCTTCATGCCCACCTCCAGCAGTAGGGTATCATCAGCATATAGAATCTGAGATAGAAAGTATTTCATTTACATTTTCTTGGAGGGGTTCTTCTGGCCTTTGAAGCCATCACCAGGCTAAAGATAAATCTGAGATGCAAGAAATGCTTTCTATCTGCTTCACACAACAGTAGGGTATCATCAGCATATAGAATATGGGAAATAGTCACACTATCACCACCAGTTCTTCCAAAGCTCATTCCTTTTATCCAGCCAAAATTTTCTGCCGTCCTTATCATCATGCTAAGAACTTCCATCACCAAAGTAAAGAAATAAGGAGTTAACGGATCTCCTAGTCTAATCCTCTTTAAGACTTAAAGAAACCATGTGGGCTCCCTCTGATCATAAAGGAAACTCTAGCAGTGGATATGCAATACCTGATCCATCCAATCCATTTATCACCAAAATTTATTCTGTTTCAAAATATTTTGTAAACACGACCAATTGACATGGTCATAAGCCTTGTCTAGATCAAGCTTACAAGCTATCCCTTTCTTTTTTGACTTCAGTAGATGATCAAGACATTCATTGGCCACTATAGCTGCATCAGTTATTTGCCTCCCTTAATAAAAGCACTCTGATTGGCTGAAAATAGCTATTCAATCACAAGCTTGATCCTTTCTGCCAAAAGTTTAGCAATTATCCTATAAATACTCCCTAACAGACTGATGGGCCTGAAACCTTTCACCTCAACTGCCCCCTTCTTTTTTTGGAACTAGAGCAAGATAGGTGGCATTTAAGCTTTTAACAAAAGATCTTTTCTGATAGAATGCTTCCACTGTTCTCCAGATGTGATCCTTCACTGTGTTCCAGCATCTTTTAAAAATGAAGGATTTAATGACAGCTTCCAACTCCTATACAGTAAAATTTCTCTGCAGCCATTCCTTCTCATCTTCAGGGAGCCTACTTAAGTTCTCATCTTCCCAACTCAGTCTCCATTCTTCTGTTTCCCTGAATAATTAGTCATAAAAGCCTTGGATGTGATCTGTTCTGACCTTCTCATCGTCCACCAGTTCCTCATCAATTACTATTTAGTCAATACAATTATATATCTTGTGTGTATTGGCCTGTTTGTGAAAAAAACTTTATATTTCTTTCATCATGTTTGATCCATAGACACCTAGAATTGTCTCCATGAGATCTCTTCCGCTTTTGCAGCCTCCTCCAACTCCCTTTTGATTGAATTCCTTTATGCTTCGGTCTGTTCCTCATTCTTATTGCCCCTTGCAACATAATCAATTATTTCCAACCTTGGCAAGGCTTTATTTTTCTTTTTCCTCTAAGTTCCCAAAATATATACACACAAGTAACACCATGTTACAGAAAATGGCGACTGTGTACCCCTAGATCAATGGGATACGTGCACTGGATAGCAACACAATCAAGTAAGCATTCTTACCAAAGCTTTAAAACATAGTCATCAAAGATGTCATTGGGCATATATAATAGAGCAATTCAGTCGTAAAAGCAAAAATCTGTTTTTAAAGAAGATAAGTAAGCAACACAGAACACATGATGAAAATGCTATCTATCTGCATAGTTTGGTAATAAATCATCAAAGAAGGACTACACAACAAAAACTGGAGCAATTCAATAATTTATTTATAAAAACAATCTTAATTAATTGTGCATGTCCAGAAACCAGAGAAGTGTTCTAGAAACAAACTGGATGGATTAAGGGGTATGTTTACAAGTACATATAAATGTATAATGCGAGGGAGAAGAATCACAACTGAGAAATGTGTAAATTAAAGTTGTGACTCACTTTATCAAAGTTGGTTAAGGTAAAGAATGAGTTACCTGTCGGCTACCTAACCAAACATTTCTCAGGCTGACCAGTACTTGGCTGGTGATGATACTCTTAGCACCTGCTAAGGAAGAAGCGACTGTTTTGACAGGTGAATATGCTCACGGTACTTATCAGCATTCATCTGCAGCTAAAAAATGATAATCAAGAAGTAAAGAAATTACATATAAGATTACAGCGTAGTCCCGGACTGATGAGCTGCAGACAGTGAAGGATTAGCAAAACCAAAAGACTGAATAGCCAAGTGTCAGATTCTTATGCTCATATACAAGCTTTAAGAAAACATAATATTAACCAGGAAAAAATGTCAAAACAGCAATAAATTAGGAAAAGGATCAGGAAACACTACAAAAGATGATCAAACAAAATTGCCCTTACAATGTTTGCTAATTAGTTTACAAGGAAACATTGCCTGAATTTAAACAATGAGGACTTTCTAGCATTCCCTTCAAATAAGTATACAAAAATGGCCATAATTACAAGTGCCACTTGGCCAGAGATCTCTTAACCTATCACTTCTTGAACAAGCAAAAGATCATTCTCTACTGAACAGTTAAATAGTCCATAAGAATGTACAATGAGCAGTCACTGTCAAAACATATTTAACTCAGAAAGGTCGTCCATTGGTATTTCAAGTCCGTCACCATTTTCTTCTGTCAAACCATCAACATCAAAGTTGAACCAAGAATTGAAATCTTGAGGCGCCCCAAGCTCAGATTCTACGCCTAGATCTTCTATCGCATCAATGTCATTCAGTGGCAAATTCATGCCGTCAGCAGATTCTTTCCTCTCCATTGATGAATTAACATCGCCCTCTCTTTTTCTGTTACCACTAGCATTGACCAATTCTCCAGAACCATTAGTAGAAGGGTAAACTGGATGTGTCGCGATCCCCGTGAATTTGTTAAAAGATCCACTTACGGATGTAGAAAGCTGAGCTGTCTTCTGCTTGGGCTTTGTTTTTGTTTTGCGCTCACCCTTGGAATTCCCCAGTGAACGCCCAGCTTTTGCATTTGCATTTCTCGCTAAAGAATCCCTGTCTCTTTCGCTTCTCTTTCCTTTGGCACCACCTAGAAGAGTTCCACCAAGAGTAGAAGTGGCTCTGAAAGCAGCACCAGCGCCAACATCATCAAGCAGTACTTTTTTCCTCCCTCTATTTAATGTCGGCCCATTTTTAGCAAAAGCATGATCAGATTGATGATTGAACCTTTCATATGGATCAACCAAAACACCATCAGCTCTAACAGGACACGAGCCTGTATAACAGGAGAAATGTCAGCGATTACAGCGCATCTGATAAGAGCAAAACTAGCAAAACACATACAAAACTAAAATTACTTGAGCATGTGAAGATGAAGCAACAATTTGTATTTAAAAATGAGCATTCGTCAGAAACGGTGTCAGTAATTACTACCCAGCTAAGAAGAACAAAGCGTGCAAGACATAAACGAAAGATATTAAAGCATAAGAAGATCAAATTATAATTTTATAGAAAGAAAAAAACCTCTTGTTAGAAGAAGAACCAACATATTTGGTTGACCCAGAGCTAAAGGAAATAGAAAATATTGTGACTAGCTCAAAGTTGTCACAGCATAGTCAGCACAGTGTCATTCCAATATACATGATAACTTAACTCAATAATGAAAAGCTTTATTAGCAGCTGCTTACCAGCCAAAAGATCTGCCTCATTAATACAAGGAGGTGCCGCAAAAATAATGTCATGGAGCACTGGCTCGCTAAAGCAACTAGTTCTACTATCCTCAAACTTCCGACACCTGGAAAGTGTTCTCTTTGCAAAAGACAATGCAACCGGTTTTGACACCTTAGGAATCCCATTTTTGGAAGCTAGAGTTCCTCGAGTCGCCTGTCAAATTAATCCAAAAGATATGTAGCTATTAATGTGAATCACAAAGTTGGGTCACATCCATATGCTGCAGTAAGTTAATAATAAATTTCCAGTAACTCATATGCTACACAGCATAAGGAATTAAGGATAAATAAATTCAAATTCCCAAAAATCAGGTTACCATAAACAGATAAAGGGTCAAAACATTACATGATTGATTCACTTCAGCCATGTTTATGTATGAATTATCTAGGATTTGTGAGTAGCAATGTCAGTATGCTAGCTAGTGAACTATAGTCGAGTACGCAATATATATGTGAGTTGCCAACATCCTTTGCCGGAGATAAAAGTATGTTAAGAAATATAGCAAAGAAAAATAATAAAGTTTCATAATTCTTTTGATTGGTGAAATAAAGTTACATCATTTTAATTATAATACGCCTTATTCAATAGTGGATCTCCTAATGTCTTCAATAGCAGAAAACTGTTCCAGCATGTGTAAGTTGTGTTTCTATGGAAAGAAAGGAATACTGGGTGTTTTGAGGGAAAAGAAGTCACTTTTGGTGTAAACTCCAGGATGTATACACAAAACTCACTTCAGGAATAAATCTTTAGTGTAGAGCCCATCCCCTTCCTTCTTTTTCTTTGTTCTTTTTAAATTTTGCGCAGGGGAGCCCACTCTTGTGATTTCCTATCACCATCTAGGTGTCTGGTTTTGTTCTATTTATAAAATTTCTTTTATACCGAGAGTGATATAAATCACCTGCTCTATCTTTTTTATTGGGCCCACCCCTCTACCCTTCCTCTTTATTTTTTATTTTTTGAACTCTGGGCATGACAATAGCCATTTTTTCAACAAAATCATATTGACCTGAAGAAATCTATACTAGGATCAAATTTTCTTTGATGGGAATCTTATAATTGAACTTTAGAATTTATTCAATGTATCAAAACCTTAATCCATCTGAAAACCAGAACTGGATTCAAACATAGAAAGAACTACCACATTTGTGTTTCAGATCACATATTACACAGTCAGTTACTTTGAGCAAGCTTCTAGAGTTTTAGTTTCCTCCCAATTCTATGATTGCTCTGGTCAACAATGTATACTCCTTATAGTCTAGGATGATCATATATAGTAATTATGTATAAATATCCTTCACAACATTTCACAACGAAAATCAGTGCTCTTCAGGCGTTACAACATTAAGCACAGTACAAGAAACGCACCATCACCGTACAGATAAAAGAGTGCAACCCTTACCAAGAGCTTTTTGTAGGCCAGCTCAACAAGTTTATTCATTGCAATCTGCTCAGGGTCCCTGGAAATTCAGTTGAGTTTATAAGGCACACATGAATCCAAAATGCAGAGACATAAGCAAACCTGATGACATCTAATATCTTACCATCCTTCCAAGTCCTTGCCTTCTTGAATTGCTTTAGATATTTTCTCCATATATGTTTTCTTTTTACCAATCTACAGGAAATAGAACAAATGATATACTTCAGTGGTATACAGTATGTGAAGAAAGATGTCCATATAGACCTGAAAGAGATGGTCTTTGACCCACCCATCTGTTCTCAAAGTTCTTGAGAACATTAGATTTGCTGGCATATTTGGCAACAAACAAACAAGGAAAAAGACAGAAAATGAGTAAATTATTATGACGCTAATAATGACAGAAGACAACCTCTTGATAGAGTCCCCTCTCCAGCTGCATAATTTCCTGGTTGATAACTTCATCTTCTTTATCATCTAAGCCAGGCTGTAACAATTATGCAAAAAGACAAGGTAAAATTAAAATCAAATAATCTTAGGTACAAATGTTAAAATAAAGCATATGATTTTGTTCCAACTAGAGAATAATACTACTCTTACACACCCAAAGTAAAATATGCAAATTTATAAGAATTGAGGAGGAAGGAAAATAATAGGGGGAAATCTCAAAATCAGAGGCCAAATAAAAGACGAGAATATCCTTCATTTTATTACCAATTGGAGAAAGCATACCACAGGTTCAATATAAAGGCCAATGCTCTGCAATTCTAGCAAGAGTTTATCATCAAAAGCCATCTGTGCATATTGACGTTCAAATGAGGAAATACCGAAACTATTAATCTGCAACCTTTGTGGTAAATCCGGATCACATTCAGAAAGGCCTACAAACAGCCCAACCTCTGAATGCAAATATCCATTATCTCCTCGTGACATCTCATCACTGTATTGAGGTCCTCGGACATCAGGGTTTCGATGATATACACCATATCCATTGCAGGAAACAAACTCATTACCAGTCCCATTTTTCTTTATCTGAGAACTAAAAACTGTATCATACTCAACTTCTGTCCTATTCATTTTTCTACCCTGAGAATCAATGACACCATGCAATAAAGTTTCTGAACCATTCTGTGGTGACATAAATAAGTCAAACCCATTTTCTTCACATTCTTCAATGTCATCCTCTACAATTAGAGCTGACAGTACTCTTTGGTAAAGTGGAGTAACTTTGTCAAATATTCTATCTGAGTCAACTTTCGCACTTAGAATAGAATCATGAAACTGATCGACCAGTTCTGTATCAGACGACACTTTCGAGCCATTTTGATTCTTGATGCATCTGTTCTTTTCAACAGATTGAGAATCAGAAACAGAAGTTCCATCATGAGCATGACCACCCTGGGATAGCAAGCATCAAGAGAAGTATTTAGCTAAAGCAGAGTTGCCAAAAACGTATGATATATTGTTAAAATGAAATCTTAGTTCCCAACAGGCAGCAGTAAAATATGAGAATTGGCAAGACATGTCGAATATTTTAATTAATATAAATAATCTAGGCAATCCGTTCATGCACTTCATGGTAAGCATAAAAGGGACAAAACAGACTTGTACGGGGAGGTAACAGTTAGGAAGCTCCAGCTAGACAGTGTCTGAAGCATGTCATGTGATACAGATCAATAAAACTAGAAGTACGGATATAAAGGAACGCATTCTCCAAATACAAGATGGCTAGAGAACATCTGCTGTTTTGTTAGTTGCTCTCTTGAAATTAGCAGGGATAAAAAAAAATGTAAAAGTGCGAAGTCCATTAGGAGATTTAACAAACACCCAAATTATGGTGAAGGACTTAGAGGGGGGTAAACTTTCAGATTCCTATCTATGCATAGCTTTAAAGGAAAGATTATAAATTTGGATTTGATTTAAGGGACAATGACCAGGAATTACTAACAATACACTCAAATACAATACGAAGCTTTTATACGGTAGTGGGCTGCAAGCAACAAAATGAAAAAGATGGCAGAAACCCCCAACTAAAAAAAAAAAACAGAAAATAACCACTTGAAAACGAATTTCAGGTGGTCACACAGGGATTGAGGCTAACATATAACCGAAATTGAAACCCGAAAAGCTACGAGGAGAATATCTGACGAAGGTGTATAGGAGGTTAATGAAGGGATTCAAGCCGCCCACCCACCCCCCCAAGGCCCTAGCTCGCCCACCAGAAGCCAGTTTCAATCCCCCAAAGCAAATGAAAAACAGAGAAATGTTTTATCCTCCCACTTTTCGCATAAACTATCTACAAACCAAATCACTGCTAAAAATAAGTCATGATGCAAGATAAAGATAATTAGGTATCAGTAGGTACCAGAACATTATTGGTACGATTTAGAGTTTGAGACAGATTAGCATGAGATTCCTCTGCTGATTTCAGCTGATAAAAACATCAAAGACCAAGACTTAATAAACATCTAATATCAGACAAAAGCAGATAGATGTGTGGTACAATCAAAATCATCATTAGTTGTCACCTGTTCCAGAAGGTAGGATTTCTCCTCTGCACTGACAGAAGCAAAAAGTCTATCCACTGTCTTCCAGAATGCACTTGGACATGCATGAACTACAACAGCAATCAAAATAAACTAAGTACCTAATTGTTTATATTTTTTCCTACCAGAAAAGATGGATACAAAAGAGTGAAAGGAGAATTTTGAAGTCAGACACATACTACTTGCATTATATGCAGAGTTTGCAGCAGCTAGGAGCTCCTCGCGGTCATCATCTGATTCCCCTGAAATATGGAAAATGAGATAGCAATATTATTTGTTTGAGGCAGGGGGGGAAACCAGAAACACCTTAGATAATATGCCAATTGTCAGCCCGCACTAGGGGCAGCACCAAAACTATAACCTAAATATCAAACAGTGGAGCTCAACAATCACTGGAAATTGATCACACAAGTTGAGTAGTATCAAAGATACAAGATTAGCCATTTCCTATTCCTTTACTTCACCCCCTTCATTTCTTTGTACACAATCAATACCAGCTCATTCTAACAAACTGATAATGTAATGAAAACTGACTTTACATTTCAGTGAACAGAAGGAAATACAAAAACAAATCAGTTTTTCTCTTCTCCAATGTATCACATCATACCACCTCCATATTCTTCACCACATAAGGAGGTGGGCACACACAGAGACTGCTAGAAACTAGAAGTCCAAATCATGGATAAAGGCAATGAGTTCATTAAAAGACAAATACAGACTGCTAGAAACTGGGGAAAAAATCTTGGAAAAGGGCAAACTGGTTCATTAAAAAATTTAAGAAACATACTCCACATTAGTGAAGGAAAACTTAAAACTGAAATACTTGATTTATTTAAGTAAATGAGGGATTTACCAGTGAAATCAGGAGAACCGCTGCTCAGAGGATTCCCAAGACGAGAAAACCCTTTGCGTTCCAAGTGCTTTTTCAAAGGACGGCCTGACTTACTGCCACAATCAAATACGATTTAAGTTAATGGAGAAGAGAAACAGCAAAAGCGCAAGAAACTTCTTCACTAAAAAGACCAGAACCTTCCGTGCTTTTCTGAAGCCGGCCTCGAGTTACGAAGTGGTTTCGCTGTGACTTGATTTTCAAACTTCTCCCTTGTAGGAGAAATGCTACTCCTAGAAAATGCCGACCCTCTTCCACTTCGGCCTTGTCTTCGCACGCCATCACCTGTTTCTCCTTTGACAAGAAATTTGTTCTTCTTCATATGTGAGGTAGACACCCCATTACTCTGAACAGTATTTACAGTTTTTTCTTCACCTTCGCAAGTAACACCACCCTTTTCTTTTAATCTGCTTTCACCAGCACCAGATTCTTCACTGTCAGAGAGTCTGGTAGGGGATAAAACACTATCAGTTTTAACTTTAAGGTTCTGCGTAAGATTGCTGGCATCCTTTGAAAGAATAGAACCACTTGTTACACCAGGAGTTAACCTAGCTCCAAAATCAGAAGGTGAACATGCCTCTGATGGCACCTCCACCTCGTCCTGGTTTGAAACTGGTGAGATAAGATTAGCCCTCCTTGTACGAGAAATTTTTTGCGGCCTCTGACCAATCCATTGTGTTATGGGTGGAGACGAGGATCCTGTTGGTAATGGACGCTTGCGATTATTAGCCCCACCTACAGCAAGATTTTTGTTGACATTTGGGGGCTGTTCCCAGCTTTCCAAGGTTCCAGGTAAACGGGGAATGTTAGAGGGTGAATTAGCAGCAGCAAGAGAGCCACTCCGTGGTGCCCTTGAGGCCTTCCCTTTTGCTATTGGACTGGGACAGACAGCATGGTTCTCCTCATGACTATGCAACCTAGAGGAAGAAAACCACATAGTAAGAATTCAGCCTGAGAACACCCATTAGTTAGGAGATAAAAACAAATGTATTGCAAACCAAGACATACTTAATGCTTCCTTTTGCCAGCACCCGCTCTTTATTCAGACCAGCAGTTGGATCCCTAGAAAGAGCAGACTTTTCCTGTTCATTTTTAAGCATTGTACGAGCATTAGAACCAGCAAGTGATGAGCCATCTGACTTATTAATGATACCAGCACCGTTTGATATTCCCGACCTGTGCAAAAGAGTTGGTTACAACATAGATAGTTATTCTTCTTAAGCCAGTGCTAGGTAACAAAGACGATGCAAAAATGAAAAATAACAAAAAGGAATCCTGAAGAGAGAATGTCCTAAGATCACAGTATTCAAAAATGCATGATAAAGCATCAAACTATGTATCTTCTCATTTGGACAATAAATATTTTTGAAATGTGATTCCTTTTGAAATCTTCTCATTTGGACAATAAATATTTTTTATCGCGGCCGTGAAAAACAGCTATTCACACGAAAAAACAGCAAAACAAAGATGAATAAGAGATTGAAGGCACAGGAAATGAATGATTCTGTTTGACCGAGTTCTAACTAGAATCATATCAATCAAACACTAGAGGCTGGTAGAAGCAGTGTTATCAAAAGAAAAAATCGCAAAAAAGCCCTAAGCTCCATTAGGGCTTTAAGCGCAAAGTGCAAATACAACGTGGGCTTTAATGAAAAAAGGCGCAAGGGGAGAAAATACAATAAATATGTTTAGTCCAAGACTAATAATTTAAAAGCATGAAGAACAAATATATGAATGAAGAAATTGAAAAATAATAACGATAAAGTGAAATAGCAATTGTTTAGTGTCGTCTCTTTAGAACAGGTTCATTGGCAAAGAAAAGTATGTCTTAGAACCTTGATGACGACACTAAAGCGCACATTAAGTGAGGCGAAGCGCTCAACACGTTTTGAGCCTCACTTCAGGGCTTAAGTGCGCCTTTTATAACATTGGGTAGAAGACAATTCTCCTTTACTAAAGTAGGCTTACCCGCAAAGAACTGGTACTTGATCTGACGAGGGCTGTCTTGAAGGCAATAAACCAAAGAGGACACTCAACTTAATAGATATGGTAGGCCATTTGCTCTTCACTGGTTATTCTCCCTAGTAATTCTTCACATTCCAACTAAAACAAGATGCTTAATGCGTAAGCTGCTGCCTTAGAAGAGTACAGCAATTCAATGAAGTAAGGACCTTACCCGCTATATCTTACAACAAAATGTGAAGTAATTCCTTTACTTTCTTAAACCTATCTGGAATTAGACAATATTGAATAGAAATGTCCTAACACTTCCTCGAAGTGAAAGTTGCAATCCTGTACTAAAACCATCATCTACAAACATCTACAGTCTTGCACAACTGAGAGCAAGAGGCATCATCAATTGGTTCAAACTTAAATTAATGTGTTAACTCAACAGAGCCAGAGAACCTAAACCAGACTTATCCTTCATCTTAGACGGCAAATAGTTCAACCAAACATTCTTATATAAAACTTAATGACATCAACATGGAAGTGATGTTATTGGGGATAATTCCAGAATAACATTTACCTGAAACCAGGGGAATCAGAAGGTGACAGGCCAGGTTCATTGGCAAGTCTATGATGCAGCATTCGTTTAGGCTCTCCATCATTCTCCAAAGGCCTTGAAATGACAGCACCAACTGACCGTTTCCTTTTCATCTTTTTGTCCCAACCTTCACCTCCAGCTGGCAATCTGCGAATCTTTTCTTCAGACATATCAGAATCGGCATTGCTATCTTTTAACATGTCTCGATCTTTTACTATCATAGGCTGCCTGGATAGAGCACTATTCCGGTACTCCGCCTGATTTATATGGAAAAGGAAAAGATCACTAGGCGTTTTGATACAAGAAGAAGCAGATGAAGCATACAATACTCAGCAAGTAATATCCAACAGTATTCATTCAACAGAAAGAAAAAATTTCATTAACCAAGCAATGCTAGATGATGGGCATAAGAAGAAAGAATTCTTCCATTGCAACACAAAAGAAGAAAGCAAACAGCCAAATGATAATTTTTACTTGTGGAATATCTAGAGGTTCCTTTAAGGGCGCGGAGAGAAAACAAGGCAAGTGGTATCATGCACCACCCACAAGAAATGAAGGTTCCACAGATGGCACTTAATCTTGTCCTGCTACAATTCTCTCTGTCATTAGAAGAGTAACCAGAGGAAGATCCTCCTGGCACAGAGCCTCCATCTTTGCAAGATCTAATGGTAGTTCAATTAAAAGAAATCAAGATTTTGAGAAACACCAGCCTCTCAATGCTTGTAAATGGAACTTGCAACAAAGTGAGTTCCTCCTACTTACAGTTAATTAATTAATTGAAAATCGTGAGACATAAGGAGCTTTCCTTCATATTAATTATTTACACAAAAATAAATAATATTCCATGTTAGGGGACAATCTCTCTTGCTCTTACTGCCCTGGCATCATTCCCAGTCTTTTTTCTAAACTTGAAGTATATATAATGCACACCTCTACTTTCTATACCCCATGAAATAGATTTTCGTAATTCCTTCCACGAGGGCCATGGAAGAACAATATTTCTCCCGTATTTCCTTTTTTTTATGAAAGCAATATTTTGTTGATGTTCTCTTTTTTATAAGAAATAATTTATTGATGTTGTGGAGAAAAACCACATACACGAGGTATACCAAATTGTAGAAAGCCAGCACAAAGATACATCGTTCTCCTATATATCTTTTATGGTCTACACCATTGCTCTACAAGTTATTTAGTAAAATCCTCTATGAGCAGTTTTTCATCATCCTATGTGTTATTACTTATCGAAAAAAAATATATACCATGTGGGTTATGCAGAAGAACATCTATAAGGGGAAAATAATAATTTTGGGAACATTATGCTGCCTTATCAACTTGATAAATAGCTCCTTTTCTTGGATAGAGCATACAATTGTCACGAAAAGTAGTTGATCTAAGGTCAACAAATTTAAATAACATGATATCAATTACAAACCCGAGTTTCTGCCACTGATGTGCGTACACGCTTGTTAAGAGTGCTATTCTTCGGCCGCTCCTCTGTCTTCTGTGTTACAAGATCTGAAGGGCCTCGATGTATCTGTGTTCTTGAACCACCTAATCTCTCATTTGTTAACTGCTCATTCCTCTGTTGTTTCTTAGAAGGTATGCCTTCAGAATATTTTGTCAGTTTATGCAAGTGTTCGTCCAGCTTTTTAGCTCTACCACTAGTCCAAACAAAAAACAGCAGCTCAGCAATGCAACTTGACTTTAAGGTAGGGTAACTTTCAATTGAAGTTTATCCAATACTCAAGAAAGAATGCCATCAAGATGTTTAATTAGTACAAACACAAGAAAGAGAAGGAGAGTGCTGATCAGTGCAAGTAAAGATACAAAACCATGAAGAAGGATGCAACAGAACTGATTAGTCCAAAGAAAACTAGTTTATTAATTAAGAGGACAAAAGTACCTAGCTTTGTTGCACGACTCTGCAACACTATCTCTGAACTTCTTTAATTCATCACCAAAATGAAGTGAAGACTTCAAATGAGCAGCACCAAAAGAATTTTCTGAAGTGCTCCCAACAGTAAAGCCCAAAATTCTCCTTAACTCGCCTGAACGAGTATATTTTTGGTCACTCATTACAATTGGCTCCAGCATCAGGCATTGTGACAGGGAAGGCAAATCACCCACAACTGCACCAGTTCCCCGGGATGCACCCTTCCCAGAACCAAATATACGGGTGTCTGAACTCTCTCTGAAGCTCCCAGACCTGTCCATACTGGGACCCATATAGCTCCCCTTAGGCCCATTGGTGTAGCTTCCAACAAAACCCGAGTCACTGCTAGCTGGAGTTAAGTTAAATCTCCCATTTCCAGCCATTTACAAACTCAGAACTAGAGCATTATATCTCCAAAGATCTTCCCGTTTACAATTGGGTCCAGAAAAAAGACCAGCTTGTAGTGAAGTTATAACCTTTAAAGACACAAAATAAGAGGCAATCAAACGCCAGCTTTGCGAAAGATTCTCAGTACTAAAAATCCAGTGAAACATCATTCTCTGAAAGGCAAGCTCGCCAAAATTCAGGACTAAGACCTAGCCAATGCCCTTGAGAAACTATTTAATTTTCCTTTTCACTTAACACACCGTTCAGGAACCATGGATCATTACCTCACAAATAATCTCTTCACAGCAAGAACTTAACACATTTTAACTAAAAACAAAGCAAGGGCTTAACACATTACGACTAAAAACATAGCAACAATCTCATCGCTGCAAAATCTTAACACATTATAACTACAAAAATAGCAAGACGCTTATAATCTTTTGTTGTTTAGGAAAATCCATTACTATTCCAACCAAGATTAGATTTTGGCGAAAGAAACACTTGAACATTTTATGGCTTTAATTGAGTTTCCAACAAAATTATCCATTTATTTGGGTAAACTAAACTGCATTTCATCAATGAACTATATTAACTTTTCTAATTTTCAATACTGAACAATAAAGTTCAATAAAAATTAACACAAAGAATAAAAAACATAAACTCACATGACATAGCGTCTACACAAGTTGAAATCTTATCTAAAGCCATAAGTGACACTAAATTCCATAATCAAAGTTTGATGTAAAAAAAAAAATTAAAAAAATCAAAACTTTTGACTAAATTTAAGACATAAGATTAAAAAATCCTCAGTCCATTTCAACAATAATAACAATAGAAGCGGAGTACTTCAAAAAGGCTAGCCAGTGAGAAGAACAATTGAAACACACTGGATTCAAGCAAAAACTCAACCAAACAAACAAAATTCAGCTGAAATTCGTTGAGCTAAATGAAAAAAACTGAAATTGAAATGCAGAATCACACAAAATCAACCATCACAACACTTCAACAGACCGTCAAACCCTACTTCCAACAAAACTGAAAATCTAGGGTTTATCAACCCTTTCCCCCAACCCCAAACCCAACCCTCAACCCGTTAAACACTAAAAACTAACGAAATTCACACAAAATACGCCAATTAACAAGCACAGAGATATCGAAAATTCGAAAACATACCCAGCATTCACTGATCGGAAGCGATCGAAGAGAGAGAAAATACAGCGAAAAGATGAAACGAAGAGAGAGAAAGTAATAAAGTGAAGGGAAAAAAAAGAGTTAAGAGAGAGAAACTAAAAAAAAAACTTACAAGTATAATGATGGGCTTGACTTTTGTTTTTGTTTTTGGTTCTTTTTTTTCTTCTTTTCTTCGTTTTCGGCTAATTTGGTTGACGCGGTTTGTTTAGCCCGCTTAAAATTTAGGGGTAAAAAAGGATTTTTTTTAAGTTATTTGCAAAAAGTGTACTTGTCTAGTGATGAATTTTTTTGGTTTTTCTTTGGATTTTCTTTTATATGATGAAAAGGATAGAGAAGGTATATATGACTATGTGAGTGTGGGGATATCAAAAGTATTGGTAGGGTTTGGATACTGACTTTATTAAATTCTCGATGATTAATCAGGATTGATAAGTCAGAGAAGATGTGGATATTAAGAGTGTTGTAGGGTTGGATTTTTTATTGACGATTATTCAGGGAAACGATAAGGAGATTTGAGAACTGAAAAGGATGAAACGATGCTGAATATTGCTAGAAATGAATGGAATTTGATGGTGTGGAGTTTGTGGTTTGTTATTTATAGGACAAAGGTGAGCCTTGATTAGAAAAATAAATTAAATATTTAAGTAATTACTGATAAAAATTAAATTAGTGAGGTTTAAATGAATAGTCCTTTATGTTGTAGTTGATAGTTAAAATGTTTTTTAAGTCCAATTAACTTGAAAGATTTTAGATTGAGGAAAAATAATAAGACTATAGTCAATGAGAATGATGACTACGATTTAAATATTAAAATTTTAACATTTTAATCTTATTATAAATTTTCCGGTGAAGGAAAAACTGTAATATTATAGTATTTGAGAATGATAATTACGATCAAAGTATTGAGAATTTAACATTTTAATTTTGTTATAAAAAAAAACTCTGATTTGACTAATTATTTTATAAGACATAATATATTTTTATTAATTTTCTATTTAAATGATGCGGAAAATTTGTTGTCTGTAATGTATAAGATAAATATGAGATTTGATTGAAGAAATTTTAATTACATATGTATCTACTGATAGAAAGTAAATTTGCGAAGTTTAATTATTTAGCCTTTTTTATGTTGTAGATTATAGCAAAAAGAAAAAATTAAAAATTGAGATTCTAGTTCCAATCATCTTGGAAAGTTGGAAGGCTTTCAATTAGGAGGAAAACAGTAAGACTAATCACTGAAAATGATTACAGTCAAAAGTATTAAAAATTTAACATTTTAATATTGTTAGAGATTTTCCTTAGAAGAAAAATAAATAAAATATTTATTATTTGAAAATGATATTATGATCAAAGTATTAAGAAATTACTAATATATTAATTTTGTTATAAATTTTTATATTTGACTTAATTAAATAACACATCATGTGTTCTTTTATTAATTTCTATTTAAAACTTACAAATTATTTAGGTCTTTCTCTTCTTTCTTTTTTTGAGAAGTATGAAAAATAATTAGGTAATTTATGTAATTTACTTCTATATTTTATCATCCTAGTGTGAAATAAACCATACATTTTAAGCCAATATTAATTTTATTTTACTTCACAATCAAATTACAAAATTCTCATATGTTTTTATCATTTTTTTCTTCTAGAAACTTTCTTCTTGTGATTTTCACTTAAAAAAAAAAACAATTTAAACATTATGTAAATTATTCATTTAAATATTTTACTCTTATAATTTTTTTGTTATTTTGTTCCGTGTATGATTAAATTGGACTATTCAAACAATGTTCATCATCTCATTTTTTAGAAAGTTACTTAAAAGTAGCAATATTATATTGAAACATTAATAGTTCACATATGAAAAGGATTAAAAAAAGATGTATTAAGCTTGTGTTTTTTCGGCTAACTCGCATGCGGTTATCCTTTTATCGATTAAAGAGTTTAATATTTTTTTAAGAATAGCATCTCATAGTTTTTTTTTAAAGAAAACACAAAAATAAGCATCGATAAAGGAATAAATTACTCAATCAGAATATAAATTTTCAATGCTAGAAATGTAAAAAATTGGATTTAGTAGTGTGTGGTATTCCCTCTTAATTTTGAGTACGCGAAATTTTTCTATTTTAATTTTTCTCCTTGGATGATTAATAAATTTTTCTAGTATTTTATTAACTGAGGTTCATACAATTTGTTTCACGGTCAAATTAGGTTGATCGAGGGTTGATTTTTTTAGTCTTGACGTTAACTTTTTTTTGTACTTATGAAATGGACAACCATGCCTAATTTGATACAATATTTAACATTTGCATATATTAAGCCTATTAAACGACGTTTGATTAAAAGTCAAACAATATTAATCGGAAATTCTCATTGATTTTGAGGTAAGAGATATTTTAACTTTTGAATTGCTTGTTGTTCTAAAAGCACGGGGGGCGGTACTAATTTCAAAACACCTAAGATGTTATGAGGTAAGTGTGTGCGATAGATCATAAGCACGTGTGATAGATCATTTATGATATTTTAAGGGAAAATGGGTAGAATAGCAAACATTTAAACGGTATTAAATGATATAGCTACTATTTTGAAAATTTGTGATTCACATAAATAGTTTCCTTAAATATTGTTATTTGCTTAATTTGTATACTTCGTCCAAAATTGTATAATTCGTCTGATTGTATAAATCAGAATTTTATAAAATTCGATTTTTGATTGTATAAATCTCTAATTTGTATGTTTATTCTAGTTATTTGTATGCTATTTATGAAAAAATCACAATAGATTACCCTGTTTGTATATTGGCAAGTGAAATATACAAACAGAGTTCTGGAAAAATTTTAAATATATAAATATAAAATTTGTATATACATACTCTATTTATATATTTGCAAGCGAAATATACAAACCGCACGAAATATACAAATCAGGGCCTCCATAGCAAACAAAACTATGACTATGGAGCGCAATTATCGAAATTATAGTTATAGAGCCTTATTATGTCTATTATGTTTGTTATTTCTATAATTTACTCAATTTTAATCTACTTATTATATGTTATACACTTATACTATTTTATGACTTTGACATGTCAATGGTAAGACTTAAAACAAAATATGAAAAAAAAATTCTACAAATTAAACATATTATCCGAAGATTGCATTAGTATGAATCATGCTTACGTGTATTGATTTTTACTGATTTCATATGATATTAGTATGATGATGATGTTATTTCTTATATTATTTGTTGTGTAGATGGTAGTTATCTAAACTGACATCAATATTGGACAATCAAATCTAACGAGTTTCAATAGTCATGATGAACCATGTTTTTAAGTCTATTGAATCTCAATATTCATGATGGTTCATATGATTTAGATCTAGTGTTTTTTATCGGAGTCCACAAAGATCAATGTTTGTATTACAAGTTTAGTTATTTTTGTTTGCGATAATTTCTGGCTTATTATTGAATTTAATTTGACTATACATGTTATTCTACTTATCTTACATATTTTCGGTATTATATTGTTTATATATTATTATCGTTGTTGTTGTTGCCACTTCTATGCATCATGTTAGGCTTAGTTATAACAATTTCATTTTTGTTTATATATAAAGATTTTCTATTAGTATAGTTGAGTTATAATGACCTCGTTTGAGGCGGAAAAAATTTCAATAAAAATAATTTTTTTTTTAGACTAGTTGATTTAGGTTTATTTTTTATGCAATTTTTTCGTTTCAATTTTTGAACTCGTGACTATGTTTTTGATTTATTTTTTATGACCGTAGAGTTTGGGTCAGCTTTTGCACACCTTGACTAATTGTACGAGATACTTATCACCTCCCACACCCACAACAACTGCCAGCAAACTTTGTCCACCGAAGTTAGAACAATTGAGGAGAATCACTTAGTATTTTTTATCCGTGCTAAAAATGTCTTATATAGACTTTTTGACAATTGTATTTCATGCGTAGGTTATCAATTCAGCTAATGCATTGTATTTTAGATTTTTATTGTTATGAAATATTAATTTTTATTTATGTTTTGATTTTTTATAGAGATGTTTCTTATATTGCCCTTTGGTGATATAAATGCTTCATCAATGAACTATTGCTAGTTGGGTGTCATGTTGCAAAGGTTATATTTTAAATCATAATAAGATATCAGTGCTCTTTGTTCAACTTTTAATAAATAAAAAAATAGCATCACAATGGAGTTTTTTTTATGAATATTGTCACACCTCGAACTTTGACTTAGACGAACATACACTTAATATCTTGGCTTGTCCAAGTGAATCAACTTTACACGACACAAGGCTTAAGATGTGGGTAAAGTAGATGAAATAGATTCGTATAAAGTCTTTAAAAATAATTTCATTCATGATACTTTTTAATTCAAATTATTTAAGTCATATATAGTCAGGATAAAGCCCTGACCCATCTGTTAGCTATATACCATCATAGGCTCCGAAAATTTGAATGTACAACTTCAAATGAAGTGAAGCTTATTGATTGGCTAAACTCGACAACACTACTGAAGAAGTTTTTCTACTTCTCTATTAAGACATGTAGGCATGAATACAATGCCTACAAGCAATAAAGCGTCAGTACAAAATAATATCCCGAATATATCAGATAACTGAATAATTGAAATTAATATGATAAAGTACCATAAGTAGTCAGTTGGGAATCAATAGATAATCAGAATTCAAAATGTACTCGTTTGTTCATAACGCAAACCTCACAAATGATATTCAATTCAACAATCAATTCGACCTAACTTGGCCAAATGATGTCATACTATATTGAAGGCAGTTACAAAAAAAGTTATGTATAATCACAACACAATCCAACAATTCCTAACGCGAATATGACAATAATCAAACAACTAATTTAACAGAATTCTCATAAGCCCGACAGGTACAAATAATAATAAATATAACTAATCCAACTTCACAAGCTAGACAAATATAAGTCAATCTAATATGTTTACTGCTAATAATTTGGCCCCATAGGCACTTTGTATAATTATCTAGTCCAAGGGCAATTTGTACAACCGTTTGTCTAAGGCTTTGCGCAATTGTCTAACCCATAGGTTATCTGTACAACTGTCCAGCTTATAATTTCTACTTCGTATTTAAGCATTGAATAGTTATCAATACAGCACAAGTCACAAATAATAAGAATATTAAGTAAGGTAGACAACACAATCAATTGTGGCTAAGAATAGTTTATTACAATATTCTAGACATATCGCTCTTAATCTCTAAAAAATGTCGAAAGAAGGGAATAACCTTAATTACTCATCACAAAGCTTTACGAAGTTATGTCATGCTCGTATGCCAAATATAAACAAGGAATTACACTTCCAGCAACAACTCAAAACACATAACAACTCGTCGACAACTAATTTAGCTTACTTTGACAAACAGTGTTACATTTGCCGTCGCTTTTTTGGAGCAATGCAATCCATTATTTTTTTCGTCCGTCGTTTTTTTACTTTTTCTTTAGTAGTGCTTTGAGGAGAATTTTCTTGAAACTCCCAAGATTGTAGATTAGGATCTTGTTAAGAATCCATGTATTAACATTAGAATAAATTAAAAGTTCACAGAACAACCTCAATTTGATGTGGAATGACGAGGAGAGGAGATAAACATTGTTTTAGAACTTAGAGAAGTGAAGAGTGAAGTAGAATTTTAAAAAAATGTTCATGCATCTAATGTAATTCGCATGTATCTAGATCGTTTTTTAAGTTGATGGTCAAATTTTTAGTCAATGCATTGCATGTTTATTTGAACATAAATGCGCAATGATGAATTAGACAAGTTAACCCCAAAGTCATTCAATTAGTGATGTGTCACCACTCAACCATTTTATATAAATCTATTCATTAACTTTTTTTGTTTTATGAAATTTAATTTGGAGTTAATTTTTTAAGAAAACAAAAATTAAGTGATTTTTTAAGAAAACTATTTTTAGTTGAATAACTTTATAAGAGATACCTTAAATCTAATTTCAAAATTTATTAACTCAATTTTATTTTTTTTTTAAATTAGAAAACTTCAACTCAAAGATAGCCCTGTATATCTCACTATTCAATGCTTATCTAATTAGCAAATCGTTTTCATATATTTTTTTCTACTAATATAAAACTAACCTCATTATTGGAAGGAAACAATATACTACGACCTTTCCATATTGTTTTGGTACAAAAACAATTCTAAAATATGATTGAACAAGTTGCAATTTAAAAATAGCAATTTATAAAAAAAGAGGAAGCATTAATAAAAAGAAGCAATAATGGGACCTATATGACTTGGTATCTACACTCAAGTGGGCCCACAATGCTGATGCACACTTGTACCTAACGTTGCTATCAGAAATATCTCAACGCACGCGTATATATTTAGGTAAAATTTTATTATGGATATTTACGTTAAATTAATAAATATAATAATATGAATTCACATATAAATATTTAATTACGATTAATAATATTTATACACATTTCATTAACATATTTTATTATAATAAATTCAAGCATAAATACCGTATACCCGTTACACTTTATTTGGGTGGGTATTATTACTGTATTGAACTGTGTTTATAATTTAAATGTTATATTTGTTTCGAATGTTATCTAAATTTTATCATAGTACGATTAAATTATCGTTATGTAACAATTGCTTTAGTGTAGTTATTTTGTCATCTTATTTTTATAGCCTTGTACATTTTTTTTAATTATAAATTTATCATTCAAATTGCATAGTATTATATAATATAGAAATGATATAACCTATTTAAATATCACATTCATTAAAACAACACACTATATGATATAATACAATATAATACTCCTTCTATTTTATATTACATGACTCCGATATTAAAAATAATAATTTTAATTTATCCATTCATTGCTTTTATTATATATTTTATTTTGTATTAAACAATTACATATTAAAATACACTTCTAATTAAAATTTTGGTGATAGTATATCATAGTCATGAAAGAAACACCCAAACAAAGGGTAAGTAAATATTTAGCTATATATTAATTTCTTCACTAATCTTAAGTTCACTCCTTTCTGACCAAAAAAAAACAAAATCACTTCGCCGTTGATCAGAAAACTCACTCTTTCTCTCTCCATTTTGGTCATGGCTATCGCCAACGCTTTCTGCACCTCTCTCCGATCAGCGATCTCCGACGCCGATTCCGGCGTGTACTCTCCTAGTCTTCCTCAATTTACTGCCGCCAAGTTGCACTCCTCTGCCGTCTTTCACACATTTTCCAATGCCGGCGTCGCCGTTTCTAGCCGGAGAAGGTAACTACAAACTTGAACATTTTTCTTGTTTCCTGATATATATGATTCAGTTTAAACTGTAAAGTGTCTCTGTTATTTTATAAGAGAATAAGGTAAATTAAGTTGAAGATTTCGTGTAAAGGTTTGAGCTACTTATTCGAATCGTATTTACCTGAGAAGCAAGTTTTGGTGAATTAAACGTACGTATAGAATCTCTCCGCTATATAATGGAGGGAGAACTGAAATTGGTACTTAATTTGGTTTCTAAGAAATCATCCGACTGTTTAATTTTTGGCATCTAGACTCTGGAGTAGCAAATGAATAATCTTTTTTTCTTTTTGATAAGTGAAACTGTAGTAGTTAACGATTTCCAGTTATTTAAGTAATTAAATATACGTTTGATTGGTTATCTGACAAATTTTAGTTGTTCTGTAGGTACACTGTTTCGTGCACTCTTGATGGTGTTGATAGTTTGTCACCAGCATTAGTGAGTTTTGTATCTCTTTTATAGCTGGTTTACCTTGAATAATCATATTTTTATGCGTTAAAATGATTGCTTGAACGTCTCAATTTTACCTCTAGGCTATAAATAAGTACGTGAATCCTGTTTTGTGCATCTTTTCTCATTTGGGTATTAATTTTGTGCATTTTTTAATCTCACTTGATGTAATTTATCTAATTTTATCTTTGACTGGTTTTCATAGACTGTTACTGAAATAGTTGAAGTACTTTCTGTCTCATGGATTGTCTTGGGAAGCTCTTAAAGCAGTTGGGAATTTATCCTAGTCTTCAAGGAGCTAGCGAATTCAGGAGTTTTAGTTCTTTGCTTAACTGCATGTTGTTGAGGCTTTTAAGTAATAAAATCAAATGAAACATGTCCGAATCTTCTATTTATCTCATAAATCACATTTTGAGTTTGAGATACTTGTGAGAATAAAAACAAAAACATGGTTGATGCATTTCCAGTGTGATGATGCTTCCGGAGAAAAAGGGGAAGCATTGTATTAGGTGGTAATTGTTTGACATTCACTTGCATTTGTCAAAATGCACTGCCTTCCGAAGTTGCATCTTGGCAGCTGAAGATAAGTTACAGCCATTTAACACAGAAAGTGCTGCTTTTTATCATGGTGTTGGGTGAAACCAATGAATGCTCAGTTAAATACTACAATGGACTAATGGCTGATGGAGGATAGAAGAAGTGGAGAAACAAGAGCGAGCCATTCTTCCATATTAGATTAAAAAGAAACTAAACTACAAGGTTTAAGCTGACAATGGCTTTGAGTTTCTTTTTTTTTTTCTGTATGCCAACACCATAACTTAGTGATTTCTTGTAAACTTGCAGCAAATGTTAGTGACATCACCATTTGTTGGAAATATAGTCATATTAGGTGTGAAATCATTTAGAAATGGTATCATTATTACTCTTATTGGATAAATTCCTTAAGAAGTGTTGGCAAAATTAAATGCTATTTATAGTTTTACTGAATATTCATAATCATGAACGCGGAAAAAAAAAGAAATGCGGAGATTTGAAAATCGCCTGTTTCTCCAATCATTAGCATCTTTTTTTGTACTTTTCTGATATTTTGCTAGATCATCATAGTGATTATATATTTTCCTTTCAGAAAGACGAACAGGAATCTGTTTCTATTCCTTTGCCAATTGTTCAGATAATTCAGGATCCTGAATGCGATGCAACCACTGTGGAAATTAGCTTTGGTGATCGGCTAGGTCTTCTCATTGACACGGTAAATTCTTTGAACCACCATTCCTAGCCTGGTATGCCAATGCACAAATGCATGTTTCTTGTTTGCTTCCATATAAATGGAATTTTGTGAAGGTTCTTCTCCATCTGATGCCGAATTTTGAAAGACGGGGAAGAGATATAAGATATACAACCATCGGAATCTGGTCTTCCTTGTCATAACCATTTCCACTTGTACATTAGTTGAGGACGTTATATACAATGACCGGAATCGGGTCTTCCTTGTTGACATAGCCATTTCTGCTTGTAACATTCGTTGTTTGTCGGATCCCATATCGTCCTGTTGAGAATGCTCTGTGAGAGGCCTAGAGATATCATTTTCCACTGAGATACTTTCCTGACTGCTAAACACTTAAATGGACCTAAGTCACTATATATATTTTTTAAAAACAATTGATTTTAGTCACACCCCCCTTAGGTTTCTGATTTTTGTTGTTTACTGGCCACTATCAGTTTTTAGCAGATAGAGCTTATCACGATTGTTAATACTTGCCTTACTTATACGCGAGGGAAGATTTGTTGGTTAACTATTTGGATGAGACTTGTCAGCTTGCCTTTCACTATTGGTATGCCCATATATTATTTTTGCAGACTATTTCCTTTTCCAGGGTCTAGTGCTTTTAATTTTGCTGTCTTGACTTCTCCTCAAGTATACATAGCCAACTAGTTGATCTTGTATGTCTTGCAGATGAAGGCACTCAAAGACTTGGGGTTGGATGTTGTGAAAGGAATTGTTACGACCCAGGATTCAGTGAAAAAGACAAAGTTTCTTATTACACGATTGTAAGTGTGTAGATTAACTTTTACTCCATTGAATATGTGCATTGGGATGTTAATACATGGAATTAGATTTTCTGAATATTTATAGTAGTTTGTGATTTATATTCTTTCATTCATATTATTTATAAGAAAAGATGATTGCTAATCATTTTGGCTATTTGTCATTTTCTTCACACTTCTGCAAATTTTGAGTATTAATCAGTATGGTCTGCAATGCAAGTTATCTGACGGAAGGCATTTTGCATATTATTCTTTTCCTTCTTTATCTACTTGCCCTGATACTGTTTGATGCTGAATCTTCTCTATAGTATTTTGAGAAATATATGGGAATTGTTGAAGATAATGCAAGTCAAATTAGCCGAATTAGAGCAATGATGTTGGATTATATGTTGCATATTTCAAGGTTGCATAATTGAAACCCTAATGGTAGATGGAACAAGGGGTAGGTATGCTTGTAAAATGATTTACCCTGTAGCATGTATGTCCTGTTGTGAAATGATACAGAAAATGGTGGACGTCCAATAGCATGCTGTGATGACTACTTGTAACTTTCTCCAAATGTGTTCATCTTCATATCTATTTTCTATGAGAAAGACATGTGGTGTTACTCCATAACTTCCCTGTATCTCCAGTTAATGATATCCCTCCATGTCTGTCTTTTGGCATATGCCATTACATTTTCAGCTTAGATGCCATTGATTGTTGCTCTCCAGGGATACTGGGCGCAAAGTTGAAGATCCTGATTTATTGGAGAACATTCGTTTGACCATAATCCAAAACCTTATCAAGTATCATCCAGTATGTTTCCTGAACTTCCCTTATATAATCTCTAGAAACATCTTGAACCTATATATGCCATCCTGATTGATCTATCCTGTGATAGAGTAATTGTTCATGTTTTCATGATCCGTAGTTTGCTGAAGTAGAATGTTTTATGTTTATCAGGAGTCCAGCGAGCGGCTTGCTATGGGTGAGGCTTTTGGAATAAAAGCACCAGAAAAGAAGGTGAAACATTCAGATAATTTAGTTGTTTCCTCTCTTCATCCCAGGGCCTCTATGTCAATACAACTATTATGCCTCAATCTTAAGCTAGTTGGGTCGGATGTATGAAATTTGTTTGGACCTCTTTCAACATCTACATGCTTACAAAATTTCAAGTATTTTACAGCTATTTTTGATATAGATGTATTGATGTTATCAAGCTGTTTGTTAGTGAACAGCTGCTGCTGCTGCTACTACTACTACTACTATAACTATAATTATCAATATTATTATTATTTTAAATATTATTATATATTATTTCTTTGGTGGAGGGAGCCATTTAAGTAAACAATTTTGCCACTTCCCTGTGCCCCTTCAAATGCATGTGTTCTGCGTTAGGTTCTATGGTTTGGATGAATGAAGGAAGATGCTACCATATCATTCTCACCATCTTCTAGAGTTCATGATAACTGTTGTTTCCATTTGAGGCAAATAGAAATAAACAATTTTTCACTTCCCTATGCCCCTTCAAGTGCATGTGATCTGCTTTTGGTTCTATGGTTTGGTTGAATGAAGGAGATTCATCATTCTCACTATCTTTTGGATTTCATGATAGTTGCTCTTTCCCTTTTGAAGTCAAATAACTATTTTGCACTTGAAAAGGGTGTGCATATTGATAAGCTTTGGGCTGTTGTCAAATTTAAATGTGTGTCAATAGAAATAGATATTGGGAGAAACGGTGGAAAAGCAATGGGCAATGTGAAGGTTGTGAAAAACTGAAAATATTTTTGTGGTGTCTTGGGAACACTTTAGTTTTATCTTATCATTTGTTAGTTTTAGTTATGGTGCTATTTAGATGGCTTCCCATGAAATCTGGTCACACTGACCAGTAGTCGTCATAGTTGTCATTTCACTGTGAGTTCTTAAATCTGCTTGCATATTCTTTGAGGGTTTGTTTGGTAGAGTGTATAAGAATAATGCAAAATATAGTGTATTAGTAATGCTTGCATTAGTTATGATAAGATTTTTTTTATGCAATGTTTGGTTTGGTGTACTAAAAATATTATGCATTACATAGTTTTTTTTGAAAAAATATTTGTTTACAAAAATACCCTCAACAAATATAATGGAAAGGATGTAAAAAAAAGTTTTTGAGGGCAATTGTGTCTTTAATAATGTTAATGCATGCATTAGAACCCATTGCATTACTAATGCATAGAAATAGATGGTATTAGTAATACACTCTTCAATACACAATAGAGTGTATTACTAATACAAACATTAGTAATGCATAGGTTAGAAAAGTGTACCAAACAACGTACTAATAATACATCAAGCTAATGCAAGCATTATTTTCTCCAATACACTCTACCAAACGACCCCTGAGGGAAAGCCATGACTACATATGGGTACTCTACCTTCCATTCAATTTGCTAGTTGTCCTTGTGATATCTTTATGATTGTCAATACTTAAATAGCGGGCATATGTTATAATTATAACTTCCTTCGGGAAATGCTTGCTACTCCCTCACCTATGTCTTCTCTTATTTTGTTCTGCTCTAGGTGGAAATTAATGACCTTGAGCGGTTAAAGATCTCCTTCAATACCATTGCATTTTGTTGCCCTTGGTAATTTCTCCTCAACCTTTTTGAGTGTGCCTAATAAACTTGTGCTTTGCTCCATGGCAGCCGGATGTTGATATCGCGACTCATATACATGTTAAGGATGATGGACCTAAGAGGAGGTAGCATCTTATGGCAGCTGTTTTCATATGGCTCACAATTACCACTTCTCGATTAGTTTAATGTTGATGAGCAATTGAAATTGGTGATGCGACACATACTGACATGCCTGTTTTGTGGTTATTTCAGTATGCTGTATGTTGAAACAGCTGATCGATCTGGTTTGCTGATGGAAGTTGTCAAAATAATGGCCGATATTAACATTCATGTTGAATCAGCAGAGATTGATACAGAAGTAAGTTTCTTTTGTTCCCCCGTCGTGCAGAAGTGCATCTTACATTCGCTCTCCAAAAGAAGAAGTGTATCTTACATTCTTCCATGGTAGTTTCCTTCTCTTAGTTTGCCTCAACTTCACTTTTGAAAATGTATAGGGTCTAATTGCGAAGGACAAGTTCTATGTCAGTTACGGTGGAGCAGCATTAACTCGTTCTATGTCTCAGGTAACATATAGTTGTGAAGCGGTTCCTACTTCCTACAGTCTTAGCAGTGTTTCTTTATTGGGGTATCTTTTTATGATTTATAGCTAAGACCTTTCAAAAGCAGTGTAACCTAAAACTAAATATCGTCCATTCCCTTCATTTTTTTCCTGGTGCACATGTCTTGCTGAATTTGTCAAGTGGTAACAACAACATACCCAGTGTAATCCCACAAGTGAGGATTGGGGAGGGTAGAGTAGTATGCAGATCTGACCCCTTCCTCGAGATTGTTTCCGGAAGACCCTCGGCTCAAGTAATGCATATCAAAATAGATTCAAAAGGAGTAAACAGAAGTAATGAAGACATTGCAAATAATAGGGGAAACATTCTAAAGCATACAAAGAAAAGGAACAATAACAACAACAAAATAAAACGATAATTGAGGCACATTAAACGTGTAGTAGCAGAAATCAAGGGACCAGAAACTACGAGAATAGTGCGAATACTACTGGTATGCAAGGAAAAACCTATCTCGTTGGACAATAAGATGACGTTCAACTACTTGCTAACCTGCCACTCTAATCCACGACATCCATAATGTCTTATCTAAAGTCATGTCCTTGGTAAGCTTGAGATGCATCATGTCCTGTGTAATCACCTCTTCTCAATGCTTTTTCGGCCTACTTTTTATCTCTCCTGAAGTTCACCACAACCAATCCCTCAAACCTCCGCACTTGGGCATCTACATCTCTCCTCTTCACATTTACAAACAATTTCAATCCCGCATCCCTCATCTTGTCTACCACGAAAGCTACCCCCACCTTGTCATGGATATCTTCATTTCTAATCTTGTTCTCCCAGTATACCTGCACATCCACCTCAACAACTTCATTTCCGCTACTCCCATTTTCTGAACACGAGAGTTCTTCACATTCAACCCCATAACCACCACTTTGGAAAGCTTATATTTAAACTTTGGTGGTACATTCTTGTCATACAAACTTCAAAAACGAGCCTCCATTTGACCCCTCTCGCACTAATACAGTGTGTGACATCATCGTCAATCTCCACATTTCCTTGAATTAAAGACCCAAAATACAATATGTCAAGTTATAAGTGGTCAATAATATAAACATGGGGAACTCTACTGTGAATTGATGTAGGATAGTAGGTAAAACCTGGAGATTACACTGTGCAGTTAAATGCATTAGCGTTTTCATTGGTTGTGCTTAATGATTTCTCTGAGTCTCTTCCCTATCATAGCGTTGTCCTCTTTTGCTATCTCTAACTCCATCTTTGAACTTGCAGGTGCTTGTAAACTGCCTGCGCTACTACCTTAGGAGGCCTGAAACAGATGAAGAAAGTTACTAGCCAGCGCGCATCCTTGTATGTACACTATATGTATAACCTTGTCTACCAATCAATGCAAGGGCTTGAGTCATCTCAGTTGTCATGTAACATATTATGTCCGTTTTCTGATAGAGTCGTAATTTATGTTATGCATTTGTGACTCTCCCTTCTCGTCATGAATAAACTAAACAAACTGACAGGACTACTAATGTCATGAAAATGTGCACAATATCTTCCGATTGTTCTTCTATCGAATGTAAAGAAAACTAGCGGGATCAGAAGACATGACAGTTGTAACTTTTTGTTTCTTAATAGTTCATAGTCTCAATAAGAGTGAGCACTGGAAATGCTAGGTGATTTCTTTACCTTCTTGTTATTGCTATTGCTGAAGGATGAAGGCTTGAATGGTTTAAAATATAATCAAATTAGAAGAGAAACTTGATTCGTTTCAGATAAAATGACATTGACATGCACGGTTGCTGTCAGCCTACTTGTCTTCAAGATGCCCAGGTGAAATTTTATTTTGACATCGCCATTTGACTTGAACTCATTTTAAAAATCTTTCTGCACATGGTATCCAACTTCAGATATGTGAAGTGCAGGCAAAAATGGTTAGACTTTCGTCATTTTTGCTCGACTTCTGCGATTTATGTTTGAAGTTCAAGCAAAAAGGCCTGGATTGGGCAAAAATGACGGAAGTGAGACAAAAATGATTGAACTTCCATTATACGTACTTGAACTTCAACTATATAAAGTTGAATGAATGACTAAATTTTAAGAAGTAGGTACAAATTAAATGGCAGCATCTATCTGATGCAATCGAAACTTCTTAGTGACGTCTAGTCTCACCAGCCTCGTGCACGACAGCACGAGCGGTTGTTGTCATTATCATGACATTATTTTCTTTTGCTAACAATTACCTGTGCCTCAAAAGTAAAAAGCCACTTCATATGGCATGTTTACAAGAATGTTGATTGTAATTTAAATCATATTGCATTGTTAAATTCATTGTCATGTAATGGCGAAGAGTGTTGTTTCCTATAATGACTTTTTTCGTGTGATTGTATTATTGCCTTTTCCCCCTCATCTAGTTCTTATTTTTGATTTTTTAATCCTATTTTTTTTTTATATAAAAGATAGCATTACAATGTAAAAACCCTCCATATTAATGCAGTAAATCAAAATAGTGACTTAATAAAATCAAAGTTTTCTAACATCATTACCATGTCCTAAAATGATGGAGAAAAGATAAGGTCAAAAAAGTGACTAGCTAGGTGGAAGGAGTTTAGAGGGGGAATGGTGGAATTGTATGCACCTAAACCATTAAAGAGTTGTTAGTACTGATGATCATCCAATCCACTACCAGAAGTTCAGAAAAACGAAGTTGGTCCCCTTAGATATTTGTTAGAAGGAGCACAAGAATGTTGTCATCATGCACTTAAGTCTTAGCAAATATGGTAAAAATTTCCTTAAACTATCATTATTTTTCAAGTTTCATAACTATGCAGGTTCTTGTTACTCCTTGGACTACAACTATCTTTAGATTAAGAATCTCCCATTGAATATTTGAATAATTTGTTGAGAGACGCGTGAAAGATGAAAAAAGTCTTAAAAATGAGTCTACCAAGCACAATGATTCATTTTTTTAATTGGAGTTGGGGAAGGGGAAATGGGGATGGGGATTATAATGTGGGAAATCGAACCCTCACCAACATGGTGGGAGTTCAGGTAGCCAATCAACTAAGCTACTAAGATTGGGAACACCCAATACTTAGGTCTGCAACTATTTAAATAGTGATAGTTTAAGGGGATTTTAACTTTTCACTCAATTTTTTTTCTTCAAGTGTACTATGATTTGGAACTCTTTGAAGGAACTTTTGGAATGTGATATTCACGTAGCATGTAATATTCCTCAGAGAATATTTGAATTTGAATTTATGATAATTCAAAAGATTTTGTGAACACCCAAAAATCTAGATATGAAACTCACAATACGGTAATAATTTAGGGATTCAACCTGTTGGTATATGCACAAGTTGGCTGACAATTTAGTTATAGAAAAAAGAAAGAAAAAGAATGTCCATCATGTAGCATTATCAATTGTTTATCATTTTCTTTTGCCTTTTGGGTTGGTGAGTTGTGAAAATATGGCTTATAATATTCATCTGTCTTTTAATTCAAGAAAAAAATTATTTCCTTTTCCTGGTGACCTTATTTTAAAATCATCATCTTTTGCCATTATCTTTCAAGAAGACAACATCAGAAGCATGGCAAAGCACTAATCCTCCATATCTTAATTCACAAGCAAAGCCTTTGCTTGTGAAGCACAACATTGTCCTTTAAGAATTACTCCCTCCATCTATTTTTACTTGTTCAGTATTGGTTTAGTACTCACCCCTTAAGGAACAATAAATAGAATGATAATTTTACTATATCACCATTTGAATATAATAAATTCAATGTTTTGAAAAATGAACGACTATAGATAATAAGAGTATAGGTACTAATGGACTGAAGGAGTATTAGTCCTATAAAAAGAATCTTTTCTCTATCCCAGCTTTGATAGACATAGTTACCTGCTACATATTGCTGATCACGCGGAATTAGTCAAGGTGCGCAAAAGCTAACCGGGACGTCATCAAAAAAGAAAAACTTTTCTCAGTTGAAATTCCATATATAATTCTCAACAGTAGGCCAATTTTTTGAATAGAATCATTCACTAGGTTTCAATATTCTTTGCTACTATATATTTTTATGTGTCTAGATTCACAAGGTTTGAAAATTGAAAGCATAGTCTATATAAATTTCCAGCTTTTTCATTCTTGAATATAGAAAAATGATTCCTTTTCAAATGATAGTTTTTCTAGTTATTTTTCTTCAAAGCTATACAGGCCTAGCATATGATCCTGATCCAGTTAATGATTACTGCATTCCAAGAACAGAGTTTTCTTCAATCTTTCTTTCTTGCAAGAATACATCACTTGTCACAGTCGATGATTTTATCTATTCGGGGATTAAAGATCCAGGAAACTTCAAGCATACTGGATTTTCATCCATTCCAGTAAGCTCAACTGTCTTCCCTGGACTGAACACATTAGGCATGTCATTTGTGCGCGCTGATTTTGACGTTGATGGTGTCAATGTGCCACATTTTCATCCGAGAGCAACAGAAACTGCATTCGTGCTCGAGGGGAAGATTTATTCAGGGTTTGTTGATTCAGGAAACAGAGTATTTGCTAAGGTTCTTGAGAAGGGAGAAGTCATGGTGTTTCCAAAAGGTTTAGTTCACTTCCAGATGAATGTTGGCGATTCGCCAGCGACTATTCTGGGGAGCTTTAACAGCGAAAATCCTGGATTAGTGAAAATCCCATCTGCTGTTTTTGGAACAGGAATCAAAGAGGAGCTCTTGATGAAAGCTTTTGGATTGAATGACAAGGAGATTGCTAAATTGAGGAAGAAGTTTGTTCCTCAATAGTAGGATAGATTATTGGAATATTTGTAGTTTCTGTGTTTCATCTCTTTTCTTCTATATTCAGTAATGCAACTAAATTACCTTAGTTCCAAAAGACGCTGCATAGTTCTAAAGGTTGCAACATAAGCATATAGGTTGAAAATGATTCTTCAAATCAATTAGTTAAGGCCAATATGATAGGAGGTGTTGGAGGGCACGGCTTATGTAGAAGGTTAGTAGGTAGTAGTGTGTTGTCTCGATATTCAAAGTAGTAATCGTAATATTGCTCACATAGTTTCTTGTCCTTCGATTTATGTTGTTTCTTGTACTTTGATTCTTGTACTTTGATTCTTGTATTACTTTAATGTAGTTACTGCTCAGTATGTGTTGTTATGCTTGCACTTCCTTGCTTCTTTTTGGACTGTTTGAGGGTCTATTGGAAACAATCTCTCTACCTCTGAGGTAGGGGTAAGGTCTTCGTACATTACCCTCTTCAGAACCAACTTAGTGGGACTACACTAGGTATGTTGTTGTTGATTACTTTAGGCCAAAACTGTTATACAAGATCCCAGAGAAGTATTAGAAATGTAGGCATTAGATGCTTTATAACAGAATTTGTGAAGTTATTGTTGTCTTCCAGTCAGAGATATAGTTCTGTTTTTGGTCATAAACTTGTCTACATCAGAATGGGAAAAAAAGAAAAGAGAAGGACCATTGTTTAAAAGGAAAAAAGTAAAAAGGGTGAAAGCAAGCATGCTGCTATCATATTGATAGACACCATCATTTGATCAATGTTCAAGCTGTAAGTTTAAAGTTTCTTCCCCCACAAGTGAATAGATGATGAAATATTCATGAACTAGTAGTGTTCTTAAAGACTCGTCTTAGGCACGCTTAACCCCTGAACTAAGGTACAAAAACAGGTCGTGTGCTTTGTCTTGCTTAAGTACGTAGTTCTTTAGTGTTGGCACCAATGCTAAGGTGTAATAAACTTTGGAGCTTTTCTTCACTTTTCGCCTTTGATAAAATTGAGACTAACACAATATCTCACATTTAGAAGCATCAGCTGTTTACATAGGATACAGCATTGAACACTCAGCACTGAAGTACAGTGATGAAAACATCAAGCGAGACTAAAAAGGAAAGATAACTTAACATTGAAAATAAGCCATCTGAACGATGACCTCCTAGCTATATCATTGTTAAGTCTTACTCACTAGAGCATGACATTCAGCATTTCGTTCCAGGTATCAGGTACTCCAGGAAGGCACCAATGACTACAATCAGATTTATAGTCTCCCAAGTGCTGCTTACCTGTTTGGCTTACAAACTTACTATAGACAGAAGGATGCCCGTCTCTTCGAAGAGCTGTCATTGTTGTTATATCCTGGAAAGATACCGGATAACTCATCCCTCTTAGCACCTCTTTTAGCACCAGCAATGGTTCTGGTACATGCGGATGGCTAAAGAACTCCAGAGGCTCCCTCTGGTTGAAGCATTTCCATCCATTTTCCCTAAGGAGTCATAGTAAAAGATACGAGATTGAACGTTCATAATTAGAACTTAACACACATTATAGTATGATGCAATGTTGTGGCATTCGGATAACTCTTCAACTTTGAACTTCTCATTTTACCCTTAGTGATATTGTCTTATAGTCATAGAAATGTCATAACATGTTTAAAACAACCAGCTCTAAAGCAACCAAAGTCCTTTTTTGTTCTTTGGTTCCGTGCTCAATCACATACCATCATATGAAATGAAACGGAGGGAGTAATTAAAATGAGTACCTGTTATGTCGAGGAGACATGCTTCTGAAGAAAACTCGAGTTTTTCGAGGATCAAGATTTAAATCAACCCACTTAGCCCATGTCATTAGTCCTTTCTCATAGGCAACCATTGGGTTCATGTTTCTATAGAAACTGTTCCCTTCCATAATCAAGTCCCATCTGAAGCCAGTGAAATGGTACAATTAGACTATGGCATGACCTCATATGATTTAACACATAAAAAACCGCCTTCATAGTTATAGTACTAGTTTTTCTAGTATATATTCAAGAATCACATGATGAAAATGAAATTTATCTTACGAACTATATTTATCGGAGTGAGTCCACCAATGTGCTGAATCAAAAACAAGAACATCAGCTCCTCTCCAATACTTTGCATTCTCTTCAATCATGTCCAGATGCAATATTCTCTTGTTTTCTGGTCCTTTCTTCAGTTCCACCAAGAAAGGAGCCCAACAGAATTCTATTGTTGTCTCGAAATCCTTTAAAACACCGGTCAACCATTAGTAAGCTTATCAGTTACATAAGAGTTTAACTTCTATACACTGTCAGTATAAAAACTAAGTAAAAACTCTTACCATGGCATGGAAGGCCATAGTAGGGCCAACATAGGTTACTGTTTTTCTAGCCATAGGGATAACAGATTGAATTAAACAAACAAGAGATTCCCATTGATTCCTCATTATAGAATCACCAACAAGCATAATTCTCTTCTTCCTCATCCTTCCAAGAAATTCCAATGCATTAAACCTACATTCAACCAAAGGAAGTTAAACCATCATATGGATACTTTCCAACAATTCAACCCAAAAAACAGGAGAAAGGCCAAAAACACCTAAATATCTTAATTTTACCCTCCGTTATACTTCGGATCATTCATACCCTCATTATTCACAAATCGTCTCGTATTTGCCCTTACTTCAAGTAAAATGTTCAAATTTAGTCCTTTACTTTAGCAGAGGCGGAGCAAGGTAGGGCAATCCAATTTTCTTACGACGGAAAATGTCACTGTTTATACATTGTTAAAATTAACTTTTACGTATAAATATAGTACATGTTGAACCCCTTGTTTTTTTTTTTTTTTTTTTTTTTTCATATTTTGAACTCTTTAGTGAAAATGTTGGTTTCGCCACTAACTTCAGATTGTAGCTCCGTTAGTGCCAAGAGCAAATACAAGACAATTTGACAACAATAAAGGTAGTCCCAAAGTACAAGAGAAAAAGACAGTCCGATACACAACATCCCGTGTTTACACAAGAACCGAGAAAGGGCCACACCCCAAGGGAGTGCAATTCAGGTCAGTGACTATATTTCACAGCTCACAATTCATATGCAAACAACTTTACCGTTGCTCCAACACTCCGTTCAATAGGCCAAAATATAAAGAAGATTAAAAATTAAAATATTTTTGCATGCAAAGGTGAAGCCCAATGGTTTCACACTAGTGGTAGCTGACAACCATAAAGTCTCGCGTTCAAAACCCAACAAAGACAAAAAAAAAAAAACTAATCAAGGTGATTTCTTTTCATATGTGCTAGCCTAAGTACCATGATACCTGTTGACTATCTCGAGATGCACACAAGCTGGTTCGAACATCACAGTTATTAAAAAGAACTCAAAATAGGTAATAAGACATTTTAAGTACCTTGGAATTTCACAACCATGTGGTTTCCACCTCCATTTTTCATAATCAGAATCAGGTCTGCCATTTTTTGTACAAGTAACAGCAGTACTAAGATAAGGACAACTTGAATCATAAAGAGGATAACTTTGGTCAAAAACCCATTTCCCAGAAGTGAAATCACATTTCCTCATAGAAGAATGTTGGCTATGAAACATTGAAATTTCATCATCTTTGTCATCTAACCATGTAAGTTCCTCCAACTCATATTGTGATAAAATCCCATAAAATAAACTCAAAATAAGAACAAAAAACAACAAAAAGTGTAATAAAAATGAATTCTTTGCCATTAATTTTGCAAAATTTTGGAGTTTTGGAGTGATGGCAGAGTAAATTTAACAGGGGTTTTGGTTGCTCTTATCTATGGAGTTTTATTTTGAAAAAAGCTAAAGACAGAATGAGTTCTATTTTCGCCATGACTGGCGGAGTGAATGGGTCCTATCGACATGTGGTAATCAACTTTTTTTTACTTGCTTTCACTATAGTCATTAATGATTATTTATCCCTCGGCTATCATATTATTTGTTGTTGTTATTTTATTTATTGATATGATTCATAAATGCTTCATTTAACTTGACATGTCTAATATCTACCTCGTTCAATTTTGAGTGTGGATAAGTAGGCGCATGAGTTTTACAAGACATACAAATAAGATCGAATTTATCTCATGTGAATTGTCATGTAGGACGCGTGTACTTATCTGTTTAATTTTATACAAGTTTAAGAGTCTCTTCACAAAGTTGGAAACATAAATGTCAGCTAAGGTCAAATTAAAGATTTTGTTTATGTATTATGCCTCTTTTTTGTCACTATCTTTTTACTCGACTTGTTTGCTATTGTATTTCATTTTCATATTGATTTTGATTTTTTTTTATTTGAACTGAAAATCAACCATAAGCAATTATTTTACCTTTATAAAATAAGAGTAAAGTTATATATATATACCGTCCTCTTCGAATTCAAATTATAAAAAAATTGAGTATATTATTGTTGTTATAATCGTTAATAATGATTACCATTGTTTCTAGAGTAAGTAGGAGTGGTTAAGATATCAAAATTCAAATGATCAATGTTTATGTCCTAAAAAGTCAATATAGGAGTTGTAAAAAATGTGAACGATCAAATTCAATAATTTTAATTTAAATTATGCATTTGTTTAAGAATATATTGAACATGTATGAATTATTCAGAATCTAATAACATGAAAATATTAAAATATTGAACTCATAAAGTTTAAATTTTAACTTAGTTTCAGTAACTATAATCCGTTCTGGTTTCTTTTCCTTGTTAGGCAAACTTAACAAAAAAGATGAAAAAACAAAAATAAGATGATACCTATCGTTTGATTTGTGAACAAGTTATATTGGATTATAAAATGGGGATTATAATACAAAATTAAGTAATAATGGGATTAAATAATTTCATATTTTATCTCTATACTATTATTCTTTATACCACGAAACATATAACCTCTGAATTGTGTATTAGAGAATCCCAAGTATTAGAAATTCTTTAGTAAAATTTGCTGAAATAGTATAACAATTTTTAATTTGAGAATTCATGTAACCGATACTAATTAGTTTGGGATTGAGGCATAGTTATCAATTTTATGAATTTAACTTTTATAATCTGACGACAGAAAAAAATAGTTACACTAATAGTTGAACAATTAAAACATACAACAATAAATAATTATGAGCAATAATTATCTATTACTATAAGTGAAATTATTAACATAAAAAAAACAAGTAACATACCATATAATATATTAAAGTATATTATGTAAACCTTAAGTTAAACCCTTATTATCTGGAGGGGCTATTGGCAACTGTGAAAGGGCATAGTTAAAAGGAAAAAAGAGGATTATTAGCAGAGAGAGTTTGATTAGACCGTAATTTAGGGGCTGTTGACCACTTAATATTGTAATTGTTACGTTAAAGATTGTGGTCGAGCGATAAAGTTATCTTTCATTCTTTATTAGTAATTAGTTAAAGGTTTTGGAATCGAGCAAGTATGAAACTTTTGATTGGTAAAGAACACTTTAACATTTCGATGTGAATCTAAAATAGTCGAGCTTCGACTAGAGATGAGAAAAAACTTTATTATTGCTTGGGATTCCTTTTTTTTTTTCTTTTTTTGCTCTCATTGTCCTTCTTTTCCCTTTTTTTTTTTTTTAACATAAAATATTCCATTTGGTCAAACAAAAAACTAATGGAGTTTCACTCTTTTTTTAAAAAAATATATAAATGAACCAAAAAGTTATTTTGTTCGAAATTAATAAGTGTAGACTCCTTCAAAATTAATAGAGTTGTGACATTTTAACATGTTAATTAACATTAACATATTACTACTACATTTTTTCAACCGTGTATCCAATAAGAATTTCCATTAATTATATTCACAAAATGAGCGTCCAAGAAATGTTAATGCTGAGTTTGATAGTGGGACCTAAAGTTTTTAATATTTGATGCAACACAAATTTTAGGAAATTTTATTAGTGATACAAAATGAATTGCACATTGTTGCTATATTTGCTAATTAGTCGAACTACCGATATGTTTTAGTAAATAGACATCAAAATTCGCTATTTATAAAATTTTATCAAATATAGTTGTATTTGGCATAGGGCACAAGCTATAACAAAATATAGATGATATAAGGTTGTTTGAAATGACTTCTCATGCCTTTTTCGTATAGTTAATCATCAAAATAATAGCCAAGCGATTATAATTAACTATAATATATATATTTTTGTATATTATCAAGCAATTATAATTTAATTTTGACCGAACGATCAAATATGTAAAAGCCCTAAAATAATACGTGAATTGATGTATAACTTATACTAGGATTAAATCGTCAGAAACTAAAACAAAACAATAAAAGGTATCAAACATTGGATAATTATGTATAAATTTTTATACATTAAATATTTCTTCTAATACATTACCAAATATTTCTTCGAGTGTTCCTTCAGGAACATTCGATAAAATTAAAACGATATAGAGAAGATTAACATATCCCTACGGTTCAATTGATTTTTTATTGTTTTTTTAAATATATATTTCCTCAAGTATATGTTATCACGAGTAAATCTACAATAACATAATTATAAGTCCCTAAATGCTCAAAAACCTTTTTGCAAACAAATGTTGACCGCAAACTTTGTGGTTAAGCAATTCGTTAAATCAATTTTTATATCAAGTATCATTTGGTCTTAGCTTTATCTTTTTTATTTTTCTTAGAATTCTTTTTGCTGCTAAATTGTTTACATCCCTACTCTATTCAAATATGGCAAAACGTCGCGGTGATTCGAAAAATGATCAATTAATTCAATGTTAAAAGAATTTAAAGAATAAACGAATTTTAAAGGAGTCGCCACCTAGTTTTAGGAAAAATAGGAAATCAATTAAATAATCTACAAAACCATTAGATTCTAGATAAGGGGTTCAAGTTATTCCAAAGGAAAGGTATTAAGCATCCTTTGAAATCCACAAATGTGGGTCCCGACTAAATTCATTTTTTCATATTGAGGAGGAGAATAAAATAAATATACATGTATAATAAACATGCAATATACACAAATAATAAAATAAAGACAATAATATAAGACAGCCTAAAGTTTGCCTAACATCGATATATACAAAATAATGAATAAGTAATATAATTTGAACTTCATTCGAATAGCTCCAATGAGAAGCAACTCCGTGTACCTGTAAAGACACTTAGTAAAAGTGTTAGTGGTAAATAAATACGAATAAAAATAAATGAAATCAATAATAACTTAGAAATTAAAACCCGTCTTATTAAAATGGGAGGCCTTGAAAATCGACGGTAATTTCTTCATCGGCCAATTTCAACTTGTAACAAATATGAATTTAAACTAAATTTCCGTCTTTTAAAATGGGGAGGCCTCCAAAACAGACGAAGAGATTTTCTCATTTGGCCAATTTCAACATATAATGGAACAACTTAATAAAACACAAAATAGACCGGCCCAACCAAAACGAGTAACATAATAATATCAACAATAGAGGTAATAATAACGATATTAACAACAAAATAATGAAAATAGAAACAAACTATTAGAGGAAAATTCCTTGACAACGTCAACAGTTAATGCAAAAATATAAAGTAACTTAAAGAAAACAAATACACAAATTGAAATGACAACTAAACTAAGCACTATGGCCGTGATAATAATAAATAAAAATGTGCACACAATCAATATAAAATAATAATTAAAAATAAGTAGCAACAAACCAATACTAGTAAAATGCTGAAATAACACTCACAACATAAATAAGAATAGAACAGTGAGCAACAATACAACTAAAAAACATGAAAGTGACTTAAGAAAAATCAATACTGCATCGGGGCAATTTTACAACCAAGAATATCAACTAAACAGTGAAGTGTAGCATCACTTAAGAAAATAAATAAACACTAAAACAAATTCAAAATATCCAAAACAAAATGGAGTTCAATCTCAGCAAAACAGTACAAAAATTGACGGATTGACAACTAAACGAAACGATACAGTGCAAAAAATCAACATAACGAGAGAGAAAATATGTTTACCGAAAAATCAAGCCAATCACCCACAAAATCTAGAGTTCGATCAGATCTGGAAGCTCTTGTAGTAGTCACTGGTTGTTGATGTTGTTGCTTTGGTGGGTTTTGATGGGTCTCGCCGGTGTGAAGCTCGCTTATAACCTGCAAAAAAAAACAAACGAAAATCAAAATAAAGGGGGAAAGGGAAAGGGGTCTGGTTCATTTTTTTTTTATTTGGCTCCGGTTCATCGAAGCTTAAAGCTCCTCGCCGGAGCTGCTGCCTGGAGGAGCTCGTGGTGGCTGTTGTTTGGTGCTGTTTCAGTGACTTGTTGTAGGATCTGGTTTCGCAGTGGAGGATCGGTGGTGTTTTGGGCTGTGGCGGCTAAGGGAGAAAAAAAATGGGAAAGGAAAAAATTAGGGTTTTTCTATATGGAAAATGTTTCCCCCCTCTTTTGTTTTTTGACCTAATAAAGCTTAAATAGATAATTGTTATACAATGGGCTCAAGTCATGGGCTCGAGATTGTGGCTCCAAAATCATTGGTTAATCTGTGTATGTAAATCTTATTTATATTTAAATAAATTTCTAGACTGTGCAAAATATTAAAATGAATATTAACAAATGTAATGACTAAAATTAATATTAAAAAATGGTAATCAACGTAACCAATAACATGTAAAAAATATAATTTAACAAAAAATAATTATTTAATCAAAATGAACAAATATTTGAATGTATTCAACCGATTATGATGAAAAATAATGTAACTAAAATTAACTGATAAAAAATCCTGAAATTTTGAAAAATAAGCATAAATATTGATAAACTTATTTAAAATTATATAAAAAATGTATTTTAAACTATTGAATTAATAAAACTTAAAAGTTACGAATTTTTGAAAATGTTAGGCCAAAATTGGGTGTCAACATAAATAATTCTGCATGAAAGAAATTTTCTCCAATTATGTTACCTTCTTTAGCTGTATTATGATTCATGCTAACTATAAGCTAAATATTAAAGGACAATTACTTTTGAAGAATATTAGTGTGAAATATAAGAGATCCTAAGTTTCATATTGCAAAAATATAGTAGAAACCGGAATGTGTTCAAAATAATGCTGATTTGCATCTTCTATTTCTTTATTTGGTTCCAATAAAAAATGATATCATATTTTCATAAAGTATTTTATTTGCGCATTCCACATTTTAGTCATAGAAAAATTCAAATTAAACATTAGTCAAGACGGTTGTTACAATGATAACTTTTATTGTGTATCATTTCAGTAATAATAATGATAAAATGTAAATAACTATCTAGTTCTAGAAGAACAATACAAATTACTACTTTTTTTTATAGAAAAAACTCTCCTAAATGAATCTAGTATCAAATTGATTTTGATTAGTAGACATTAAGACATTAGTTTTTATTGTTAAGAAAAAGTGACTATATATGATTATGAGATAATTTGTTGTTAGGAAAAAGAGAGAACATTATTTAAACTGGAGGTATAAATGGTTAGGAGGAATAAAAATACAAAAAATGTAAAGCAGTGTTCGTTCCCTTGTATTAATTTGGAGGAGTTGGACAATGTTCGGCTCTTTGAGGAGCAATTTTTTTTTAAAAAAATTGTTTTTCTCTTCAAGCTTCTTATTTTTATTAACCATGCACAAAAAATTGAGATAAATTTGTTTATCCTCTTTTTAATCTCAAAATTACTAAGTTCAATTAATCGAAAAAAATTGCACAAAGACACCATACCACACCAGTCATATATAATAATAAATATACATTATATTTAATTATGCATGTTAATAAAAGATATAATGACAACAATATAGTGTTGTTAACACATAAACCAAAAGTTACATAGAATGATGTGTTGCACAAAGATGCAATATTTGCTATTATTTCCTTTTTCTAGTTAGCTCATCCTCAAAAGTATCACATTAATTAGTAGTTTGTACTGAGAAAATAAGTAGTAAAAATCAAATATATATACTTTTTAACTCTCTGAAAAAATCATATTCTATTTATTTGCTTGAGATATATAAAGTTTATTTCAACAGAAGACACAAAGAGAGGAAATAGATAAAATTGAAATTTCATATATTCCGATCGAAAGTTTTTACTGAAAGTGCTCCCCAAATTATTGAAAAAGATGGTTGAAAGTCCAAGTTCTTATCACACAAAAACAATTATAACAAAGACCACAAATAATTACATAACACATGATTGTGCATAATATGACATTTTTTGCGTACAATAGTTAGAAGTATAAGAAAGGAAAAAAGATAGAGCAAAGGGTAAGAGTTAAGGAACAAATTAAGGAGGTGAAAGAAGAACGAATAAATACAAATAAAAATAGAGCGAATGAATAGAAGTAATACAACAGTGAATTGTATGCGTTGATACAATTATTAGGGCTAACGAGATTAGGTAGGTTATTTGTAATTTAATAAGATATTAGTACTCCATAACTTTCTTTCATATATATATATATATATATATATATGTTATATGTAATTTAATTTAATATTTTATTTTATAAAAAAATATGTCTTATTCTTTTGCTTTAAAATTATCTTATATATTTTTAGTTAGATGAAGTAACATTTGTGTAGGATTTGCATTATATAAAAGTTTTAAATATGTTTTATAAAATAGAGATAACATCACGCGTAACTATACAATTTTTTCATAATATAAATTGCGTAAATATTTAATTTTAAAATACAGTTTTTTTTTCTTTTTTTTTTTGAGAATAAAAACATATTCAAAATAAAAATACGAATAAAAAAAAAAAACTCTAAAATCCCATGGCTATACGAATATCCACGCTTTGTTTCACCGGTTCGACCACGGTTTTGAGTGAACCGGCCGGTTCATCCTTAAACCCTGTCCAAGATTTAACTTTTTCAAAGAACGCAGCAACATAAACTCAACGCACAAAAATTTACAACAAATTTGATAGAAAAAATCGAAACCCAGAAAAGAGCAATGTTAGAGAGCAGATTAATTTCACTTCTGAGGCAAAATAAAGATTTGGGTGTCAATATTTCGTCGAATCTTGGAAAATGGGGTTTTACAGCAACCAAAATTTCAAATGAAGCTTCATTTTCGACATTGAATCAGTATAGGCTTTTATCTTCTCTTCCAAAGCTTGCTCCTTCTAGTACAAATTTTGTTAGGAGGACCTTTGTTAACTATGGTTTAAGATCTTTTCATCATCTTAATAAGGTTCGTTTTTGAGCTTTTATTTTCGAGAAAAAAATTGCCTTTTTTATTTTTATAGCAGTGTTTTCCCCTGTAGTTTAGAAATTGTCACTTTTTTTGTTAAGTGAATATGATTTGTTCAATGGGTTTTATGGTTTATTCATCTTTTGTTATTTGTGTGATGGTTTATTCCTTGTACCTCAATTATGGTATTGTTTTGTTGTAGTTTTTGTTGTCTTGTTTTGGTCATTAGTAGCTGTTCTTTTTTCTTGAGCTGACTATCTATCAGAAACAATCTTTCTACCTCTGAGTGTGTGTACACTGTACCCTCCCCGGACTCCACTTTGTGGGATTACAATGGGTGTGATGTTGTAATTTGTGTGATGGATTATGTGGACAGTGGATTAGTTAATTATGGTGAGGTTTTCTGTTTTGGATTGACCAATTTGTATTGAACTGTAGTTCTTTTTAAGTAGTTAGTCTTTTACATGCTCAGATTAGCTATGGTTGTGATCTACTATCTAGTGATTGCTTTGATTGTTTTTACAAATTTTGCTACTTTTACACAATAACTAACAAAGAATGCATTATAACTTATTCTTTGTTCACCTTTATTTTTCCAAAATGCTCCAATTTAGAATTATAATCTGATATGGTAAGTTAAAGGCTGCCGTTTATGTGTTGCATACATGTATGGACTTGCGGACAAGAAATTTAGAAATGCTTAAGTGAGATTTCTTTGCATCTGTTTTTCTGTCCATATATTTACATTGTGGTAGCCAACAAGGGTATATATATTGATTTCAGGGTGTGCATAGAACATCTTTCAGAAAAATTTCCACGGTGGCTGCTTCTGCAGCTGAAAACAAGGAGGGACTGAAGTTCCTTGTAACTGCTGGACCCCATGCCCGGAAAATGGTCGGCATATGGCTTTTTACATCTGCTGCTTGGGTCTTCAGTATGGTTGTGCTTGGTGGTATCACACGGCTGACACGTTCCGGGCTATCAATGACGGACTGGAAATTTACTGGGAGCCTTCCTCCTCTAACAGATGAAGATTGGTTGGTTGAATTTGAGAAGTACAAGCAATCCCCAGAATACAAACGGTCAGTTCAAACAGCAGTATGTGCTCAGTGCACTTCACTTACTCTAATCTTAGTGCTTAGATGCTAAAACACTAAGTACTCCCTCCATTTACTTTTACTTGTCCAGTTTGGACTTCCCCTTAAGAAACAATGATCAACATAAGTATTTTATCACAATAATCATATTTAGTCTTAGGTGTTGGGAAACGATTTGGAGAATAAGTAATTAATCTTAAGGGTAAAACATGGCCAAAGTATGTTTTTTTCTTTGATATGCTATAAGTGACAAGTAAAAGTAAAAATGTATTTTTAGTATAGTGGATTAGTAAAAGTAATGGAGGGAGCAATTTTGTCTTTTTTTTGGCTTAAGGAAATATCGTTCTTGTTAGCCGTGGAAAACAATATGTACTGGAGGATCATTCCATTTTCCATATTGATGTTTGTTGTTATGATCTATGAAGATTATTATTGAGTCTTATTTCTGGATTTTTTTTGTATTGGGCTATCTTAGTGATTTGACTTAAATTTAATCCTCACAGTGTGAACAAGGGGATGAACATTGAGGATTTCAAGTTCATTTATTGGATGGAATATGCACACAGAATGTGGGGAAGGGCCCTTGGTATAATGTTTGCACTCCCATTCTCATATTTTCTCCGTAAGGGATACATAACAGTAAGACTTGGATGTAGACTCTCTGGACTCTTTGCTCTTGGTGCTGGACAGGGTCTCATAGGTTGGTGGATGGTGAAAAGTGGTTTAGAGGTACAAACAATTCATTTAATTTATGCGGCTATTAAACTCATATAAGACACATCATCCTTTAAGTTTGATTAAATCATTTTTTTCCCGCAGGAGCCAGCATCTGAGTATGTTGAACCAAGAGTTAGCCCCTACCGCCTTGCAGCTCATCTTACCTCCGCATTTGCTATTTATTGCGGACTCTTCTGGACAGCTCTTTCTGTTGTTATGCCTGAACCTCCTGCTGATTCACTTGCCTGTGTTCGTGGGGCTGCAAAAGTTAAGCGGCTTGCACTTCCTGTGGGTATCCTTGTTGGAATTACTGCTATCTCTGGAGCATTTGTTGCTGGAAATGACGCTGTATGTACCTAATATTCTCTATATCATAGTTTTATGTTAAGTATTTGATGGTTTGTTATGGGATTGGAGAGACAACAAAGAAAAAGCAACCTTTCTTATTCTTTCATGTATGCACTGTTTTCATTATTCTCTGAATTAGTTTGGTTAAAGGGAAGTAGTCATCTGAATATTGACTGAATGAATTTACCTCAGGGCCGGGCATTCAATACTTTTCCAAAGATGGGAGATACATGGATTCCAGATAATATCTTTAGTATGAAGCCTCTTATCCGCAACTTCTTTGAGAATACTTCAACAGTTCAGGTAAACTTTTGTTTCTGGACTTCCTGGTTCTTCTACTTTTGAAATATCAGATATTTTGGCATGAAATTTTACTCCATATTTAGCATCATGAAGGGGAATTGGTAAAAGAAAGTCTTGGTTATGGAGGTAATTGTATATGTTGCTGTTGATAGAGTTATTTAAAAAAAGAAAAAGAGAATGCTGCTAGTGACTCAGAGAATTGCTGAGATCCTCTTATTCAAGCTTAATTTGTTTTTTTTTTCTTACAACAACAACATACCCAGTAAAATCCACAAGTGGGATCGGGGGAGGGTGGATTGTACGCAGCTTACCCCTACCTTGTCGAGGTAGAGAGGCTGTTTCCGGAGGACCCTCGGCTCAGGCTAATTAAAGATATAAGGTTTATTTTTATTAGAAGAAAGTGTGGCTGTATATTTTTTGAACGGAATTACTCTGGCGGATTCAATTTCTTTTTGTGAAATGGCAGCACTCAAGGTGCTTTAAATTTTACTCGTTAAGTTTTGCATGTAAATTGTGATTAACCTTCTATTACGTGCCGTGGATTTTCTTCTCTCCGGATAAAGCTGCTTTGAGAAAATTATGTTGTTGGACTCGAGCTAGGCTTGTTATATGTCTAGTTGGCAAAACCGTGAATCATGAGACCGGGCAATATGGCAACTGGCAGAAAACTATGACCAGAATGCAAGTTTAAGCATTTTGTTGTAGACAACAGCATACCCGGTGTATCACACAAATGGGGTCTGGGGTGGGTAGAGTGTACCCAAACCTTACCCCTACTTCATAGATATAGAGAGGTTGTTTCCAAATAGACCCCTAACTTAAAATGAAGTATTTACAAGCTGTTTGGAAGGGACATGTTCATTATCATGAATTTCATTCTTTGCAGCTTGATCATCGTATACTTGCCACTGCTACTTTAGCTGCAATAGGCGGATTATGGTTGTCAGCCAGAAAGCTGGATATGCATCCTGCAGTACGACATTTAATTGGAAGCACCATGGGCATGGCTGCTCTGCAGGTACTACTCTTCATGCATCATCAAAATCCTCCGCGAAACGACTCTTTTTGCATTTGCTTTGATGATTTTATCATTTTGATTTCAAATGCAGGTAACATTGGGCATATCTACTCTCCTTTCCTATGTCCCAGTTTCTCTAGGAACTGCTCATCAAGCAGGAGCATTGACTCTTTTAACATTCATGATTTTGCTCAATCACACTGTACGACGACCTTCTCCATCACTTCTGAAGACACTACCTTCAGTCGCGAAAATGGTCTGATGATATTGATACCGTACTTCTTATAGAGCATCGACAGTGTTAGGCATTTTAAAATTTTGAAATAGTGCATTTTTTTCTGCCCTTCTTGTTCTCATATGTTCTTGGGAAATTTAGAATGATTAATCTTGTAAAGAACCTGTAATCTTGTACTTTTGTCTATGCTCATTCAATGAGTCTTTAGAAAATCAACAGCAATCAACTTTAACAGAGTGGGGGAAAGGAAATTCCTCTTTGTTGAATAAATTCTATTCTAGTTGTTTACAAAGATAAAAGTTCTTTGATATGGAATTTTTTTAAAATTATGTTTGCTAAGCTTGATGTTCTCAATTGGGGAAGGTTTTTGGTGATAAGACCTAGAGATATCATAAGTGAGAATGCTAACCTGAGTGACGAAATCCTGTAAAAAAAAACACATCGTCTATGTTGAGATTTTAGGAATCACATTTACGAACCACACTTCAACCAAGTCTGTTTATTTGGTCACACTATCTAAATATGCCAAGTTTAAGAGTATTGATTGTTGAAGTATATAGTCAAAAAAATAAAACTTAAAATAGAATTCCCTACCACAATAATTGACAAACTTACGTAATGGTGCCACAAATGTATCATTAATTTATGTTTTAATTTTAGAAGCTATATATATATATATATATATAACCCTTTAAAAATTAGCCTAAATGCCATTAGACTCAACTCTAATATCTTTTTTTATATGTTTCTCAATCTAACATATAAAAATAGCATCCCATTTAGCTGATTAAATAGCCGGTGGATGTATAATATATGTATAACTCACGTATAATCTATATATCAATTAGAAAAATAAACAATAAATCTGTCCAACTATTTATATGAAGATTCGAACAAAATATTAAACCATCATTTAAAATTTTATTAACTTGCAAATCATAAATCATAATTTAATATTTTCTCATACATTTTCAATTTACTCGATAAAAATCTTTAGATTGTGGTCCAAAAAATTCATAAGTTACAAAAAAATAAATATAAAAAGGTCATTTTACTAAACAAATGTCTAAAAATGACAATTGACGAAAATAGCAGTAAGGTCCGACCCGATTTCGTAAAAAAGGAACCTTTCCTTTTGTCTTTGTTAAGATCTTTGGGTTTATCCTTAAACCCTAAATTACACCTGCAAATTTTGCTGTTCTCTTTTTCTCTTCCTCTTCAATGGCGGCCTCTGATACAATTGAGAACATGTATAACGTCGCTTTGAAGCCTCGGTTACTTCGTTCTCTGCTCAAAGAGTATGTTCCTGACCTGAAACATCAGTTTCGGAATCCATCAGTTCTCTCATATGTTGTTTCTGCCATTAAGACTCACCAGCTACTGTCCGAATCAGCTCCACCGGAATCTGATGAAAAGTTGATTGAAAACTGGACAGCAGCCGTCGATTCCTGGATCAATCGAATAGTCGCTCTTGCCTCCAGTGACACGGTGAATAATCATAAAAACTGTTATTTTATAGTTATAATATATAAACAGATGCTTACACTTTGCTTCACTTAGTAAGTAAATAGTCCAACTTTGAGTATGCATATTAGGCAGCTCAACTTGTATCCACCATCAGTTGAACACTTTTAACTTACAAAATGAATCATTTTTAGACACCTTCAAAATTGATGTGTACGCTGACGTCCACGAGACACAATAGGGATGGGTTGGAGTGTTTACTTGCCACTTGAGACCAAGTTGAGGTGTCTAGTGCTTATTTGCAAGTTTGAGTGTGTGTTTGTGTATGACTTTTTAAAAAATGTAAAAAGAATTTGTGCCCAACTATCTACATTTTGTGCTTCTCATTCTTGTTTGCTTGTAAGCTATTGAACATACATTTCCACATCTTGAACCGATGACCTGCAAGGCACCAAAAGCAACAACTCTTTGCGTTGATGCTTGTGCTTATAGTTTGCTAAAAATGAATACTGATGATGAAGGGGAGCCTTGGCATAACTGGTTAAGTTGCTGCCATGTGGGTTCAAGCTTTGTAAATAGGCTCTTGCATGTATGCAAGAGTAAGGCTGTGTACAATTGACCCTTGGGTCCGGCCCTTCCCTGGACAGTGCATAGGGGAGCTTAGTGCACTGGGTTGTCCTTTTTGAATAATGATGATATGTAATTATTTCACCTTTTGCAACTGGGTCAGTTCCTTTTGTCAGATGAATTTACTGATTGGATAGTGAAACCTTAATATGGTTTTACATGTTTCCTGTAGCATATTTCTGTTTATGAACTTCATTACATTGGATTACCTGCATGTTTTCAATGTAGGATTAAGGAGTTAGTTTTTTGTGATTGTTTGTGTTGCAGCCAGATAAATGCTGGGCGGGTATATGTTTGCTTGGGGTGACAAGTCAAGAATGCAGTAGGGAACGTTTCATAGCTTCTTACGCTGCATGGTTTAACAAACTCTTTGTCCATCTTCAGGTAATCAAGTTGATCCTTTATTGAAAAGAGTTCTTTGTCTACTCTTCTTTTGGTTGATGACATATATAAATGAATTCATATTCCTGTTTCAGTTGAAGTGCAAACAAGCATTTTCCACTGTGGCTACATAATCTTTTATGTTCCTTTTCATTTTGGTCTTGGAAAAAGTACATTTGGATGTTATTATGTCTTCAAGTATGATCTGGAAAGCAGGAAGATGTATGAATTGTGTTGTTTTCATTATCAACTATGCATCGAGATGACTAATCCATGTAGATATCATCGGACTACATAGTAAAATAACTGGGATTTCAAACCATTAAAAGTGCTAATCATTTGTTTAACTCAACCTGATAAGTGTCTTATTAATTGGTGCGTTGATCAATCCTATATGTTCTCTTAATTAATCAGTGAGGAGTAACAAACATTTGATTGACTACATCTAACCTCTTATATCTTTGCGGAAGTTTTACTTTAAATCAATGTGAGAAGTTAATGAATGTCCATTTCTTTTTTGTTTATGTGGGTACTTGGATTAGTCCCCTGCAGATTCTCACTTTGTGAAGGTAGCTACTTGTGCCTCCTTGTCAGATTTGTTCACAAGGTTTGTTTGATAACTTTTGATTCTGATTGTTGTTTATTGTACTCAATGCGTCTAGGGTTGATGGAGAGGGTTATTTCTTGCCTTTAACTTGGAAAAACCGTTTTGATGTTACGTTAATGGGAAACTATTTCTGATAAAAAACTATATTATGTTAATGGGAACTTCTTGCGTATGCTTACATTGTTGATGCCTTATGAAATCATTGTTTTCTTTCAAAATAAAGAGGTTTTGTTTAATTTAGGTTTGCACATTAAATTTCCTTTCTGATCCTAATGGTGTTTGAATGTAAAATACTCATCATATTGACATTCTCCTGTATGATATGTCATTTATTTGGAATTAGTACTTTATGCACCTTCCCGCAGATATGGCTATGGGGTTTAAACCCTAAAATTAGCTACGGCAGCTAGTGAAATATTAAGATTTGGTGCATAGTATATACTGAAGGAGCACCAGTCAATTGGCCCCTTTTAGAAAGGAAAAAGACTACTGCAGTTTGATCCTAAATAATAAAGTGAAAGGCTGAAAGCTAGTGTAACTAAGTAAGGAATGCTGCAAGACTGAGCAAACTTAGATGTTTCCGATCTTTTAGATGTTCCTACCTCAGTATTACCTTATTTTGTAATTGTTCAGGATGGGACTTCCATTTGTGCACACTAAGGAACAGAATTTATAGACTGGTCAATGTTTATGCAACTAACTTTGATAAGATTTTTAATAATTTTAAATTTGTAGCAAGTTCAGTGTTTCTCTCTTGGGGCATTTTGCCCTTTAATGTGAATTCTGCTGGAAATTTATGCAGAGCCCTCTAAGAAGGGTTTAGGATGGTCTTTTGACTTTTGAAGATTTTTCTGATCAAAAGGATATGTGCCTTTCCCTTCCTAAATATCAGGTTGAGTGGATTGCCAAATGCAAAGAAAGATGGTATAGCACTCAGTACAAAACTAATTCAACCATTATTAAAGCAGCTAAACGAGGATAAATTTGATGCTTCATGGGTTAGTAAAACTAGCTGAACTGTTCTTTCTTGAAAGTATTAAGTTAATTTTGCTTACTGCATGTGAAGTGGTTGCTTGCCTTTGTTTTAGAGTTTTGACATCTCTTGCAACCTGTGCAGGAAGAAACTATTTTTCTGTTGTGCAGTATTTTAGATATTTTCCCATCTTCCATTCAACGGCATTATGATGGTGTAAGTTCTTTGTTGGTGTCATGATTTTCGTTTTTTTACATTGCATAACATCAAACTACTCTAAGGCTTGCTAATTAGTATCCAAGTTCATGATGCATCAATGTCTAGTTTGTTCATCGAGAACAAGATAGAAAGGAAGCATGATATATACAGATTAGGATTAGCTTCTTAAGCACTCTGCTTAGGAAGTTATTTTCCCTAAACCTGAAAAATTAAATTTATGCTGATGGGAGCATATTGAAGGGCTTAAGTAAGGCTATAATGAAACAGTTTCCTGTGACATTGGTTTCTTTTCTTTTCGTCCCATTGATGAAATTGGTTCTTGGCTCACACTCATTTGCCGTTTTATACAGATTAGGATTAGCTTCTTAACCACTCTGCTTAGGAAGTTATTTTCTCTAAACCTGAAAAATTAAATTTATGCTGATGGGAGCATATTGAAGGGCTTAAGTAAGGCTATAATGAAACAGTTTCCTGTGACGTTGGTTTCTTTTCTTTTCGTCCCATTGATGAAATTGGTTCTTGGTTCACACTCATTTGCCGTTATTTTAAGGTTTTGATTGTTGTTTCTATTTCTTACTTGTGTTCTTTGGAGAGTCCTTATCATTATATCATGTTTATTTCAGTATAGATGCATTAGTTGACATGGTTATTTTGGCAGGTTGAGGATGCTATTGTCTTGAGGCTCATGTCAGGCAAGTGCAATCCTAGTATGTTGAAGGTGAGACAAAACCCAGAAGGTTTATTTGAATTCTAGCTAGAATATGATTGCCAAAAGTAGAGGCACTCATCCGGTTTTAGTTTTCAGAAGCTTGGTTATTGTTTGGCTTTGCTACCAAAATCAAGAGGGGACGAGGATGGCTGGGCATTGATGATGCAGAAGATCATGCTGTCAATCAATATTCAGCTGAATGATGCCTTCCAGGGTCTAGAGAAAGGTGATTTTCAGATATTGATTGCTATCCTTACTAATCATGGCAAGAGCTCCAACTGAGATTCATCTTTTATAAATATATTTGTAGAAACTATAAGAACTGAGGCCATGAGATTGCTGCTTCCCCCTGGGAAAGACCCACCGCCTCCATTAGGGGGCCAATCTTTGTCTAGAGGAACTGTAGACAATACAGTGAGGCCTGAGCACTTGCAGATCTCCAGAGTCTCTACCCTGATACTTTGTTGTTGTGAATTGCTTACGAGTTCTTACCCATTTCAGGTCAGAATCTGTGGTCACATTCAAATGGGCGTTCATGATTAATTTATTTCCGTATGTGTGGTTGTGAGTTATAGAAGCAGTTGAGGAATTATCTTAATTTTTTTCTCTTGCTTACTAGGTTGCTATACATGTCCTTCCATTATTAGCTCTTGCCAAAAGAGTGCTGATGGTTGATGGTTCCTCATCACCAGGCATTGCCTATATGACTACAATGAAACAAGAATTTTTTTGTTCAGAACTCCCAGTCTTGCATTCACACATATTGGATCTTCTTACAGCAATTGTTAAAGGCTTGGGCAGGTGAGCTCTTTTTTTTTTTTTTTTTTTTTTTTTTTAATAAAGTTTACATTTTATAGACAACAATACACCAATGGTGTATTTCAGTAGTAATTACATCAGGAATATATAGTAAGCAAAACCAAAAGATCTATCATCTATACTCCTTCCTAAACTATCTAAAAATTGAGTAATAGCCTTCACCTCTTTGGGGAGGACATGGTTACACCAAAAAATAGAACATTATAAGGCAATTCCAATATTGTTTTTCTATGTCTTGTTTCAGTTGATGAAAGTTATTCATTTCAATCTTTGTCCCAAGGACTCATGATTCTCCATAGGATGAAATACCATCTCGGACATGCGCAATATAATAGGATCATTATTACCGTGTCTGTTCAGGTTTTAGATTTAGTTCCCTGTCTTTAAATAAATTGGCAAGCCTGACTTGTAGAAAGATCAACATTCCTTTGTTAGGGGAATCAATTTTAGTAGTCCAGTTGGTTGGGCTACCTACCTGAACTCTCACCTTGTAACCCCCCTCCCCCTTCTCCCTTCTCCTCATCCTATTGTATAATAATTTTATTTTTATAAAATATATTTTTATAAAAATATTCTCTGGTTCATCCCAAAGTAGAAGGGAGTGAATCCATGCCTGATTGCCAGGGATAAGCTAAAATCACCCATTGACCATCTTGGGGAAAGGAGAGGAGATAACGTCTTCATTAGTCATTCTTCCCCGTTTTCCTTAAATTTACTTTCTCTATTTTGGGGAAAATTAAGAGAAGGTTCAACTTGTCATACTCTGGTAGTCTGGTTGTTGTCTAAGTACAAGGAGGAGCTAATTTGTCTTCTTTAGGTTTATGAAGTAGAATGTTGATACATTGCAATATTAGAGTTCAAATCTGCAGGTGCTTGTTGCATCCTTGCTTCACCTAATTATGAATATACCTTTGATTTTCAACGCCAACCTACTCTATAACTGTTTTTTTATTGTTTTGATAAGTTCAGCCTATTCTATCACTATTTAGGCATTTAAATTTGTTTATGTTTTCCCTTGATATCAGCTGGTATATATACTGTCCTGTTAGAATTCCTGGGTATCTTGTTCTGCTTTAGCCAAAGATAATGAGCTTAAGCTGCAAAAATAAACTTTGAGGCAGAAAATGAGGATATCGCTTTGTATTATGATTAAGGTGGTGGGTAAAAAATATGGTATAGAACTAGTACATACTTGGATAAAGTGCTCACAAACTTTATTACACATGTTGGGTATTTATCCCATGCATGGATCCATAACACCAGTTCAAAAGCAAAGTCCATTACATTTTTTTTCAATATTTGGTTGATTATTTTATTATAGTTCCCCTTTCCATGTTGGACAATCTATTAAACGATACTAGTGCTAAGACTGGGCTGCTTCTTTCTCTCTTTTGCAGCCAGTTGCTTCCTCATGTTGGCTCTATAATACGACTCCTAACCAACTACATTGAGACGTCTACTTTACCAGAGCTAAGGATAAAGGTGTACGCAATTATGAAAGTCCTGCTGCTGTCACTGGGGGTTGGTAGGCATTTTAAATTTTCAATAAGTTTGTACTTCTTTTGGCCTTTGTTATGCTAATAACCAGCTGCCTAACTTAGAGGCTGGGTTGTCTCTGTGCATTTCACTAAACGCTCATAAGCTCTGCATATTTAGCTGAGATAGTAAATACTTCCTCTGTCCCATTTTATGTGGCACCCCTTCCTTTTTAGCCCGTCCCAAAAAGAATGTCACTGACTAGTTCTCCGAGCTGCTGTGCATTTAGTGGATTTGTGATTTTGATAGTGGTTGTGATTGATTATAAGTCTGTCACTGACTGCAACAATTTTAATTTGCAGGGATATCCACACACCTCACCGATGTGATTGTTAGCAATTCATTGATGGATTTAGATGAGAGAGGCACATCTTTTGTTGCACAACAGAAGATACATCCAGAGACTACAACAAAGAATTCCCACAAGAAGAGGAAGCATGCAAGTACAAGTAGTTCGCTTGAGGAGCAGCCTGATAAAGATGTTTTTGAAGTGGAAATGTCCCCAAACATGGCTTCATTATCTGTTAAGATAGCTGCACTAGAGGCATTGGAAGCCCTTCTTGCTGTGGTATGCTTAATGTTTCTCTCACTTGGGACTACTTTTGATAAAATGTGGTTTTTAAGAGAAGAAATTTTTATATAAAAAATAATTTTTCAAAGAGTTGCAAGTTATTTTGAAATAGCATGAGAGTCAAGTTAGAAGATAAGGCTGACTTTTTGATGAATTCATACTTTAATATCATAAAAGCAGGGTCTAAGTTGGAAGTAGAATATCATATAAGAAAAAGTATTGAAAAGTGTAAAAAAAGAAGTTTAATGTTAGAAAAAGCTGACATTATATCGGACAAATCAAAAACGAAAGCAGGCAGGCAAAAAGGGGAGTGACAGGACATTTCTAATGCCTGGTAATCATTTTTTTAAAAAAGAAATTCAACAGTTATTAGAGAGAATATAGGCATTCCCTAAAATGCGCACACATAAAGAATTTCTAATGCATGTCCTTTTGTATACTTGTTAAAGCTTGGCTCTCCACCGGCTTTCATACCTGGGTGCTTTAGAAGTTGGCAAATTAATGTGAATCAGATTTGTGGTTAGAGAAAAGATATTTTCTAGCTATTATGTTGTGAAAGTGCCTCTTCCTTGCTCTCGGGGAAGATTTTAGCCTAGGGTCGCCTAATTCTTGGGATAACAATTTATGTTTATTGGTGAATGGGCTGATAGTCAAAGTATAGTCTGCAACTTTGTTTTACGACTGCTGGAGTAAGGTCCTTTCTTTGTCATTATATTTCTAATAGCCTATGAAATTGTTTTTCTTTTAACCTCGCCTGCTTGTCCTTATCCTTAATCCATGTACTAATTATACTTCCGGATAATTAAATAATATTTTAGGATATAGTGAAATATATGAAGAGTTCATACACGTTATATGATGCTATGGTGCCTAATTTATGAGTTTAGGTTGTGCACAAAGTAATACATAGAAAATTTGGAATATTTTGTGATCCATGTAATAATTCCTACTCCCCCCCCCCCCCTCCCACACACACACACAAAAAAAAATGTATTCTATATTATCCACCTTTCTCTTTTGTACCTATCTCCAAAAGTTGTTCTTGATGGCAAGTATCTTATCTTTGTGATTTTAAGGGTGGTTCTAGGAGATCCGAAAGTTGGCGAGTAAATGTTGATCACCTTCTTTTGGATGTTACCAGAAATGCTTCTAAAGGAGGGTGGGCCAAGGATGGCAGAGGCAGTTTGGTTTCTGACTCACCAACCAGTATTTGGCGAGACTATCAAATTGCAGCTTTACGAGCACTTCTGGCTTCTCTCCTCTCTCCTGGCCGTACTCGCCCACCCCACCTATCTCAGGGGCTTGAACTTTTTCGCAGAGGTAAGGATGCAATTTTGTTGAGGTGATTGTACAGATTTTTCTTAGAAAAAGCTAGAAATCTTCTATGCCATACCGGGCATGGCTGAAACAAGTCCTTTAGACAATAGCAAGTAAGAACTGTGCGCATGAAATTATTCTATTAATCAAGCGACTGTGTGCCTGAGCCATTCCTTGTCTGCCTTCTTTTGTGTCATATGCTAAGTGTACTAAAAACTTACTCCGATAAGGTAGAAGTGAATATTCTAGAGATTGAAATATAAACTAGTAGATATAAAGACATGGTAGAGCGGAAGATCTGTTGAAATTTTAATGTCATAACAATTTGTCAGTTGCATAGCTGTGAGAACTGCAACTTTTAAATGTTTGTCCTAGCAGTTGCTCTCGAAATGATTGAGGTAGTGGCTAGAGAGTGAGTGATGCTTTCTATTTAAAATCGTATTATGCTACTAATGCTTTCAAAGAACATTTACATCTAAGGATGATGTTGCTGTTCGCACCTTGTACTTCCCTTGCCCCTAGTTTAGCGTCCTTCCAATTTTTTGCAATCTGCTTAAATGGATAACCTGTTGCTAATTTGGTGTTGGCAGGGACTCGAGAAATCGGAACTAAAGTTGCTGAATGTTGTGCACATGCTATTTTGGCATTGGAAGTGCTTATACATCCCCGAGCTCTTCCATTGTTAGATCTCGAGTCCACTGACAACAATTACGAAGTTGGAAATAAGTGGTTTTCAGGGAATGTACACATCAGTAACCATGCAGCAAATAACACATTCCACATTGGCACATCCAGAAAGGCCCCTGACGAGCCAGACTCTTGTAATGATGACCTTTACGCACATTGGATGCGAAACGGTGAAGATTTGGATATTGTGGCAGCTGATCCTGGAAAAGATACAGATACAAGTAATCAACCCCCAGAAACATTGAGAGATCCATCATCAGAAAAGCTTCCATCTTTTGATACTACTGCAGTAAAAGTTTCTGAAAGCAGTAAATTGGAGCTAGTAGCACCTATTACTGCTGCTAAGAAAAGTCCCATGGACAGGGATGAGATCATGGTTGAATCACAACTATCTCTAAAAACAATAAAACATTCTGAAGATCTCCTACCATCTAAGAGTAATGTGGTATCTCTAGGATCAGAAAATATCGCGGACGATGCATCAATAAAGGAGGTGGTAGAAGCTAGCGATGCTGGATTTGCTTCGCCTCTGATGATGACTTTAGACAGAGGTAAAGAGTTGATGCATGAATCTGATAACGAGTCCATGGAGTCAATTCCTGATATTGTTGATGTTGAGCCCGATTCTGATTAAACAGCGAACAGCCTATGTAGTGGTCCATATTATATTTATTATCTCTCATATTGGGTGGAAAATTGTATTTGCCTGCTAAAACCATCATCAGTCACCTGGCTTTTTCTCTCAGAGGGAGATTAGGGAAAAGTTGATGTATCATATCAGGTTTTACCACTTCCATTGTCGCGGTTGGGAATTGGAATGTGTTATTTTCTCGATTAATGCATGTTATCCTTGCATACAGGGGTCATGCTAATTTTCTCTGTATCATTCCAATTTAAACCCGAGTGGGGTTAAATTTGTGACTATAAGTCACTAGGTTTTGGATTTTGAATTCATTAGGTAGATTGGGTAGGAGTTTTTCATTCATCATTGTTTCAAAGGTCCTGTGACTCTGTAAGTTGTAATATCCTGCTATTGAGATGAATTCCAATGCAATCCTTGACCAGGATGCCAATTTTGAAAAGAGTGGATAGGGTTTTTAATATGTTTTCTTCATTAAAGGTGTTGAATTTTCTGAATACAAATATATTTTAATGAAATTTTAGGGCAAGCATTTGTTCTTGTGTCTCTCCTACTTATTTTTTAAATTTTATTACTTTTTTGTTGTCTCGATTATTGTATTTTTTTCATTAAAGGTGTTCAATGGACATGTTCGATTTGAGTCGTGGCTTTTTTGAAAATAACCTCTTTACGTTCGTAAGGTAGAGATCATATTGCGTACACATCACCCTCCCACTCTATTGGTGGGAATCAAATACAATGGAAGAAAGATGATCCAAATTTTGTCATAATAAAAGTATTTTAACGTTAGTTTAGCTAATTGAAGCTGTGATTATACCAAGGAATTTGCTAAATCACTCACATAGTTTCTAGGGAGGAGTAAGTATTTCTTTATTCATAATCAAAAGTTTTGGATTTGAACTCTAGATATGAGTCGCCTTTGGTAGGGAGGTGGATCTTTTTATACAAATCAAATTAGTCAAATCTCAAAGTGCATAGAGGTATTTAATCAAAAATCTCGAGTTCGAACCTTAGGTATGAGTTGCCTTTAGCAGAGATCGTTACCCCCAAATGAGACTTCCCTTTACAAATTTGAATTAGTAGAGTTTCAAAATGAAAAATGTATATCGATCACCCGATTTAGAAAAATAAAATAAAATTTGTGAAACAGTCAACTCTGGCCTACTAATATGTGGCACTCCTAATGGCTAAATAAAGTCAATTAAGAAGTGTGATTATTTCAACAAAGTACTAATGAATTAACTGCCTTCGACGGCTCAATTGATTCTTTATTATTAATGGATTTTATATGGCAAAGTCCCATTCAATTGATTAAAGAAAAATAAAATTAAAAAAAGTACTATTTAATAATCCTAATATCATTTTAGCTTTTGAGTTTTGACTGATATTTTCCAGAATTCTAACTAAGATCAATAGTAAATAATAATTGCATGTTTAGATTGAATGAAGAATAAACTTTTTTTAAAGTAAAATCGAACATAATTTTTTTATACATACAATATAATTTTTCGATCAAGAAAGTTCAGATAAATTCCTTTTTCCATAAAAAATATAGAAATTGGAAGGAGTTAATAGCTGTCATAATTTGACCTCAAGAGTGTGACTTTAACAAATATATTGCGACATGTGAGAAAGTTGGTGCAGTGGCATTCGGCCATCCAACAATTACTAAGACCACGTTTGGATGGATTTTTTTTAGTTTATAAATTAGAATTTTTAATTTATGATTTTTTGAATTATTTTTATTATTTTAATTTTTTTATTAAATACTATTAAAAGTGTTTAAAAAATCATTTTAACTTAAAAATATTTACAATAAGTAATTCCTAAGTCCAAGAAAGTGCACTTTGATCTTCAAGATTTATTATTATTTTTTTTTAATTCTTATGAAATACAGGTGTTTTTAATATATATATTCTAGACTATATTTTATTCTGTATTTTGTTTGGTTTCTGCTAGGCCAAATCTCTATCTTGGCTCATTTAAATAATAATAAAACGATAATTTTTTATTAATTAGAAAGCAAAGCTCACAGACCAATGTGTACTGTGTAGCAACAAAATTTGGAACAAATTTTAGATTTCCTCATTTTTCTTATAGTTCTTTTTTTTTTTTTTTTGTTAAATACTATAATTCATTTTTGTTCATTTAATTAGAAAAATACATTTTAGGTGTTATTTAAGTAAGAATTTTGTTAGTTCTTTTTGTATCCAAGGTCCCCCCCCCAAATCCTCACCCACGTAAAAAAACAAAGCTTATGCCAAGAATAAAACACTTTTAATATTTTCAAGGCTCAAGCTTAATATTTAATAATCTTTATGTGTTAATGAGGATATCTAAAAGAAAAAAATCTTACCATGCTTTCTAGATAAAAAAAAATTCTAGAAAATAATATAAACTTATATAAGAAACTAAATCATTTAAAAATTATACGATGTAAATATCAATGTATAAGAAGTGAAACTTTAAATTTTCCAAAAAAAAAAACTTTAAATTAACTTGTGCCCGACAAACATAGAGACCAATCTTGTACGTACTATTTTTTATATTATTAAATAAAATGGGCATCACGACAATCTTCTACGTACTATTGTTGTTTATTAAATTAATATAAGTATTATCTTGGAGACGGAGTAATTTTTTTAAAATAGAAACTAACAGTGCAATTTCATATTTTATCATGATTAATTATAAGATATGAAACTTGAGTTCTACGATAATATCAAAATATAAAATATACTATTAACCTCTCTCATTTCAGTAATTAGTTTTTAGCGTACAATTCTTCGTACGCATCATGCATAAATAGTGATAACAACATAATAATATTTATGAGAAATTTGCAATGTCTAAAGTATAGCCCAAATGAAAAATAAGTGTCTATTCAAAAATGGCTACTTCTATATTTTGTGAAAGCTACTTAGTGTGCATGGATGACTTATAAGATTGCAAACATTAATAACACGTTGTCTGCGTAGCTCATGTACTTGACTAAAAATAAAATCAGTAAGGAAGTCATTCATGGAAATGTGATTTTTTTTTAAACTTCCTCCAAAAAAATTTATATGCACGACATTATCCAAGAATTTAGTTAATTTAAAGAATATAAACTTCCTCCTTTTTTTAAAAAAAAAGAAAAAGAAAAAAATTTGACATAGTGAAAATGTGAATCGTTTCAAGTAAATTATATGTCAAAAGATTCGAAATATCGAGATGATTTTATACTCTAAATTTTTGTGACTATTTAGAGGTGATTTTAAGTTGATTGAGATTGAATAATCGGTGTTACTTCATATATAATCAATGGTCTTTTCATGTATAATTAAACTATATTCAACTTTTTAAGTATATCATAATGTATAGTCAATGCATAACTCATGTGAGTCATGTTTTAATTTACATTGTGTGGTCAGTATATACTTTCTAAAACTTTTGACAAGTTATATTGTATAGTCATGTATACTTATAATTTTAGCTATCTTTTTATATAAATAAAACATAACTATATTTATTATCAACTAATTATTTTATTCTATATATTGGAAACTAGTTCAACTTTTTTTTTTTTCTATTTTTGTTGGACACCCTTGCTAATAATCGTAGCACTCCACATTGAGTCACTTTCTTTACTCCAAAACAAAAAAGAGAATACACACATTTTAATTTTGCCATTGCATATATATATATATCCTTTTAAAACATTTTATTCGAAAGTCGTTATGTAATGTTTCATAATAATATTATTTTAATAAATATAATATTTAAATAAATTATAATATTATTTTTCATTTTATTAATGTCACACATTATCAATTCAAATGATAAAATAAATGACGTAATCATATTAAATCTTTTTTTATCACATCAAATTGATGTTACACAAAATGAGATTTTTCGTTATTACACCCGACGATAAATTTAAATATAGACTATCCAAACAAGGTGCAAGTGATTTGCCAACGAGAAATAAACAATAAACAAACTTCTTTCTCATTCAACAATGGAGGTTGTTGTTCACTCACTACTATATATTAGCAGCCATGCTCCTTCACTTGTAGTATAAATAACTCTACTGAAATACAAATTTAACACCAACCCACATTTCCATTTTTGTAGATCTAAATCCCCAAATTCCATTCTTTGGAATTAACGCCCTCAATTTTTTTTCGCCATGGCTGAACAATCAAAGAAATGGATTCTTATGGTGACTGCTCAAACACCAACAAACATAGCAGTGATTAAATATTGGGGAAAAAGAGATGAAAATCTGATTCTTGCTATTAATGATAGTATTAGTGTTACCCTTGATCCTGCTCATCTTTGTACCACAACCACTGTTGCTGTTAGCCCTTCTTTCCAACAAGATCGCATGTGGTTAAACAAAAAGGTAACTTTTTTAAAAATAAAATAAAATTTCTTAGTTTAATGTGTTTAGAGATTTGATTGGTATTTGTTTGGTTGATTTATGTGATGGGGTAAGGGAAGGGGAAGGGGAAATGGGGAGGGGATTACAAGGTGGGACTCGAACCCTCGCTAACAAAGTAAGAGTTCAGGTAGTTAACAAACTGAGCTATTAAGATTCGCTTGTGTCCCTCAACATTATTAGTTTGTACAATTTTAAAAAAAAGTTGGGGGTAGGTGAGGGTTATAAGGTGGGAATCGAAGCCTCTAAGGTGAATGTTCTTAGTGAACCGACTGAGCTACTAAGATTACCTAGTGTCCCTACTACATTATTGATTGGTACTCTTTTAAAAAATAATTGGGATAGGTGAGGATTATAAGTTGGGGATTCGAATCCTCATTAACAAGGTGTAAGTTCTTAGCTAATTAACTAAGCTACTAAGATAACCTATTGATCTATGTAATAGAAAACTGGTTTGGCAGCTGAAATGTTTAGAAAGTTCTGTTCTTGATGAGTGAAAGGTGGAGGAATAATTTTCTCTGTGTGCTTGATAATAGAATGATGACTATATGTTGTTTTTTTGTAATTAAATGTGGGCTGATTATGTGAATGAAGACTCTTTTTGAAAAGTTTAGTTCTTGACTTTCTCATTTTGTCAGTGTGATTTTACTGAAATGGTTGATATGCATTTGTTCTTGTAATTTTATGTGGGTTGATTTATGAGAAAGAAGGCTGTATTGACAGCTCTGATGTTGGGAAAGTTCAGTTGTTGAAGAGTAAAAATTTCTCATTCTAATTTTTTCGCAAAAAAATTGATGAATATTTGTTCTTGTAATTTTATGTGGGTCTGTATTTAAAACAAAATGTTTTGGCAGCTCAGATGTTGAAAAAGTTCCATTCTTTAAGATTTTTTTAAAATCTGAGTTTGATCCCTATATCTGATTTTATTTGATGTCCATTTGTTCTTGTAATTTTATGTGGCTTGATTTTATGTTAAACAAGGCTTTTGGCATCTCAGATACTTGGGAAATTCAGTTCTTGAAGAGTAAAAATTTCTCATTTTATTAATTTAAATTTATAGAAGTTTATGTGGATTGATTAACTTGAAACATCCTGGAAGCTCAGGTATTGGGAAGACTCGGTTCTTTAAGAGTGTAGTGTTTGTTTAGCTTCTGCTTTCATTTGTTATCTACAAGATCATAGGCCGTTTTGTTATTAAAATATATTAACTGTTCTATGTCGTTTGGCTGTGTATGACTACATGTAGTGGAATCAAGGAGGTACATGAGAAGAAGATGAATCATATGAACTCTTGATACTTTCTGTAATTTTTAGTTTATTTGTTCTTCTTTAGGATGCATTTCTTGTTTAATGATGGATCATGTCTTTGATTATCTTCTCTGGTTTTGCTACAGAAATTGGTTAAAATAGTTGTGCAGGAAATTTATAATTCACATTTGTGCAGTCTTCAAAAGCTGAGCTCATTATATTTCCCCCTTTCCCTCCATTTCGAGCAATGAGAAAGATTTGTATGCTGCAGTTTTTTGTTGCTGAGTCTTGACATTTTTACATTGCTTTTGCTCATTGTGTAGGAAATATCCCTTGATGGAGCCAGATACCAAAATTGTCTAAGAGAAATTCGAGCTCGTGCTAATGATTACGAGGATGAGAAGAAGGGTATCAAGATCAGTAAAAATGATTGGCAGAACTTGCATGTGCATATTGATTCTTACAATAATTTTCCTACTGCTGCTGGTCTGGCTTCCTCAGCTGCTGGTTTTGCCTGCCTCGGTATGATTAACCGTTCTCTTTCTTGTATTCTGAAAGTCGTTCCTTTTTTATTTCATTGATATTCTAATATTAAAGATCTAAGGACATCGGTGAATCTTGAACCTAAGGATGATCAATGAATCCTGAAAAGTAACTGGAGTACTCTTATACAAGAGTTTCAGAAGTTAGTTCTTTTCTGCATGCATTTGCGTAATTCTCATTTAGTATGAGGTGTTTGCAAATTGCACGTGCCTGGAACTGATGCAACGGTGTAATAACCTTATTTAGTCAGTACATGTGCTTGTTCTGTGGTCTATAAAATCCAAATTAACTTTGTTTGTTACTGAGTATATGACACTAGAAATTAATTTCATTGAGGCATTGCTGTGCTCAAATCTGTGATTTGTTTTCAACTAGCAAAGATCAAAGTGAGACATTTGTATTTTTCAGAGCGTTCCAACACTTTGGGTTCTTTTTCCAGCTTGACAGAATGCATGTAGGATAAAACCATTATCTTTTCTGAAGTGTTGCATGTGTCTTTTCTGGGTATTTTTCTATTGGCATGACCTTTGGTTCTATTATCAGTAACATCATATTACTTGGCAAGTAAAATGCCCTTGAAAAAAATAGTTTCATTAGTGGAGAAGTGCAAGTTTTTTTTTAGGTCCATACTCTGTCCATCAAGAATGATCTGTGTTACAGTTTACCTACTCATGTATATAGTGCAGTTTAACCAAGTACCACAAGTCACTTGATGCAAATCACAAATAAATCAAAACTTCTTTATTACATTTTCCTTTTCTTGCACTTATTTTTCAGGAAATTATGTTCTGTAACTTTTATATGAGTGGCCATTTGAAGAATGTACTTGCTGATAAACTAGTGCATTTATCTGTGTGTTTGAGTTTCTTTGGATTCTAATTGATGTTGCCATATTTTAAATATGTTATCTTCTTTGACCCTTGTCTGTAAGGATAATAAACTGTCATTACGAAATTTATGAACTGTGTATTATGTCAGCCCTTCTTAAGAATTCATCATCAGAGTAATTTTGAAAATGCTTTTCTCCGAGTTAATGTTTCTTTCTTGTGGGAATCTCTATTTTATCCATTATTACATTCCTTCTGAAAGTTTTGAGATGAGTACAACTTATGTCTCCGATATGCAGTCTTTTCGCTTGCGAAGTTAATGAATGTGCAAGAGGACAATGGGAGACTTTCTGCCATAGCAAGGTAAATTCATATCAGTCGTGAATATTTCATTAGCTGGTCTTATTTTTCTTTATGTTTTGTCTAGAAGACTAAAGTTAGATCGAGGTAACAGCATATCAAACTGATCCTTCTTGATCTTACTTTCTCTTTTCATCTGCTCATTCAATAGCTATGAAAAATAAGAAAATGACACGCTTCACTTATTCCCACACAGGCAAGGTTCAGGAAGTGCTTGTCGAAGCTTGTTTGGAGGATTTGTCAAGTGGGTCATGGGAAAGGTATGTCGAGCTCGTACATTCTTGTGTTGTAGCTTGTCTCAACATACTCTCTATCTTTTCAGTGTGGTCTAATTCCTTTTGTGATGTGTGAAGGAGGAAGATGGTAGCGATAGCATTGCTGTTCCACTCGTAGACGAGAAACACTGGGATGAGCTTGTTATCATCATTGCAGTGGTATGTACTTCCCATCCAGATGTGATTGCTATTCACTTTTTCTGGAAAGCTTGTCTATTCATGTCATTGTTAGGCATTGAGAAGGAAGAAAGAATCTGTGTTTATGTCTGTTTCTCCTATCCAGATTTGAGAATCTGTCTTCATGTTATTCTACTACTTGTCCCATCTAGTTCTTTCTCCAATCAGGATACTTGTCATTGCATTACTTTTGTGCATCAGTGGTTTTCGGTAATAATAATAATAAGTGGAACAGAAACCAAATCTATCCCATTGGAACTGCAGTCCTTCAGACTTAAAGGAGAACATTTTTCTGGGAATAAGGTTGTAGAGAAGAACTTGGTTTCTGTTTCATTCTTATACTGAGGCCCTCATTCAAGTTTTAGATCTTGGGGAACCCCTTTTTCTAGAAATCCAAGTTTCTTCGAGTCATACTGCTATGCTGGGAAGTTGGAAGAGAAAAAGAGTATTCAGCTTTCGTTTCATGCTAACTAATTCCTTGACTTTAAAAATGCCACTTATTTGTGTTCATTTATTTGTTCTGCATATCTTAGTTCTTTCTTTTCGAATGGTTATTTATTGCTACTGCTTCCTAGATCCCCAATGGCAACTTTAAGCTACTTTCAGTAACTCATAATTCTTGACTATGAATCAATGAAGTTTAGTCAAGTAGATTACGCAAATGTTGATCACCGGATCAGTTTTTTGGGTGTATTTTCTGTTTTCAACTCCTTAAATAAACAGGATTCTAAACTTTACTTGCATCATCTTCTTAAATAAGATGCCTGCGTAAATGATCATGCTATCAGTTTGATTACGACACTAATTTATCAACTTGTGCCTCCTGATTTTTTTCTGTTTAATTCTTTTATTATGTGCTGTACTTCAGGTTAGCTCACGGCAGAAGGAAAAAAGTAGCACCTCAGGAATGCGCGAGACTGTTGTAACCAGTGCACTTATAGAACACAGAGCAAAGGTATTGTCTTTGTTTTCTCTACACTAGGATTTTGTAGTTCTGACACATATTCAATCAATATTCTCGAAAATCTTCAGCTTATTTTCATTAGCTCTGTTAATTTAACCTCTGCTCAATTGGTAAACATTGTATCAGAAGTTTTGACTTATCATTTTGCATTGCATTTTCAGGAAGTAGTACCAAAACGCATTATTCAGATGGAAGAAGCTATACAAAATCGCGATTTTCCAACTTTTGCTCAACTGACTTGTTCTGACAGCAATCAATTTCATGCAGTCTGCATGGACACTAGCCCTCCTATATTCTACATGAATAACACATCTCATAGGCAAGTTGTCTTAACTTCAGGCTGTATCTTGAGTTGTGTTGTAACATAGATAAGTTCTGAACTTGATTATCTCTTATACTGAAAGTGGGAGAAACAAGAAAGTCTTGACGGTGTGTTAACTTTTCAGGGTAATTAGCTGTGTCGAGAAATGGAACCGTGCAGAAGGAACTCCACAGGTTTGAAACGTTATCCTTCTATTGTCCTAATAGATAATTGCATGATATGGTTCTTCTTCTTTTTACTAAAGTAATAAAACGGGTCATCAAGATTTTCAACCTTTTGAAATATCGAAGTTCTGCAGGTTAAATTGGTCTCTCAAATTTGTACTTGACCCAAAATAGTGGACACAAGCTATTTTAAACAGAACAATGATTATGCCTTTTCGGGAAATCTGCTTTTATAGTTGTAATGGGCAGTGAGTGCTTCCTTCATGACATACCCCTCTCCCATAAACTTCATGCACCTTTTGTGAACTTCGCGATGCACCCAAACATTGAAATTTTTCCTTCTTGAGCTGGTTTTGACGGTAATGACATGACATCAACTGCACCAGTATCTTGACACTATAACAAGCAACTTTCAGACTTATTTCATACCTTTTTGAACACTATAATTAGCCTTGTTGCTGATGAATGTCTCAGTTTACATTTTGCTTCTTATGATCTGCTGTTGCAAGTTTGACTTCAAAAGTAGGTGAAATGTAGCGTGAACAAATGCATATTCCATTTTTACTAAACATTAGAATATTTCCAGGTTGCATACACCTTCGATGCTGGGCCAAATGCTGTTCTGATTGCACGTAACAGAAAGGCTGCCGCACTTATGCTTCAGAGGCTTCTTTTCCACTTCCCTCCAAATTCAGATACTGATCTAGACAGGTACGTCTTTCATATAAAAGATTCAAAGTTCTAATATAACTATGCAGGAAGTCATGTTCGAGAAAATGTTTTCTGGAAAGTGACTTATTCTGTAGGAAGTATACTCCGAGAAAATGTTTTCTGGTCTTTGGTTTGGGGTTGGTAAATATTTTTTATTATTAACACACAGATAATGTCTTGACAATTTTTTGAGTAGTAAAGATTGATTATGTATCAAGTGCTAGTATAAGCGGTGATATGAAGTTAAGAGTTGATATAATTGTGAAGGGAAATGATTTCCGTCCAAAAGTGAGGATGGTCATGTTCCTTTCAGATGCAAAATATTTTTCTTAAGAATTATTTTCTGGAACCAAACACCAGCTTTTATGGAAAATATTTTCTTCCATACAAACACACCCCGCCATGATATGAATTCTGGACCTTGTGCTATTAACATGCAACCATCGACCAACTTCACTGCTCCTTATTGTTCTTTTTCCTTTCTCTCCAGCTATGTCATAGGCGATAAATCAATTCTGAAGGATGCTGGGATTCAGGATTTAAACGACGTGGAAGCATTACCTCCTCCACCTGAAATTAAGGACAAGGTTCCAGCTCAGAAATGCAAAGGTGAAATAAGCTACTTCATCTGCACAAGACCTGGCAGAGGTCCAGTTTTGCTACCTGACGAAAGTCAGGCTCTCCTCTGCCTTGAAACTGGTTTGCCCAAGTAAAATAGCAAAAGTTTATTTGTGCTAATGTTTAAGTAATCGACACAACTCCACGAGATCCAAGTATTGCTGCCTCTTTGCCTCAAGAGATGGGGCTACCATTTTAAACTGGTTTTTTTATGTTTGGATAAAATTTGAACTCAAAGCTTTTGCTTGTAGCTTAGCTTAGTTGTGTACTCTCATCTTTGAGCAATGCAATAAAAGTCCTCAAAATTTCCTTTTTTTTTTTTTATAAATGTCAAAAGATCTTTTAAATTCAGCAAGTGTGGAGAATTCAAATGATCTGTTGCTTGCTGTCTGTGTAGTAGCAATCCTTACTGAATGTTGTCTGTTTTCTTTCTTGAGTAGTGTTAATATTATATCTACTTTTATTGAAAGTGTATTTACTATTTACTAGTATAATTTATTGAGTTACATATATCCTATTGTACTTGTTTAAACCAAAACAAGAAAAAAAGGATAGATGAGCGGACCCATAATCCACCATGTTTCGATTCTATTTCTCAATTATGAAAAAAAAAAACTGAAAATTTTGTATTTTGATGTTTTTTCCGCTAAGGTGTGTCTCGTATGAGGAAAATGTTTTCTTGAAAAATATTTAATTTTTTTTTTTTTTTTTTTTTTTTTGTGTTCTACTTCTGTCAAATTTCTGTCATAATTCAAGACTTCTAAACAAACTGTGTTGCAATCAAACTACATCTCCTTGTATGGTCACTTGAGAGTTGAGACAAACGCCAAAAGCAATTTTAAAAAATTGTGAATATTTTTAACAATTACAAGATGGACATAATTCTTACAATAATATTGGAATGTGTAGTTGGGAATCAAAAAAGAACAATTTAGAAAGATTTTTCTCACAAGGAATTTTCATCTTTCCTCTTTAAGAATGCACTATTTGTTCTTTCTCTCCTGTCAAAAATGTCTTCCAGATAACCTCCTTCATGGCTGGATCATGCATAACTAGATGTCCAACATTGGGTATTTCATGGTAGTTTATCCATGGAAGCCTTTCTATGACATAACGCTGTAGTATAACAGGTACAACCCAGTCTTCGTCACCATGCCACAAGTGGACCGAACCATTTGGGAAAAGGTTCTTAAGATCCATAGGATCAAAATCCCATTTCCCGAAACCCACCATCATGTCACGGTGAAGGGACTCGAATACTCCTTGCTTTACAGCATATTCCTACAGATGAAAGAAACAGAAACTTTTGAGCCAACAATGCCTTATCACATAAGCAATAACATATGAACGTAATTCTTAGTTGTGTGTTACTTTTAGTAATCAATTCCACAATAACACTTTTAACTTCTCGGCCTGTATTGTTCGTCTCCCTAGTAGCAACGTACTTTTCACTTCCACACGAAAAAGTTCTTTCTCAGGAGCATAACAAACAATCCAAGACAATATTACTTAATACCACAGATCATAGGCAACAACATACTGAGTGGGGTCTAGGAAAGGTAGATTGTACGCAGACCTAACCCTTACCTCAGAGAGGTAGAAATGTTGTTTCCTATAGACCCTCATCTCAAGGAAAAACAGTCCAAAGTAGTACTGAAAAAGAAGTAACAGACAACAATACAACACACTGCTAGTGGTCATAGGCAAACAAATATAAAATTATAACTTGTATGGTTTTTTAACCCCTAGTGGTCATTCTAACCATAATTATATGGGACCTGGTATAACTCAACCTCAAAGGCTAGCTCATGAGGGGAGATTTGTCCAAGTCCATATAAGGAGACCAATTTTTCATCCTTCTATCGATGTAGGCAGAGGCGAATCCAGGATTTCAAGAAAACGGGTGCACCATTGCTTTAAAGATAAGCCATCTTGAGAACGGGTTCAACAAGTTTTAATTTAATATATTCTTTAATAATTATAGAAGTAATATATCGAGTTTAGTCGGATGACCCAAAATTTATACCTAAATTCGCCACTGGATGTAGGACTTCTTAAAACACCCGCAAACCTCAACCGGAGCGTGAACACTTATAGATGGGGGCGCAACATTGGTGAACAACAACAACAGGAGCGTGAACACTTATAGATTGTCTAGAGCGTGAACACTTATAGATGGGGATGCAACAACTGGAGCGTGAACACTTATATGTGGGGGCCAAACATCGATGAACAATAAATTAGGATGGGTCTGACTTTGATACCATGAAAAGATATGGCATCTGGGCCTAACTCAATCCCAAAAGATAACTCATGAGATGAGGATTGTCCAAGTCCATATAAAGAGACCACCCGTCTGTTCCCCAACCAATGTGGGACTTTTAATTCTAACACTCCCCTTCACACCCAGGCCTAACTAGAGCGTGGATCAGGAGCCCATATGGGGATGAACTTGGCTCTGATAGCATGTAAAGATATAGCACCTGGGCCTAACTCAACCTCAAAGGCTAGCTCACGGGGGAAAGTTTTTCCTAATCCATATGAGGAGACCAATTTCCATCCCTCTACCGATGTGGGTCTTCTTAACAGTTGAAGAATGACAAAAGTCCCACATTGGTGGTTAATGAGATTGGTAAACTCCTTATATGGACTTGGCAATCCTCCCTTCATGAGCTAGCTTTTAGGGCATGAGTTAGGCCTAAAACCTAATTTAACATGGTATGAGAGCAGGGCCCATCTCACTCAATGTTGGGCCCCAAAAATAAAATATTGTTCACGCACAAGATGCTAAACACCAGGCGTGAGGTGGGGTATTGAAGAATGACAAAAGTATCACGTTGGTGGTTGATGAGATGGGTAGACTCCTTAACCAATTACAAATTCTCCCAGCAAATTTATTACAAGGATCAAACACATGGAAAGGATCATGAAGTGACAGTAATATAACAGTAAACTGCCAAATTCAGGTAGGAAACCGATTACCTTTAGTTTTTGCATTTCGTTTGCATGCTTAGCAGATCTGGAAACAACTTCTAAATCTGGGGGAGACATTTTGGGTTTTCCAGATAAAACACTATTGTACGGGAACCACTTCTGAGTGTTCCACCAGTAGACTAGCCAAGGCGCATAATGTGCAACTCGAAGTGCCCATTGGTCCTGTGAGAGCTGTAGATTGTATCCTTCTGTGGATAAATTAGCAGGAAAGCTAGGCCACCAGTAATTGACAACGGGGGCAACTAGAGCTGCTCCAGCTAACCTATTACAACCAAAAGAAGATGTAACAAACAATCAAAAACAGATAATACAGGAATACTAGAAGTCTTGCTGCTGTCGTTGAGAATAGCAATGACCAAAAGAAAGCAGTATATGAATCGCTCAGAGGGACTTTGATTTGATCAAGTTGTGTAATATCGAGGGCATGACCCTAGATAGTAAGATATGGAGGATGAGGATTAGGAAAGAAGGTTAGTAAGTAGTCGAGTATTGTCTAGTTTCCCTATCTATATTATTTATTACTCTCCTACTATCTTATTCTTCGATTCTAGTGTTACTTGTTGTTTCCTTTGCTTCAGTTACCGTACATTTTGTTGTTGCTACTTGTTCTATTTTAATTGTTTTTAGCATGGCTTTTTCGCTATTGTATTTGTTCTACTTATTTTTTGATTTTGCTTTACTTGAGCCGAGGGTCTATCGGAAACAACCTTTTTACCTACATAAGGTAGGGGTAAGGTTGTATACACAGGAGAAACCAAAAAAAAAAGAAGGTTGTTGTTGTTGAGTTGTGTAATACCAACAATCTGCTGTAATGGTAGAACAGTTGATTTCATGTTCGAAATGCTTTGCTATAAATCAAAGCTTCCTCCTTGTCTGTTGATTCTAAGGTCTTTTACATTGTGTCTGATAGGATATGATAATGATGACATGTCAGATGAATGTTAAGGACAAGATCTCATGAAGCGTATCGCTCATGCAAAGTGATTTCCAGACATACCGATTAGGGATGTACTCAAGGCAACCCCAAACTGAATGACCACCCATGGAATACCCCATAACATAAAATTTAGGGCCAAGTCCGAGTTGATCAGCAAGCTCTTCCATATCCAAAGCTGTAGTTTGTATGGTTCGTTTTGGATGTGGATCGCTTTCCCCATAACCAGGTCTATCAAAAGAGACAACATACGCCCCTAATTCTTCAAGTGTTTCCTGAAAGAAACATTCAATAAGCCGTTATAATCTCAGTTCAATTATTCTCAAAAGGATGCAGAAGTACGAGTTTGACAAAGAGTTGATGACACACCAAGGATGCAATAGCTGACTCATATCTGGTAGAACCAAAGCTATGTGCATATACGACCTTATATTTGGCCGTTTCTTTGGGTACACCATGCTCCTTATAAGCCAAATGTCTTCCATCCCTAAGTTTGATTCTAGGTCCGGTAACTGTTGGACCATCAGGAGAGCCACAGATTCTCGGAGGTGGAGGTAGGAGGGCTGGGAATGCCCATGCTAGACCTGAAACCAACAAGACAACTAAAACTTTCCCGAGCATACCTGAACACAACGTAGACACAACTCTTACAATATTATTGGAATATGTAGATGACATAGTGCAACCTAAGATATATATTGATGGCCTAGTTGAGAAAAAAGAACATTTCTAGAAAGATTTTGCCTAGAAGATGGCAAGGAGATGATAATGTATTTGAAAATACACTTAATAATATAAATTTCTTAAACAAGAACCTATAAAGCTGTGATCTTTTCTAGAATCCTGAACCTATAAACTCGAAATCTAGTTCTGTCTTTGCCAAGAGACATTTCATTCTCTCAACCACGCAAAAACTGGCTACATTCCCACTCTAATCCTCCTCCTTCTCCTAATTCTAATACTACGGTACCTCAAGGGTTCATCCAAACCTCCTTCAAAAAAATTGAAGTGTATACATAAGGTCAAGGTATCTTCGTATGTTTGATTTTTCGTATTTTGAAACTCCTTAGTAAAAATCATTGGCTCAATCAATGTAGTTGCATGAATCTTCTATAACCATTCCCCTCAACTCAGTAAATGAAAGAAACTGATCAATTTGATTATTTCTATGCTAAAAGTCAACTTCCTGCAACACCCTCTCCTCTTTTTAACGAAAATCTCCTCCTCTTCATATTTATTTTGATAATCATTATATCTAGGCCAACTTGCGGTCACCTTCACTAATTCCATACTCCATTAGTTCCTTTTATATGTCACCTTTTTAGATTGCACTTGTATTAAGAAATTAAGGAATTTTATCCTTTTATCTTTATTTAATGTTTTCTTAAGTTAACTTTTCAATAAATGATGAATATGCTAGATTTCAAAAATTAAAATGCATTTGGATGACTACTTAAATTTTTGAGTTTATTTTCAAAATCAAATTTTATAAAATGTATGAAGTACTCCAATTAATATTAATTACTTATTAGTTTTCTCAGGTTGATCAAAGTATATATTTTCAAAACTAATTAATTACTCTATCAAGGGTATAATAGGAAGAATGTGATAATTTATGCATTGATTTTATGAAATGACAAGTATTATGGTTTAACTATTTATAGAAAAGGATGACATATAAAAATGAACGGAGAAAGTAGTATACTTGTCACCTCTCTATGAGTAACAACTACCAAATAACTCTATGTACAAAAGTTCATATGAAAAGAAATTAACGGGTGTTTTTGTTTCGGGATTTGAACCAGAGACATCGTGGTTCTCAACCTAATTTATTGACCACTGGGCCACCTTTGGTGTCCTCTTCATAATCTTCTCAAAGGAAATAGCAATAAGAAAAATTTAATTTTGATTTCACTTTCAAGATAAACAATGTATAGATTATAAACCAAACAAGATAACAAATTGGGTGTATTCAAATTGTACAGTAACATACCTTGACTAGAATTGGAATGAAAAAAAATGGAATCTTGAAGATGATTAAATGGCTTTGTTGGGAGAATTTTGAAATGTTGAGCTTTAATGAGGGAGAAGACAGGTGTTTGATTGAATTTGTTAGAAGTATATAAAGATTTTGCAGAGGTCAACAATGGTGGGTGAACTACCCTTTGAATAAATGGAGACAGAGAGGAGAAACCAAATTTGGTATGAAAAGTAGTAGCGTCCATTATCATTCTCATTTTGCTTTATGTTGAACTTTATATTTAAAAGGGAAAAGACATAAATTCCTCAAATTTGCTTCGAAAAATCAGTTACATACTTAAATTATTACAGTGCTCTATTACATACATATACTAAGTTTTTTTCAAGCCCTATAACTAATAAAAAATAGACACATCAGTTTGAAATAAAAGTAAAAATAAATAAATTAAAATCCTTTTACCAACCCTACTAACTCTTCAATACTGCAAATTTATATCTCGATATTTCTATTAGATTTCTTTCTCTTGGTTTCTGGCAAAAAGAATTCAAAACAAATCAATTCTATATGATACATCTAAAAATTGAGATAGCTTAATCCAATCCGGATCCATCCTAAACCAAAGAGTGGGGCCAAGCGTGGAGCACAGCGATACAGTGTTCATACTCGAGTTGCTCAAATCCAGTAGAAATATCAGGAATAGTATGAGCTTGCCTCGGAATGCAGTGAGGGAGCCAGGAGCTATTAAATTATTTCATAACCCAAGAATGATAATTTTGATCTATAATTTGATTTGATTTTTTTTATCGATAAAGTTTTATTAACCAACCTTTGGCAGAGTTTTAACATACTCATATTTTATGGGCACAAATATAGACGCGATTACAACATATATCTGAACTAGTATGACATTTATCATCTACCATAATAACTGTAACATCAGGATTCAACTCTTTCTATTACAACTTTGGCCATAAAGATGTCAACTCCTATCAATTTAGGCATTTAGTATGATTGTTATTTTCTACTTGCCATTAATCTTGCTAATATTGTGAGCATTGTGTTATTAATACTTTTTCTAAAGACATAATACATAAATATGTCACTTAACTTGATTTCAGGTGGAATCTATGTTCTTTAACTTTGAGTGTGCATAAGTAGACACTTAAACTTGTATAAAATTAAATAATTAGACACATGTGTCCTATGTGACATAATACACATAGAACGCCACGTAGGACACAAAATTCATGTAGGACATCACGTCAGACGAATATGTCTATTTGTTCAATTTTATATAAGTTTAAGTGTCTACTTGTACACATCCAAAGTTGGAGGGCATAGATGTCAGCTGAAGCCACGTATATCATATTAAATTGGGATAAGGCACAAGTACCCCCTAAATTATGACTGAAATCTCAGAGACACAACTTAATTTAACGAAGATCTAATTACCCCCCTGAACTCATTTTTTTGTAATTTTATACACCTTTTGTCTTATGTAGCACACTCCGTGACTCCACGCAATTGAGGCACGTGAGAGATATGTGGATGTCATGTAAGCCAAAAATGTGTACAAAATTACAAAAAAAATGGGTTCAGGAGGGTAATAGAACCTTAGTTTAGTTAAGGTGTGTCTCTGGGATTTCGGTCATGGCCTAGGTGATACTTGTACCTTTTCCCTATTAAATTTAGTGAAACTTAATTTTTAAGCGCAAATTACTTAATAATTTTTGGAATGCCCTATTAAATTTCATTTACCACATAGTCCGCTAGTGATATTTAACAAAGAATTTTTTTTATGCATAATCTTAATGGTAATTTGTATCAAACTAATAATAATCAATAATCGATATAGTTATACAGTTAGAAATAATTGTGATTTTAATCTTAAAAGTCTTTAAGAAATAAAGAGGGCAGCAATTCTAAATAATCAATAAAAAAGTATAATTAGGCAATGGACAAGAAAATTACTGTAGCCTTCAAATATGTATAAACCATTTTTTTTTTTTTTGGAATCCCAGGATATAATCCGTAGCTGCTACAACCTCTGCCACAACCTCTATGCTACAGGCTCGACTCAGAAGGTATTGATGGGGGACCGATCCCAAGTCATCCGTGTGGATAACCACTCTCCAAATCAACTGAATCATTTCGAAGGACAATATATCATGTGATTACACAAATAATTTTGGCATAATTTAAAATATGTGTATAAACGAATTCATAATTTAGGATTAATATACCATGTGTGATTACTCTATATGAGATGAATTGCTGTATTTTTTAATTGTGATTACACAAATAATTTTAGCGTATTTTAAAATATATTTAATATTTTATTGTAAAATTTCTAATTATCATGAAGTCAGTGTTCTAAATTGGAATTAAAATTACTTATAAATGTTTTGACTCTCATATTTCAAAGTTCATAACTCCTTTTGGAATTATTCATAATATGTGTCTATTTTGGGTAGCTTAGATAGGATTTTAGAGATCATTTGAATTTTCTTTGATAGAAGATTGTAGTATTTAAAAATTAATTTTATGTATATATAAATACAACAGATGTTAAATTTAATTAGATATTTTTGTCTGATTATAATATTATATTTTGAACGCTCTTAATACTATAAATTTATGGCTCAATATTCTATTCCTGTTAAGTTTCTTTCTCTTGATATCTCTCAAAAAGAATTTAAAACAAGTCATATAAACGTGACACATACAAAAAAAAAATTATTTTGTATTATATATTATAAAAAATTGAAAATTATAATTTTGATCTATCATCTGATCTGATTGTGCTATCGATTAAGTTTTATCAACAACCTTTTGACAAAGTTTCAATCCGGCAATGTTTATCGGGACAAAGCCAGACTCGATTGCAACATATATACATCCATAATGTGATAACATGCATTATTAACATCAGGATTTGTGTGTTCTATTATAGATTTGGCTCGTGTAACCTCAAACTTCAACCAATTCTGGCCACTCATATTGCTTTGTAAGGGCGTTTTGCTGGACTTGTGACCAAATATTGAGAAATGAGCATTATAAAGCTAAGAAGAAAAAAAGTTTTTATTTCCATAGAGCTTTAATTTTTAGGGCCATAAATAATAATTAATGTTCATAACTCATAACATTTTAATGGAGATATGATCCAATATAGTCTGGTCAAGATTTGACATAATAATGGTATATATAAGGACAATATTGGTGTAACAATATTATCTCGATCTAACAGTTATAATGTTCGACATTTAATTTTGATTATTTATGATTTAATTAATTTTCGAGTTTCTTCAATTTTAAATAATTTCAAAATAATTATTAATTAAGATTAAAAATATTTTTTAAAAATATAATTTCAAGGTAATTTTGTCATTTTTTATATTAAAAATATATCTTTATATACTTATGATATATAAATTTATATAGTTATCTTGTAAAAATAAGAGGGCAACAATTCTTCCTTTATGGAGAGAGTCGATGCTTGCTTCAACAAGATATTTTTGTGTCTTTCTTTCATCTCTCTATGTAGAGCCTATGCCAATTAGAACTATAAAAAATTTAATCGAATTCGATAAATTGGAACGGAAAAAATGATATTGATTTATCGATAATAAATTATTGATTTAATAATTTGATAGTGACTTTGATTTTATTTTTGTCGAATTATCAATTTCATAACTATTTAAGATTTTTTTATCAACAGTTAATCGATAATCCGATAATAGTTGAGGATAAACTTATAGATTCATTATATTTTACAACTCAAATTGTGAAAAATGATTCAAAACCAGTTGGTTTCTTTTGTATCAAATATTATGCTTCATCGTGTGATTCCCTCATCCATTTCCTCTACCCTATCCCCAATTTTCATTTTTTTAAAAATGGAAAATTACAACTACTCCCTTTGTTTTGTTTTATTTATCATTTTAACCCTTTTCACGTTCATTAAAAAAGCTATTAAGTTATTTTTATTTAATAACAGTGGATATAGTAAAAATAATAGTGACTTTAGAAATAAAGAAATGAAGAGAGCAACAATTCTAAACAACAACACAAGAAAGTCCCTTACGATAATAAATTACATTAATCATATATGATTATTATTAATTTTAATGTATATATTGTAGGTGTAAAATTTGATTTGATTTCTTTAAGTGATTATATTCTAAATCTCATTAATAAAACTCTTGGCTCCACCTTATGTCTCGATATTCTTGTTAGATTGCTTTTTCTTGATTTCTCTCTAAAAGAATTTAAAACAAATCAAATCTACACAACACATATAAATAAAAATAAAAAGTACTTTTTATTATATATATTATAAAAGTTGAGAATGATAATTTTGATCTATGATATGATATGGTTTTTCTATCGACAGAGTTTTATCAGCCAACTTTTGGCACAGTTGCAACACGACCATGTTTATCGGGGCAAATCCAGACACGATTCATACATACATCCATATAGTGAATGCATCCAGAATCAGGTAAAATAACGCCTGTTACATAAGGATTCGCCTGTTCTATTATAGATTTGGCTCGCTTGACCTCAACTCCTACTAATTCTGGCCATTCGCAATTAGGGCCATCACAGCCACCACCTGAGGCACAAGGAGGATATGGGGTACTTATGACCAAATATTGAGAAATGAGTATTAGAAAGCTAAGAAGAAAAAAAGTTGTTGTGACCTTCATGTTTAAGTTATTGGTGAATGGGGATCTAAAGCTTTGATTTATAGGGCCATAAAACAATAATTAATGTGTGACATTTTAATGGAGATATTATCAAGTATAGTTTGGTCAAGATTGAATTAATGATTGTATATATAAGGAGAATATTGGTATATCAATATTATCTATAACATTTATAATTTTTGACATTTAATTTTGAGTATTCATGATTTAATTAATTTTTGAATTTCTTCACTTTTAAATAATTTAAAAATAATTATCTTATAAGATTAAAAAAAAAAAAAATTAAATTTCAGTTCAAATAATATTGGAGACTTTACTCTAAAATAGTGTTCAAATTATAAATGCATTCTATTTTCTATAAAATCATAAATTAGTTGGCAGAATTAATCTTTATTTTTAAATAATTATTTTATGTCAAATGTATAAAATGCGTTTGTGTTTGTGTAAAGCGAGAGAAAAGTGTATATACAAATACAAATACATATATTTTCGTTCTATACACTTATAATTATATAAATACAGATCTTATTATACAAATTACAATGTATAACTGAATTTATACAAAATTAGACAATTTGTATAAAATTGAATGTATCTAGCGAATTATACAAATCAAAAGCTCTATAGCAAACATAAAATTTGATATAGCTATAACATGCAAACTATAGTTATAACATATAAATATGATTTTTATGTTTGCTATTTGTGAAAGTTGCACAAAAAAATTTAGTTCTATCTTTGAAGAAAGTAACTCAATTTCTTGACAACAATGAAAGGGTTATAATTTCTTAAGAATATACAAGTAATTTGTGGGCTCTTAATATTTTTTTGCTTCTTCTAATTTTTTGTTTCAAAATTTATTTAATTTATTTATCGGGGTAACTAACTTTTGGTAAAGAGTTAAAGAAGCCATCTATATCGGGCAAAGCAAGACACGATCATAACATATGTTACGTTCTATCATGTATTTGGCATGCATGATCTCAATTCCTACCAACTGTGGCCACTCATATCAGGGGTATTCAATTGGACATCTTTCGTCAGATGAAAATATCGTAAAATGATATATAAAGTAATTAAATAGCATATTTTGGACATCCTTAATATAATACGTTATTGTAGCGTAGTGATATTAGATTCTTTGAATAGGTTTAACACACCTTGAATGAATCAGTGCTTGTGTGTTTGAATCTCACTAGCAACAATTTTTCCCTCTTTTTAAAAAAGAGCTTTTGTTGTACAATTTCTGAATTTAATTACATAATTTCTTGGATAAGTTTGTCATTGAATAAATTTGCAATGACTTATTTTTCTTTTATAAATAGAAAGTCAATTCAATTCATTTGAACATTATTTGAAGAGAAATAAAATATATCAATATCCCTTATTTTCTTTGGTTATCTCTCTTGTTATTAAAAGAATCACTAAATATGTACGTAACACGAATGAGAATGTCACTTGTATACAATATGAAAGATTAATACAATATTATAAATTTGTAAAAGGGGAATAAATAGAGAATAAATACAATGTATAAACACCGAATGAAAATGTCACTTGTATATATTATGAAAAATTAATACAATATTTTAAATTTGTAAAAGTGGAATAAATAGAGAATTAATACAATGTATAAACATTCTCTCGGGATAGAATGAAGCAAAGCCAAGAAATAATGAAACAAGTCTCTAAAGGCTGATTATCTTCTTACTTGGTGTTTGATACATTTATTGAATTTTTTAATTAATTCAAATTTGTGTCACACAAGACCGATAAAAGTGGAAAGCACTTTCTAGCAAGATTTTTTTTTTTATTTATACTAAAACTCGAATTCAAGACCTCTGCTAATTTAATTGTTAGATTATCCTTGCTTTCATCTAGTTTCTTGTGTTATCCTCTTAGAGCTTGTTTGACATTGTTATTGGGAGGCCAAAAACACTTATTTTAAGGGGGAAAAAAAACTTTTCTTTTGAAAAATTAGGTGTTTAGGTAATGAGTAAAATAGTTTTTCAATGGAAGCAGAAACAGTTATTGTTGGGAAGAAACTAAAAATTTCTGCTTTTTTTAAAAAAAAATAGCAAATCATTTATTTCAAAACCAAAATATCTCCATCATATAAACATATTTACCAATATATCTCTTATACTTATTTGTTTTTGTTGTGAATTTTTTTTGTAGTAGTGATTTAATTTGTGGAATGATTTTTAAATTTATTTTGTTTGATATTTTTAATTAAATTAAATCATCATGTTAATGCTATATCAATATTTAATTTATTTTTATTCATCTTTGTAAATTTGCATATATACATTTTAATTTAATAACAATAAACATAGAATTAAAGTTTAATAATTTATCTCTATAAGATAATCTTAATATTACAAGTGCATTGATACTTTCCCTTTTTCGTAATTCGAAAATTAAAAGTACTTTCTAAAAAACATTAGTCAAACAGAAAAATCAGTCATAAACTAGCTGAACGTACCTATACAAGTTTCGAAAAGTAGGTCTCAGATGAGACCGATGACTACCTCGTGGTTGCTGGATATACTGGGATTACTGTGTCCATCTGAATTAGTTAATGTATCTGCAGCATAAAATCCAAAATCCACCAGAGTGTTGCGATCGCCTGCAAAACACTTCAGTGATTCTTCATCATCCATATCAGTGGAAGTCGTTCCCTCACTAGTGACGGCATTATCATTGCTTTCATCAACATTAACATCTGTCGTGTCACCTAAAAGAACTTCTAGTGAGAACTTGGAATCACTGTCTTCATTGGCGGTGAACTTCACATCTAAGATAGGAATGTCGAAATCTAGAGCAGAAGGTCTTAGATATTCACAAGCATTTTGCATAACATCCAAGTGAGAAACTTTTGAAGGATCACGTTCTTCAGATTCAGCAGCATTTCCTAGATTATGAGAATTCATCTGTGGCTCATTGGTAGAATCTCTTACATTAGTCTTTGAAACCTTATCATCTTGACCTGAAGGACAAGCAGTGGGATTATCCTGAGATCTGCAGATACTTTCTTGTGCATAAGGATGATCTTTCGAACCAATTAATCCAGAAGTTTCCTTAAGCTGCACATTCTCATGGAGAAATTTCTCTTGCTCTGCATATGTCTCAGAAGCAATAGTTGAACTTGCGTTATCCATGCTCTTGCTTCTGTTTAGATCAACAAAGTCCTGAATTCCAGTGCTTGGAGAAGCTATTTCATTATTTGTATTTCCTTCACTGGCAAGTTCAGGAGCTGGTGCAGAAGAAGCTATGATGAAATTTGCATTCTCAAATTCGTACTCCTCCTCGGTAAAGTCAGGAGCTGCAATTGCAAGAATTTGAGTATACTTTGAAGGTTTGTCATTGTCATTTCCCTCCAAAGTACAGTTGTGAGTGATAACTGAAGCACTTTGGGTAGATTCTGAAAACTCATTCTTCTCATTCACTCCCTCACTAATAGATCCAGAAGCAATAACTTCCAAGGTCCCTTCATCTGGTGGAAGAACGTGGGACGTGGACAGAAATCCAGAAAGTGCTGCAGCTAAAGCATCATCAATAGATAAAACTTGCTTTTGCTTCTCTTGAGAAGAAACCATGACTGATTCAACAATATCATTTTCTTCTTCATCCTCTCCACATGAAAACTCAGGGGCAGAAATCACAAGATTTGGAAGAACATGTGAAGGATTAGAAGAAACAGGCATGTCATCAGAAGGTTCGGACAACTTATTGCAAGGGGGATCCTTTTTCTCCAGCTCCAATATCCCAGAAGAACGATATTCACTTCCATCATTATACAAAGAGCTAGAATTGGACTCACTGCCAGTAAATGAAGGAGCTGTTATTCTATTGCAGGACGCTACTCCAGAAAATTGGGAATTTTTAGCTAGAGTTTCTACTTGCTGCTCCAGTCGTTGAAGTCTCATCTCCATACTATTCATTGGACTAACCATCTTTGCTTCAAATCTCAAGCAAATATTTTCAATTCTGCTCACTCGGTCAAGAAGTTGTTCAATGGCTCCTACAATACGACCTTGTGAAGCATCCTTACTCGTGGTGGAGGTATTGTGGTTCTCTCTGCTTAATTCCTGGTGTATCAGAGGATGGGAATGAGTGGGTTTTGCTACAGGCTTGTCAGTGACATCCAACTGCACTATATGATCAGCACTCATCCTCTTTTCCTGTTCATTTTCTTTACTGGCATCAGCAAAATCAGATGTCCTCACTGCGATTCCCACTTCATTTTCCTTTCTTTGACTATCAGAAACATCTTTCTCCTGCTGCTTCTGGCTGACGCCTGATTTAGATAGTTGCAGAAGGGTGGGAACAAGCATGGCCATAAAAGAACTAGCTTGGTTTTCCATAGGAGCTGCTGGGGTCTCTACCTCATTAGAGTCAATAGGGTCACCAAATATGTAAACTTCGTCGATGCATAGAGAGTCTTTATTTGGAAGTGATAAAAAGCGAATTGAAAGCGACATGCAGGGATCTGCATCACTAATTTCTGCTGTGGCCTCGTATAAATCCTGCAAGATAAGATCTGCAGTCAAGACAATAATACGATATTGTAATTCAAATTGGCTTTTTTCTCCCATTGAGTAGATCAAAAAACTAACAGAATGGGTAAAAACTTTGGCCATTAACATTCTAACAACGCTATATGACAAAAAACATCTACATCAGATGCCCCAAAATCCAACTTAGTTATATTATGACACTTGAAATCTCCAATAGAATCCACTAAGTTTCCAAAAGTTTTCATTACCCCTTCAGACCTTCTTTCTTTGCTTTCTTTATACTAAACAAGGCAAGTACGCAAAAGTCATCATATAGTGCTACCTCAATACTTCTTCGTTCATTCCCTGTTGTGTGCTTTTGCAGGCAGCTTACCCCGTTCCCGTCAGGAACCCTAACCTCTACCCAATCATCTTCCCTTGTGCAATTGGCTTCAGCTGAGACTCTACCTTCTGTTGGCTTTCCTACATAATCCTCCAAATATTGCGGGGTAACTACTTCAATCTCATTAGCTTGGAGAAATTCTCCATCTCGTTCAGCTATGCTACAGCGGACAGTACATAGATACTCATTGTCACTCTGCAGAGTAGGTGCATAGTATATCTCATAAACACGAGCAGTACTCCGAACATAGACCTGCCTGATCTCATGCTTTTGCATAAAGCATACTGCAGTACATAAATTGATAGCGTCAGAATAGAATCAGTGGACAAAAAATGTAGCTTGTTCTTTGGGAAACCACCTCTAGCTAAAGACTATATGCAAACCAGTACAGGAGTAGCTTCTCAAAACTTTAAGCATACAGGTTTAAGTGAAAGGAGACAACCAGAAAAGAACTGCATTTCCCCGTGTAACCCCAAACATATACAACATACAACAACAATAACAACAACAACAACATACCCAGTGAAATCCCATTAAGTGGGGTTTGGGGAGGGTAGAGTACACACAGACCTTACCACTACCTCGCGGAGGTAGAGAGGTTGTTTCTAAAAGACCCTCGACTCAAATGCATAAAACCCAAGTACAAGAAGAAGAAACAATGAAGAAGCATAGCAGTTAATAGGAAAAGCAAAGTAAAGCCTACAAGAAAGAACAATAACATCAGCAAATAGTGTGATAATCGAAACACAATAAACAAGATATGGCAAGAATTACAAGGGTATGACTAGTATTACAAACCAACCTTCGCAAGGCAAGACAACACTCTACCCCTACTAACCTTCTACCCTAATACACAATCTCAACTCCTTCCTATCTAGAGTTATGTCCACAGTAACCCCAAACATATGAAATTCAAAATACCCATTAGAAAATCTTGGATAGCTAGTTCATCACATTAAAATCAGCATCCTGTTTATATAGGGTCAATTTAGAGTCTAGAACACTTCAGTGAAATCAACATACCTAGTGAAATCCCTGGGGTCTGGGGAGTATAGAGTGTACGCAGTCCTTACCACTACCTCTCCAAGGTAAAAAAGTTGTTTCCAAAAGACCCTTTGTTCAAGCAAATCACAGCCGTAATAAAACGAAAAAAGATAAGTGGGGGAGAAACATGACAACTAATAGCAAATATACAAGGAACCGTAACAACAACAACAACAACAAAAAGTGATCACCTAAACACAGTAAACCACAAATAATATCAAAAGCCAAAGACTACATTAATACTACAACCGACACGGCGATCTATACTAACACCTAACCAAATATTATGTTATATCATATGTTCTCACTTCTATATAAAAGCATCTCACTATAGCACCCAAAAAAATATCCAGATAAACAACAATGTTAATAAAGATGTTCTAGTGTTTCTGATCTATCTTTTTTTTTTTTATGATCGTGGTGTCTAGGCCAGCTTTCTCGCAACTCAACTAATTCCACAGAATACCTATCACCTCCGACCAGCAACAGGTACTAGGTAACTTTGTCACCAAGGCTAGGATAGTTGCAAAAGTCACCTAGTGTTTTTTGTCTCCGCTGGGATTGAACCTAAGACATCATGATTCTCAACCACTTCATTGACCACTACGCCACACCCTTGGATACTATTGTTTCCACTCTATCTGTGTCCCTGATTTCAATGGTAGTTTAAAAATACTCTATCTGTGTCCAAGTCAAGTTATGGAATATTATCTCCAATACCGGCATACAAGTTTCTAACCAGACTAACCCAGGCAAAATTGCATAATTATTAATTACAACATATACAAATAAGTACTTGATGATATACTATCGGTAAACAATACAATATTTTTGATTAACTCACTTACACTTGATTTCGCAAGGGGAGGAATCCGGCGAAGGTCGGTGGAGAATAAGAGGTGATATCTGAGTAGATTCAGTATCGATCGGAGAATCGGAGGACTCAAAAGTAATGGAATCTTCAAGAGAGCCACGAGAGATCGTCCAGTTCGTTGATGAGCTCCATGAATCTCCGCCACTGTTGTACTCAGCTTTCGTTTGATCATACTCAATCTCCTGAGTCGAAGTTATCCCCATTGTTGTGTGCGTCTACTTTGCTTCCTCAGCGCCAATCTGGTATTTATTATTCAACCATTGCGTTTTTTGTACGATCCCATTGTTTGTTTGTTTTTTTTTTTTTTTTAATTTCAATTTTGTTGGAGACTTTTATAGTCTTTATTTTATTTTATACCTAGTTTCTCCTAAATATTTTTACTACTACACAAAGGAGTTAAAATTGCCCTTAATTTATTTGATTTTTTATCAAACTTTAAGGGTGTTTCATTGGTTTACTTATCTATTTTCGGTGTTTAATTATAAAAGAAAATTTAGTTCGATTCGATACACAACCTAATCTCGATTCGAGAACTCACTTTGAGATCAAGAGTAAGGTCCAAAATTGGTGTGGGAAGTAGGATCCTAACTAGGCTTAGTTTCGAGGCCAAATTTAAATTTCAATTATTTTAAAAATGACAAATACAATAAAACCTTATAAATTAATAATCTCTCCAAGATAATATTTTCCTCCGGTCCCAATATAGGCCAATGGAAAAAATTACTCATTTCAATAAAATAATATATTTTCAGCTCCTATATAAATTTATGGTCTCATTAATATTATAAATTAATAATTCTACAAAAACATAAATATATCTAAGACAATTTAGTGAAATATGATTCAATTATGTTTTGTATTCTGTTAAAATTTAAATTAAGTTGAAGCTCATCTTTAACTTTTTTTATTGCATCTAAAAGTTTTGGTGTTGTCTTTTCGAACTGCACCATAAAATTGTGATGAGTTCTAGATGCGATAAGTGTTTCCTTAGGCGTAACTAGTTCCATAGTTATTGTATCACTTTCAACTTCATCATCAACATTGCTTTTTCCTATGGTATTCACAATTTCTTCTAAGCTCCGAACCTCTGAACCTGTATCATTTTCACCTAGGTAATCCAACAAATTTTTTATGTCCATGTTATTGCGGTAACCTAGATCATTAATCATGACATCAGGTTTATGAATGATGTTTTCACAAGTGGGTTCATTCAACTTCTCTGAGATTTCATCCCATCCCCTGAATGAATTTTGCAATGTAGAAAATAATTTGCTATTGTCTCTTGCTGAACATTTGTCGTCCAAGTCGGGATTGAAAAATTGATGCATCCAAAACTTTAATCTTTCCTCGATCAGTTTGTCTTCCAAACCAAGAGTACAAAATTGATAGCATCCAAAACATTATTCATTGTACTTTATGTATAACACATTTATTTTTTATGTGAGTTTCATAAACATGATACATAAATTAGTAAAATACAATGATTTTTATATAATCAAAATTAACCTTCATCAGATCTCAAAACACTCTTTAAATTAATAAATATTAATTCATCAATTGAATAATATATCTACAAAATAACAATATTTCTACAGAATAACAATATTTCATTATCCCATCTATATTAATTTAGTGAGATTTTACTGTAATATCTTAAATCAATATGTATATTTTTCTTTGCTAAAGTGGTAAATACGACGAGAATTATTTACATTGTACCTCTAAAATGAGTGCAATTCTTTTATTTGCACTATACCCTTTTGTTTTGCTTATGATTTACCCTTAATCTATTTATTTGTTTGCAAAACTAATTTAGGGTCCTTTTTCTTTAACTTTTCCCCCTTTTTTTCCCCTCCATTTTTGCATCAATTTTCTATGTCAATACTGGAGAAATAAATTTAAATTTGATCTGTTTCACTTTATATCAATATTTTGATCTGTTTTATATTTATTTATTATATATATTCACTTTAGTTATGTATCAAAGATAAGATATACAACAAATATAAAATAAATTTAGACATGGTGTATAATCCTATACATACCTTCATGTTAACTAGTATGTAATTAAGTGAAGGATACTAAGGGGAAAAAATGAAAATCAATTCAAATGTGTATGTAGAAGTCTAAATATAAATTAGATGAAATTCAATAATTTTTGCTAAAAAGTATATTTATTTTAAAATTTTATCAAATATGTTTATGTATTTCTTTAGAATTCAATTATTGGCATTTGAAATAATCGGCCCTTTCAAAATTTGAAATAAAAACATTTTTATTTGACAAACAATTTTACCTTTTTATCCCTCATATTTTTATCTAATTCCAACAATACCCTCAGAGGACAAAACCCCTAAATTTTTCCTCTCTTCCTTCGTCTTCCTTCTTCTCCATCTCTGCACCTCTCTCCGATTTCAGTGGCATTTCGACAGTAACGGTAAGCTCTTTCACCATAATTTTGAAGCATTAGAACCTCACAATCTCTTAATTTCATACATTTTGTGATTTCAGTAGCAGTTGCATATTTGTACATTTTTGCTCATTTACTTATTTGCTTTTGTTTCTGTGCTTTCAATCTCCATATAGACAAATGTCTCGCATTTTTTTTGTTTTTTTGGAATGAGTCGTTGTTTTGAATGAATTGTTGCATAAAAATCAGATGTTCACAGATACTTTTACGGCTGTGTTGTTTTTCTGCTGCTGCTTGTTAAAAGGAAGGTGCGTTTGAGCATTCACCTTATACATATTTGATTGCTTAGCTCACCTCGAGCTAAAGGTGATAAGGTCTAGAACATTTTTTTTTGATCACCATGGTGTCCGATCTAGTTTTTACGCACCTCCCACCAGCAATAGTTACCAAATAACTTTGTCCACCAAGACTAGGACAGATAGGAAGAATCACCTAGTGTTTTTTTGTCTCCATTGAGCTAGAACATCTTTTCTACTAATGTTGTTAGATTCCAAGATATTTTTTGATGACTGTAAAATCTGGTAATATGTGTTATGTCCCTTTTGGTCTCACAATAATCAGACTATGCTTCCAACACATTATACATTGGTTTAGTCCTTTTCCTCAGTTGCTGCAAAATAGTTTCATTTTGTTATCTAACTCGATGTATCCTGCTCCCTGATAGGATTAGCTTTACTGATTACACACAGTTGAGTGTAGTAATTTTGGTCATAATGATTAAGGAAAAGTAAACAGCAGCAGAATTATGATTAAACTGCAGGTTTTATGTTTTTTATGCTATGAGTAGAACTGAATCGATTACTGGTTGTTCCCTTGTAGTTAAAGCGTAAATCTAGGTCCAGGGAAGGTTATTCTGGGCTAGCTTCTTTGTTGAATCCTGTATCTTTGGGTTTTGCTTATGCCAACATCTACTCCTTAAAATAATCACAATATTCTTGTTCCGGTTTCCCACGAAGTTCCTCTAAAAAATTAACACTGTTAACGTTCAACAACTTAATTGTGGTGTGTACGACTAATTATTTCTAATCAGTTCTATGCCCTACCCCAAAAAATTCTGTATATTTGTAATGTGTGAAGGAGAAAAATCACAGTGACTGATGCACTAGATGGAAAAAGTTGGTCTAGTGGTCTTTCCTCTGAATATACTTCTTTTTTTCAACTTTTTCAGTGCCAAACAAATTTGTCAGAGGAAGTGATGCACTAACAGGAAAGAAACTAATCACTTTCTGTCATGTAAAACCATTTATACTTATGCCAGGGTGGCTGATTCTTTGTTAGCTAGTGCAACTTCCCAAAACAGTGACACCACAAACATGGGATTTAAATTGTTAGTGTTATGTAGTATATTATGTGAGTGCTAATTTGAGAAGTTGATTTATAAGAAAATGCCATTACCAGATCAAATTAGTTATACAAGTTTATCTACTTCTATCAAATGCAAATTGTGGTGAGATGGTTGACACTTACTGTGAGTTTTCTCTTATTTCCTTTCAACTTTTTACCAAATGAAATTGGATCAAGTGTCTCTTGGTACTTACTAATTCTAGCAAGCTGACTTTGAGCACTTAGCACTTAAACACTGCTTAAATTCAGCCAATTCAAATGGGCTCTAGGTCTTTTAATGAACACGACACAAGGGGAATTATAGGAAAAGATGAGGGTACTTTATAGTCTAAAAAACCTGCAATCTTTTTCAACTGCCGCATCTGTCCTCTGTACTAACCAGCTGTTACCAGGCAACCTTAGGTAGTTAGCATGTTTTGGTGCTTTAGGCCTTGGTACATCATGAATGGCAAACTGAAAATGCTGATTTAATTCCAAATTGTCCTCGTTATGTTCAACCAATCCCATTTCTGTCCTGTAATTAAACTCATTTATATCGCTGCAAACCTTTTGGTTTTCCCAATGGATTAATTATCTCTTTGTTTTTACATCTGTGAGTTTTCTTGCTTTATCTTTTTGACCTAACGAGGACCCCAAACATCTTCTTGACCCGACTGTGGCTTCTATAGAAGTTGCAATACACAACTATTAATGTTCAAAATGATATATCAAGGATCAAAATTAACTTACCCCTGCACTCTAAGAACTATATAAGCCCTTTTTCTCAAAAAGAAAAAGAAAAGAGAAGAACAGTTATGTGATCTTAGAAAGGAGAAGAAAAAAGAAAAAGAAAATTCTCTTTCCCTTTCTCTAAAAAAATTAGGATGTTAGAGCATATGAAGTACTAACACTTTGTGTTGATCTAATGAAAATTGCAGGGAATTGTGAATCTCTGAATATATTGATTGTGACTTAAGGAGAGGAACAACTGCAACACAGTCACGTTAATCTATCAAATGAACGAACTTTTGAAGAATCCAATATTTGCAACACATGCAGTTGTTGCTGCAGGATCTGCTACATTAGCCACTGCTATCAGTTACCCTCTAGATAGCCTTAAGGTCCTTGTACAGGTGCCGAAATTGCTGATAACCATGAACATTCACTTAAATGTATTATCTTACTCTGAGGGCGGCATCTTTAATGTCTTCTTGTGCTGTGGCTGTATGTTCTGTGGAATGAAATGCAGGTGGGATCAGGTAGCAGTAAACAACTCACTGGTGCTGATGTCCTCAATAGGGTTAGAACTTTGTCAGGAAGTTCAGGTGACTCGATCAGCTATTTTTGTTTTATGGTAACTAAAAGTGATGCTACTCTGCTCTCTCATTTTGCCTCGTGATAAAAGTTATTCGGATGATGTGTCAATTTTTTATTAATGCTTTTATGAGAAAATATATGCATTATAGGTCTAGTAAAAGACTGATGAAAAAACTAATAAAATTTCTCGTATAGACTGCTGTTTATATGGACATCTTTCTTAAATGTTAATGTTCTTTTAATCATTTTATGAACATTGAAGGCTTGTATAGTGGTGTGGGGTGGTTGACACTTGGAAGATCATTGGGTTTGGGAGCTCGCTTTGGCGTTTATGAAATAATAACAGCTTTTTACAAAGGTATGATTTCTTCAGTTTAACTGTTTATTAACCTTTTTGCCAGTTTCCTGACCAGAAAATCCAAACCTAGACCAAACAGGATTTGCATGATTATGTTTGTTTAGACTTTAGATGCTTGTCTTTTAAATGGAAATTCAGGAACATTCACTCCGTTAAAGAAAACATATGGGAAAGGATCACCTGAAATAAGAGATACAGTATTTTAAGAAAGGTCAGTTTGACATCCATTGAAGAAATAGTTCTCCATCTTGAAGCCACTTTACCATATTTCAATACAAAGGGTTTTAATGAATTCCCAATCTCAGTTCGTGTTGGACCATATCTTGAATTGTTTCTGATAGCTTCTCTATGTCAACAAACAAGAGTAAGAAAAACCATTGTTTTTGGAGTTAAACCATTAGTTTCTCTACTGTACGATTAGAATTCTGAAATTTAGAGCCTTTTCTGTCAATAAGATATTCTCATATTTTTGTGTATATATGTTGTGTTATAGTTATAAAACAGAGTTGAACAATATGCCAAATTGAATGAAGAATTGGTCAATTTGGCCATCCATAACTGAACAAGCTCAACTGGGACGACAGTAGAATGTCTTATTCAATGAAACTAGTAATAGCAGTGGAAAGAAGGGGATATTGGAATTATGCACTACCGTATTATACAAATGAATTGAATATTTTTTAGTACACTTGCTTCTTTTCTCATTATTAGAGGTTTGGGTGGTAACATATTGTGTTTGTATCTGTAATCAGATGGTCGAGAAGACAAGTATGTCTATGCCTCTGAGGCTCTGTTAGCAGGAATTGCTTCTGGAGCAGTGGAATCACTTGTAAGTTCTCCATTTGAACTTATTAAACTCCGTGCTCAGGTTACTTCTGCCTCCCGAATTCCCAGCTCCACGTCAGTTGTTGAAAAGGCTGTCGTTTCATCTTTAATGGCAAAGTTGCTACCGGGATATTCCCAGGACATTAGGGTGTTGAACAACACAGTTGGTCTTTTGACCACCCTGCCCACCAAACATCCCAATTTGGTTACTGCCCTGAAAGATTATCCATGGATGATGACAGGGTCTGGTAGACCCCCATCTGTCTCTGATGTTAAGAGGCCATTAGAGATCATATCTTTGGAAGGATGGGGTGCTTTCTGGAGAGGTATGAGAGCTGGACTTGCTCGAGATTGTGTGTTTGGTGGTATATTCTTTTCAACGTGGCAAATCCTACATCAAGCAATGCTTGAATGGAAAGCAGTTGGGATGAATCCCCCACCTAGGTATGCTTCAATTCTTATGTTAACTTGTTTAAAATGTTTGTTCTAGTCTTGGTTTTCAATTCTAGCATTTGGATGTTTTCTTGACATGTTCCTTGGAGAAGCATTGCAAAATATTTCTAAAAATAAGTTATTTGGAAAAGAGTTCATTTTTGGATGACTATATTTTCCCAGAAATGGTTTGGATGAGATGTTGTGACCATTACTTTATGAAAGTTTCAATCAAACCTCACATTAAGAAATCTACCCCCATATTATATTTTTTGAAGAATATCCTTAAATCAAGGTGCATTAGACTAACAAGGTTTTTGCACCATATTAAATATAAGGCAAAAGTTAAAAAATAATAATTTGCACCATATTACATATAAGGCATAAGTTAAAAAAAAAAAGTTTATTATTTTAAAAGGCTACCCCCACAACTCTTGTTTTTGGGGATAACAGTAGTTTCAGCTTGTGTGTACCTCAATTATTCTACCAGGTACCAACTGAAACTAGATAACTCTGCCTAGCAACACTTAGACAGGAAGAGAAGCACTTAACTTCTTTTTTTTTTTTTTTTTTTTTTTTTTTTTTTTTTATGAAGAGGGTTTTTCTGAATTTTCATGGTATTAGGCCTCTTTATCGACTCTGCTAAGATATTTTGGGTTTATGTCAGACATGAAATGGTGAATAAAGAATGTAACAATTATCTTTCAGGCTTGCTGCTTTAACTTAATTAGATTAGCATTCTGTTGTTTTCAACTTGAGTTATGCTTGACAAATGGGTTCTCCCCTAGAATAAAATTTCTATATACCAAGCGTCTATTTTGTCACTTCATTTTCCAAGATAAAAATTGTCCTATTCAGTTTTAAATAACTTTATCCTTCTTAACCATTACCTTGTTATCATTCAGATTTGATGAAGAAGTTGGTCCATTGTCTCCTTTAGCTGTTAGTCTTGCAGCTGGATTCTCTGGTTCACTTGCTGCTGCTGCTTCTCATTGTTTTGATACTGCCAAATCTCGTTCACAATGCATTGTGCTGCCCAAGGTATGTTGTCTTACCAGGGATTCAAATCTGTACTTCATTCCCTGTTTGATGTTTTTTCTACATGAATATCCACCGAGATACCTTAATGCTCAAAGAAATTTTGGGTGGTCAATTCATGTAGTGAAACTGTGAAATATGGTACAAGTATTTGGGAGCTTATTAGTTACAGTTACAACACATATTTGTTAAGCTCATAAAATCTGTGAGTATTGGACTTATCGACCTTAGTTGGAACTGATCAATACCATTGGGTTTGGGGGTTTGCTATATGAATCCCTTTTACCTGTTTCGCTCTTATGAAGCCTGAAGTAATCTGTATTTAGTGGGTGTATAGCTTTGCTCAAGTGCTGCTGGTCTGACAGGATCTGTGCAGGTATTCATTAGTTGATGTCAAACGTTTTTGTTCATAAGTGAATGGTTCAACTACTTTTGACCTGTTGTCCTCAGATTTTCCAACGTCTTAGATGCATAAAAAATGGGATTCTTGGTTGTTATTGTGATACTACGTAGAAACATTTGTGGTACTCTCTTTTCCCCGGGCCTTGTGGATTATCCTCTTTCCTTAACACTCCTTATGTGCAGTTTGTATCCATGGAGAGGAGGTTTCTCAAATTTCAACTGCCCGGGAAGAGATTTGAGAGATGGACCGGGATTCATCCTGCAGATAGAAATATCTTATATCGTGGCTTGGGATTGCGGATGGCACGGAGCGGAATTGCATCCTTTGTGTTTGTAGGTGGTTATCTTTTTGCAATTGACAGACTGCTCCCTAAGTGAAGGTAACATGATCGCGGAGGCATTGAGGAACTAAGAAAATTGAAATACGATTAGAAAGAAACATTTTTTTTGTCTCTAGAACAAGCTTGGAGACGACTATCACGCATTAATGTTTGGTTAAACGTTTGGCTTCGTTTTTGGCAGTCACTATTTAGATATTTTGTACAATTTGGCTGTTAAAGATGTGAATAACTAGTAATAAACCGAAGCGTTGCTTCTCATATGATTTCAACAATGTAGACGATTTATAGCAACATTTTGTAGTTTTACGATAGTGTTGGCTCAGATACTTTGAATTTTGATCTAGGGATTAGGGTGTGCATCAATTCTGTTTTTAAATGTGTTAAATCAATAACCAAACTAATAAGATATTTTTTATCGGTTATTTGAAAATGAAAATATTCTTGTATGACTTCTCCAACAATTTGACGCAAGACAATGTAACTTTACAAATGATCATTAAATTGAAACAATACAAGTGTAACACAAAAAACAATTAAGAGGAATATGTAAGATCTTAACTCAAAAGCTACATTCGACTGAACAAAGTAGACTCAATGTGACAGTGAAGCTGGTTTGTATTTTCAGAACAAATATTTGCACTTTGAAGCCAAGACTAAGATAGAAAACTGTGTGGCCAAAGTCAAATTAATGCACAACAAAACGTTTTGGCTCTAGATTTGGGCAGGGGCCGCGCGAACGCAGGCCCCCACAGCAACAAATTATGACGTAGGCTCGACCACTTGGGCCGACCTTAGGCAGGCACCCCTCCAAAGTGCAATGGAGGTCACAAGCCTAGGCCATGGGTCTTATTGATCGCCCATTGACCCCGTCCAGGTAAGTATGTTGCTCAGTTTGCTCAGCCCATTATTAATACTACTGTTTTTGCTCCAATTTTCTCTTAGATGCCAATGTGGGAGAATTACTCAAAATACATACAAGAAGCATCAAAATCAAGTTCAGAAACAGCAGCTATCTGGACACAACTGTTGAAATAAATTTATCCCTATGCCTTAGCTCAAACATACATCCAGAAACTCGAAATAAACATCTATATGAACTGCAGTAATAATCAGAACTTTTTTAAAAACCAAGAGAGAAAAGAACTTTAGGAACAAGTTAGAATAGGGCCACCAGCATCAGCATGTTCTTGAGCAAACCATAATTCATAACGACTTTTTCAATTTCATTAGGTTATTCCCACACCAAACAAAATGAAACTTAGGATATCAAGAAATTGAATGGAAGTTGCCTTTGTTGTCAATTACCTAAGTTGTTAAAAAAGTACTTCTACTTGCACGGTTTGGACTGCAATGTCATGGCATTGTAGATTTGTACGAGATATATGTGTTGTAATGTCATGGCACAATTTCAAATTGTTAGAACATGATCCTAAATTGGAAGATATAGGAGTTGAAGATTATGATAGAAAGTTAATAAGTAGTTAAGTATGGTTTGCCAGTTTGGTGGAAGAGGCAGAGACTAGCCTTCACATAGCTTCTTTTTCTTCGATGCTTTTTTGCTATCTATTGCTCTGTAGCTTAATAATTTGATGTGATTTCTTTTTCTTCCTGCAATCTTTTGCCCGAATAACTTCACTTTCTGAGCCGAGGATCTATCGAAAACAACCTCTCTACCCCACAAAGGTAGGAGTAAAGTCTATGTACATCTTACCCTTCCCAAACCCCACTTGTGCCACTAGTGGGATTACACTAGGTACGTTGTTGTTGTTATATGTGCTGTGATTTACATATATGATTCACATAGTTGTATGTGAAATATGTGTTAGGATGTATGGACTATTCTATGGACTTGTGTTCCTGTTGTTATTAGTGAGAATGTTGGTATGAAATTATGTTCAGAAAATAACTACCAGGGCATTTCAACAGTTCTTCGCGCAATCAATCTGGCATATGAATATGCCACAAAAATCACTATCACATGAGAACAGAGAGTCGCGTATAGACAACAAACAAGCTAAAGGACATTGAGGAAAGTTTCTGATGCACAGGCCACATAATGAAAAAGAACAATGACAGAATGAACATCAAAAGACATTACTCCATTAACAGCAAAATCTGCTTGAACCACATACAATTGCAGAAAATTGCTACAGTACAGTTTGCTCCAGTCTCTTGGTAAACTCATATTTTTGCTCAAACAAAAACTATTCCTGTAGCAAATAAAGGAAAAATAACGGCAGAAGGAGAGTTTGAAAGCTGAAATCAATGATAACTCCTTTCCGCAAAATAAGCTCAAAATAAAACAAAAGGTCAGCAGATGATCGTCTGTATAGATTCCCATGAATGCCATTCAACCTAAAACTCAGTTCTTGTAAAAAAGCAGAGAGTGAGAGAGGTATCATTCAACAGATCCTTTACTTCATCACAAAAACAAATTCCGACAAACAGATACTTTACTTTAGCATAACCTTTTCGCAAAATCAGGTAAAAAATAAATGAGCAAGTAGGTTGCTAGATAAAATAAGGTGAAAACAGCATGTCCAGTAAACTGCATAGATGCCAAAACACATTTTTAACACCATACAGCTTACAATATCACTCACATGTTGACACTTCTGTAGACAAAATTGATGGGTGAAAGTAAGCCTTACATACTGTACAAGAGATGGTCTCCGTGCCTATGTAAATGCACAAACGTATACTTTATGGATCTTATGTGAACAAGTAATTATTCAATCAGAAGTCCTAGATTACCTCAAAAAACCTGTTAGATTCTATATTACATACGACGAAGTCATTCGTCACTGATTAAGACAATCAAATTTAATATGCCATAAGCTTACAACCAAAGAATAAACAGTTACGACATTAACACCATCATTAACAACAAGTATGTCTTCAATCCCTAAAATCTCTAACCATGAGACTATCTGAATATTTGGACCTAGCACTTGAAGAAGAACTTACTAGTAGTTATTAAAACAAAGTAGTAGGTGGGTTCTGGGGTAAGAAATATAAGCTTCAAGCAAAGTAACCGACTCATGACATTGTAGATCATGAAGTTAATTAAAAGAGTACATGCGGCTGTCCCATGCCCCCACCCAAAAATGAAATGACTCTGTTGCCTCAAGAAACTTATCATTGGCAGCCCAAATCAAACAACTTTACATTTTCTCTAGATTGTTGGAACAGCCTACCATCATTAGCGTGTTCCAACTTGTTCTACCATCACTACTTACCATTAAACTTCTATGGTATATGCATAAAGAGGCGAACGTGCAAGAACTTAAACCACCCTATTTAGTTGTTTATACTGATAAGGCACATTAACAGATGACACATAAGAATTCAATCAACATCCACATTATGTGATTTCACTCACTTATTGCTTACACTGCATCTCACAAATAAATCAAACCTTCTGAAATCTTCATCCCGGCGAACCAAAGTTGAGTATAACATCCAGAATATATCAAGTCAACAACACTACTGAAATCTTCCTTAATGTTAAGATCATTTCTAGTCTTCAGGCGGAAAAAACAGAAGGAAAATTCTAGCAAAATCAAAGAAACTTCACAAAATGTTTTGGATATCGTAGACAAAAAGAAAGAAGTTAAAAAGATAGCTCCTTTCTGACTTAGGAATAATGAAGTCAGAAAACAACAGTACATCTCAATTTAACATTTGATATCTCAAGAAATTTAAAAGCTAGCCAAAATACGAAGAAACTAAACAACTCTCCTCCAACTATAACAAATTGTGAATTTAAAACTACATAATTCAGTTCTTTATATTCATCTATAGCAAATAGAACTAACAAATTCTAACCTCACAAGTTAAAGGCTTCAAGGCATTAAAAAATTGATCAAGCTATAAACTGCAATATACTAACACATTAATCTGATTCAAAATATCACTAGCAAAGAGAAAAGCATGTAAATTAAGAAACAAGCATACGCGATCAGCCCCCGATGTTCATCCCCACAAGATGCAAGTTCAACCACAAGCCTAGTGCAAACCCGCGTGGACCATAACACAAAAACTCCGGTCACCACCTTGATCACCAATCCACCGGGCAAAAACAATGAGATCGCCGATAAAATCACAATAGGCAACATACAATATCCGATCAGGCTGACACACCTGTACAAGTCCAAATTCCCATTTCTGCCGGCGAGCATATTGAACACTACGTAGAGAAACAACGAGGCCATGATTACCCATCCCAATATGATTCCAAAATGAAGCTTTCCAGCAAGTAATTGGAAAAGCCCGAACGCCATAAGGAATATGAACGGTCCAGAGAGATCAGCATCTTCATGAAGATCTGCTTTAACCCGAAATGGATTCATAATCGATATAGTCTTTTGATAAATTTGCTTTGTGTTAATCCCAAGCTCCTCCAGCAACGGCGGCTCGTCTTCAAAACCCATCGATCCTCCGCCGCCGATGGTGGTGGATGCGAATTGTGGAGTGGAAAATGAAGTGGAAGCAGCAGCAGACCCTACATCAAAGGACATGAAAGGTATCCCAGGGTTCGATGACTTCGGTGGCTGAAACGGCGCCGTTGGAAGCCGACGTTGTTGTGGACCGGGGTTTCCGCCGGACGGAAAAACTACCGGCGGGACGTTAAATTCCTTCGCCATTTATCGGAGATCAAATTAAGTGAATAATTTGAATTATTTTTGTTCCAATAGTAATTGGAGATCTAGAGAGAACTTGAAGCTTTGAGGCTAAGGCAATCAAATGCAATGAAAATAAATTAAAGGGAAAATTTATGAATCATATGAAAATAAAATATTTTTAATGAGTTTCTAGCCAAAAAAATAAATAATCATAAATATTCTTTTTGTTCAAATTGGTTGTCACATTAGTTAATTGAAACATAATTTTTTTTAATTAATTTATACTTTTCCATAGACTTTAGATTTTGAATCTAAATTTAATTATAAAATACTGAATTGATTTAATTGAGTTAACTTTTAAAAGTTAATCAAATTAATTCCTAAAAATATAAAATATGAGAATTGATTTGAAAAGGTAGAATAATTATAATTGATGTACAAGAAACAATCAATAGTAACAAAAATGGAAGAACAATAGTACTATTAATATAGAAAGGTAAGCTATTTTTCATAGTTCTTATCTACAGTCATGTATTCGGTAAATTAAAGATACAATATGCTTTGTCTAATTACATCCTCTTGATATTTCTTCAATCTACCTTCACCTCTTCTGAAATTATCCATAATCAACCTCTCGCATCTTCGCATTAGAACATTTTCGTATCGCCTCTTCTCGTGCTCAAATCATCTCAACATCACTTTTCACGTTTTGTCCTTTATCAAGATTCAAGATTACTCTCACTTTATTTCAGATATTTCATTTCTAATTCTATCTCTAAAAAAAAAACTCACACGTAACATATTTATCACAATCACAAATACAAACATTAGGATTAGTTAAGATGGTTAGAATATGCTATTAAGTGTTAAGCATGTGGTTTAGCTAGTATTACATTTTATTTTTTATCAAACAATTGTTTATTGATTTATTCAATTCAATAATGTCTCATGGTTAACGATATAATATTTCATTGCCAACATAAATAATACTACTTTGTTTGGATGATTGTTACAATATTATTTTGTAATATACTCCATTTATTTAATAATAAGTGTTTATTATTGACTTGACACGCGTCTTAAGAAATAATAAATAATAGGAGTAATATATTATATTATTTTTTGACTTTATTAAATTTAATGTTTTAAAAATGTGTTAGATCATAGATGATAAATAGTTGTATTTAATAGCAAGGTAAAATAAACACAAAAGTTAAATTATATCTTGATTTTCTAAATTGAACAAATATTATTTGACAACTATTTTTAATATAATGGACAACTATGATTGGCAGGAGAGAATATTGTATTAGATCATATTGTATTGTTTACATATATAATTTGTATATATCATATTATTTCTCACCATTACATAATATCATTATCAGTGGCGTAGCTACCCTTGTGTCGTCAGAAAATTATACCGTATAAACAAGTAAAATGATCAACAAAGTGGATAGATAACATATTTTGGACATTCTTAACACAATAATATGATGTAGCCTAGTGATTTTAGGCGCCTTAAAAATGTAAAGACACACATACTTAAAGTATTCGTATGTTCAAAAATGAACATTATAGTTAAACTAGCTAACACAATATATTTCATAACAACCATCCAAACAAGACGTAAGTTTTTTTTTTTCTTTTTGAACAAACAAGATGTAAGTTAAAAAAGAAAATAAGAAAACTATTTTATCAAGTTCTCTTAAGTATACTAGATATTGGAGCCAGTGTTAGCACAGGCCCAATATATACAGTAAAATCTCTATAAATGCATATGCTTAGGACCAGAAAAAAAATATTCATTTATCGAGATTATTAGTTTATCGATAAATGCATAAAATATTTATTTATCGATAAATAAATATTTATTATTCTAGAGAGTATTTTGCAGTATGTTCCATAAGAAAGAAAGAAAAAAAAAATTGAATTAAGAATTTCAAAAGTTTAAATCTAGGAAACTAAAAAGTGTAGTATTTGCATATTTATTATTTAAATGTAGGAAAGCTAAACGAATTTAGTGATATTTAATGTTTATAATTGTATTCATGTATATAGAATATGAAGAAATTTCTAATTTCAAACTATTTGGTACAACACGAACAAAATATTTCGGAAATTGTGTTCGCTCTTCAAAAAGTTAAGGATGAGATTAATTTTGGTTTTGGTGGGAAGAAAAAACAATCAACTATAGAATCATATTTTAAAAAGAAATAGTTATTGGTCTAGTATTATTGATTGATTAAATATATATAGATTCTTGATGTATTCTAGTAATTATTACTTTATATTTTTTCTGAGCCTTTAATACTTTATTTTTAATATTATCTAAAGCATTTAGCGAGAATATTACTTTAATATACTGGCCCAAGTCGGGACAGGAGAAAAATATTCATTTAGCGAGATTATTACTTTATCGAGGTTTTACTGTATTACTCCCTCCGTTTCACAAAGAATGACATAGTTTGATTTGGCACGGAGTTTAAGAAAATAAAGAATACTTTTGAATTTTGTAGTTCTAAATTAAAGTTATGTCAAATGTACAAAATTGTCCTTTAATCTGGTGGCCTTAAACATGCCACGTGAAAAACTGAAGTTAAAATGTTACAAAAAAAGAAAAGAAAAAAATAGGTCATTCTTTTTGAAACAGAGAGAGTACTTATTTTGTTTCAATTTATGTAACATATAAATGAGATTTGAATAGTCAATCATTTTTTTATATAATTTGTGAATATTGTAAATTATTAATTGTTATGATTTATAGTACTTTTTACATATTTTTCAGATAATATTATTCATTCTCTCCCAAATTATGTAACATAGAATTTCGAGAGTCGAACAATCATTTTTTTATGTCTTTTAAAGTTATTGTGATTTGTAATAGTTTTTATGTCATTTTTAAATAAGATATGTTACTCTTTTTATCTCAATTTATGTGACACTAACATAATTTTGAGAGTGAACTATTTTTTTTTTTATGTTTTTTAAAATTTTAAGATGTTAATTATTGTTATTTATAATATTTTTTTAGTCCTCTTAAATGATATATGTTACTTCCTTTCTCTCAATTTATGTGGCACGTGAGTCAATCAAATTTGTATATGTCTTTTAAATATTTAAGTTGTTAATAATTATGATTTGTACTATTTTTCCATTTAACTTTGTTTTCTTACCTTTCTTTTTCAATCGTTTAGAAAATTTTGAAATTCAATTTTAAGTTGAATTTGAAGAAACATTGAGAAGTTGTTTTCACTTTAAATTCCTCATCAAAAATATAAAGTAATTCTAATTTGTAATTATGATCAAATATGACTTCGATTTTCAGACATTATTTTTTATTTTTAAAAATAAAATTATTTCTTTTAAATACCCATTATTTTCACTTTTACTATATTTTTATTAATGTAGTTATTAACATTTTTAATAAATTCAGACATTATTTTTTATTTTTAAAAATAAAATTAGTTCTTTTAAACACCCATTATTTTCACTTTTACTATATTTTTATTAATGTAATTATTAACATTTTTAATAAATAATTTACCATGAAATTAACAAAGTGAAAAAAAAGAAAAAAAAAAAAAGTGCAAAAAAAATGACAGAGGCAGAAGAAGCCGTGAGGCACGTAATGTAAGAGGTCCATATATACTATAAGGATGGGCCCACATGCAGCACTACTTTTCGGCTGAAGGAAAATAGGAAATGGTAAAAAGGAAACATACAAGCCGGTTTTTAAGTCCAAATATGAGAAAGTACAATTTTTGAAGCAGTAAAGTATAATTTATTTAAGCATAATAATAACAATATACCAAAATTACCCCTAGCTAGGGAAGCAAGCATATTGACGAACAGCTGCTTTCCTTAGCCTCTTGTAGTAATTTTTTAAGTACTAATAATATTATCTTTTGAAGAAATAAATAAAATATAGTAATCGATTTTGCCCAATCCTTCAAATGAGTAGAAATCAACGGTTGCTATAGGTATAAAAGAGAAAATTCGAAGCTTCAATCCAGGTGCACAACAATGGCGGCCATCGCTCGATTCCAATTCCTCCAACCATATCCAAACTCCAAACCTTCAGCATTTTTCTCAAAATTTCTTCAATCCTCACCGTCTTTCTCCAGCTTCAGCAGTGTCAAGCCCTGCCGGATTCATTTCCGTAAGTTCTCCGTCACATCGCCACTCTGCTCCAGCTCCGGCTCAATTCCCGAGGTCAATCTTCTCTTCCTCTGTATAAATTTACTTACTACTTTCTTCACCTGAAAAACATTGATGTAATTCGGACTACCAGGATACAAAATGCCACTCTACCTAAAAAAAAATTTGGTCTGAACTCGAATATCTAGTTTGCAATACCTTCGTTTAGTAAATTAATAAATAATGGCATGATTATACTTCATAGTAAGAGAGTTAAGTAATTCAGAGTTAAATCATTTAATTTCGGCGTGTGAGAGTCAATTTACCTAATTTTTTTTAGTGTGAACTTGAATATCATGTTTCTAATACATTCTTATATCTGGTAAAGTAGCATGATTCATACTAAGAGAGTAAGTAATTCAGAGTTAAATCATTTATTTTCGGTGTGGGAGAGTCAATTCACCTAAAAAACAGTTTTGGTGTGAGCTCGAAAATTAAGTCTTTAAATTAGTTTATTTTAAAAAATGGCATGATTCATATTAAGAGAGTTGGTAATTCAGAGTTTTCTTTTAATTTCGGTGTGTGAAAGTCAATTCACCTAAAAAAATTGGTGTAAACTCGAACGTCAAGTTTTTCGTATCTATCTGTTAGTAAATAAAAAATGGCATGATTCATGGTAAGAAAATTAGTAATTCAGAGTTAGTAAGTCATTTAATTTAGGTGTGTGAGTCAATTCACCCAATTTTTTTGCTGTGAACTTGAATATCAAGTTTTTAATACTTCCTTTTTTACAACAAAAAAAAAGGCATGATTCATAGTAAGAGAGTTAGTAATTCAGAGTAAATAATTTAATTTCTGTGTGTGAGAGTCGATTCACCTAAAAGTTTTTTGGTGTGAACTTGAATATCAAGTCTTTAGTACCTTTTTGTTAGAAATAAAAAATGGCATGATTCATAGTACTAGAGTTAGTAATTCTGAGTTAAATCATTGTGTTAGAGTCAATTCATCTAAATTTGGTTTATGATTAACTTTTCGAAATAACAGTACATGCTTGTCACATAAGAAGTGCTGCAAAGCACTTTTTTATAGCTGAAAATATTTAATATATCATGTAGTTGATAGGACTGTTAAAAAAAGAGAATGATCCGACACTTTAAACAGTAAGGTGGCAAACAAATTGGGACAGAGGGAGTATTTGCTAATATATAGTCATCAATAGTAGCAGTTCTGTTGACAATTTCTTAATTGGAATGCAGTGTCCTGAAAGTTCTGAATCGAGTACGTCAATTGTTGGTGACCTGTTGGACTATCTGAATGAATCATGGACTCAGTTTCATGCTACAGGTATATTTATGAACGTGCAACTTCTTCTGGTTTTGTGATTATACTAAGGTGCTATGTTCTATAGCCTCTGATTGCAGTTTTTAATGTGTAATTGTTGAGATGGTTTTTCACTTTCTAATGCGTCTTAAGTTTACTATCATTTTTTTCGCTTGGACCAAATAACAGAACCTGTGAATGAGAAAAATGGATACTGCCTCATATTGTAACTAAGAAGAGAGTATCATAAATGTTGCTTACTTGGGGAAAGTGGTAAGGAGAACACTATATTAGTTTGGACTTGAGGTTTGGTTGTGCTTTCCTTTTTGGGCATTTTTGTCTCCTGAGGCTCATTCTATAAAACCAAAGTTCATGCAGATCACACAAGAGTAGAGCTTGAAACAAAGCACGAAGTTTGAGAATGTTGCCTTAATATGGAAATGTTTCCATGTGGTGTTGAGAGTTCAGGACAAAGATGAAGCGAGATAAGCACAATTAAGTTTTTTTTATACTAAACAGAGACTTTTTTCAAATTGTGTGACAATCATAGATCTTTATGCCAATATGTAAAAGCAGATGAGTAGGTCAACTTATGACTGATTTTAGAATAGCGATCATGGGCAATATGCACTTTTTTTCTTGGCTATCTAAAGAAGACAACACTTTTGGATGAATTGTATATAGTGTGACTTTGTCAATCACAAAACTTGATAACTATAGAGAAAGTTATTAACATAGGTCAAAGTAAGTGGTAGGTGTTTCAAATGATTTATAAAGCTAGTATTAGCAACTTTGGTTATGCAAATTCTGACACCAGTTCAATCTCAACCACCTCCAAGATGGGATGCTTCGTGGTGAGGCAATGCACAATCATGTTAAACCAAAACACAATCACTTCTTTTGATCAAAATACATCCCATGACAAAATTGGAAGTTCAGCCAGTTGAATCGCAATTGAACTGCGAGGAAACGATTCTCACAATCAGCTGATAGTTATGATCCCAATGACTAGAGAGAATCACTCTATGGAAGGATATGGCTTCCAAGTAGGATCTAAGAAAAAACATGTCCTGCCAAATCAATATATGGATAACCAATTGCTGAAGGATGTTCTCCCCAAAATGAATTGTTTGGTGCTTTTCTACTTTTGGTGTAAACATGAGTTCCCTCAAGAAGCAGAGGATATTCATAGCATTTTAGACTACTTATGAGATCGTAGGTGACTGGTCTTGCTTTTCTGTTTTCTATTTGTAATGATTACTGGAATATACCTTTGGTGTATTTTCTTGTTAATAATATATGTTACCTTCCTCAAAACATAAAAATTGCTGAAGGATAAAGAAATGATTTGAAGCGAGAGTTTAGTCTGTTGGCAAAAGAGGGGTCTTTTGTCTAAAGGTGGGTAAGGGGACTCCACACTTACAACTTGGTCTGGGTGAGTCGAGGAAAATGAAAGGTAAATGGCGTGAAGAAAGAAAAGGTTTGTCGACAAAAACGTTTGATTGAGAGTTTAAAAGGATTTTGTTAAATGATCTCAAGACGGTACAATTAACACAAAGTGTAGTCGTTTAGTTAGTTTTTATAAGGTTCCATGATTGTTTCAGACATACTTGTATGTTGCACTTTGATAGAATAATCAAAGTCCTTTCATTTGTCTTTTCCCTAATCGAGCTAGTGTACTTTTTTTTTTTGATAACCGAGAAATCCGTCTGTGACCCGTCCTTTGGACCAATCACAACCTTCTAAACTCGGTGGATAATGGACCCACCCCTCTACTCGAGCTAGTGTATTTATTATGAAAAAATAGATGCAATAACTGCTATTGCACTATGCTGATGTTGTTTTTTTAAGTGTGCTATATATGAAAGAGACAAATCATAGTCTTTATAGCAAAATAACCGACTCAAGAGGTTGTAGATCATAAAGTTAAAGAGTACATGTGACAGCCCCATGCCCCCACCCAAAAATGAAATGCCTCCATTGCCTCAAGAAACTAATCATTGGCAGCCCAAATAAAATATTTTTACATTTTCTCTAGTCTGTTGGAACAGCAATATGCTCCTTTCTTGGAAAGCTAAAGAAGACAACACTTTTGGATGCATTGTACATATTGTGACTTAGTCAATCACAAAACTTGGTAATTATAGAGAAAGTTAGTAACATAGGTCAAAGTAACAGGTAGTTGTCTCTAGTGATTTATAAAGCTAGTTTTTAGCAACTTTGGTTATGGAAATTCTGACACCAGTTAGATGTCAACCACCTCCAAGAAGGGATGCTTCGTGGTGAGGCAATGCACAATCATGCTAAATGGAAGTACAATTACTTCGTTTGATCAAAATATATCCCATGACAGAATTGGAAGTTCAGCCAATTGAATCACGATAACTGTGAGGAAAGGGTTCTCACACTCAAATGATTGTTATGATCCCAATGTTGATGACTTTACTAGAGAGAATCACTTTATGAAAGGATATGGCTTCCAAATAGGATCTAAGAAAAAACATGTGCTGCCATATCAATATATGGATAACCAATTGCTGAACGGCGTCTCCGCAGAAATTGAAGATGAATTGTTTGGTGTTTTTCTACTTTTGGTGTAAACATGAGTATCCTCAAGAAGCAAAGGATATTTCTCGCATTTTAGACTACTTATGAGATCACTTGCTTTTCTGTGTTCTACTTGTAATTATTACTAGGATATACCTTTGGTGTATTTCCTTGTTTATAATATATGTTACCTTCCTAAAAAAAATAAATTCTGAAGGATAAATAAATGAATTTGAAGAGAGAGTTTGTCTGTTGGTAAAAGAGGGATCTTTTGTTTAAGGGTGGGTAACGCGACTCCACACTTACAACTTGATATGGGTGAGTTGAGGAAAATGTAGGGTAAAAAAAGGCATGAAGAAAGAAAAGGTTTGTCGACAAAGATGTTTAATGGAGAGTTAAAAAGTATTTTGTTAAATGATCTCAGAATAGTAAGGTCATTTAACAGCAAGTTTAGCTGTTTAGTAGTTTTTGTAAGGTTCCATGACTGCGTTAGACATACTTGTATGTTGCACTTTGATGTATTATTCAAAGTCCTTTTATTTGTCTTTTCCCTAATCGAACTAGCTTATTGTGAAAAAATAGATGCAATAACTGCTGTTGCACGCTTATGTTGTTTCCTAATGTATGTTTATAGAAAGGAGAAAAATCATAGTCTTTATAGCAAATAAAATGTTATGGTCCCCTGATATGGATCTAGTTATGGGGCACTGCAATATGAAATCAAATGTTTTCTTCCTACGACCTATGATCTTTTGGTTCGTTAAGAGAGAACCTGCAATTTCTTGAGTTTGAAGTACTCAAAGATTTAATAATTTTCTGCTTATCTTCCCATTGAATTCAAATAACTTAAATACAACATTGGTGGATTAACCACTTACCTAATAACAAGGAAATAACTTCTTACTAATACTGAAAGGAGAAAGTGGAGGAATAACCTCCTTACTACTAATAACTACAACAAAGGAAACAACTGCTGCAGGAAAACAACTGTTACAGAAGAACTATTACAGAGAAAACAGGAAAACATAATTAATAGTTGCTGATTTTAATCAACTTTCTGATTAGAGGGTGCTAACATCACTCCCCTCCTTCCAACTTCCAATCGCGCTTGTCCTCAAGTGCTAAGTGTGGAAAGTAATTCTTCTTCATCGTCAATGAAATCAATCTAGAATAATTTCTTGCACTGATGGTCCCTAGTGAATAGTTCATCACAATTGAAACAAAGTCCCTTAAGCCATCTTTCATCCATTTCAAATCTGGTTAATTTCTTCGCAAATTTGACGTGTTGTTGAGGTGAGAAATTTGTTGTCTTTGATTTACAGGCATCTAATAATTGTGAATGAAGGGGTTGTTCCTTGCATTCATAAAGTCAGGAAATACTCATTGTAGTCACCAAATCTGGAGGATTATGCAACTCTACCTCAATTGCTATATAATCAGCAAGACCACTAATGTAAAGTTCAATTTTTTGCGCTTGTGTAAGAGTACCAGCCCGTGAAATCAGTTGCTCAAACTTTTCTTGGTAATCTGCCACAGATCCAATTTGGCATAACTTAGCCAATTCTCCCAACTTTTGACTTCTAATTGATGGTCCAAAACAAAGGTTGCATTGATTTTTGAATTCATCCCAAGTACATTGAGGCATATCTTTCTCTACTTGAAGAAACCAGAGTTGTGCAATTCCTCCCAAATGAAAAGAAGCAAGTCTAATTTTTTCTTCTTCTTGTGTATGTTGGTATCGAAAGTAATGCTCACACCTGTTCAGCCATCCCAAGGGGTCTTCGTGGCCATAAAATCGTGGAAAATCCAACTTTGTATATTTAGGAATCATGGAATTCCCACCCGTTTCTGATCCTGAACCTGCAGCCACTGCTTTACCTTTCCAACCTCGATTCTGATTGCCATTTTCAATTGCTTCAACATATGCCTTTAAATTTGCTAAATCCTTCATTACTGCATCCAAGCGAGCATTTAAGTCTTCTTGCCTTGCTAAATTGGTTGCACGCTCTTCTTGATATAAAGCCAACAATTGTGCTAATTGTTGTTGGTTTAGATCTCCCATAACTCCCGTCTTTCGTTGTGCAATTCCTTCCAAATGAAAAGAATAAGTCCAATTTTTTCTTCTTCTTGTGTATGTTGGTATCGAAAGTAATGCTCACACCTGTTCAGCCATCCCAAGGGATCTTCGTGGCCACAAAATTGTGGAAAATCCAACTTTATATGTTTAGGAATCATGGAATTCCCACCCGTTTCTGATCCTGAACCTGCGGCCAATGCTTTACCTTTCCAACCTTGATTTTGATTGCCATTTTCAATTACTTCAACATTTGCCTTTAAATTTGCTAAATCCTTCATTACTGCATCCAAGCGAGCATTTAAGTCTTCCTGCCTTGCTAAACTGGTTGCATGTTCTTCTTGGTATAAAGCCAACAATTGTGCTAATTGTTGTTGGTTTAGATCTCCCATAACTCCCGTCTCTCATACCAAGTTGTTATGGTCCCCTGATATAGATCTAGTTATGGGGATCAAATGTTTGAACTTTCTAATTAGAGGTTGCTATTATATAATTTCTCGAAGAGTGATAGAAATGTGGGAGAAGAACAAAACATCATTATAAATACATGCATATAGTGTATACAAAGTTTTTATGCGTGACCTTTCCGCTTTTTAAGCAGTGGTTGTTGTCCATGTGAAGCTTCCTTTTTCCTCTCCTTTCACGTTCCTGAGGATAAGGACAAGGGGCAGTCTCCTAGATTTTTTTATGGTCTTCCTTTTATTAGGTGACTTAACTACAAAAACACTTCATAGCATGTATCAGGTGACATGATCAAACAGCTGAGTTAATATCTAACAAGGTGTGTTTGTAGCATCACAAGTCTCTAGAGTTTGTGGTCTCAGTTTATCTTATTGGAAAATGCTGCGAGGACTAGTGACTTAAAATAATTTCCTAATATTGTCCTCTAACTAAATTAAGCAATTGTGCTTAAAATTTAGGGGTTTTGTTTGGTTGGATTAGGTAAATATATGTTGTTCGGACTCTTAAAAAATGTTGATGGGTATGTGTCAGATCCTCCAAAAGTAGTGCATATTCGAAGGATCCAACATTGATGCGACAACAATTTTGGAGAGTCCGAGCAACAACATAATCCTAACATAATTATTCCCAGCATAATTAATGCAACATTTACTTATTACTTATTAGTATAAGAAAATTTAATCTCCGCACAATTAATACAGCGAACCTTTGGTTGGCCGTAATAAATAATACTCGCATTAAGTTGTGGGAGTCCATGTATTTCCTCTGTCCCTAATTACTTGTCCACTTTTGAATTGACATACCTATTAAGAAAGCAATTATTGACATAGTGAGTTTACCATTTTACCCCTATTAATTATGAAGTGGATGGATTAAAAATTTAAGATTTTCAAGAAATTCTACCTTTTTCAAAGTAATTAATTGAGGGTATAATAGGTAAAATTATTTTGTCCTTTCTTGATTTGTCAAAATGGACAAGTAATAAGGGACAACTATAAAAGGAAAAGTGGACAAGTAATTAGGGACAAAGGGAGTATTATTTTGTGCGACATAAAAAGTGGAACAAAAATACATGTATTAATGAGATAGAAGTTTTTAAAGACAAAAATACCCTTAACGTGGGTCATCCCTACATAATATTTTCTGTAATGTTATTAGCCACTACATAACAGTCCTTAGTCCTTACAATATTATTCATGGTATAACAATGCCTTCATTATTGTTTCCGCATAAAATATCTCTACACTATAATTCCTTTAACTGGCACGTGAACCAAACGACCCAACATGTTCCAATATATTTAACATGTCTTGAACCTTTCTTCTCCAAACGTTTGGAGTAGCTGTAGTTGCTCTTCCAGATTTGATCTCAACCTATGACTGTGCCCGTTATGGCATACCCCTTTCAGATCTGTTGCATCTTTTACTTTTCCACATCATTTTAGCTTTCTATGTTGGTGCATTGTCTATGATCTATCTATGAGACCTTGCCTTCACAGAACTTTGTTATAAGTAATATCTTCTAGTTGATTCTTGTATAACATTTATTGGTTTACAAGGTTATCTATGAAATTTGTTACTTCATGAACTATCGGTTATTTAATCTTGGTTAGTACTTCCCTTTTGTTATCTGGTTATTATTTGCTTCACAATATTGCTATTCAATTTTATGTGATTCATCAAGCTGTTGAAGTGCATAACCTTTATGTCTCCACTACGCATGTTGAACATGTATAGGAGAATACATGTGCATGTATCCATATGTTTCATTATTTTTGTGACCATATAAGTTGCTCGGAACCTTCATTTTCGGTGCCACGCCAGTGTCGACACGACATGGGTGTGGGATCTGTACCGGCTTTGGTCAATCAATTTTGGATATTTTGACCAAAATCAACGGAGAGATTCAGGATAGGCATCTATGATTTTTGTAATCAAAACAAAAGTTTAGGTGAAATTGAATAATATGGAATAGCTTGCATATAGAAATTTCTATGTCAGTCCTTTTCCTTTTATCTCCTTCTGGAATCTCCTCTTGATCAATATTTTTTCCTCGAAATACCTTGTAAGTTTTCCATGTCTCATAATTTAGACATATAACTCTATTTTTAGATATTGAATTATTTTTAACCGTATCACCGCACCCGTATCCATATCCCCAAATCTTAAAATTTAGATCATGAAGGATCCATTCTCTAGATTCACACCCGTATTGGTCACCCACACCTGAGCAACCTGGGTTACCACTGACATAGCAAGGGAACACGGTCACTCAAATGTATTAAATTTAACCATGCATCCTTGATGCACCTCTGCCTTTTCTAAGGACCTGGGTTCGCAATTCACCTCACAGTTTTTTAAGTTTGTGAAATTTTAAAATATTTTGAATTTTTTATTTGACTTGTTTTGATTAGACACTTGTTATAATAGGATAGACAGCAGAGCTAAGATGATTATGGAAAAAGGAGTAAGAAATGCAGGAGACAACCCTGGTTTGTTGATGGCGATTGTTGACTTGAGTGGTGTATCTACTGTACAAGTTAAGAAATGTAGTATCTTATTTTTTCTTTTAGCATCTTTAACTGGTTTCAGCTGTCACCCAAGGGTGTGGCCTCGTGTTCAATGAAATGGGTTGAACACTACAAGTCTCATGTTCAATTCGGCAGAGGCAAAAACACCAAGGTGCTTTTTTTTTTTTTTCCATTTGTCCAAGCCTTTGTAGATAGAGTTACTCGGTACCTGTGCTGGTTGGAGCTAGCAAGTACCCCGTGGAATTAGTCTAGGTCCGCGCAAACTGATCCGAACATCACCATTATGGAAAAAAAGGTTCAGTTGTGCTTTTATAGTTACTATGATGTCACTTTTATGATAATATCATATATAGAGCATATGGTTTGTTGCATAAGTTGATTGGCCACTTAAGATAAACGTAGTATTCACCATTTTATTTTGCATGATTTCTTTCTAATGGATGGGTGAGCTTTCCTCATTTCATGAGATGCTTCTAAAATATTAGTTTTTGCCGACTGGGGTGATTACTCTTCAGGCAAGAGTATATGTTAATCTGAGTTGCATGAAATTTGTTTTATGTGCATGACTCTTAGGCAGTTCAAATGTTTGAACTTTGTCTGGGTGTGAGAGCATTTCTGTGTTCAGGCGTGTATGGAGAGTGTACAGATCTCTTAAATAGAGTTCTTGAATTGTTGCTTATTGCAGTCAATTCAAACTTCTGTTTTCACCTGCTCACTATTTGAACATGTGTTCTTTCTTCTTTGTAATAGCTGAAGCAAAAAGACAACTAATTGCTGCTGGATTTCATCTGCTGAAAGAAAATGAGAAATGGGATCTGCAGCCTGGTGGGCGTTATTTCTTTACACGGAACATGTCCTCTTTGGTTGCATTTGCCATTGGAAAGAAGTGAGCAAACACTACATACCTCCTAAAGGTTACATTACAGTTGCTAATTAGTCATGCAATGCTCCTTACATATATGAGCCTGTAGAAACCAAATTGAAAAAATGGAATGTTCTGCAAGTAGAAACCAGCTATAGATCAAGGGCATTCTCTCTATACATTATCAGTCTCATCCATTTTAATGTCTGCATTAGGAACTAATATTGAAGTCTTTTAGCCATTTCATTCCCTCCTCCTTTAGGAGTTACATTCTTATGTTGTTTAATCAGATACATGACTTAGCTTTGCAGGTATTCTATTGGTAATGGATTTCACGTGATTGCTGCTCACACAGATAGCCCATGTTTAAAACTAAAGCCAAAGTCTGCATCAACCAAATCTGGCTATCTTATGGTCAATGTGCAAACATATGGTGGTGGGTTATGGCACACTTGGTTTGATCGGGATTTGAGTGTAGCTGGGAGGGTTATTCTAAGAGCTGATGATGGTTCCTTTCTGCATAGGCTTGTGAAAATAACGAGGCCTCTTTTGCGAGTGCCTACATTGGCTATTCATCTTAATAGGTCTGTTGCCTTCCGCTGAAGTTTCTTCTTTTTCTCATTGTTTTTCCTGCTCTTTGTTTGTGGTGAGAGGGCTATTACATTCTTGAATAGGTAAACAGAACCTTTATTTCTTGATATCATCTACCATCTAAGGTATTGCATTGAGACCATACATCAACCGCAGAGAACAAACACAATAAGAAACTGGAGCTGGTAACTCCTGCATGCTGAAGTTGAGAGTGAGCTTCATCCTTCTTTACCTATGACACCTGGTAGAGGAAATTTAAACTGGAGAAATAATAATTGCAATATGTTCAAATTGGTCCAGTAATGTGTCAATATGTGTTAGAATACGGATGGGAATATACATGCAAATTTGAATAGCTTTCTCCCACAAGTGACCTACATTTGTACTTGATCTAAATTTCACATTAAATAAGGCTAATTGGTCCAAGACATATAGCAAGTCTTTTAAGGACTTATATCTGAAATCTTGTGGATAATACTGAATAGTTTAAATGAAAAGTAAGACCTACGTAAGTTGTGGGATCCACAACATGTGATCTCTGCTTCTCTTTTATTGATAAAACTTCTTACAAATACTTTCAAGGTCAGTCTTTCAATATCTACTGCAAGCTTCAGAATTTAGGAGTGCTAATAGTTGCATGTGAGACTGAAGTACGTCTCCATTCCCATGAGACATGTTCTAACTAACATATCATCCGACAAAAGTTTATATGTTTTTAGCCTGTTATTATTGTTGTTGGTTTTCCGGATAAGGGTGTTAGGTTTATTATGCAATTATTTTGTGCAAAGCAGCTGGTAAAGATCCGTTCTCTCAAAAACACACCAGCTACTATAACTGGTACAGATTTTAATTCATGCTTAATATATGTCCAAGTGTTCTTATCACCTGTAGCATAATGAGAACAATATCTTGGAATTTCTTCTCCAAATAGAAGTCAACTGTTTTTTCCCTTTTTTTGATTTTTTCAAAAGTTTGTAAGTGCCCGTTTGGATTAACTTATTTTTTGGTGTTTTTGACTTTTAAGTAGTTTTTTAGTTTTGGAGGTGTTTGGAAAGGTTATAAAGTGCTTTTTAAGCACCCACTTTTTGGCCTAAAAAGTTTTAAAATAAGTCAAAAGTAGGCTACCATCTACTTATGACTTTCAACTTTTGACTTATAAGTTGTAAGTCCATCCAAACAGGCCCCAAGTCTGGAATTGGCTGAAATTCTCCAAAAACGTTCTAGTTTTGATCCACTTAGTGCAATACTTAAGCTAGCTTCTGAATTTTTCCTTTCTAACACTAGTAAACACATAATAGAAAGAAATAATTTTTATCCTTTTCACTCCATGTCTGCCTTCTTGTTTCACTCAACTAGTCACTTTCTATATTTAGGAACTAATTAATTTGAAGGGGAGCCTTGGTGTAACTGGTAAAGTTGCTGCCATGTGACCAGGAGGTCACGGGTTCAAGCTGTGTAAACAGTCTCTTGTAGAAATGCAGGGTAAGGTTGTGTACAATAGACCCTTGTGGTCCGGCCCTTCCCGGGACCCCGCGCAGAGAGGGAGCTTAGTGCACTGAGCTGCCCTTTTAAGAAAAAGTTAATTTCAACATCCACGTGACATATTTAACACCACAAGATTCAAAGGATATTCTGGTACATTATACACATCTTTAGGTTTAGACCACAAGATTTTAGACCTTCTTTACTTTTTTAAACTCCGTGTTGTGCCAAACTAAAACACATAAATGAAAGAAAGGGAGAAGTTAAAAAGGAATCTTGTTCTAGTAGCATTGCCTTTATGATGTGTATAAATTGCCTTAATTGAAATATTGTTAAAAATTGCTGCCTTCTTAGGTTATCCTCTCATCTTTAGATTGTGACAAACATCAAAAACGAAATATAAAGGGTAACCTTGATGGAGGATCTCTTTTGATCTATCTTTTGTTAAACTGGTCAATCATCAGTGACAGTCGTCAATAATCTTTAATTTGTGTCACCACAGCATAAACGGCAATCAAGCAGATTTATGTACTTTTTGTTTACTTGAAGGCCTTGCTGATATCTCCTTTGCGCTGTCAATTTTCTGGAATGTAGAACGGTGAATCAGGATGGATTTAAGCCAAACCTTGAGACTCACCTTATTCCACTACTGGCAATAAAGACAGAGAATGCAACTGCTGATTCCACAGAGAAATGTAATGTGTTTTCTTCCAAAGATGTTCATCATCAGCTCCTCCTGAAGGTAGTAGTTCATATTATTTAACTAAATCTGACTTGTAGTCCAAGAAATTTTCTTGATTGCATGGTCAATCCATAGATACTTGAATAAATCTTTTGACTGACAACGAAAAAGAGGAATTCCTTTCGGCATTTTTTCCTGGAATTACCTGATCATGTTATTAATCTTCATATGTAGACTGACCTATGGGTTCCTCATTATTTCATTCCATGGTCAAAGACAGTGAATGCTTTAACCCTCTGTTTCTATGTTGCTTCCAATCAAGATTTGTTTTGAAAATCTGTTGTATATTGATCAGCATTCAGCATATAAGAGATACTTTCAGAATGTTAAAATAATGTGCCGAATAAGTGGTCAAGATGGGTAGCTAAATGGCAGAGGTTCAAGGCACAAAAAGCTGGTTCTTTACCTTCTTCTATGGAAAAATTATGTTGATGAGCTTATTTATAGGTTCAAGCTTGGTGGATCAGAACATCCTCCATTTCAAGGATAACCGACTGGAAACACAGAGCTTTAGCTGCTAGTAGTCTCCAAAAACAAATGCATTAAATATCTAGTTACCATACTGTAGCTGATGGAGAAGCTGGAAGCTCTCTAGATTCTCGATTCTCAGTAGATCATGTTGCTGTTTTTGTCACATGCATGTTTATTAGAATGCCTTGTCTATATTAGTTTACTTGCTTTTGGTGGTAGCAGCACTGATTTGTTGTTACACACTTCATTTGGCATTATCATGAGTCTGCTTCTGTTCTGTTCTTCTATCTGATTTTCCAACATATTTAATTTGTTACATGATTTACACAAGGGAATGACGGGCGAAGGCTATTCTGGATTACTGGATATGAACATTGATGTATTGCTCTGTGATTGCAGATCTTGTCAGATGAACTCAGCTGTAAAATTGAAGACATAGTTAGTGTTGAGTTAAATATTTGTGATACTCAACCTAGCTGCCTTGGAGGTGCTAATAATGAGTTCATATTTTCTGGAAGACTGGATAATCTTGCATCAAGCTTTTGTGGTTTGAGAGCTATTGTTGATTCATGTGCTTTGCCCGAAGATTTATCAAATGAGAATTCAATTCGGATGATCGCTCTTTTTGATAATGAAGAGGTAGGAAGTATGCGCAGTCTGAAAGTTCTAGCAGTGATTTCCTTAATTTTTTTCTTCTGCAATCTACAGATGCTCTCTTATATGAAAGGTACATTTTGAGGAACATCAGTTCAGTTGCTGTTCAATTTCTAAGATTAAGAATATTCCAAGCTAAGAAGTATTTTGCTTATCCCAGACCAAATTTTTGTCTTGAAAATACTTGTCTGATGTAGATAGATCTGTCATGTTTGTCAAATGTTGCATGTGAGCACCAAAGCAATAAAGATCAGTTAGCAGTATTCTAAATCCTCTTTATAGGCTTTTTCACCTATTCTGTATCCTCTTTCTTAGCTTCTTTTTACATTTTCCACCTTTAACAAGAAAATGAACAATAAGTTTCACATTCTCTTACTTGGCAGATATTTCTTTACGCAATCAGTCAAGTTTGGCTTGAACTTGAACTTTGAATCAGCTATCTGAATTGATATTCCTTGTTTCAGTTTCCCATTTACTTAAGCATGAGGTCTAACTCCATCAAGACTTTAGGTTGGTTCAGATTCATGCCAAGGAGCTGGTGCGCCAACTATGTTTGAGGCAATGAGACGGATAACTGACTGTCTAAGTCATCAGTCTGCAGGAGAAACTGATTTTGCCCGCGCGATTCGCCACTCTTTTCTTGGTACTTCTTCTTGATATGTCTGTGGCCTTTCAATATCTCTGAATATGAATGGACTACTCCATACTCTCAAGTCCTTCCTATGTGAACAGTTGTTCCTCATTTCCTGCACCAGTAATTCAATTGACCAGCTCAAAATAAGACAGTATAGTGGGAAAGGTTATTGCTTTGCATGATTCTTTCAGAAGGCAATAATAATTTAGTATTGGGCCCTGTAAACTTACACCTCTTCAGTTTCATTTGCTGAACATATAAATCTGATTACATGCAAATGTGTATTAGTAATTGTCTTTTCAAATGAAAACTAATAAGTGCGTTATTTGAGTTTATGTTAACTTGTATACACTATTGCACTTTGGACTCACTTAGTGTCTGTGTTGAGGTTTCCCTTGACGAGTGCAATAATTTATTGATAAATCTAACAGCCTTTTGTCATCAAAAAATAAATCTATCTGCCTTTGCTTAAGGATGGAGTCTTTCCCAGTCCATGTAACAAGAAGGTCTAAAGAGAGCCCCCAACATTTGTTCCTTCATAGAAAGGCTAGTGTGATTGTAGGTGTGATGCAAACCAGCCAAGTAGTACATTATTTTCCTTGTCCATAGATACTACCAGAATTTGTGGGGTCTAACATGGAAATAACTTTTGATGTCATAACATACAGAAAGGAGGAAAAATCAGTTTCCAGCTTTCTTGTCAAATTACATCATTTTCCCTTTACATATCATGTGAAACTTATTGTCTAATATCTCATTCAAACAACAGTGTCTGCTGATATGGCTCATGGAGTTCACCCTAATTTTATTGATAAGCATGAGGAGCACCACCGTCCTGAATTACAGAAGGGACTTGTAATCAAGCATAATGCAAATCAACGCTATGCTACGAGTGGAATTACATCTTTTCTTTTTAAAGAAGTTGCAAGACTCCACAGCCTTCCGACACAGGTGATTTTCAACGTCCAAGTGCTTTAGCATAACCATCAAAGAAATAGGAGGAGGGGACGAAAGCCATGACTTGGCCTATTAATTGAATCCCTTCTATCCCTTATTCAAGAGTCAACTTGTAACTTCTATTAGGGATTCAAATCCTACTCATTAATGCTGCAAATGTATTAACTGGTGTATCACTCTCTCAACTATAAGTTGCACTAACTATTCCAGAGTGCATTAGTCAAACTGTTCATGTTAGCTGCTTAGGTTTTCTCTAGTGTCTTTTGAGATAAGAGCCTTCTTTTCCAGGCATAAGGTATTATACACTTTTATAATCTTGATATATTGCTCTTAATTTACCATTAATGAGATTTATGTACTTTTCTTGCTCTTTCTTCTTAATCTTCAAGTGCATATCATCTTTTCTTTCGTTTTCTGTACTAGTTTTATTTTCTAGGTCTTACCTCATCACAAATGTTGGTTCTATTATAACAAGACTCCTTGTTTATCTAGGCATTTACATAAATTAAGAGAGTTTTAGCCATTTATTTGTCTCCCTGTTTGGCCCCTCACCTCCTCAGTGTATGCTTGGAAGCATAGCTCCTAATATCTCTCCCTCTTATTGCATAAACAAAGTAGGATTCCCATGACAACGTGAGACCAGGTTAATGCCTGTCCTATAACTATGTTATTTCTTTTCAATATGAACACAAGTTTATACACAAGGAAGAAGAGCACATAAGAGGCAAGAAGTCTAGAGACCAAACAAAGAGTTGCATCGAATAAAACTGAGCTCTTCCATTTTGTAGAATTCAGTCAAGAGACGATATCATCAAAAACCGTGTAGTTTAGTCCTTTGTTAAGTATTTTTTCTACATCTTTTGCAAGAAGACAGGCTAGGCACAATTTAAGCTATAATACTCTTCTGATGTATTCAGTTCAATTTGTAAGAGGCTTCCAAGAAGTATGTGACAAGGAACTGTATGCTCAGTCTATATATATATAAGAAAATATGTTAGAGTTTATATCAATGATATGAGAGGAAACTTTCACATGTGCTGCAGCCTCATTAATAAATCTTGTGTTCGACTTCTATTAAATTTTTAAGATCCAAGTATATAAACTTGTATAAAGCAACCACTCTTTTAAATCCTTACAGGACTTTGTGGTGCGGAATGATATGGGATGTGGATCAACTATAGGTCCAATACTTGCTGCAGGAGTTGGAATACGTACTGTTGATTGTGGTATTGCTCAGCTATCCATGCACAGGTACCTTGTTATTTAGTTTCTCCATTCAATGTAGTGCTTCATGGGATTTCCAAGAATTTTCTTCCATCTATCTGAAAGTTGGTTATACACCAGTCACCAGTGACTGGTTTCCATTAGGCAAAACATAAACAAACTTCTGAAATCCAAAAAAATATTCCTCTACCCTTAGTTCCTGAACTCCTGTCACAAAAGGAAGAAAACGACGGACTTCCAAAAGCAAAAAAAGTATTTCCTTACCTGAAATGTAATAAGAGGCAGCGGTCTATAACTAGTTTACTTTGAGTTTTGTCATGCATCATCCGACATAGAATTTTGCTTGAGCCCATATTTGGTAATGATCTATATTATCAAGCTGCAGTGTTTGTCCTTCAGGCAAGTAGGGATTTGATGTTATACACTTAACTTTTTTCGAATTGAAGTAATCCTGAAAGAAAAATGTTCAACATCCAGGTACCTTCTATAAAAATGTACATTTTGTGTACTCTTTCAGACTAAAAGAATTCTATGGTGTAAAATAAATGACAGACAGCTAAATGGTTACATGTTGCTTGAGGGACACTATAATATTTTACTCTGTTAATATGTATCTTCTTCTTGCTCTAATTGGTCACCTGTTTCGTTAAGTTGGTCATCAATTTTCCATAAGTTCACTTAGCTTTTCTGGAATTGCAGCGTGAGAGAGATATGTGGAAAGGAAGATGTGGATATTGCATACAAGCACTTCAAGGCATTTTACCAGTCATTCTCAAGCATAGACAGGAAGTTGAATGTGGATTGATAATTGATGAAGTGAAAAACTTAGCCTTTTAGTTCACAACCCCTTGTTAGAATAATTCTTTCCTTGTTTTTTTCTCTTGGGAGTACAATTGGTAGTAGACCTTTTAGCTAAGCACTTCGATTTGATTACTAAACTAGTACATTATTTTGGAGTAAATGCAACAATAAATAGTTGCAGATGGCACATTGCCTGGTAATTGCTATGACATTGGTAAAAACCCAATTTGAAATTTCTCATAATTTTGAACTGCATAAAGCACCTGGAAGAAGTGATTTGGAACAACAATCACTTTCATTCCAGTGCCTGACGTTTGTTGGCTTCCATTTGATCACTGACAGAACTCGAACCCATATCAACTTCAAATTCAGGTTTCCGCTTGGCATTTTTAGCTGCTAACTTCCGTTTCAGCTCTGATAACAAAGCTTGATTCTCCTGGTTGAGACGTTGAGCTTTCTTCCTCAGCCTCTCATTCTCGCGAATAATCTGACAGTTGCGCAGGTACAGCTCTGAATTCTCTCTTTCCATTACTGTATTGCTTGCTTTGCCCTGAAAGATATCTCGACAAAAGTGACAAAACCAGATTAGGATACATCATACAGAAACATGATATAGAAAATTATCTGCAGTGCACATATTGTGCATGAAGACATATGTTGTTATAAAAATTTTCTGGTAGACTGAAGTTTGAATTGAGCAAAGTAGAAACAGAAAAAGAATTACCTTGTGTTAGTAGGAACTTAGAGGGGATCAGTACCTTCAGTTTGGCTCTTATTTGAAAAGGAAAAATACATATATTTATATAGTCATATGCATGTAAACTTGGTACAGACTAATTGATAAACATGCCAAGAGTCACACGAGAATAGCACAGTTCACTAGGAAAAAGAAGTATTGATTACCTGATCAGCATAGCCCCCACACTTTTCTTTATACTCATAACAAAACACAGGTCAAAGTGCACTTTAACCATCAAGTGTGGGAAAGAGAAAAGCCTCTCTTTTTTTCTCCTCTTACGAAGAAGACGCTAGATTTTGCTTTAAAAGTGAGAAAGAGTTGTGGTGTGTTTGGTATGACGGAAAATATTTTTCATGAAAAATTATTAGGTTGGGAATTAAATATCTATACATGATAAATTTCTTAATACAAATATCTAATCTGATAAAAGTTATGGGGTTTGTCCGAGCTCGAGCTCGAGCTCGTAACTAATACTCTCCTTCCGCTCGGTTGGTAAGCATAAAATATTGTCCCAAGAGCTTTCATACACTATTATTTAGGCGAACACCTTGGTGTGGAGGTAGGGGTGGGGTGGAGGTTAGTGTGGACCTAGAAGTCTGAATATGAATTCAGTCAAATTAAGTAACTTTTACTTAAACAACATATTTGTTTTAAGAAATTCATTAAGTATGTAGCCCCCAAGGCCTAGCTCGAGTGGCAAAAGGTGGAAGATTTGTGGCTTAGGTCGCAGGTTCAAGCCCCACACCATGCAAAGCGAAGCCTAGTATTTAAGTGGAGAAGGGTAGAGGGGCGGGCCCATCATCCGCCGAGTTTATAAGGTTGTGATTGGTCCAAAGGACGGGTCATAGACGGATTTCTCGGTTATCAAAAAAAAAAAAAAAAATTCATTAAGTATGTACGAATATTAAATTTAAAGTCAATTATGAACCATTGATATCGTCGTTCTATCATTTAGAACCCATGAAGTTGCAATTTTGGCTCCATCAATTGTCCATATTATGAACTATTGATATTGTCGTTCTATCAATTATCAAGAAACATTTATTAAATAAGGGTAGTTTAGTTAACTATACATTGTATTTATTAATTTTTTAAGGAACATGAGTTGTTAAATAGACACTTATTTTGGTACGAATACAGTACTTCCTTGGTTCCATCACATTGCTATAAATAGTTGTCCCAAATTACTTGTCAATTTACAAAATCAAGATAAAATTAATTAAATGTTTCACATCTTACCTTTGTAGTTGATTCTTTTTTTTTTGAAAGTGTAAACAAGTTTGTAAAGTTTCAAAAAATATTTTAAGGAATAAACTTCTAAAACTGCCCTTCTTATTTATAGTTTCTGGGCGCGTAAAGGAGAAATCAAACAATTATATGAAACAGAGAGAGTGATAAACACCTTCTTAAAGGAAAATGTCAAGTCGATAATAGTAAACTTGTTTTATCTTCATAAAAAAAAACCATTTTGTTAATTATTAAAAAATTAATTTCTTTAATAATTAATATTTCAAAATATCTTAACCAATCAAAAATATGAAAATTGAACAATAACCCAAACACATCCTTATTGCACATGGATATTGCTTTGTAATAATAAGTTTGTTAAGGTATAAAGCCAAGAAAGAGACATTCTAAGTGAGAAATAAAATGCCTCTTGTGGGGTAGACAAACATGCTTATGCAATATTTGAGCACGGGAGATAGATGATGCTATAACAGGAGACTTGAATATTCATGTGAGGAATCTCAATTTTGTTCACACATATGATAATTTAATTTTATGTAAAAAAAAAAAATTTGTTAATATAAGAATTTTCACACCATTCGATTATTTAATATTTCAATTACATATGAGATTACAAATTTTATATTTTGAAGAACTAACTAAAAATACATTCTGAATGACTTGATAATGTAAAAAATATTAAATTGAAATTGTATACAACTTAAACGGCAATAGCTAGTTACTACTCTCTTTGTTGGTGATGACAGAAAAAATTATGTTATTGTAGGTTAACTTAACTTGATGATGTAAAAAGTATATACAAATATAATAGGTAAATTTAGCTTAATGATATTAAAAAAAAAAAAAGTAAAATTGATTTCGCCTGAAGCATTAGACCAATAATTATCTCCCAAAACTAATGTGCATATGGCCTTGTAAATATTGATTTTGGCTTCGAATAGATGCTAGGCGTTCAAATAAAAAAGGAAACGAAACAATATAAGATAGGGTTGTACATAATTGAATCGAAAATCGAATCAAATCGTAAATTGAGTCAAGTTGAATAAAAATTTGACTAATGGTTTGGTTTGACTTGGTTTGGTATTGGAAAAAAAACTACTATACTTGGGTTGATTTAGTTTTAACTTTAAAAAAAGTCAATCCGAGACCAACTCAATCAGACATTATATATATATAATTTTTAAAATTTATTTTATACATAAAAGTATTTACTTTGATTTAATTTCTAACCCGAAATTATATATATTATATTTTATTTTATACATAAAAGTATTTACTTTCTAAATATTCCGTATACTTTTTCATAATTTTTATCTTTTAATATATGATTTCAAGTTTTTGAGACTTAGAATTTTGAATGGTCCAATAAAGGTTATAACTTATAGATATTTGTAACTCTAGTAAAGCTCAATTCAAAAATCAAATCAATACTAATGCTAACAAAAAACAAAATTAATTCAATACTAATAATGACAATAATGTTGAATATTTGTTCTTTAGTTTACATCGATTTGGACATTTAAAATACGTAACCTAATTTTAATTTCTTTAATGTTTAATCATGTAATTAATACTTTGACTTATTTTATTATGATTTAGTACTTTTAAATGATCATTTTTATTATGACTTATTAATTTGCAATATTTATTTATGCGATTTCATTATTATTTTTTGTTGAATATTTTTGTGTCATCATTTATCTCATATTTTGTGTTATTTTCTTAAGAAACACTTTAATTAGTTACACTTTGGTAGGACTAAAGAAATATTTCGAGCACAAGTTAATTATATGTTTGTATGAATACTTTATCATAAAAATTCAAAAACCTAAAAAACTCGGAAAAAAAAACCCGAAAAAATTCGAGGTTGAAACCCCCAAATATATTAGCTTGATTTGATTAGATCTTTTGAATCCAAACCAATCTGATCATGTACACCCCTAATATAATATTTACTTTATTAGTTTGTCACACATGTGGGGATTGGTGCTTCCTCCCGCACAACAAGTGTTATGTATATTGTTAGTTTACATAATTTAAACGCATAAGGTAATTTAATTTACGAGCACTAGCATAAGATAACCCTGTAATTACTCGAATTATGGAGAATATAAAATTTTTATTATACATAAAGAGAGTTTGAATATTATTTGTTTTGCTTTGTATTTGTTTGTTTGAAGTTGATCTATCACTCCAATTAGTGTATCAATTCACTTTGTATTTGTTGTATTTCTCTACTCTAAAACAAAGCAAACAAACACAACATATACATATGAATTGATAAATATACAGAGCGTATTACATTCAATTATTCTTATATTTGATAATTAGCCACATTTTCGATATAATTAATAATTATAGCTCAAAATGTTGCTATTTTTAAAATTACCTTAATAAATAAATATAATCCAAACTACTTCTTTTTTTGGTGTTAAGGGAGATGATAGAATTGTTTGCCTTGTGGCCCATGCCAAAGAATCACACGAGAATAGCATCAAGTGAGGGATAGAGTGCTTTCCCCTTAACCAGAGGTCTCGGGTTCGAGCCCTGTGTATGGAGAAAATTTTGTTGGGAGTGCCACCCTCGAATGGGCCCTGCAGAGCGCGATCCGGATTTAGTCAGAGCTCCAATGTGGGTTCCGGACACCGGATGGAAAACCCAAAAAAAAGTGAGGGAAAGAGAAAAGCTTCCATGTTCTTGCGAGTCGCGTGTTTGGTACGAAGGAGAATATTTTTTATAAAAAATTAATGAACTGACAATTAAATATTTATACACATTTAAGAAATATTTTAATATTAATATAAAATTTAAATAAAAATAATTGAATTAGTCGGAGCCTATACATAAAATATCGTCCAAAAAGCATTTATCTACTATTATTTAGGCAAACACCATTATTGTGGTCTTGTGGAAGCAGGGATTTGGGTGGGGCAGGGTTGAGTTAGAAGTCCGAATATGAGTTCAGTCCGAAAGCTTTTTCTCAAACAACATATTTAGTTTATGAAATTCATAAAGTATTAAATTTGAAGCTCAGTTGTTAACAATTGATGTCATCATTCTAAAATTCAGAAGCCATAAAGTTGAAATCTTGATTTGACCTTTGGGTGGGGAAGAGACAAATAGTTTGAAATGTCAGTTATGAAACTTGTTTTCCTACTAGCATAATAAGTCGCTTCTCTAATTTTTAAGCACCTTGTTTTCTTAGAGAACATATTTTTCAAAACAAGATTAATGTCCAAACGTGAGAAATTGAAGGGATGAATCAAGGGTTAAACAAGTAAAGTATTTTTTTAGGCGCCAGAATTATTAATGACGAATTTTTTGATTTTATCCACTTGAAACAATATTGAAGATAGTAAAAAAAAAAAAAAAAAAAAGGCTTAGAATTTTATATTTTAAACAAAACATTATATAAATATTATCAAAAATATTTTAGGACTTTGAATTAAATAACTCAGATTTTCATATTAATAATGAAGTTTTTACATCCAATATAATGAATTGCAAACACATGAATAACATCTTATTAACTAAAATTAATACATAGTATAATATTACAATGTGAGTTTAACTAAAGGTTTTATGTTATTTAAAAATACTACATTAAAAACAATAAATATGTAAAAGTAAATACAAATAGTTATGAATTATTATTTTTTATATGTATTTATATATATATATTTAAGATTTCTTATTAAAATTTCTATAATTTTATTGAGAGTCTTTGATATCAAACATACTTTTAGACTAATACTCTTGTATGTGTATTTGGATGTGTGGAACAAGTTTGCTAAAAAATAAAGTGAAGAAATGACCAATTTTCTCTTGAATGATTTGATTAATGCAAAAAAAATGTTATATTGAAGAATGAAGATAGCCTATAATAGATTATTACCTCGATCATATCATGCTTGACATAAATAGTTATTGTAATGACTCGGTAGGTTATTTTTGAAATTTTGAATTATTCATTTAACTTGAGTTAATTAATTGATGGGTAATTATAGATAATTGACTTAATCGATAGTTAATGGGCTAAAGTGATAATTTATTGGAAAAATTACAGAAATCCCACCTTTTAGTTTACTTATTACCATTATCCCCTATAAGTTTTACAAATCTCCAAAATCCCTCATTTTCACACATCAGATTAGTGTATCTCGCGCATCAGATTAGTGTATCATGTATAAAATGTACATCAGATTAGTGTATCATGTATAAAATGTACATCAGATTAGTGTATCATGTACATATTAGTGTATCTCGCTCATCAGATTAGTGTATCATGTATAAAATGTATATCAGATTAGTGTATCATGCATAAAATGTAATGTATCTTACTTAACGATTAATGTATCTCGCGCATCAGATTAATGTATCAGCGCTTATATTATTGTATCTGTTTGAGGAATTTCTGTAATTATAAACTTTTAAGGGATAAATTATAATTTTGCCTTAAAAGTATGTGATTTCTGTAATTTGCCCTAATTTATTTAAGACCCTATACTATTTGACCCATATATATTAAAATAAGTGGTCGGGTTTATCACTACTTTTAAACTTAATTATTTAGAAAGAAAAGGGAGTCGGATACTGAACAAAAGGGCACGAAGGGTTGCAGGTAATCAAATTTCCCCGGCCTTCCATTTTTGGTATTTCTGCTACATTAATTACTCCATATAAGAGTATTATTATATGATAGAAATTTTGGGTTGGAAAATAAAGTAGTGGCTGGAATGTTTGTTGGATTGTGCCGTGACCTTTTGGATGACAAAAATTTTGGTGGTTAATAAATGAATGATAATCATAAGTAATCATAGAAAAAGGTAGTAGAATGACTATGAATAAGGATTTAATTATTGCTATGTGATTAGAGGTTACATGTTAGGTTCGATTTAAAATTCAAAATATACTTTTCTTACGTTCATTATGCTGTGATTTAAGTTCTTATATGTTGGAAGATATAATTAAATATTGGTGTATTATATTATATGAAAACTATTAGAGTTATATCGTTTAGATAAATTAATACCTAATTCTAGGCTTGAAATTTGGAGAAAATTGAAAGAGTTGACATGTTAATTGACATCAAGATTTAGTAACTTGATTATAGGTTTGAGTGAGTTTTTGAGTCTAGACTAGACACGTAGTAATATTGGTGTTGCTAGCTTCAAAACCTTATTGTGATTATTTATTTGAACAGATCGAATTAATTTAGAAGTCCAACGAAAGGGGAAGCTCAAGTCTCAGAGTGATTGTTCGACTATTTGAGGCAAGTGGATTTCTAAACCCTTGTTAGGTGTATGAAATTCGTGTATTTCCTTGTAATATGTGTTGGGGGTAATGACACTTGGTGATGGATTGACTTGTCCATATTGATTAATTCTAATGATGAAAAAGGGATAATAAAAGGCAATGTGATTGTTTGTTGGTGTGTGATGTGTTGAGAATGGTTTGAAAGGCTTGTTGACTCATTGTTGATGTTGTATCACGATTGTGTTGTTGTGAATTGTGCATTATTATGAAAATGGTCATCTTCTCATTATTTGTGTGAACATGTCATTTGCATTGTTCTGAGACATGATTGTGACAAGTGTTATGTGAATTGAGAAAGAGTAAGAAATTAAAGAAGATGTACCATTTCGAGGGACTTGTCTGCGCCGCAACGAATACTATATTTCGAGGGACGTATCGCACGCTGCGATGGATTCTATTATCGACGGACGTGTCGCACGCCGCAACGGATGGATGGACAGATATGTCCCCCATGGTCCCAGACTGAGAGACAATGGGTGTGTATCGTTAGGTCAGACATACATCAGTATACTTGACATTGCATTTCATTACATTGCACATCTTTATCATTGATGAACTTGAACTTGTGTGTTGTTGATCTTGTTAGTGCCTTTCTGTGGAAATTGTGATTGATGAATATTGAGTTTGTTGCTGAGGATATGTAATTGTTAGAGTGTTGTTGTTGAGCTGTGTGCTATGTAAATGGAATTAGGTTAAATTTGTTTTATGCAGGTTGTAGTTGTGGAGGTTCGGATGGGGTGTAAGGAGTACCCGTGTTCTATTCCCTTAGCTTGTGTTTAGAAGTTTACTTGCTGAGTATCGTGTGGTTTGATACTCACCCCTTGCTTCTACATTTTTGTAGGTTATGAGCCCGGATCATCGTGATACTTTATATTCTCTTCTTTTCCGAGGCTTCTTGGAGATTTGTGAGGTAGTTGTTTGTCATTTCAGCGAACCTTGTTACTCCTATTTATGATTTTGTTCTATTCTAGAAACAATGTCATATGAGCTTGTATTTTTCTTTTGATTCAATTGTAATATCTTTAGAGGCTTGTATACGTGACAACCAGGTTTTGGGGTTTTATTAAGTTGGCTTAGTTATTCGCACTTGTGATAATTTGAGATTTCAATATGTCTTACTTCTGCATAGTTGGTGATATTTGAGTTTTAGGTTAACTTGTCTTGGTGGCATAAGACGAGTGTCATCACATTCATTTTTGGATTATGACAGTTATATGTTATTGTAAATACCTTACCTTGATGGTGTAACAAATATGTAATCAACACTTATACACTCCATGATTTTCTTATGTTATGGAGTCTTGTAAGTTGAATTTATTGTCAAATTCTAATTAGCAAACTGACAATTTTTTTTACCCTTATAATAATCTAACTCCAACCTATACAAGAATATCAATAACTGACTACTTTACTAAAATACTTCCTTAAAAGAATAAGAATATTCATATTTAAAGCAATTTAGAAAAAGCTTGTAAAGATTTCATTTGGGAAAAAATATACATATACAATCGATCGGTTATTGTTCCAAAGGGAATTTACTATCTATTTGATCATGGATAATTTACACTTTTTTTAAGAAAAAAATCTTTTGGAAAATTATTTAGACATAGGATTATTATAATTTTTTGGAATTCCTAAAACTTTAAAAAATGATTTTTCACAATTTTCATTCCAAAATACTCAACCTACATATTCACCAGCAGATGGTAAAGTTTCAATCCATGGTTCACCTTTTGGGTTCACTTCTTATGAACTCGTTCAGAATGATTTTGATCTAGTTCATGGCCTATTAGAAGTAGAGGGCGCTCAAGTGGGATCTTCACGAATAAAAAAAGATTGTAGTCAATTTGATAATGATCCGAGTGACATTGCTTCTTCGTCCCGAACTGAGGAATCCCTTAGATATGATGCAAAAGAGATCTTGGTCTATTCTTGATCAGAGAAATCTCTATGAAAAATATGAATCGGAATTTGAAGAAGGGGAGGGAGAAGGAGCCCTTGGCCCACAGGAGGATTTATTCAATCACATAGTTTGACTCCTAGAATATGGCGCCAAAAATTCAAAATAGTTTCAATTTGTATTTACGTTCAAATAACATTTCAATTTTCAAATATTATTTTTAATTAAGAAAAGATGTAAAGAACAAAGAATAGAACAAGTACTTCCCCCACGAGTAGCAAGGGACAACAAAAGGAAGACAAAAATAGGCAAATATTTTGAGGTTTAGGATAGCCTTGGTAATAATGTGTTGCTAAGCAACGAAGGTTGTGGTAGTAGAGTGGTAGTACTCATTCATCCTTAACTAGAAGTCTCGAATTCGAATCCTCTCAATACGGAATTGCCTTCATTGGGAAGCACCAGTTTGTGCATGAATACCATTTTGAAGTTTTCATCCACTTCTACTCGTGTTTTTCCGTCTAATTTTCTCTCGACACTGAACATAGAAGGGATACAAGGTGCCCAATTCGATGCAACACCATGAGTGTTATGCCCTGCTCACTGGAATGACTAAATGTGACCACCAAGTGTCAAATTGACCCTGATGGTAATCACACTTGTCAAAGTTCATCCTGTTTCTCCGTCGAGAACCTAGGATTTGTCAACCATAGAGCAACACTGGGTTAACTGCCAGATAAATCATTTTGGTAACGAGCAATGAAAGAGTTCTGAACAAAACGCTTCAGCTACAAATAAGTCGGCGAAAGACCAAAGCAGTTGAATATTGTCTGAACAAAAAGAAAAGGGGAAACACTTTTTGTTTAAATACATAATGTGCAGAGTCTCTCCTGGAGATTGCTTTTGCCACAGGAGAACAGAGCTCTCTGTTATCACTGTCAGTCTGGCACCAAAGCTACCAAAGGCTGCGTGTCCTGTCAACACATTTACTCGAAATCTCTAACTGAGTTCCATTTCTGCTTGGAGCTTTGATGAGGCTGTGAAATAAATCAAGCAGTACTTTGTTACAATACTTCCCACGTAGAAACAGGGAGCTTAAAGAAGGCAAAAAATAATGGAAAATGAGAATAAACCTAAAACAGATCAAACTTCTTAGATTGCCGGCTCTGAACTCTTGCTGATTTAATTTGTCGTCATCATCACCGTCATAATCATCATAGCTTTGAGTGCTCATCCATGCGATGGAACTGCCAAGGCATATGAGCATCCTCAGAGCAATGCAGGAGGCTCTGTGAAACTGAGACTGGTGGATGGATGCGGAAAATACTGCAAGCTGAACAATCCACTCCACCAGGTCTCAGTTGTTCATGCCTGCACCCTACCAATTGCAACATTTTGCCAATCAGCATCCCCCTCAAGATGCTGAATGTATGTGGCAGGATGCAGGCATGGCCCGTGCCCCTCACCGGGGCCGGGCTAATCCAAAACCATCAGGTTGCAGCGGATGAGACTGGAAAACCATGAACAGACGGAGCAATCAAATGATGAAGCAAACCATAAAGTGGAAACAGTAAACCAGGATGTCAAGCACAACTACTGACGGATAATTATAAAATCTCATGTGGAAGAAAAGAGACTCTCCCTCCTCTACAAGCTAAAATTCCTCACACACATACCCAACATAAGATAACTAAGCACAACAAGATTCCATAGCTTAAACAAACTTCCCATCAGAAGGCAAGTGTAGCTGTCATTGGATTCTCTTTGCACATCTGCATTGCTTAACCCTTTGTCTAGTAAACAAGCACCTAAATATGAAGGATCCCAGCATGCTCTTTACTAGAAATATTTCCCCCCTAACTAAACTATGCTTCAGAAGCTTAAACTATTATCATCTCTCACTGTGTGAAGTTTAGGTAATGTTAACATGTTAGGTCAAACAGTAGTTATGAACAGGTTTTCACACATGAAATATGAGTTTGTATAAACTCCCTCTTTAATCTATCTAGGTCTCCGGGGGTTTCATTAAATAACAAGCCCAAATTATTGAAGAGTGAAGTTTAGTTCGTCTGCCATACCTGTGAGAAGGGTTGGTGAACCTGCTCGTGAGGATGGATAAAAGTCATTCCAGGACGCTGACAAGGATACTGGGTTGAATGTAAATATATAGCTGAGTTTGAGCGTGCACTAACATGATTGTGACTAAAAGGGGGAGGCATCATGCTCTCTGCTGGACCATAACCAATACCTGGAGTCGTCGGTGTTGCCCAAGGCCCAGGTAAATGTTGAGGAAGTGGATGAGGTTGGTTTTCAGCGGAAATGGGAGACCGAAGAGCAGATCCAAGCTGGGGAAACTCAGTATTATAGTTAATTGCAGGAGCATACATGGGTTGAATTGTATATGGGCCACCAGCAAATCCAAAACCAGGATCAAACCTTTGCATGTACCTACAAATTAAAGGCAACAGTCCGATTAAACTCTCAGACTAAGTTTCAAGAAAAACGACATGAACATTGTATTGAAAATACCCACGAGCACGAAGAGATGAGATTGAGGGGGACACACCAGAAGATGGATGTGTTATATTTGCACATAATTATGTAAAGCAAAAACACGAACCTTACAATGTACTAAAAGCTTTTGAGGGAAATGACAAAACACATTCTCATATATACAATTGAAGTAGCATCAAATATCAATAGGACGTCAACAAAATAGTTTAAACAACCAATGCAGTAGTATGCAGTAGAGAGGGAAGAAGCAAGAGAAGAAGTGGTTTGGGTTTGGGACTTCCATGTTGGAGGTCTCAAGTTCGAAACCCCTTGCCAGCGAAAGCAAATATGATGTTTGCGAGCTATTGCATAGGAGCGGGGGTTTTACCCTGTGCGCACCCAACAAGTAGCGGCGGTTTCCCTTGTCATCAAAAAAAAGAAACAAGGACAATAAAGGAAACTGACTAACATTACCATTTTATTTTATTTTTTTAAAAAAAGGAAACTGACTAGTGGCTCCAAACCACCTTAACTTCAATAAGCATACTATAACCCAAACCTCTGGTTCTATTCAATCCAATCCCCCCCAAAAAAAAAGGAACCTACACAAAAAGCAAAGGGTACATAGGTGGTAAGCATCAGAAGTCGTACATGTAATAAAAAGATAGAATCACAGATCCTCACATATACTTCAAATTACTCTCAGTGTAACACTAATCATTCTTGAACAACCATGAACACAGGCAAGCATTTATCCAGATTAGTCGGTAAATCTCAATAGGAATGAAGCTTTTGTAGAAATAATCAATTAGAACATTTGTATACAGAGTAGAGGAGTGATTTTATTACCATAAAGCAGAGAGAAGTACCATGTTAAAAGGGATACCACTTGACAGAACCACCAATACATACACAAAACACAAACTGAGGGGAAGGGTTACTTTACAGTATATTCATAAAATAACAGAGGACTAAGAAAGACCTGTCATAATTCCTGTCATAATCAGGGTCCTTCCGGTCAATTTCCCGATCACGAAAGATAGCAACCTTATTATAAGATTTAGACCTACCAACTGGCTCCTTTTCTGTCCTACTTCTAGCTGACCTACTGCTACTTGTTGAAGAATCAATCAGACCCCGACCAGTATTTAAATCAGAGCCGCCAGCTGGACTTGCTTTTTCTTCCAGCTGTGGTATGCCTATTGGACCATACTGGTAAGTATCTTGTGACCTTGATTCAGTTTCAGGTTTTACATTGGAGCTCCCACTTAAACTATTAGAGTTAAATATCCGTGCTCGAGCCCTATTATATTCCTCCTTCCTTTCCTCAACACTTTTAGCAGAATTCCCCTTTGATGAATTTGAATTCAAACCACTTGCTAACTGTGAACCTTTCTGTGGCCTCTGCTTTATCGCAACCTTAACCACACCAGTATCTCCTTGAGGCAAATTCACCGGAATGTCAGCCAAGCGAATCAAAGGCATCCGACATTCAGAAGTCTTGCGCACAATAATTCTGGAACCCGACCCATCCAGTAAACTATTGTCCAACAGAACCATTGATTGTAGTGAATAGTGCTGTGCCACGCGGTGAGCAGCCAGTCGCAAATAAGAGGTAGGCAGCTGTTGGAATTCCATCTGTTGTCGACCAGGATCCCTGATGAACTTTTCAACATCTTGCTCCATCCTCAGAACTGAGAAAAAGCAATTATTAAGTCACAATGTGCATGATAAAAATAATCAATCAGGCAAACAAAGACTGACCCACCACCACAGCCTACACCACCCACCCACAAAAAGATAAAGACAAAAAGAGAAGGAAAAGGGAATAAAATGCATACAGAGCAATATTTAAGGAGAATCTAGCTATCTCAAAATAACAAAACGGATGAAACAACATTGTCAAAAAATAATGCACAGCCAGATCTAAGAATAGAAAAGGCACCTAAAGGTACGTGAAGCATTATACAGTGAATATTTTTACAAGTCATCATACAACTTGTATTCAATGACCAAAAGCCTACCTCAGCATAACAGCTGAAGAGTAAATACTACATATCTGAGAACATATAATAGAAAACATAGTTTTTTTCCGATTGAAAAGGTTCAAGGTTGCTTCGTATTTTTCTTTTTTTAACAAGGTGGAAAAGATTCATGTTATACTTCTCGGCCAAAATGGAAAAAAATCCTGCAAAAACTTGCCCGTTTCTTCCCTTTTTTGATAACTCAGCAAAGACTTTCAATGATGTACATCAGCAGAAAGAGTGGGGTTGCACACGGCTGTTGATGTAAAAACTCAGTTCCCCAGGGAATTATAGAAGTCTATAAGAACCTCTCAACACCAAAAGGTGAGCAAAAATCGTGTTTGTATTTCTTTTAACTACACACTCTGATTGCCCTCAAAATATTTGATTCCAGAATTCCCTTCCCTACAGACTACCCACCAGCTACAAGCGGGGAATGGTTTTGCTTTTTTCTAAAGCCTTCTGATCCAGTATTATAACAACTTAATGGTAAGTCTTTGGAATTATCCATTCAAGCTCAAAATTAGTCAAATACAGATTCCAACCTTCCGGCGGAAAGCAGAACGCAAAAAGAGACAATTGACATCCCCAGATCCTTCTTCACATAAAGGGCATCTGCTGCAAATAGAGATACCTTTCTGCAAGTTGTTTAGGATTAAATAGGCCTTGAACAAGTAATCAGCAACCTCAAATAAAACTTGAAATTTCCCATTTCTTTTCTGGGGATAGCAAGGTGGAGAAACACTGTGAGATGGCAACCATTTGTAGCAGGATTTCATTGTGAATTACCCCTTTCTCTGTCCTTTCCAGCCTATAGAGTCTGCACTTTTGTGTTAGTTCAGGAGCTGACTCTTAACAACTGCAGTAGTAAACTTATCCAAAAAAAAACCAGCAGCAGTAGAGTCATTCATTCCAAAACCCAATTATCACAGTTCCTTCTGAAGGTTATATGCCATCCTTGATTAGATCTAAAGTCTGCAATTGTGACCTTAGTATCCCTAGCAAAGCTGAGAAGCTCAGGATGCTCTTCTAGGGAGGATAGGATGTATGTAACCTTATCCCTACCTTTGTGGATAGAGAGGTTGTTTCCAATAGGTTATTCTCCTCCTCTTATTATTATTATTTATCTGTTACGATAGATGGTAGTAGTGCTTATTAGCATCACACATAACCAGTGTGTCATTTGAGATAGAATGTGAAATGTCCGCCACATTGTGATTTCTTGTCCCCAACAGAGAAGTCCTTAAATCAGTTAATCAACCTGACGTTCTTCAACATTCTGCAAGGGATCACCTTGGCCGAGGCCCTTTTTGTTGGAAAGCATCTTGTTGGTGTGCCATATTTCAAACTGACATTCCATTTGTAGAGATGCACAAATAAATCTAGTTGATCGCTTTTTGTTCAAATCCCAAGTCTTTCAATAGATGGTTAGGCACATCCACTTAGCATGATCAGATACTTCTTCAATATCAAGCTTAGGCAACAATACAGCCTTATTTTGGCATCCTGGCACTATTCTACAGTCTACTATGATTGCATTTTAGAGTTGCTTGCCTTTGATGAAAGCTAACCAAATGTCGGGAACTAGCTTTCCATTTACCTTCTTCGCCTTTTAGAAAGGATGTTAGTAGAGTCTACCAGCCAAGCTCACTGGCAGGTATACTTATATTTCCTTAGCTTCAATCTTCTTTTAAATACAAGTAACATGACATTAAAAAAGCACTTCCCAAGATTGAACTTTGGTGGAAGGAATTGATAGATAACTCCTTCATTATATCCCACTAAGAAAATGACATGGCGGTAAGCAATGACACATGCCTTATCCTCTATGCATTCAATCTGTTTGGACCGTATTCTTTCTCCTCAACAGTTATTATCTTCGGTATGTAGTCAAAACTCAAAATATATCAATAATAACATAGATTGTTTTTACATTTCAGCAATCTGACATAATATCCAATCTGAAATTGTAGTCATCCAAAAGAGACATCATGTAATGAATCTCATCCGACCAAACATGATACTTGGTGCAATTCACAAAGCAAACTAGCAAAGACTACTGCACACTGATTATAAAAGAATTCACCATTTAAACCACAGTTGGCCTTTCAGTTTTTTACCAAATGTGTGATCAGCCAAACTGAACCACAATACTTATCCTGTCCTCTCATTAAGGCATTACACTAACACTGCATTCATTTGGGATTCATGCAGCCAACACCAAATAGTTTACAATTCAGCTGTAGTTAACTGATTGACACAACTAACAGCAATGTGACTGTGACTATAATAGCACAGTAAGAATTATACATACCAGAACAAAACAAAAATCAACTAACAAATCCTAACACTGATGCAAATTAGCGTAAAAATCAGAACTTTTATAACACAAAGCGGAATACTAACCGGAAAGACGCTCTCGAGGGTTTTGTAAAGCCTCACGGAGAAACTGATCCACGGTGTTAACAACATCCTCCGACACACTACCTGAAACAGCAGCTGAACCAGCACCAGCCAAAGCCGAGGAATCAGGCAGCTCAGATTGATTATTATTCACAGAAGAAGATGAAGAATCAGACTGGTCCTTCTTCGAAGAAAGTATAAGCCGTCTCATGCTAGCATCCAAGTCAGCCACCTCCCATGACTCCGGTGGGGCTCCGAGATCATCAGCAACAGACACAGAGCCCTCCATGGGTTCAATTTTTTAGCCCAACAAAAACAAAATAAAGAAATTAAAAAAAAAACTAGGATTTAGACATCAAAGGAATCATCAAATCCAGCTGTAAATCAAGATTACAGAGTAGCTAGATTCGAAGATTTCGAAAATTTTCATAGAGATTGAGAGAATCTAAAAGAGGAGAAAAAGAGAACAAAACGGTTCTAGGGTTTCGAAAGAAGGTGAGAGACGGGAGAGAGAAAGAGGGGTTTGACAATATTATAATTTCGCTTTGCTTCGAGGGCATGCATTGTAACGGCACGTATAATCGGATAAGAAATAAATTATTGATCTGTTATGAATTTTAATTTTCGTAAAATTTGTATTATGACGTTTGTTAAACAGATAAAGAAATAATAAGAATCTGCATCGTAGTTAATTCATATACAAGCTATGACAAAATATATATATTATTTTATGTAAATAAAATAAATAAATTATACATGAATAACTAATTTTGATAGAAAATATTAACATAAATTTACTTATAATTAATCCCTACATTACTAATATATTTGTAACTCTAACTAGCTACCAAATGATCCCTTATTATAATTTTATTAGTTCCATTTAAAACCAATATCTTTTTTTAATTCGTTTTAGAAAGGATATCTTTTTTTTTAATAATTTTTAATTTTAATGTTTACCTCATATATTAAAAAACATAAAATTAATAAATATTTTGATATTATTTATTTTCAATTTAAAATTATAATATTGAAAAAATATTTAGCTTTTAAAATTTCATATCAAATTAAAATCGTACGAACCAATTAAAATATGCTGATTTTTTTGGAAATGTAATATTTGTGGATAGAATCAGACTCTATAGTCTATACATAAAAAAAAAAACTAATGTGGATGTGGCAGTGACAAGTCATTAAAGGAGGGACACAATTAGACAGGTGGCATATCTTTTAAGAATTAATTCTGACAAGTACTATTATTTTTGCTCCCAAAATGAAAAATAATAATTTGGGAGGTTGAATTAAATTTCTTTTCATCTTTGAATTTTTAATTTGACATCTAATATTTATATTGAAATCCAATAAAAATTTTGACAAGATTATAATTTTTGCTGCCAATTTTGAAGCATATTCTTTTCTTCCTTCATAGTTTTTATAATTAATATCATGTTTATTATTAACTTTTTTTTATGCATATGAAAATTCATATTGTGTACATTTGAAAATACTTATTAGAAAAATAAGAAAATTTTCATCTCTTGTCTCTCTATTTTATTGGTATCTTCTTATAGTATTTTTAGTCTTATTTTACTTTATTTTTATAATACATTATTAGCAAAAGTTAGCTCATTCTTCATCAAAAATTAATGGTAGGTACTTCTTAACTTTTACGATTATTCCTCTTTATAACTTTTTGACTATAAACTACTTTTTTATTTTAGCTGACATTTATATTCTTTAATCTTGAATGTGTACAAATAGACATTTAAATTTATATAAAATTAAATAAATAGACACATATATTTTACGTAACATAATACACACAGACAGGATACCATTTAGGACAGAAAACTATCATGTACAACGCCACATAGAGTGAATATGTCTACTTTGTTTGCTATTTGGTGTTTCTTTTTCACATACTGGTAACCTAAGGTACTATTTCGAACCTAACTTCATATTTGAGGGATCATATTTGTCATTTTCTCTCCCATCTGACGTTTCAGTCTGAAATTCCATCAAAAGGCAAAATACCTCCATGAAAATCTGTAATTGAAGCTCGAAGAATCTAGATTTTTCCAGAAGCTTGTACGAGAAACTGTGGTAATGAAGGGATTATTAGGGAGATTGATAACGCAAACGAATCTCCGCAGCTGTAGATTGTTAACTAAACCCTATGTAGAAAATGGTTCACTTTCCACATCTCGTCGATTTCTTTACGCTTTATCTTCCAATACGCCGCATGCGTTCTCTGATTTCACTAAAATAAATCCTTCAAAGTTTCGTTCTTCATGCCCGCCATTATGGAGCCATTTTGGAGGTAAGTTTTTATATTCAGCTAGTTCCTCTTTTTTTTTTTAAAAAAAAATTAATTTCGGGATAGTCACTAGAGAGCATGAATGTCTATCATTTGATGTGAATTTTTGCAACTACACGAGAGTACAATTGGTGTTTTCTGGATATTTTTGGGTTTATGGGATTTTTACTGGAAAATGTTTGGGGTAAGGAAGGAGGGGAAAATGTAAAGTTGGACTCTTTCTGAAGAGTGTTGTCACAAATTTAAGAATTTTTTTTTTCCGGACGATTGATGAGCTTGAACTAGAAGCCTGGATGACACCAGTTTTGAATGATTGTTTGTTTTGAAGGTGAAGGCTTTGTTTTCCTACTAATGAGTACATATATGTGGCCTTAGTACTAGAAAAAGAATTAGCAGGGCTACATGAGAAGTTTTCAATGAATATTGGGAATTGAGCATACAATAATAAGGAATTTGAATTCTGTTGATAATTGATGAGATTCCATGGGAGCTGAACTTGGTCAGCGTTTAGCAATGAAAATGGAACTTGTTTGTGCAATTTCCATATAGAAGCAACTAGAAAAAGGATCAAGAAAATTTGTATTTTTTTTTTTCTCGCATCATTTTCTGCCTTTACAAAAAGATTAAGATTTTATAGTTTACACAGTTGATCTAGTAATTGCCTCATGTGATAAATGAGTGTGCTAACTATTAGATTTTGTGAATGTCTGTATCCTGATCATGTACTTTCTGTGAACAGGCCAGAAGAGGACCATGTTTATCCAAACTCAATCAACTCCGAATCCTTTATCCCTAATGTTCTATCCTGGGAAGCCAGTTGTGGAAGCTGGGAGTGCAGACTTTCCAAATGCTCGTTCTGCCATGAATTCACCTCTAGCGAAGGCCCTCTTTGGAATAGATGGTATGTGTTCTCGAAACTTAGATGGTGAAGACTTAGATATTTAACATCTATGTTCATTTCACGGATTACTGATGTGTGGGGATGTGTTTATAATATTACTTCTCATTAGACTGCACAGATTGTGTTTATAATATTAACCCTCTTCAGACTTTAATGGAAGAAATGCGGAAGAAAAGATGCCTAATTTAGTGCAGTTACCTGAATTTAACTCACTAACATACTACATAGCAGCATTTAGGCTATTAGAAAAATTGTTGCTATTTTATCATCTAGCTGACTGGCTGTGGATTCAACTTTAATCAAGGCAGTACCAAAACATAATATTTTTTGTATGTGCAATACAACTGTCTAGAAATAAATATAGGAACAAATGTATTGCCAAAATAAGGAGCAATTTTGAGAACTAGCGCTTTTTCAAATGTTGGGATTGCATTTTTTTTTTTTTTGAGACGGTAACAATATGTTGGGGTTGCATTTTGTGCCTTGTGTTATTACTTTATTTTGCTAGAGCCTAGAAGGCCCTTTTACTTCATTTTTCATTGCCAACTTGCTTTTCTGCAATCACAAATCGGTTTCTCCTTCACTCTTTGTTTTGACGTCTTCATCATAGATTGTGCAAAACTGAGTGTAGCTTATTGGTTATTGCAACCATGAAAAAGAAAAGCACTAGGTGATTTCTTCGCATCTGCCTAAAGCATGGTGGACATAGTTACCCAATACTCCTGCTAGTGGGAGGACTAGCAGGTAACAGGTACAATTACCCAGTGGAGTAGTCGAGGTGTGAGGAAGCTGGCCGGAAGCTATTGTTAAAAATAAAGGAAATTCCGAATGAGTTTAGTTTTTGTATCTAGATGACTCATAGTTTCTGAATCTGAAGGTGATCCTATTAATCTTTAAGGAGAGCTTGGTCACATATCAACTTAGCAAAGAGCGATTGCTTCATAGTAAATGCTGACCAGAGGTTTCATAAGCTGGCTATGATGATACTGGGATGGAAGTAGACAATTTCCTTTAGTTTACTTGGAGTTACTTTGGGGGCAAAGCAAAAGTATACTACATTTGGGAAGGAGTGATTGAGATATGTGAAAAAAAAGTTAAGTTCCTTGGAGGAAATATAATTTTCCCTCTTCACCAGTAAAGAAAAAATAGTATTCATCCTTGGAGGAAGGTTGACAGCCATTAGTGTACTAGATGGGATCCCTACTTGCTGCATGTCATTTTTTCTTTCGCCCAAAGGTTTAGAATTAACTAATTAAGATATTCCTTGTGGGAATGAGGTTGTGTCAATGAAAGATGATAAAATAAATGGAGCTGACACAAGAGTTTGATCTAGTGGCCAATGAAGGGTGAGTAGAGAACCATGGGGTCTCAAGTTCAAATCTCAACGGGGACAAAACACTTGGTGATTTCTTTGCATTTGTCCAGGCCTTGATGACCAGAGTTATTCGGTATATATGCTGGTGGAAGGTAGCATGTATTTCATGGAATTAACCAATTAGGGAGGTTGCGCGTATGCTAACCCGAACACCACAGTTATCCCAAAAAAATATAGATGGAGGTCGGTTGTAAAGTAACATAACAAGTTTTTTTTTTTTACCAAGTCAGAAAGATTTCATTGAAAAGCATCAAGAAGATGAAGAATAGATACAAAAGCAAAAGTAGTGCCAACTCCAGTACATATGTAATTAAGTTTAAGGAGCTAACAAAACTCAAAAAAATAATTGGGCAATTTACAGGGGTAAGGGTCATCTAGCGGTAGAGGTTGACTAAACAGTTAGTCTTCAAAGTGTGTTGGAGCTGAATTCCATCCAAACATATGCGGTTCCTTTCATTCCATAAACACCAAAATATAGTAGCTGGCATCATCCTCTAGATCTCTTTGATGGCTTTATCAACTCTGCAAAGTCTCCAGCTTTCATAGGCATCTTTAATTGACTGATGCTGCATCCAACTCAGTCCAAAAATAGAGAAGAAGAAGAAGTTCCAAAGTTCTGCTGCAACTGGACAGTATATGAGTAGATTTGTCAATGGACTCCAGATTCCTCTGCCACATGTAGCTTATATTAATCAACTGAAAGCTCCTTCTGCTAAGTTATCTTGGGTCAAACAGGAACCATTTAAAGCTGTCCAGGTAAAACAGATCACCTTAGTGGGAAGTCTATTCCTCCAAATAAGTTTGCAAGGCCAATTTTCAATAATCTCATTTTGAGAGCATAGATGCTTGTAGCTGTGCATATGCCTTTGCATAGAACTTCCTCATGAGATTCTGTCTGGCTGTGATTCTGTTATGTTGTGGCCCTCAAGCAAACCTAATAAGTTCAAAAAATATTCACCCTCTCAATCTTGTAGGTTCCTTCTGAAAGTAATACCCCAGATGTTCCCCTCTCTATTATCAGCAATAGTGGATTCAGGATTGCATGCAATTGAGGCAGGTGCTGGATATAAGTCTCTGAGTACCATGTCCCCAGCCATTTATCCTTCCAGAACTTCACATGTGATCCATTTCCAACCTTGAAGGATACGTTTTGGAAGAACTCATCTCTGTACCTAGAGATGTTTTCCCAAAGACCAGTGCCATGCACTGTGTTGATGTAACCCTCTTGGTGGAGCAATTGTTCTGGAAAGAGTATAACAAGAGTTTGTTACTCAAATAACATCAGAGGTCGATGAAGAGGAATAAAGTGGAAATTAATGGTGCACAAAACCAGTGAATAGAATGCGACGATGTTCAAATCATTATATGATTAAACGTGTATTATGGGAGGAAAATGAAGTTCTGCATAAACAAATAGTTGGAGAAGTTCATTTAGGGGCAATTTGCCAAATTTATACTATAGGATGTAAACAAGAGTTGCACTCTAGCAGATTGTTTTACTGTGAGTGGACTATTCAGAAGGATTTTCAATGGTTGGGAGATTGAGGATGTGAATACATAATAGTAATAGGGAATGCAGATATTCAGGAAATGCAAGATTTTGTATGTATTGGACTGAAAACAAAGATGTAATGAATTCTTGTTACATGGTGCTGTTAAGAAATGATTGAAAATAGTTTTATCTTGGGACGATATTGGGAAAACAAAAGCTCTGCCCAAAAAGTAGAATGTTTTGGCTGGACTGCAACCCATGAAACTAGTCCTACGTAGAAAAAATTTGCAGAAAAGAGGCATCATAGTATGCAAATGATGCTGTGTATGTGAGGAAGTAACAGAGCTAGCCAGTCATCTGTTTAGTACAGGTCTGCTTGGCAGATGAAAGATGTGGACCATGTTCCTAAACTTGCATCCAATTCACCTGTGATGCCTGGAGATCTGAAACAGATATTTACCAATCCTCAAGGGCGGAAGGTGGAAAAGAATTAGAAACTTAGATTCTGTTGGGGTTGGCTATATGAGCTTTGATGTCCACTTTGCTGCATTTGGACATATTCCATTCCGATACTCAATAAATTGGAGTTCTCTAACACACTTATTTCTAGATAAACTAAAAGGACTTCTGTCAATGCCAGACTTAACTAGTTGGTATCATGATATAGATATTTGCTTCCATTATATTATGCTTTTTTCTAGTACTGTTATCATTCTAATTTTTTTTATGAGTTTTGCTAAATCCACATGAATTTCATGTGATTTTAAGTTTAGATATTATGCGAAGACAATCCATCCCTGTGTCGCATAGTCTGAATGAATATGGAATTTTATAACACTAGTCTGACTAGTATATAATGTAGGTAAGTTCATTAAGATAAGTGGTAATTGAGAAAAAATATCACGTAACTGCTTAGATGCATAATTTTGATATATTTGAATCATGAAACATACCAATTGATTTTTGTAGAATTATGTGAAACATCTGGGATGCCTAGAAGGAGATTGTGTCAAATAAATTAGACGGGAAGTATTGTTATTGTTCTTTGCTTTTTCATATATGCCCCCTAAGAGTTGAATCTTGTTTCCTTCATGCAGGGATTACACGTGTATTTTTTGGATCAGATTTTATTACTGTAACAAAAAGTGAAGAAGCTTCCTGGGATTTCCTCAAACCTGAAATATTTGCAGCAATTATGGATTTCTATTCTTCTGGGAATCCAGTGTTCCTCGACTCCAGTACTGCAGCCTCCATGGATACAGCTATCCGTGAGGATGATTCAGAAACAGTTGCAATGATCAAGGAACTTTTAGAGACTCGTATTCGCCCAGCTGTACAAGATGATGGTGGGGACATTGTATACCGAGGATTTGATCCAGATACGGGAATAGTCAAGTTGAAAATGCAAGGAGCATGTAGTGGTTGTCCTAGCTCATCAGTTACCCTTAAATCTGGTATCGAGAATATGCTCATGCATTATGTGCCCGAGGTTAAAAGTGTGGAGCAGGAACTGGATGAAGACGAACAACCTGCATTAACCGGGGCAGCACACGAGTAGTAATACTGTTATAGCTTGCTTCAGTTGATTTGCTGACAGAGAGATCACAATCAGGGGAGGCAGGACTCTTGTTCATGCTCCTCCATGAAAAGAGTGAGTAAATTGAGTACACTAGTTTCTTTTATCTATCAAATTTATATGCTTCGAGAATCGTAGTTGGGTAGTTGTTTTGATGACATTCAAATAAATAGTTTCAGCTATACGTTCAGCTGGATTTCAGGTTTAAGCTCCACAGAAAACGGGACAACTGATTGCAGCACGTTCCTTAATGAGTCTATAAAAATGCAAAAGTGCATATATATGCACAAGTTTTTTTGAAGCTTCTAACCATTTGTTTATCTGTTATATGCAATTCCATCATTTTCATGTTTTGTGTGCAGATCCAATGCTTCTGCAAATGAGATGTTCTTCTTGTTTAAAGCAATGTAAATAGATCCTTAGTGCAAAAATGTGGTTATGTAATTATCTTCTCTAGCACGACAATAGTCAACGGAAAATCACTTGAGCTTTTTTGCATTTGCGTCTTCTTTCCAAGCAGAGAGATAGATTACGCCTAAAAGCTATCCGATTTGATTGAACTCGCGGAGTTAAAGACTTAAAGTAGCTCGTTACGCCTAAAAGCTATCTGATTTGATTGAACTCATGGAGTTAAAGTAGCTCGGTTCAAGAAGTAAGATTATATTCCTACTTTTCATGGGATGGGCATAAGATAATTTAGTAATGTGCTGATATTTAAGTAGTCACAATCTGAAATAGATGCCTATTTAATTAGTGTTCCCATCTTTCTATTCATGATCAATTTGTTATCAAGAATATTAAATTAGACAATATTTGCCAAACCTTCAACCAATTGGACTTATCTAACCATTAAATGTTGTGGAAAGGTAAGTGGGAGTGGATATGTATGATATGAATAATATGATATTATTAAATTGGTTTTATATGATTTTTTGACATTTTATTTCACGTACATCGATAATTATTGTAGTTTGTGTAATTACATAATGACTTACAAACAAGCATTTCTATACGATGTAATTATATCAATTTTAATTACCAAGTGACTTTATTTACAAATAGACTTGTAAAATTCTAAGCTCAAAGTAGGGCTGTGTATCGGTTAGTTCGGTTCGATTTTAAAGTTTATCGGTTTGGCTTATTGGTTATCGATTTGTAGATATGCTAAATTGTTATCGAACCATTAAGATATTGACTTACGGTTTTTGATCGTTATCAGTTCAGTTATCGATTTAACTGTTAAGATTTGACACACAAAAAAAAAACATTGAAAATCACTTAGAAACAAGGTGACAAACCAAATGAACATGCACATTAGTTCACAAGTTACATCTTGCTCAAAAACAAACATTTTTACATTGTAGAATAACCAACTGTTTGAGACAACCAGAAATAAAAGTAGGAAACCAAACTCTAAATCAAGAACTTTATATACAAAATGGTATAAATATAATTATTTAATTTACTGTCGGGTTATTGGTTAACCTGTTAAAAAAAAACTTCACACCATTAAGAATCGATAATCCGATAAGAAAAAAAATCAAAACAGTTATAAAAACCGCTAAACTAATAATCCAATACTAATAAACCAATAACTTTTTTTCAGTTTGGATTATCGGTTTGGATTCGATTTTGAACAACCCTAGCTCAAAGGATACTTTCACTTATTTTATTTGGTCCATGTCGATTTGATTATTCTCTTAAAAGCTTATTTATTAGGAATTTATTTTATTAATTAAGCTATTAATTATATTTTGAAAATTTAAATTTTATTACTAATATTTTATTTATTAATAAGATTAATATTGAAATTGATAATAAGTTTATTTTAATTTGTTATACTAGAAAAGTATTTTTTATTTTTAATATAAGAATCAACTAAAATAAAATATAACTCATCCAATGAAGAAAAAAAAGCACATAAAACAGAATCATGGCTCAATTATTTAAATTCACTTTTCAGACAACGCTCTCACAGGAAAAAAAAAAAAAAAGTTCGACATGACAGAAGTTTACCATGCCATTTTCTCTTTTCAAAAAAGAGAAAAGGAATCATTTCTTCTTTTATGAATGAAATTTTTAACCTTTCTTCCCCAATGATTTTTTTTTAAAAAAAAAAGTTTCACAAGGCACACTCTATATTGATTGTGTCTATTATCATCTCTATCATATATACACACATTCTTTACCTCCACCTCATCCCTACCAACCCACACCCCTTATCTCTGTAATAATATTTATCTAGATTATACGAATCTTTTTTTTAAAATAATATAGCTATCTACCCACCAAACACACAACAGTAGGATAAAAAATTCACTTGTTTTCTTAAAAATCATTTTTCAAGAAAATATTTTCCTTTGCACAGAACACTATTTATTTATACGTTTTATCTATTATTATTATTTATATAAAAATTATTTATTAATATAATAATATTAGACAAATTAATATAAGCAATGGGATCACCCATACTGACCAAATACTAACTAATTTTTTATAAAATCATTTTTTATCATACTAAGCACGTTTAATTTTTTTTTTTTAAAAAAACACACACACATTTAAATTTTCAAAAAATAAAATAAAAAATTAAAGGCATACAACAACAAGGCTAGTGCATGCCACAATCAATCAAACACGCAGCAATCACTTTCCAACTTTTGTCACTTTCTTACATTCATGATCCAACACTCTTCTTAGCCAATAATTTATTTAAAAAATAGCCACATTGGACACAAAACCTCAGTAGAACACACGATTCACTAGTGTCCACACGTGCAAACCACCCCCTAACCCCCACCACCCACCCCGCCCCCACCCTCCCTTTTGGGGGTAGGTAAGTTTTTATCTTTCAAGAAGTACTACTCTCAAAAGCACAATGTACAACTCTTTAAAGCAATAAAAAGCAAATCTTGATGATGTTTGTGAGTATGATGACTAGTGTTGATATGTCATCTTACATTAATAAAAATCAAATCTTTAGATACCCTTTGGTCTAAATCTATATAAAAGTCATAAAGTTCTTGTCTTTTTTATAACAGAAATTAGTTATTCCTCATTTTTATTTAATGTGTTGTTTCTTGAAGTGTTGAGATTGAGGGAGGAGTGAAAAAAAAGAGAGATGGGGTTTGAGGGTATGAAAAAGTTGAAGCCTTTATTGCATTTGTTGTTGCCATTATGTGTTCATTGGATTGCTGAAGAGATGACTGTTTCTGTGCTTGTTGATGTTACTACTGGTGCTCTTTGTCCAGGCAAAACCACTTGTTCTGAAGCTATTTACATCAATGGTGTTCAACAAACAGTATGGAATCTTATCCTCTTTTACCTTTTAGAGGTTGTTTTGTTTCGTGGGATAAGGATAATAATCTCTGTATAAAATTTGGGATTAGTTTTATTTTATGTTTTGTTTGAGGTATTAGCTAATTCTGAGATTATTTTATTCCTTTTATACTGATATGATGGGATTATTGTTCCATATAGAAGGCGGGATAAAATAATTTCACGAATATCCTTGCTTATCACATCCGGCGTACCAAATGACCCTTTACTGTCTGCATATTCTTTTCTTTGAGGAATCTTGATATTGTTGAGCTTAGTGGATTAAGCTAAGATGGTCACACACAAAAAAGCATATTTCCATGTGTTTGAACCATGAAAAAGAATCAATCCCATGAGGTGTGTGTTGAGACATAATATAATTCAGTAATTAAGGTGTTTTCACCTTAAACTTTTAGATAATTTGGTCACATAATTTAATATGGTAGCAGTAAATATAGCAGGAGACAGGTCCTGGTTGAAATCTCATTTCCACAAGGAAAAAAAAGGAAGAAAATTTGCATGTGTTTGGCCCATGAATAGAATCAGACCATGAGGTGCGTGTTGTGACATACTCATATAATTAAGTATTTAAGGTGTATTCTCCTTCAACAACTGAAGCTTTTAGATGAGATGGTCACCTAGTTTAATTGTTTCGTTCTGTTTGAGTGCTTGATTCCGTTATTTGTATTTGGAAATAGGACACTTATTGAAAAGTTGGAAATAAAAGGAAAGCTTGCCCCTGTACTGGACTGAGTAAGGAGCTTGTTATGTAAAGGAAAGACACTTGTTTCCTTAGTGGACTTTTCGTTGAAGTAGATACTAACATTAGTTGTATGAAACTATAATGTATCTTGTTGGGATGGTGGTAATGATTTTGTTCAGCATTGAACTATTCAGTTACATCTTCTTCTTTTTTGTCAGTGTTTAAGTAGAAGAACATTATTGTGATTCTTGATTAGTGTTTAAATAGATTTACCTGTGCTGCCTTTAGCATTTTCTCGTCAAGGCTTTCCCATGTCTGTTTAGGATGGTGAAATGGGAGTGGGGTAACTTCAATTTGATTTGTTGTGTGTAACCAGCAGTGTGCATAATTCTTTTACAGAAAGCGCAGCACCCATCCTATGGCTTTTTGCTGTTCTATAACATTAAGGAATTTTTTCTATGCAGGTCGTTGGAATATTCAAGATGATAGTCCTTCCTATCCTAGGTCAGCTTGCAGATGAGTATGGGCGTAAACCGCTTCTTATTCTTACTGTATCTACAACAATTATTCCTTTCGGTACGTAATGCTAGAATCATCAGTAAACATTTTGGTAATTTCTATATCTTCTGAAGTGTGCTTCTCACTTGATGGTGTGGCATGAACTTTTTCTGTATTCTCTTTTCATTCTAATTGTTTCTCTACGGGATTGAGTGGAGTGGTAATTTGACAAAGGAAAATATGTTTCTAAACTAACAGAGCTAATTGCTAATGTACTTAAACTTCAAGAGAACTGAACTATCCCGTGTTCTAAAAATTTAGTATATTTTTCCTGAATTAGGTGATTATGCTTATTGGGGCACGTCTGACATTAACATTTTGTCTTGGCTTTAAAGTGCATTTATATGGATTTGTTCTATGTATGGACCTCTATTTCACTGTTTGTTATACCGAGGGTCTTTCGAAAATAGCCTATCTACCTTCTCAGAGGTAGGGGTAAGGTCTACCTACACTCTACCCTCCCCAGACTCCACTTGTGGGATTACACTGGATTTGTTGTTGTTGTTCTATATATGGCTAATTGATTATCATGCTTATTAATGCTCATTCTCTATGTCTTTCTTTTCTAACCTCCCAGGTTTACTCACCATCAATAAGTCAAGGGAAATGGTCTATGCTTATTATATCTTGCGGACGATTTCCTATATCATAAGTCAAGGGAGCATTTTCTGTATCTCTGTTGCGTATGCGGTAGGACTTCCATTTGGTAATTTGCTGACAACATTAAGCCTGTGTTATTCATCAAGAATCTAACTGCAGATTCTCTTTTGGTTTTCAGGCAGATGTTGTTGATGTGAGTAGTAGAGCTGCAGTTTTTAGTTGGATTACAGGCCTTTTTTCTGCATCCCATGTACTCGGGAATGTCCTTGCACGTTTTCTTCCCGTGGGCTACATTTTCCAGGCACGTTGGTGTTATAGCTAGACCAATTTTGTGAACCATGTTTCTATTATCGTTACTTATCGCGTCCATCCTAATGAACTTTCCTCCTTCAGGTTTCAATAGGTCTCTTGATCTTTGTTCCTGTTTATATGACACTGTTTCTAGAAGAGACTGTAGCACCAAAAACAGAGGTGAACCAAAGTTCGACACTAAAGAGCAATACACTGAAGATTGTCCAGGAACGATTTAACTCGATGAGATATGCTGCAAATCTTGTCACTACCAGGTAATTTTGCACATGTACATTTCGGATTCTACTACCACATGTTGATTTGGAGCACATAAAGATAGATTCAGAATAACTTGCGTGTATTTTCTAAACGACATTTTATTGTTCTCCTCAGCCCAACACTGAAGTGCATTTCTCTTGTGTCTTTCTTCTACGAGTTGGGAATGTCCGGGATCAGCGGTGTTTTGCTGGTATGCCTGCTCCTTTGAATCAAACAATGTTCCTGCCATATTTGTTCCGTCCTTCAGAATCACCAAAATATTAGTACAATGACGAGTTCTTGTTACCTTTTCAAAGAATTACAGTGTGAATTCCGACTTTGTCTACATTGATTGGAGACTTATATGTTATTCTTAATTATGCAGTACTATCTGAAATCAGCCTTTGGCTTCAACAAGAATCAGTTCTCAGAAATTTTGATGATGGTGGGAGTAGGTTCCATAGTCTCACAGGTATGCAGAATTTTTGAGCCTTGAGTTCGTTGGACAGCGATATTGAAGCCATTCCGGCTATGTTTCTATAATAGACTATTATATATGTATATATGTAGTGCGTGTTCTGGGCGCGTTTGGGCAGGGGGGACCCGTACATCTGTACAGATATGAATATTTATTCTAAATAGTGGTGTAATTTTTCTGTTTTGTTGTACTTAAATTTTTCCAGATTGTGGTGCTTCCTCTTATCAATCCTCTTTTTGGGGAGAAAGTGATACTTTGTATGGCCTTGCTTTCATCAATAGCCTATGTAAGTTCCCTTGATTAATTTTTGTACCAGAGCAGACGCTTATTCTGAAGGAAAAATAACCTCATACCGCACTTTGTTTTGCAGGCAATGCTCTATGGATTAGCATGGGCACCTTGGGTACGTTACTCATTATTTAAAACAGAATGTCGATTCTTAAAAATGAGAGAATGATGATAATGAATGCCTAATTGTTCTGTGTGGGTCATATCTATGCATATCCTCTTCTCTTTAGTAGCATTTCTATGACATAGAAAATTGCTTTTGATAAGAGAAGAAGAAAATGACATGAAAGGATATGAATGAAAGTTGCATTTCAAATGCACTAATAGACCAAACTCTTTCGTGTGAGCAACTAATTGCATATAACAAAAGCTGTTTTAACATTTTACTTCTGCTCTAAAAGAATACATATCAGTTCATACTCATTTCCATCTCCTCCTTCCCTTCCATCAAAATTTTAACTGCTTCAATAACCTTTTTTCGTCATATTGATACCAAAGCATCAAGTATCATTTTTGACTGTCTTTGTTAATACAGGTGCCATATTTAAGTGCTTCTTTTGGGGTCATCTACATCCTTGTTAAACCCTCTGTAAGTAATTTCTCCAAACTTTGTTCATGATTTCATATTACGTTGAAGAGCTTAATACTTGCGGATTTTCTTCTTGATAATCCCATATCCTTTTACTTTCTCGACAGACTTATGCTGTAATATCTAAAGCAGCACTTTCAGCAGATCAGGTTAGTGAAATCATGCGATTTTAGTCTTTTAGCGTAGTATTCTTCATGCATCTCTGCCCAATACATGTTGAAGTCCTTGAAAAGCAAAGCTAACAAAATGACCTGCCTGAGCTTCGAAACCAAGGGGCAAAAAGATGCTAATTTAGGGAACTCGTCCACGTCCCATCAAATCATGGACCAACTCAAATCAGTGTTTTTTGTCCGAGATCTGCCTTGTATTTGTAGCTAGCTATTAAGCTTAAGATGACATGCTAAGAGAATCTCATTTTCGCCTACTTTACTTTATAATTACGTGCTGTCTTCTCATTCCTATTACAGGGCAAAGCACAGGGATTTGTTGCTGGTATTCAATCAGTCGCGAGTTTGTTATCTCCAATTGTAATGAGTCCATTGACCTGTAAGTCATCTTCTGTTCGCTTTAACACAAAGAACTCTAGATGCATCTTAATCAAACCGTGTTTAATCACTGACATAACGCTCATCCAGCATGGTTTTTATCCCGCGATGCACCTTTCAACTGCAAAGGATTCAGTATACTCTGTGCTTCTTTATGCATGGTAAGCTGTTTTTTTTTTTCTCTCTTTATTTCCACGACTTTTTCACCTGTCATACCTGTTGATGTTAAAGCTTCAACTTGCACAAATTCTGTCAGGTGGTTTCACTGTGTTATGCTAGCACGCTAAAAGTTGAGGCACCACAAGAGAGGACCTTCGATGAAAATGGAGAGAACATTGAAGCACCCCTTTTGACATGATACTTTGAGACACATTGGTAACCATTTTACCAAAATTCTCTAAGCTATAGGCACCCAAGGCTGCCCCTTTATACAACGACAATAAGTCCGGTCTACGATCTACGTACGATAGAGTTGTAAATTTTATGAAGCTAAGTCTGATCTTAGATTAGAAGAAGTGTATTCATCTTGTATTAAAATTTGTAGCTCTTCAACGTATCACTTTATTTTTTTGGTCTAAATGAAAGATGTTGGTTTGTACTTTGTATTTTTGTATATATGAAACTTGGGTTATGCACATTATATTAGTGAATTCAACAGCTTGCTTTTTTACCATTCTAAGGATGACCTATCTAAGAAGATCATGCACGGGTTAAGTGTACGTCACGATTTATAGTTGTTTGATTTTATTTTTTAGTTGTGCGAACACATGCTAAGCATTTATCAACTCATGTAAAAATTTATGATATTTACACTAAATCAATATATACATGTTATTTATTTGAAAAGTGTTTTTTTATTTAATTATAATTAATAAAAATAATATATTTTAGTTTATTAAATCAAAATGACTTAACCAAGAAGAAACAACAGTCCAAACTCCACGTGACTTTCAAAAGTTCTTTTCTTTAATAAAAAGTATCAATTTCATGCTATTAAATATTCAAGACACTGTTAGAAAGTTTTTTCCTTTGCCATTTATTAATGATAAAAATGTGAAAAATTAGAAGTAAAGAGTTATAAATAAATGAAAGACATTTTTTTAAAAATAGATTTAAAAGGAGGGTAAGTCTAACAAATTAAAATATATAAGGTATTGTTTTATCATATTGATATGAGAAGCATTACAACTTATAGTATTTTTTTATTAGTTTTTAGTTATTTATTATTTTTTCAAAATATTAAATTAATATAATTTAATTTAACTCTAAAGATTAATTAAATTAACTTTCGAGAAGTAAAATATAAAAAAATAATGAAATACCACCGATTTGGGGGACAAATTAAAGGCCACTCCAAAACATTAGAGAAATAATTTTCTAGTTTCATGTCTTTTTTACAAAAATGGTAAGTGGGAAAAAGAAATCTCATTTTCTCCCAAAAATAGGATTATTACCCTTAAATCAACTCATTATTAATAAAATTGTGGTCCAAAAAGTCATTACCATTGAGCCAATATAGTGGAGTATTATTTTATTGGTTGAATTAAAAAAAAGTACTCTTTATGTCCTAATTTATGTGATATTTTTCATTTTTCAAGTGTCAAATAGTTTAAGTTTGATCAGAAATTTGCTCTTGTGATCTTCAATATTTAAAAATGAAATTTATATATTCGTAAACTACGTAAAAAGTACTATAAGTCATAATAGTTTACAATTCAAAATAATTAAAGAATATATCAAAAATTTGTCAAAATAGATTTATTTGAATCTCGAAATCCAAAAAGTTGGCAATTCAAAATAATTAAAAGATATATAAAAAATTTACCATAAAAATGGACCTAAATCTAAAAAATATCACATAAATTGGGACGAAGAGAATATTATTTTATTCAACAGCATGTAATATACAACTTGCCATACCAAAAGTGGCATGCAGGGGTCAAGCTTCATGCCTTGACTAATTTGTCATCTTCTCATCTTTCCACTTTTCTAACTTCATATATTGTTCTAATTTCTAAATACTTTTTTTTTTTTTTAAAGAGTTTTTTTAAAATAATATATGTTTTTTTACATGTATAGAGAGCTATTGAGATAAAAGGGGCTGTGGAGAAAAAAAAAAAAATCAAGAAAAATGGAGGGGAATATAAGCAGAGAGCAGTTGAAAATACTTGTGCATTTATTGTTACCATTATGTATTTATTGGACTGCTGAAGAGATGTCTGTTTCTATTATTGCTGATATTACTACTAATGCTCTTTGTCCTGCAAAATCCACTTGCTCTCAAGCTATTTACATCAATGGTCTTCAACAAATGGTACTTTTTTTTCTCTCTCTCTTTTCCTCTATATTGATTTGATTGCTGATAGAGAGACTATGGTGTTCGAGTCGGCTTGTGTGCCCCTCGATTAATATACATGTCACATCCACTGGCAACAGTTAACTCTATCCAAGGCCAGGGCACATGAACATGGTGTTTTTTGTCTTTGCTAAGATTTGAAGTTGAGACCTTGTGGTTCCAATCACTTCATTGACCATGAGGTTATATTATGTTAATTGTTCGTATTTCATTCATTCCATCGATATGCTCCTAGATACCTGTAATTGTGATCGGTTTGCTAGAACCAAGGGGTTTTTCTGTAGAAACCTCCACGAACTATAGCTTTTTTTTTTTTTTTTTATGGTTTTTCCGCCTCTCACAGCTGCTCTTTCCACACCTCCGGATATCTGATGCCAAATTATCGCCCCTTTCCTTATTTTTTTGATAATAGAATTGGCTATCTTTGTGGTATTGATTCGTGAAGAGGACTGGACGAGTGGAATGAGGGAAAGCGACTCGATTGACAAAAAAGAAGAGTAGCCTCCCTAGAACCTGGCAAAGTCATTATCAATGAATTCCCGTGCAATTCTCAACCAACATATGCTATTCATTCCTGTAGAAGACCCCTTGCCGCTCCGTGGGGAGAGGGATGAGTGATACATCTGGGAGCAAGCAAACATCCTTTGGTGCTTTTATTTACTTCATTATGCCCTGCAAATTCTTCTTGATAGAGGTTTCACTAAGAATTGAACATATGTGCCTCTTCTTATGCTTTACACAATTTGTTGGATGTTGCATCTGTAGTGTTTTTGTAGAATAATTAGTTGTGGGAGGAATTTAATATTTCATATACTACAAGATTTTGCTCATTAGTTATAGGAGAAGTCTAATACTTTAGTTGTCTACTACTTTATTTATGAGGCTATTTAAAGCCTTACCATGATTTTTGAAATTAAGAGAGTTTTTCATCCTTGCTGCTTGCATCTCTATTAAAAAAATCATCAAGACAATTGTGTGACCATATCGTTTAAAAGCTTAAATTGTTACAGAGAACACATTTTTATTTACGTTGTATTGTATCCTCAGCGCTCTCATTTATCTGTTTGGTTAATTCATGATTAGGTTATATGTTTGAGTAGTTCCTCCATTGCATCTGTTAGTTGATTGTGCACTATGGCTTGTAAAGGTTCTCCGATTTGCTACACAATTTTACTTCAATATTTTGATGAGTTTTGTCTGGCATAGTTGCTCGACTCGGTTTCTTAGAGGACCATTCCTTGACTAAGAGTTACACGTGAATGGCGAAAAGTTTAATAAAGAAATGACGACTTTCAAAGAACGTGATCAAATTATATAGGTTCAGGCCTTTGAAATACATAAACACTGGTCACTTGTTAAAATCAGAGTGATTAGTATGTAGCTTACTTTATCCGTCTCCTCTATTCTTTCCGATGGACTGTTTCATCAAGTTTTATGCATATATCTGCAACTGTAGGTGGTTGGAATTTGCAAAATGGTTGTCATTCCAGTCCTTGGTCAACTAGCTGATGAGTACGGGCGTAAACCTCTACTCCTTTTAATCGTATCTACTGCTATTTTTCCCAGTGGTATGCTCCTTCTTCTTAACTTTTACTTTGAGAAGCTTGCAGGAATCAAAAGGTAGAAACAATTACATCTCGCCGTCATATTACCTTTTGCATTAGTTTGCATGACCATTGCCCGAGCTATTGTGTAGCATTAGTTGTTGAATTGATTTCTATTAGCAGGATGAGAAGTGCTAGTTGTGAGAGTTTTGATAAATATCAGCTGTACAAGGAGCTGATTTAAACCTAACTACCTATGTGATGTACGATATTCGTTCTATTGAAAGATGCATTCGCAATGGTTTCACGATTAACATGATGGACAAATTCTTCAAGCATCTATCTTTATATTAATGATAGCCTTTTCTCGAAGAAGTTCACAAATATACTCTTTTGTATCGCTTTGATGTATCGTAGCCACCAAATTTGTATAACTTCATGCTTCTGTGATTCTTTGAAATGTTTCCGTGAAGTTATTGATGATCTTTTCTTTGTTTCAGCTATATTGGCTATAGATGAGTCAAAAGGATTCGTCTATGCTTATTATGTGCTGCGGATGATTTCTCATATCATGAGTCAAGGAAGTATTTTCTGCATTTCTGCTGCTTATGCTGTAAGATTTCTATCCTAGATCCTGTCTCGAATGCAGTTTGAACTATATATAAAGAACTATCATTTTTTTTTGTATGCAGGCAGATATTCTTGATGGTAGAAGCAGGGCTGCAGCTTTCGGTTGGATTCACGGAATTTTATCTTTATCCCATGTTTTGGGAAACCTTCTAGCTCGTTTACTTCCTGGAACCTACATATTCGAGGCATGTCTGTTTGATTTCACTTTTCCTACTTTTTTCTGCAGTTACTTTGATTTCTCCATATTAAAGTGTCATATTTCAGGTTTCGGTGGCACTTTTGATCATTGCTCCAATGTACATGATAATCTTTCTTACCGAGACAGTTAAGCTAACTCCAAACCTTAACCAACATTTACGTTGGTCAAGCAAGGCATACAAACTTGTTCAGGATCGATATAGCTCAATGAGATACGCATTACACGTGGTAACAAGCAGGTCTTATAGTTGTTTTATTTGAGTTTTTTCCATATCATTTAATGATCTCGTACTATTTTCTTCCACTTCCAACTCTTCTCTGGGATAGGGGGCATGATTGAATTTTTCTGTTTCTTTATTCATATGGAGACCTTGGTTCGGAAGATAAGTCCTCGTCCATATTCCTAAAAGATTCAATTGTTTTTCCTCCTCAGTTCAACTCTCAAGTGCATTTGTCTTGTTTCGTTCTTCTATGACATGGGAATGTCTGGTATCAGCAGTGTGTTAATGGTAAAATTGTGTTTTCTTCTAAAATTGCAATTACTTAAGTCTGAATATTTGAATGTTTTCATAGGGAAACTAAGAACTCATTGGAATATCTTCCTGATCTTACAGTACTATCTGAAGTCAGAATTTGATTTCAACAAAAACCAATTCTCGGAAATTCTGATGATGGTGGGAGTAGGTTCAATTATCACTCAGGTATTCTTCACAGAGATTCTAGACCTGTTTTCTGTTTTACGAACACTTTTTGCAAATTTTAGCTGTTATTTCTGAAACCTGCATAAAGGGTCGTTTGGTAGGATGTATTAGAGAATCTAATATACACTCTATTCATCATCATTACTAATCTCAACATTACTAATACATCCTATTCACTACTATTCTTATACACTCTACCAAACAACCCTTAAGATTCTCCGTCAATTTATGTGAGCGACAGAAGTTCATTTCCTCGTTTTAGTACGAAACCTTATCTGGTTTTACTGACTATTAAGTAATGTGATTATTTTGTTGTCCATGATCATTCCTTTTTCGATTAACTTCTTTCACCTTTTGCATTTTCCAAGATGCTGATTTTTCCTCTAGTCAACTCATTAGTTGGAGAAAGAGTGGTACTCAGAATAGCCTTGCTAGCATCAATCACATATGTAAGTTGAGTTAACTAACTCATTTTATCACTTAAACTGCTTACTAAAAGCGTCTATCCTTGCGTTATTTATATGAACAGGCATTGCTTTACGGCTTAGCATGGGCATCGTGGGTATGTAATCTCAAATCTATCACTTGCGTTATTTTGATTGCTGTCCTGAAAGTTTCTTCATCCCTGGCAAAGTATCCCACACATAGCGTGTATCGGAAAATCAAAGGAAGCATTAATTTGATATTACTATTTAACTTAAGAGCAGCTGAATTCAGTACTCTTTACTATTGCATTAGAGTATACGAGATAGAAGAACGTTGAGGAATTCTTACATTGTTAGGTGAACTAGACACTTATCTCCTTCCAGTACTCCATTAAGATTGTGCATTTACGCGTCTGATGACATGATTTTGACTTTGAACTCGTTCTTTCTGTTACAGGTGCCTTACTTTGGTGCTTTATTTCGGATGGTTTACATACTGGAGCGCCCTTCTGTAAGTAGTACCTTAAAAAATGTGTTGTTTGCGACATATTAAACATAGTGCAATGATGTTTTATTGATAATCTCGCCTTTTTCTGGTTATTTTTGTTTATCACAGACTAATGCTATTGTATCTAAAGCATCAAGCTCATCTGATCAGGTTAGTAATCTGTAAGCTTTACTCCCTGCAGTTAAGTGGAACTGTCGGTCTAACATCTCTGATACACGTTACTGAAACAAAGTGTTTGTCCCGTTGAGTGTGAACTAAGAAAAGTCTACTGAAGATACATTTCTTAGTCACTACGAAACATACTTAACGAACGTGGTGTACACTGTATAATCATTTTCGTTATTTTTCTTGAGTAATCATTAGTCTATTGAAGATACGTTTATTAGAAACTTCAGTCGATTGCTGTTCTTTATGTGACAGGGCAAAACTCAAGGATTAGTTGTTGGTGCAGAAGCAATTGGAAGTTTTCTTGCCCCTCTTGTAATGAGTCCATTGACCTGTGAGTAAAAAAACGCGCCTTTCTTTCTTATCGAAGATCTTGTCTTAGCTCGATTTCATTCTTCAATCAAATCTTGTTTGTCTTGGAATTGTTGCAGCTTGGTTCTTGTCTAGCAATGCACCTTTCAACTGCAAAGGTTTCAGCTTGATCTGTGCAGCTTTTGCTTTGGTAAACTTTCTCACACATTTTAATCATGTTAGATATAGAGGCCACGTATTATAATTAGGGAGTGCTCAACTGAATCCATTGCTTTTGGCTCGGCTTATGCAAAGAAGTAAATGTACATAAGATTGACACTCATCTCGCGACTTCTGATACTAGATATTGAATTCCTGGATCCGTCTCTGGTTAGACTTGCATTATACTGTCTTGCTATGCAACATTTTTGTGATTTTAACTCTAGAAACGCGATGTGTTAGGCGATGGCATTTTATTTTGCTTGGATACTACCAGAAGCACCATCAACACAAGAAGAAAATGGAGAAAGCGTGGAAGCGCCACTTCTAGCATAAATATAAGACAATTTTTCGGTTATATATACATATGAACTGATGAATTCTATTGACATAAGAGAAGATTGTATAGTCGAGTGACAAATGAGAAAATTTGCTTTAGGTCACACGCTAGGATTTGAGATGTGACATTTTAACTAGTGCTTTTTATTTTTTTGAATCTGTTATGTAAATTTTTGGCTCGGCCACGAATAATATGTATAGAAGTAATATTGTAAATGTTCTGTACCTTGTGTGTTTGTATTAAAACTGTTTGGATTGAAATGAAAGGGAAGATTTTTTTATTTTTTGGTTTAAAGTGGAAAAAAAATAGAGAAAAAAAGCAAGTAATTAAGTGAATTAATATAATTCTTCTTTGCATGATAATTATGTGAGAGTCCTTTGAGTTTGATTAAAGATAAAGTATGAATAATATTAACACCAACTATTCAATTTTTATTTTTTTTTGAGATTCAAAGAATCATATTTATTTATGCAATAAAGCTTTAAAGGATATATAAACGTGAATAAAATTCTTTTAATAACTAAATTATAGAGGAATAAAAGGAATAATTTTTTCTTCAATTAACTGAATACTCAATTTTTTCAACTCCCAAACTTTAATAGAAAAATAAATAAATTGAATAACCAATAAAAGTCTTAATCACACAATAAAAGACCTCTATTTTGAATGTCAAATGGAGAATATTTAATCATTTTTAGCAGCCATTTTAGAACATATAATTAGGCAATTAAAGAATATCAAGAAAGCACAAAACGTAAACCCAAAGCAAAAAACAAAAGAAATGGTCTCCTTAACGTAGCATCAACGACTTCGAATGATTCTTATCAACAAAAAATATTGATCATAAATCTAATCTTTTGAATAATCATTTATGATACGAAAATTTATCTGTACTCGATATTTACATTGAATTAAATGATATAAAATGTGTTTTTTTTCATACACACATTTATTACTTTTGGGTCCAAATTGTAGTTGTGTGGAACACATAACAAAATTATTCGCCAAACACAAATTGTTACTCCAGTATTGTTAAAAGTGCTTTTATAGTTAATTAGTCAAACACACATTGTTACCCTCAATACATTTTTCGAAAGATAATATCGTTAAATTTTAAACTAAACAGATTTTAAAAATTTAGCTAAACAAAATATCAATTATTGATAATGTATTCTTAATTTTATTTCTTAACTTAAAATTAACTGATTTGATTCGACGTAAATACCTGATATAAATTATGAATAAATATTTATGGAATGGACCTTTTCTCTAAACTTTTATCATCTCCAAGAATCTTTTTAAAACGGCAATTCCAAGTAACACCAAAGTTCCCTTTATATAATTTATTTTTATTATTCATATACACTTCTTTTCTTTTTTATTATTTAATTCCCAACCCCACCAACCACCAAAAGTCTTCTAAATTCCAATTAATATTTAAGCCTCTATTATTAATTCCTTACCATTAATATCCTTTCTCCAAAGAGCATAATTTTCTCCTATTTATTTTCTTTGCTTATTCAGGTACACACATTTTCAACTTTGAAGTCTTTTAACGTTTGGTTCATATCTTTAATTTGATTTCTTGATTTATTTATAAGTACATTTTCGTGTTCAATTATATTGTTGTTTTGTTTACAGGTATAAGGTACATAACGAATCTTGTTTTTGGGAATTGAGCGATTGATTGAAAATAAGTCGATCGCTCACATAAATTCGTTGGGTTAAGAGTCGCAGTTTGTTTGAAAGAAAAAAAGATGGCGGAGGAACAAAGGATGCAAGAAGGAGGAGGGCATAGGCTATGTGCTAATAATTGTGGGTTCTTTGGTAGCCCTACAACTTTGAACCTTTGTTCCAAATGCTACAAGGATCATTGCATGAAAGAACAACAATCGCGAACCGCTCAACTTGCAATGGAAAAGACTCGTCCCCAACAACAACAACAATCTGAATCAACGTCTACGTACATATCATGTACAAAGCCGTTACCAATTCTTGAAGTCTCACAATCACGAGAGACTGAGATTGCAACTAGGGCTCCTCAGATGCAGTCAGATACTGCAGCTGAGGTTCCTCATGTGCAATTGAATGATGTAGCTGATCAAGCTCCTCAGGTGCAGTCGAATCGTTGTGCCACATGTCGAAAGCGGGTCGGTTTAACGGGTTTCAAGTGTAGGTGTGGGGTCACATTTTGTGGGTCACATAGGTACCCTGAGCATCATGGTTGTACCTTTGACTATAAGTCAATGGGAAAGGTGGCAATTGCCATAGCTAATCCATTGGTTAAGGCTGAAAAGCTTCACAAAATTTGACTTACTAATTAATTAAGGAGAATTAATATGAACCATTTGATCCATAAGCTGGTTGATCAAACGGCCAAGATTGTTGCTAAGTAAGCACAAGTTGGTGGATGGACTTTGATTATATATATTTTCTTTTGCACATTCTGTGAAAGTAGTTGTTTTATTAATTAATAATGTAAGTTAGGATATATTTTATTGTTTTTCTTTTAATATTGTATGGTTAATGGTAGGATTTTATTTCTCTAATTTTCGTAATTCTTCATTACTAGTTAATTATTTGCTACATAGTCGAGACTCGAACAAACCTTTCAAAAAAAAAATTCAAATTTTATAATCATATAACTAACAATTATATATCGTCAATTATTGTTATCAATCACAATCACAATTATTTATTATATAATTCATCATTATTAATCAATATTATTAGCAAAAACTCATGGCCAAAACCATCACCCTTAACCAACATCACGTCAATTATCATTGTCAGTCCACACTTATAACAACGTACCACCAATTGGCAATTGCTATCACTAGTTATCACCATCGATTACCATATAAATTTATTTATTATTGTAGTATTAGATTAATTATAATTCTCTATAGAAACAAACTTTATACATTCAAATATTGAAAAAACAAACTTTCTTATTGCAACATTTTGAAATTCAGTTGTGTTATTCAGACATATTAATTCTAATATTTAAATGTGTATTTGTATTCAAATATTTTAATCTTAATAAAAATAAATAAGACCTAAAAAATTTATTCAGAAACATATAAGGTATATTTTAAAATTGAGTGGGAAAATCTTATTCTTTGTTTTGAAAGATGGAGTCGTGAGATAAGGCGAGATGAAACATTTTACTTAGCATAGGGCGAGACCCTGAGGCATATAATGAGCGTAAGTTTCATGGATCTTTAATATTTTAATTTATAACGTAATGAAAATATTATGATAACAAAAAAATATATTAATAATATATAAAATTACAAATATGATTAAAAGAAACACATAAATAACAAAAAATTCTAACATGATTTTACAAATATAAGTAATGCAACGATATAAATGTTATTATGAGATGCAAATCAACTCTAGCATCTTAACTTTAAAAAAGAATCACAATTTTTAAAAAATATATTACTATCATACTATGCAATTTACCTCACTAAAAAATAATCAATAAGCTTTATCAATATTATTATAATTAAGACTTCACTTCTGAATATAAGTAAAATTACTCTCTTATAGAAAAATAACACAATATAATAATTTTGAGACATTAAACAAAAACATGATGATCAATGACAAGTGAAACATAAATTTAGCTCTATATATATTTTGAAAAGTAATGTTAAGTGATACTCAATCTCACACTATTCTCAAATAGTAAATATGTAATAATACAACTTGTTATTTAAATTACTTTTTTTTTTTTTTTATATAGATGAAAGATTATTCAATACCATTCATTGATGATGAATCACGAGGGTCAATAAAATTGACTAGAGAATGCGACACATAATTTGTGTAAGAATTGTTTGGCGAACCTCAAGCATTGGATATTAAACAAAATTTGACCCATAATTTATGTAAGAATTGTTTCGCGAGCCTAACATTAAATATATTTAGAAGGTGCAATCAAGCGATTAGGGCGTAAGCCTCGTAAAACTAAGTTTCACACCTTTATAATTTCACAGTTTTAATCTTTAATCTTCCTCCATTAAAATATCCTCATTTTATCATTTCTTGATAGAGCAAAGTGAGCCATGGAAGTGACTCTCCCTCACTCATCTTCTTCTTCACTGTCCATAATCCCTACATTATCAGCTAAAACCCTAAAACCCCATTTCAAATTCACCCTAAATTTGCCTAACAAATCATCAAAAAATCTCTACTCTTCCAAATTCTGTTGTACTTGTGTGATTTCAAGAAACAGGGCAACTTCAATAAGAGCTTCTTCTTCATCTATTACATCCATTTCTCCATCGTTGCCCAATTCTACTACAACTCAAAGCCACTGGATGGTTCTCATGGAAACCCCTCCCAATAGGGTCAGTTCCAAAACTGAGGTTATTGATTACTATGTTGAGACCCTTGAAAGAGTATTAGGCAGGTGAGTATGTTTCATTATCTTGAAAAAAAAATCAATTTTAATAAGTTTTGTAATTGTTTTTGGTTAGTGCTTATATGATTGGTAGAATATGTGCTGATAAAAATTGGAAATTTTGTATAAGGACATAATATATAAACGTGTTGTTTTAACTTTGCCTCTGTTGGCATACACGCCCTCCAAATGTGCGTAAGTAGGCATTTAAGCTTCTATAGAATTGAACAAGTAGACACATGTGTCTTACTTGGGGTCCTATGTGGTATCCTAAATGGTGCCTCGTGTATTATGGCACGTAGGATGCGTGTGTCAACTTGTTCAATTCTATACAAGTTTAAGTGTTTATTTGTGCACAATCAGAGTTGGAGGGCATAGATGCAACTGAGGCCAAGTTAAAAGGCTTATTTATGTATTATGGCTTTGTAGAACTATTTCTTTCTTTTGGTTATTTTTTTAGGTAACTATTGTCAAATGCAATTGGAAGCTTTTAATTTGAAGTGTGCAATTGTTAACCAACCAAACTGACTGCTTTTACTTATAGGATGTATAATGAGAGCATCTATTGAGGGACATTTACATATTGTGCTGCATTGATTTTTTACTCTAAATAGTCTAGAGTTCTGTTGGAAAATATCTCTCTTTGGGAGTTTGCTTTTAGATGCTCTCCCCAAGCACCAACATTTGTTTGGCCTCTTAATCATTCCATCAAACAACAACAACGACGCCTCAATTTCCACACTGTATCACACAAAAATAAATAGAAGCAAAAAAGTACTATAGGTTATATATATTATCTACCGGTATATAATGTGGCATGACTATAGTCTATAGTCTCTTTGAAAGTATAAGACCTAAACTAAACATACTAACATAACTAAAACATGTTTCAAACTTAAATGTGTTTGACCAAACTTTTAGGAAGCCTCAAGTGCTTATTTTAGAAAATTAAGGCGTTTGACGAAGCTTTTAGGGAAAACATGTGTTCTAGGATAATAACAGAAGTTGTTTTGTAGAAGCTAAAAGAACAGTTTTTTCCTAGAAGTACTTGGCCAAGCACAAATTACTTCAAAACATTGACAAAAGTGCTTTTCAAATTGATTGGCAAACACACACAAACTGCTACACTTCAAAAGTACTTCCGACAAAAACACTTTTCATAATAAGCAGATTTTGGAAGCTTGACCAGATAGGCTATTATTGATACCACCTAGAGAGATCTTATTCTAATCTTGTATTACCTAACATCCATCTTATCAGTCACATCTTTGTGACACTCATCTTGTGGATGTGTAGGATTTTAGTAGCCCAACATTTACTCACATATAACATTGTTGGTCTTATAATTGCTCTATAGAACTTACCTTTCACGTTGGTAAGTCTCCCTTATACCATCAAAGCTGTTGCTGAATATGTCTTCCTTTTGATTGACTGTCTTAATTGGCTTCATTTTTATTTCTGAATGTCTTCCATGTTTGCCAACTTCCTTTTTTTAAAAAACTGAATTGCCAACTCAACTAAAGTTGATTCTGAGTCCCACCAGTATATGATTATGCATTTAATTCTGAATTCAAGCTGTGAATAATAATTCTTCTCATCCTTGTCTCTCCTGTAGTGTTTCTCGAGTATAATTGTGATATTTCATCATATAGAATTAACTTCAGAAGAGCATAGGCTTTACCGTCCCTCATGTTTCTTTACCGTCCGTCATGTTTCACTGTGAGTTGGTGCTGATTTTTAGCAACTATCTGTTCTTCATGAAACAGTGAGGAGGATGCTCAAATGTGTATATATAATGCCTCTTGCAATCCCCCATATGGGTTCTGTTGCGACATTGATGATGGGGTAGCTGATGAGATTGCCGGTAAACTTTGTCTGCTTTTTTGCATGACCTCCTCTATATATCAGTCAAGATTCAAGGCATTGTTGGTGCCCCTTAATTTAGGCGCAGTGCATACTAATATATGTTTTGGATTTTGTCTGAAGCTTTTCCTTCTCCATTTTTGTACATTTTTGGATACTAGGTATGCCTGGGTTACTATCAGTTATACCTGACCCTGATTTTGAGTCGATGGTGAAAGACTATAGCTACACAAATGATCAGCTAAGTTCCCCATCAACTTCATACACGGAAGGTTCTTCATTATTTCTGGCTGGGACTTCTAAACACTGGCTTGTTCGTATGGCCAGGCCATCTGTTGGAGTCATAAGAAAAGGCCCAGTGGTTGACTATTACGTTCAAGTTCTAACCAAAGTTCTTGGGAAGTAAGTATTTGGTTTCCGAGTGTCAATAAATTGCTATTTCCTCTTCATCATTTACAGGTTGCTAAAGGAATGATTGGTTTCTTGATAGTGAGAAGGATGCACAGATGTGCTTATATCATGTGTCCTGGCAATCCAATTATGGATTTTGTTGCGAATTAGATGAGGCGTGTGCTCAAGAATTAGCTGGTGTGTATATCATGTCATACTAATAATCTTACCTGTAATATGTAATCAGTTAACTTTTTACAATACTGTCGCAGGAGTGCCTGGTGTTCTATCTGTTCAGCCAGATGAAAATTTTGATTCGGACAATAAAGACTATGGAGGTTTGAGATCATATCCGACTTTAACCTGTTGAATGCTGCATCTCTCATGTTGAGTATTGAGTCGACTAGAATAGAATAATATCAAAATGAAAGCCATATCTGTGAAATGTCATAAAAATTTTTTTTTCTCTATTTTGACATAGTAATGTACTATATCAGGAAGTCATTTGAACAAAAAAGGATCTAGTAGATCAGGATTAATTCAACTAACGCTATAAAATGTACTTATATGGCCTTAAATCTTGTGATCATAAACATGTCATGTGGAAAGTTTGAATTAAAGAGTTTCTTGGAAAGGAAAGAGACATTCTTTTTTAAACGGACGAAAAAGGAAAGTAAGTCAAACAAATTGAAACGGAGGGAGTATCACTTTCTATTGACTAGTTTCATAAAGGATGAAAGCATGAAAAGTAAAGACACTGATGTTATATTTTCTCTCTGAAAGAAAACAAAATAAAGTAGTATTATCTTCTGCTGTTACATGCAATATCTCCATTTTGCGAAGTTTGATTAATCATGGTTCATCTCAGGTGGGAATTTGAAGCTGAGTGAAGATTCCCAGGAATCTACAGCATCAAATGAGGAAACAGATGTTAGAACCAAGAAGCTTTTTGTAACTGGTAAGTTGCAAGTCTAAATCCATCTCCAAAAGTGTTGCTTATTTCTTACATAATAATACCATTTTATTGGATGGAATTTCAATGATTAGATCTATAAGAACCGCAAAGTCCTTGCTTTTGAGTCCAAAATGAATCATTTAGAGCTCCGATTTCTAGTCCATTCTATTTTCTTTTGGTAGTTCGATCGTGATTACTCCTTTTCCATTTAGCTCTAGGTATTACATTGCTTCAGAGTTGGGTTTTTTCATAACCTAACTATTTGCAATGAACTTTTTCTGGACAGGTTTGTCATTCTATACGTCTGAGAAAACACTACGTGCAGCATTTGAAGGCTATGGTGAACTTGTTGAAGGTGTTATAATTGTTATCTGAAGATTGTTCTGCTTCATAATATAGTTGTAAGAAGAAAATTTGCTCATAAATCTCTCTTTATCCTAACAGTTAAAATCATCATGGACAAAATTTCTAAGAGATCAAAAGGGTATGCATTTGTCGAGTACACAACACTGGAGGCAGCAAGTGCTGCTCTCAAAGAGATGAATGGCAAGGTAATTTTGGAACAATGTGCTTATTTACTTCCACAAAATCATTTGTGCTAACAGAAATGATAAGTTTGTTGATTTTGTGTACACAGATTATCAATGGCTGGATGATAACAGTTGATGTTGCTAAGACAAATCCTCCAAAATACAGCAGAGGACGACCAGGAGCAACTAGATAATATCGTAGAAAAGAGACTAGATTAAGTTAAGTGATTTAATGAAATGAAAATGTACATCAATTAGCCATGGTTACGCGATAATTGTGTATGCTCAAACACATGTCTTGCATCCATTGGTTTAGTGTAAATACCCGATCTGCTTAAATGATATAGTCAGTTTTGAACAATGATATTTCTGAATGGAGAAACAGACATGTAGAACTGCAAATGATTTACCTCTTATTTTCTTCAATTTTTTCTGGTACTAATATGAATACAGCTCAAAGGTTCAAAACGTTCATTCTTCAAACATATGTTTGGTATGACAGTAGTCATTTTCCAGGAAAAAGTGGAGATCCTAGGAGATGCATCATCACAGAAAAACTGCTAATAACACTTCTTCGAACGCGTGTAGAGATCGAATGGAATTGTTCAAAGGCCTAACAAGAAATATTGATGAATGGCCATCTCCCAAGGGAAGATTACTGGACTCAAATTATCAAAACATCTAACTTGAATGTTTCACATCTCACATATTATAGGGAGAACAACAGATAAAGGGCTGACAATGAAAAATAGGGGGGGGGGGGGGGCACATACAATGCGCTTGTTGACACAAAAACAACATTTCTTTCATTCCATCAGAGATATTGATAATACTTTACCAGTGTACGATGGTCTTAACATGTAAAATTTCATAAAATGCTTTTTGAGAAACTATCATCAAGCTGTACAAAGAAAAAACAGTAATCACTAAACATCAGCTCAATGGTCCTTAAATTAAGGACCAAGACTGATTATTTCTCTTTATCACACACTGTTGGGTTTTATTGAAGTGATGACTAAATCTGAAATATTTCACGGCTATAGTAGTTACATAATTATATAGCAAACCAAAGATCCTTCATCCTTCCTCACCGAACTCCTTCGTGAATCTTTCATGCACCTCAAGATCTGCTTTGCTTACTGTTGGCTTCTGTTTCCATAGCACTCTGTCAAAATCCCTTATGCTGATTGGTGGTGGTGTAATCTGCAACAGTATCAATCAATAATTGGTATCGACAAACAACCATACTTGCATAAGCAGAAAGTTGGTACTAAAAAATTTTCTACAGAGACAAGCTATTCACAAGAACCATACACTTGACAGAGAATAATAATGTGGGAAAGATGAGAGTCTGAACTGACTTAAAGTAGGGCATGCTTACCATAAATATCATGAGGTTCAAAATTCTTGGGTCAAGAAATAATACGAGGGATACCTTGCCCATTCAATTGCCACAAAGAAGAATAATATCCTCGTTTAAGAGCTTCACAATGAATTTTTTAATAGTTCAATAAGCAACTTTGAAGACAGCACAGACTCTGGAGCTTTTGAATATCTACTTCCAGAGCAAACTATAATTCATCCTTCTTTTAATAAAATTTGGATTAATCAGGACCTTTTTGGAGTCAACGGTTAGTCGTGAAACTCCCCCCTTCCCCCCGCGCGCCCTGCCCTAAAGTTTTTTTTACATAAAAAGAGGAAGTGACTGTTTTAATGTCCTATCTGAATACAAAGACAATCCACAGAAATAACTCCTATGGGAGGGGGAGGGGAAAGGGGGGAGTAAAAATTAAATTAAGTCTAGCGAGGAAGACTATTGATATCTAGGAAAACTATTCGGCTTTTGCTATGTCTCAGTGTAATCTTGTTGTGAGATCATCGCATCTGCAGTGTTAAGTATGACACAAATTTCAATTGCATGTTCTATGCAGTTCATTTGGTGAATACCCACAGCACAATACAGGCAGCATCATATAAGGCATGACTACAACTAATATCAGAATGTAGTCAGCAGATCTGCCAGAAGCAACATGTTATTACCTTTGAAGCCAGGCCTTTTGCTGCAAGCTCCTGCATATTTGTCTGAATGGCACCTGGTTGTCTAGGTCCACAAGGCACCCACAACCCATCACTAGTCTTAATGAAAAACTCAGCATCTTGAGTTTTACGTACAGGTTCAAACAAGACTTCATTTACCTGCCATTTGAAGGAGGATGTGAAAAAAAAGTAACTTCAGCCACCTTTGTGAAAGTTTGCTGACTGATTAGCTTGGGATATTAGACCAGCTGCTAGTACTCAATAAAAACACAATAGTGCTTCAAAAACTATTTCAGCTAAAACTATGATACTTACACACACAGAAATGTCTGAACCTGAAAAACCTTCTGTTTTCCGAGCTAGTTGCTCAAAATCACTTTCTGTCAAGTTGTGAGGGGTATCTCCTAAATGTACCTGCTCATGAACACAATAAGATTAGTAGGTCGTAACACCAGAGACCAATGCACCAGGAGGATTCCTGATAGCTTAAAATATTTCAAATGTACCTTGAACATGTGCTGCCTTGCCTTCAAATCTGGTAGGGGAATGTATATTCTTTTGTCAAATCTCCGTCTAATAGCCTGGGAAAGCTACACGTTATACAGGAAAGAAGAAATAACTCTAGCATGAATAAAAGAGTGTCGAAAGGCCCTTCTAACCTGGTCTAATGAGTAGGGAGTGTTTGTCGCTGCAAGAACCAGAACTTTTTTGTCGTCATCGTGCCCTACACCCTAGAATGCATTGAAGATAGTCAGCCTAAAGCAATATAGAAAAGTATCATGAAATTTATTGAAAAAATTCTACAAAGAGCATGGTTCATTTCCAGTTATTAAAAAAAAGCCTCAAATAATCTTTAGTTAAACTCATTTTTGCAAGCTCCGAGTGATAGACAAGAATAAGAGAACTTCATAACTGTAATGAAACGTTCCTGATGCAAGACAAGTTCACAGTAATTATAGAGTTCAAAATTCTGAAAATGCACTGCAAACAAGGGTAGGGAATGGTAGAATGGAAGGGCTTTATGTTGCATGATGGCTTAGAAATGTTAAAAGAACAAAAGAGGCTGAAAAAAATTGAAAATGACGGCTGTTCCCAGAACCCAAAAGCATTGGCAAGAGGAAAGGAAGCTGAAGGAATTTCCCCCAAGTTCTTAAGAATCATACCATAAGGTTGTAATGGTATTCAAAGCAAAGGAAGCACCAAAGCCTGAGATCTCTCAACTCCAGCACAATTGCTTAAAAACACTCTGAACCCCATCTATCCCAAAAAAAAAAAAAAAAAAGAAAATGAAGACTCAAAGCCCTATCCTATTGAATATAGTTTTTTCTCAAATTCCTAACCAAACCAGGATATAATGTGTAATATACTAATATCTACCTACTATTCCTATGTTTCTCCAAGCAAAAAGTTTGACGAGTTTGCTAAGGAATAATTCTGCCAGTAGCTAATTAGTGAAAATAAGAACTCAGAATCAAGAAAGCAGTTCCAATATATCCACACGACATAATTTACCTGCATCTGTACAAGAAGCTCAGTTTTGATACGTCTCGATGCTTCACTTTCACTACCCTCACCTCTTTGGCCACATAGGGAGTCAATTTCATCTATAAATACTATTGAAGGAGAACTTTCTCGGGCCATTTGGAATAGATTTGACACAAGTTTTTCACTTTCACCCATCCACTTTGAAACAAGGTCTGATGAAGAAACACTGCATAGCCAAGACAGGAGAATTTCAGATGCATGATGTTTGTCTGTTAAAGAGGTCGAAGATACTAGGCAGAATAAAATATTGATTTCTGGTCTCCCAAACCCTTCCTCTCCCAGGCAGTGTGTCTCTGCATGCTTGTGTGTGGGAGAGTGATGAGTGGGAAATGGATAACAAGCAGATGTTTCCACTGTGCATGGTCCTTACCTTTTACTTCTATTCAATGTTATTGCACTTCAACAATAATGGACACTAAGATATACACAAGACTTTTCCACTAAGTGGAATTGAGAGCATATCTTTTCTTGAAGGTAGAGAGTTCCAAAGTGATGCAAGGGGAAATGGATAAGAAGGAAATGTCATTAACACATATCCTTTGCCATTTAATAAAATCCAGAAGAACCTGAATCTCGCACACCAGTTTCATCTTACCTGAAAAAGGTTGAATCTGCTTCTGTAGCAACAGCTTTTGCTAGGTATGACTTTCCTGTTCCAGGTGGACCATATAATAGAAAGGCTCTCCACGGTCGACGCTTGCCTAATAAGAAAGTAAGCAATGAAACAGGAATGCTAACTCAAGAAACTATGAACATAGAAAGACTTCTACATAATATTTTCATACAGTTATTGACTTCTTATTAGGAAGTGGCATTACTCTTGAAGTTGCAGTTCCAAATACCTTCTTTAGGATCTCCAACTAAATACCACAAGGGACTACTTCACTTGTATAACTCTTTTCACCATTTTGATATAAGGCTCACAGAAGAAAAAGAAGATAGTGGTCCCAGTACTTGGTTTCAAAAAGAAAAGCGACTAATCACAAACGAATACATTTCAAAAAGGAAAACCAAGCTGTGGAGAACAAATATCACTAAGTCTTCTACAACTGCGGTATTTTCCCCTTAACTAAATTGTTTACCATTTTCATTCTTAAACTTAAAAGGTGTACTTAACAGCCTCTTTCTTTAAACATCCGTTGAGGTAAACCAGGAACACAAAACCTCCTACCATTTTTATTTTTCCCCTTCCTTCTATTTACTACTCCCACCACCATGGTAACCTTCAAATAACAATTAAATTCTTCTCACCTATGTTTTTCATCCTCCTATTTCTGCTGTTGCTAATTCTTGACAGTATAGCCCACTGCCAACCTCTCCTCAACCTCACGTAATTCCCTCTCTCCAGGCTGCCATTGGAGGTTCTTTTTCTTTTGTTTTCACTAAGATCCAATGTATTGGTCGCCTCAGCCTTAGCCCATGAAGTCTCTCACCCCCTTCTCCATCTCATGCTGCTTATTTTCCTTATCTTCTCTCTTCCTGCTCCCCCTCTGCCCTCTTTCCAATAGAAGAGCCAACTGCAGGTCCAACAAGTGGATGCTGGTTGGAAAAAGGAAGACGGGGAAAGGAGAAAAGAGGAGAGGAAGAAAAAAAATGATAAGGAGGATTGAAATAGTATGCCGAACCTTATTTTTAATATTATCCCCAATATATAGGGAAGATAGACATAAGTTATTGACAGACAAAACAGTATACTGATATAAGCAAAAAATATGCTACAAAACTTGAAAGCCAAAAAACACTTTGAACTGAAGATGTTACTTACAAGTATAAATTATCCAGAGGAATGATACAACATCTCTAAACCTTAGTTCACTTCTTTATAACAAGCTTTTATCTAATTTATTGTATAAAAACACAGAAAAGAGAAGTGGCAAACTAACCAGTGAAAAACTGAGGAAACTTAACCGGCAGGATAACAGCCTCTTGCAATGCCTGCTTGGCACTCTCAAGCCCTGCTACATCATTCCACTTCACATTAGGTTTTTCCCTTACAATAGCGGAATTAAGCCCAGCTCTTAACTTTACATTCTCTGAATCATCACCCTCTCCTCCTCCTCCTCCACCATTCTTTGGCTTTGACTTTGCGCGAGACGCAACAGCAGCATCTCCATTGGACGTCGGCCCACCACCTCCCTCATCTAGAACAGAACGAATCTCCTCAGCCCTCCTCAAATACTCCACAAACTTCTGGGTAATTGCTTCCTTAATCTTGAGATTCTTCTCATATTTCAGATGAGTTTTAAAATACTCCAAAGCATTCATATATAGAGAGAAAGCCTTTGCATAATTTCCAGCATTATCTTCCTCAACTGCTTGCTTCACATAAGCTACTGCCTGCTCCTTGAAATTGCTATACATCTTATAATCACAGACCACATGCAAAATTCAAAAGCTCGAAACTTTTAACAAGCAAACCGAACCCACGTTCAACAAACTATACCTCAATCCTCCCCAAGTCTTACTTTTCTTATGATTTCCTGTTCACCAAAAAAACAACTCTGTCAAGAAACCAAGTTATCATTTATAACCATACAAACAACAACAACAAACCCAGTGCAATCACACAGGTGGAGTCTCGGGAGGATAGTGTGTATGCAGACCTTACCCCTAACTTGAGAGGTAGAGAGGCAGTTTCCGATAATCCCTCCGCTCAAAAACAGACGAAAAATCCAATAGTAGCAACAAGATTGTTATTCTTAACTATGTTTTCCAAAAAACAACAACCCCTACTGCATATGATCAAAATCCAAGAACCCAGTTCAGAAAACATCTATATACTTCAAGTAAACAACACACATAACTCGATTCAATCAATCATCAATTCTAGTTTCAATTTCAAAACCAAGCTCAATCTTCAAAATTCTTTCCCCAAAACCACTCAATCAGAAACCAAATCCTTAAATTTCAACTATTTCTTCAAAATCAACAAACCCCAGACACCAAGTTTCTATTTTTTAGCTATTTCTCCCAAAAAACAACAAGCCCTTTTGCATCTGATCAAAATCAACCAAACCCAGTATAGAAGTACCTAAACATAACTAATAGATTAAATCTAAAATTCTAGTTTTCAAGATCAATATAATTAACACATGCAAAAGCAAATCCAAAACAAACTACGAAAAGGGTATCTGAAATTGAGGGAAACGAAATCAGCAAACCTGTAAATCAGCAAAAATCAAAGCTCTAACGAAAATAAAAAATTCCGGGAAATTCAACTTTTTCAACGAACGCGTTATAGAATCAAAATTTTGGAAAATTTGGAGAAGGAATTTTAGTTAAAAATTTGAGATTTGATTAGTTTGGAGTTGGAATTTGGTGGTGTCAACTTCCAAATCACAAATTCCAGAAAAATCAGACTGGCAATTCCTCCTCCTTTCCTTTTTTTTTTTTTTTTTTTTATCCTTTGAACTTTTTCCAATAAAATAAAATAAAATATAACCAATTTCAGATTGAGTATTAATTATTTTATATTTATGTCAAATTAAATAATTTGATTTTTAACAAAAAAAATTATATGGTAATGATAATAGATACTACTAATGTTTTTATTATATAATAATTTTTTTTTTTCTTTGTTCAATACTTATTCTTGTCCAAGTTACCAAGCATATGATTTGGGAGGTAAAACTTTATTCGCATCAAAGGTTCGTATTGAGTGTTTATATTAAATTAATATAATTTTAATGAAGTTAAAGTGTATATTAATTAATCTTAGTTAAAGTGAGAATTAGGTCTTGATCGTATTATATTCTTTATCACCGATACTTTACTATATGAAAAAATCTATCCCATTGAATGATCTTAGTAATGTACTAAATCTAAAGAATTGAATAAGTGTTTTCTAAAGAACATAATCAAGGACAAGAATTTTGTGAGTAGAAGAAGAGCACAACAAAAGTTAAAAAATCTAATATCACATATATATGTCTGAAGTTTATCATGCAAAATATATAAAATTTTGTCATATACATATTAGGATTCATGTAAAAATATTTAAAATTTCGCCTTATATAAATATTCAAAGTTGGCTTTGACAAATCAAGTAAATTTTTGAGTAATAATATCCAAAAATTTGACCATGGCAAACTAATACCACACTTATGACCAAAGTTTATCAAACTTCAAACATGAACTCTTATAATTCTATTATTTTGTTAATCAAATTTCATACACAAATACTTATAATTTCAGTCCTATATATTTTAAGCTATTTCGAAATTAATAAATGTATATAAAAAGTAATGACAATAACTCCGATACCACTTAAATAATGATTTCCACTTTCAAGAAAAATCACAAATAATATCAAATTATTTGAAAATAAATATGAAATTACACCCAATAACCTAAAAATAGATAGTTACTATCTCCATCCACTTTTAATTGTCATAGTTTTCTTTTTTAGAGTTAAACTATAAAAATTTTGACTAACATTTTACGATGTGTTTTTTCATCATATTAATATGCCAAAAAATGCAATTTATGTACTTTTCATACCCTTTTTGAATATCTAATTTTTTAAAAAATATCGAATAAATGTAATCTAATTTAACTTTAAAAATTAGTTAAATTAACTTTCGAAAAACGTAACATAACAAATAAAAGTGGACGGAGAAAGTAATAATTTAAGACCACTTATCCTCATGGTGGTACATTACCCTAATAAAGTTTTGCCTAATGAAAACTAATTTGTCTTTATTTATTCACATTACAACTACTAAATGTTGGATTAACTAATAAAGGAAATATGGAAAACTTGTGTTTACTTTTGAATGAGAAGATAAGAAATTTAATGAACCTTAGCTTATTCCACGCTAATTAATTTATTTTGTGACACGTAACATGTCAAAAAGAAATATACCCTCTATATATACATAGTTTTTAATTTAAAGGATAGCAACATTTTTTAGTTCTTGCAGTATTACTCAAAAAATGGGAAATAAAGCCTACTTCTTCTGCTGTTTATGTATCTATGCTTATATGACCACTTTTCCTCCTGGTAAATTTCATCACTCATAAATTGTGGTAGTTTAAGATAAAGTTTAATTTTGTTGAATCTAAAAGCTTAAAGGTTAAGCTGTACATTAGACAGAACAGTTTTATTATTTAATTATATTTTCAATACGTCTCTTCATTTGTGGGCCTAATTCTTTTTCATGGCTGAGCATGTGGAAATTCTTTTTGATATGGGTGACAACGAGATTTTGATCCAGGACCTTTGTCTGCTCTGATACTATGTTGAAGTGTATGACTATCTCATCTAAAAGCTTAAACTGGTAGAAATAACACATTTTTATTATTTAATTATATTCTCAACAAATTTCGATTTGTTTGTTCGATTTGCTTAAGAAGTCTCACATCAGTAGAGGGAAGGGGTACCCTCCTTTACTAGCTTTTGGGGTTGAGTTAGGTCCAGGTGCCAAATCATTACGTTTCAAGAAAAAAAGTCTAGGAGATTCACATGCGGATATACTAATTTAAGATCTAAATTTTATGAATTCAATATTTAAGGTTTTTTAGCATTGAACTCATTATATTTCTGAAGTTAATGTGTATATCTACTATTTGTTGCAATTTTAATGATTTTTTATACGTAACCTTATGTTTCGCGTCAAAAGTACTGAATTCAGATAAATCCAGTATTGTAATATTGGATCCTCCCTTGGTCAGCATCTATTTTTTTTTGTTGCAGTTGACATGATTGAGGAGGTTGATGTTGTACTCAAAAAACAACATGGGAAGCACAAACATGGTGAAATTAAACTGTTTGTTTTTGGAGACTCATATGTAGATACTGGGAATTGGCCAAAATCTATGTCTAGTTCTTGGAAACAGCCTTATGGCTTCACTTATCCTGGTTATCCTTCTGGAAGATTCTCCGACGGCCTCGTACTCACTGATTTTATTGGTACGTACATCGTCCGTGTCACTAATGTTTTCATTAGGTTATGTTATTTACATGCATAACGCAACATCTCTGGGGTGTCACTGTTCTTTGAATCCTTCTAACGTGAAACATTTTGTACATCAAACTGCCTTTTTTTTTTCTTTTTAATTCTTTATATTAGTGGTCTCAAATGAGCGAGTTAAGACTATCAAAATCATGAATTGAATTAATAATTAATAAATTAATGAGTTATAGACTAACCAACCCATCCAATCGGGGGAGAATTTTACTTTCAAAATTAAATTATGATAAACGTGAACACATGATCTTTCTGCAAAATCAAGTATTCCATGTTCATATTTCTTAGAATTTGATCTTATATAGTCTGCTGGATCATGTTTCCAGAAGACTAAAAGATGTACTTGGTTTAATATTGAGTTATTTGCTCGATCGGAGTAATAAGGCCAGAACGATTTTCATGACTTAATACTTTCTTTTTTTCTTTTATCTGAATTCTGATGATGTACTCATGTTCTAGAAAATCTCTAAATTTCGCATTTTCAATAAGTTTAAATTTCTATTAATTTTTTTAATTACTTAATAATTGACTTTGTAATTAATTAATGCAGCTTCATTCCTTGGTGTAAAATCTCCACAACCTTATGCTAATAGAAAGAAAATATCATCACATGAAATGGATAATTATGGGGTAAATTTTGCATATGGAGGCACGGGTGTATTCAATACTTTTGTTAACCAACCAAATATGACAACACAAATAAATTATTTTCAACAACTTGTTGAAGAAGAGGAACAAGTGTACAACAAAGAGAAGATGAGTTCATCAATTGCTATTGTGTCTGTGGCAGGCAATGATTATGCTACTTTCATCACCAAAAATAACAACAATATGGAGGTAATTAAGTTGTAAAAACTAACCTAACTTATATATATATATATATATATATATATATATATATTCAACAATATGGAGATAATTAAATAATGTATCTAGTTTTGTTTGGTTATCTATATGGTCTTATTTTCTTGCTTTTGCTTACCTAGCAAATGTCTTTGACAAGCACCATGATGGAGTTAAAAAAAAAAAAAAAAAACATCCTTAATCACAGATCTCGATTTCAAGTCTTAATAATGGATACAACACTACAAGAAAATTGTGAATTACATGGGGATTTTTCTGGAGATTAGTACGAATTATTAGTACAAAAATCCGTAGGAAACTTATTTTCCTGCAAATTTTCATACTAATCCCCAAGAAAATTTTCATGTAATTCACACTTTTCTTGTAGTGCAAAATCGTCTTTAGAAAGTGTTTTAATCTTCTGTAACGGCCCAACGCGCTAGTGATATTATCCGCTCTGGATTTAGGCCAGCACGGCTTTAAAGCACATCCTTATAGTTGGTAAGACATGCTTACTTATATACGCAACATCTCTCTTGTGTTTTGCCGATGTGGAACTTTTTATCTTAAGTTGGACGTCACACCTTCAATATATATGGAAATTTACTCCACCTAATACTTGTACCAGACATCGGGTGAGGACCAAGTACCAACCCCCACCCACCCAAAAAAAAAAAAAAAATAACACTCATAGAAGCAAGAAATCTCTAGATTTAGCTAGGGAAGTTTTTTTTTCTTCTTCTTCAGATTATCATTTCAGTGTCTGTATACACATTGAAATCCGACTAAATTTGAATTCACGCCAGAAAGTTCCACATCGAGTGGTAAAGCTCTACCAAAGGCGACTCTATTCCCTTTGACTAAAACCCAAAATCTCTGATTAAGGAAGGATGAATGAATACTTATAACTCTACCCAACATTGTTCTCTTGTTCTTGATCTCATTATTTTTTAATCATCTCCAATAACCATTTTAAATGTCATTTTAGCCAATATAAACACTTAAACCCCCCTCTAAATATAAACAATATTCATTAATTAATTTCTTCTAGTTATTACCATAATAAAATGCAATATGATCACTTTAACTGAATCATTAATCTTCATATTTTCTAATTATTATTTTTTTTGGTGCAGGACTTGGGCAATGTTACTAAATCAATATTAAGTCAACTTGAATTAAACCTTAGACGTATACATGGATTAGGAGTTCAAAAAATAGGCATAACAGCAATGGAACCCATAGGTTGTTTGCCAAAAATGACAATTAGTTCTTCTTATGAGAATTGTAGTGAAAATGCCAATTCTCTTCCAATATTTCACAATCAAATGTTACATCAAATAATAGAGAAACTCAATAATCAAACTAGTAGACCAATTTTCTTCATTATTGATCTCTATAGTGCCTTCATGACTGCCTTGAACATACAACAAAATCATCCAGGTAATAGTCAATTTCACGTATGGTTATTAAACTTTGATCACACGTACATAAAATTAAGTATGCATTTTGCACCTTATGCACTATTTTGCGGTTTTATCGTGTATTTATTGAATTTTTTCACCCCTAATTAATCTTTCATTTTTTTTTAGGAAATTCAAACTTTGAGAATCCATTGAAACCATGTTGCATGGGAATTTGTGGAGATAAGAAGAAATATGTTTTATGCAAAAATCCAGAATTTTCATTCTTCTGGGATGTAATTCATCCTTCTCAACAAGGCTGGTTTGCTGTTTTTTCTGCTCTAAAGCCTTCTCTAAGTTTCTTATTGTAAACCATATAGGGATGATATACGAGTTTGAACCATTCAATCATTTAGTTTAAAAAATATGTATATTGTGTAAGTTGTGTATATGTTTTGTGTATATATATATATATATATAATATCGACCATGTTGATAAATTAGTTGGTTCAAACTTCAAACGATCTGTATGGTACATTTGGTAAGAATCCCTCAGATATATATATATATATATATATATATATATATATATATATTACCAACAAACAGGATCTCAGAAGACGGGTGGTAGTCCACGCGGTCATCTTCAATCTTGCTTATTAATATCTGAATTCAAGGAAGACATCCGAATCAAAATATACACAAATTTTTATATAGTTTTATGACTGTATGGAGGGATCCACTCCTTTCACCCAAGCAAGGGGTCTGTCAAGATTCAAATACGTATTGTTATTAAGCCCATGTGTTTAGCAATTCTAACCGGGTATAGAGCGCTCTTTTCTACTCATTAATGGGCTATGGACCACAACTGACTAGACGGAGTCACAAAGACAAAGCCAATAACGTATTGCATCAAATTTGACTGTACCACCATCTCGGAACCAAGTTGAGAAACCATATATAAATTTAGTTATATTTAGATAAAGTCTAGATCTTTCATGGTATAGATACAAAAGCGAAGTTAGATATCCGACATAGATATGATTCTTTTAGCCGGACATAGTCACGACTCTAGATCGGAGAAAGAAGAAGATAAAAGAAAGGAAGAATGAAAAGTGCGTTGTAACAAAGGCCAACACCAGGGCCTGTGTGAACTATACACTTTATTCATAAACTCCGATAAGTATCCGGCGAACTTTTATTACAAAAGCCAAAAGAAAACTTATAGAGCTTAAAAGAAGAAAGAGGGGGTTTCTAAAACCTGCTCCTTTAAGCTACAAATGAGACTTATTTATAGAAAAGAAAAAGAATCTATGAACATCTATGAACAGTAATGAACAATAAATGTGGGTCCCTTATATCAATGGGCCCCTATATACAATCACAGTTTATCTACCGTTGATCAACATTGTATTTACTGTTGATAGTGAGTTTTGCTATAGTGATAAGTCCTACATCTTGTCTTTTTTATTCAATTCGCAGAGAAAATCTTCCACATTTTTCAAAGTATCTTTAGAAATAAGTTTGTCTAGCTCACATGGTTGAGCTTCTTGAATATCTTTAGGGTCAACATCTTCACTAGTTTCACTCGTCATGGATGTGTCTGATTTTTCATATTGAGTTATGTTGAGGAGTAGATTCCTTCTTGCTTCTTCGAGATAATTATTAATCATCTCTTCTTTATTTCCATCTTGAATGGAAATCTTTCGAGCAATATGCTTTACCGAGCTATCTTGAACTCCCTTTTGTGGGGTGATACAGTATTCTTGCACCCTTTTTTCAATCTGATTTAATAATTCTTGTCCATATAAAGACTTAATTTTGGGATCCTTTTTCATTAGTTTATCCCAGAAATTATTATAAAAAGTTCGATATAAACAAGGAATTTGTTCCTCGGTAAAACCTACTTCTGGAGCCCATTTATGGATCCATGGGATCGAAAATTCTATGAAGAAGTATATTTGTTCAATTTGTTCTATATAACAAACGTGATCTGTATGATATATTGCATTGAGATCAGGCGAAACTTTAATCCATTCTTTGTATAACTTCAGAAATGGATCCGGCAGAATTTTAATTGTTGGACCGTGGTATGACCACCAGTTTAAAAACCAATTAGGAATTGATTCTGAGAATATCTTCGCACAGACTTTAATAAACCATATGTGCTTATGTTTCTCATTATTGTAAATGAGAGCTTTATCAAAAGCACGAATATAATCCCAGTAGGTAAAACTCATGAAGACTTTATTCAGGCTAATCTGCCTTTCTTTCATTGTGGAGATACCTTCAACTGATATAATCTGTTTGATTATCATTTTAGAGAAGTTATAAATATTCTCACTAGTGTTATATCCTGAGAAATGCTGAAACGCAGCACTACTTGTGCTTATTAGGATTGTTTCATAATAAGATCGGGTTTTATATGACTCACCCGAAAAATATAATCCGTTAATCAAATACTGTTGGAATATCTTCCAAGGTTCTTCTTTTCTCTGAATATCTGAGTTTTCTAAAAGAAATATCATTTCTTTCCTGGATATTTTTTCATATTATTTAATATCATTAACATCTTCTTTTGCTACGGATGCAAATATAACACTTTGCTTCTGAGATAGATATTCTTGCAATTGTGCGTATAATGGATTATTTTCTGGAATATCTTCCAGATGTATAGAAGAAGAAGCCTCCTTTTGAGAGGTTTTCAGGTTCACCAAACTCATTCCTCCCCTTTGTATAATTGGAGAGTTGGAAGAGGATCCAGATCCATATGACGATCCTGATGATCCTGGGGATGATCTTCTTCTCCCTCTGGTATAACCTCCTTTTCCCCTAACCTTGGTCACCCAAGGAGGATCCATCCTACAAACAAAACATGTAGTTTTATTCAAATGCATAGTCATAATAATAATTTTCATCGTAATAATCGATGATTTCTTCACAAAAGCAAATATTTGAGATGATATCTCTCATCATATCATCTATAATCTTCCATATAACTATTCCTTGCACATCTCTATTGAGAGGAACTGCCTTTAAGATAGTAATCAAAGTCTTATCAGAAAGGAATGGAGACAAAAAACTTATTATGAAGATAGATATTCTCTGGATAAGAAATCCGCAGAGAGTTACCACTCCCCTTCTTATAATGAATTTCAAAATCAAAAGGAGCTAATTGGGCTTGCCATCTAGCAAATATTAATTTTGATGCATCATGTTTAAAATCTTTGTCAAACATATATTTTACTGATTGTGCATCAGTTTTTATCAAAAAATTTTGATTATATAAATTATCCATAAATTTTAATACACATTTAACGATGGTGAGCATTTTATAAGCTATCGTAACATATTTTTTCTAAGTATCGCTTCATTTTCCAGAATGAAATCTAATTAGATATTTAGTTTTATCATTAGGATTAATTTTCTTTAGAATCCCACCATAACCGATGTTAGACGCATCCGTCTCAATTATCTTCTGCCAAGCTGGATTAGCAAGAGTTAGACAAGGCAAAGACTGCACACGAAGTTTAATGGTTTTTATCAAATTGGTGTGATTATCAGTCCATGGAAATTTATAATCCTTTTTAAGCCTATCATATAAAGGGGCCAAATCACGAGATACATTCTTGTAAAAAGGGGAAATGTAGTTTAAACTTCCCAAAATTCTTTGCAATTGTGTCCTATCTGTAATAACATCAGGAAATTTTGAAGCAAAGTCAATCGATCGTTGAATTGGGGTAACCTTACCTTGACATATAAGATGTCCTAAGAATCTTACCTCCGTTTGGAATAAACTCATTTTTGGTTTAGAAATTACCAACCTATTTTGTATAACAATTTTCTTGAAAATATCTAAATGTTTAATATGCATTTCAAGAGTTTTTGAGTAAACCAAAATATCATCAATACAAACAATGATAAAATCCAAATATGGATTAAAAATATCATTCATAATTTTCTGAAATTTAGACGGAGCGTTTTTTTAAACCAAAGGGCATAACATTCCACTCATATTGTCCAACTGAGACATTAAAAGTTGTTCTATAAGAATGCTTTTTAAATATTTGAATCTGTCAATATCTAGATTTTAAATCAAATTTTGAAAATATATTGGCATCATATAATCTAGATAATAAATCTCTTTTATTCGGAATAGGATACCTAATCCATTTCAAATATTTATTTAAAGGTTTATAATTTATAACTAACCTGGGGACACCTTGTTCCCTTTCAGCTGCATTATTAACATAGAAAGCAGTATAAGACCAAGGAGATTTCGAAGGTTTTATCAAACATTTTTGTAATAAATTATCAATTTCCTTTTTACAGAATTCAACCAATTCGGCGTTCATCTGACAAGGACGAGACTTAGTAGGAATATCATCCTCAGAGAAATTTTCTTCATATGAAAGGGTAACAATATACTTTTTTCGATTCCAAAAAGCACTCGAATGATCAGCACAAATATCAATAGTCATTTGTTCAAAGATTAATTTAATTTTCTCTTGCACTTTAGTTGATTTTAAAGTATCAAATATATTCATGCTAAATAATTCAAGTTGTAAAGAATCAACATGTTTTTGCTTCATATCAATCAAAACAGAAATATCACGGGAAATAGGGTTAGTGATAAAAGTATAACTAATATTATGATTTTCATATGTATCAGAAAAACCCTTAATATTTATGCTAGTAAATGGATAAATAGCATTTATAAAGGGTGTTCCAAGTATAATCGGAGGATATAACTGATTTTTAACTAAGAAAAAGAAATGCAACATGCAAACTTTATTTTGACAAATACGAGTGTTAGGCAATTTATACTTTATATCTAAAGCATGTCCTGATGCAGATCTAACCATATGAGTAGTTTTTTCAAAATATTTGATAGGTACTAGACTTTCTTGAATACAACAACTCCACTATCAATCATAGCCACATTAGTTAGAAAAACTATTATCAATTAATATGGTGCATTTAATATACCATTTGTGAGCAGTTACGTACAATTTGCATCATTCCTAGAAACATACCTTGTCTAGAATCAATATTAAGAGGTTTTGCAAGAGTATTTTCTTCCGCAATATTTTTTCCTTTGCCATGAACAATTTCAATTTGAGTAAGACGATGATCACAAATTATTTGATTTTGTTTCATAGATTTAATCTCGTTTTTTAAATTTTCAATTTCTCCTTTTAAATCATCAAAAGAAGAATATCTTGTAGAAATAGTTTGCTTATTTAGTCTATTATGAACTTCAGACAAAGAATAAGGAGCAGAATATTCATATTCAAAATCATTTCTTTTTTCTGAATTTTTTTGAAGAACTAGCTTTGTTATTAACAACTAATTGAATAATTTTTTCACAAAGATTATTATCTGTAACTTCTTTCAAAAGTTCTATTACATTATCAAAAGTAATAGTGTTAAGATTTAAATCCTCAAATTGAGATTGCAATTTATAAAATTCATCATTTTCACAGGAACAAATATCACCTTGACCAGATTTGCAAGTATCATAAGCATGCTGATTATTATCAGATAATTTAGGAAAATCAACATCTTTTTCAGAATTTGATCCTGACTCAGAATCATAACTGGACTCCGAACCGGAAGTATAAAGGAAACTATAAACCTTATCATGAATTTCTTCATCAAGTTCTAAGGTTTTCAGCTTTTCAAGCTTGCAATTGGGTGCTTTATGTCCAAAATTGCCATACCTATAGCACTTAATTTTTGCGAGTTCCCACCTATACCTATTCTTGGTAAATCTATTAGACTTTCGATAAGCTTTTCGCTCGTCCCTTTCTTCGTTAGATCTACGTCTATGCCTAGACATTCTTTTCTTATAATGTTCATAGGGATTGGATTCTCTAGAATCTCTATGTTTGGTCTTCTTCTTGCTATTAACTGAAGTATCAGGTAAACCAAACTGGGTACAAAAGTCTCCTATATCTTAAGTTGTCTATTTAATTTTAATTCATTGCACAAATTTATACCTTCTTGAGTGCAAACTCCTATTAATTTTCCATAGGAATAATCACCATAAGGAATTTCACCATGCTCATTTCTAAGGATCTTTTTAACCCTTAGAGCAGATAATGGGGAAAGGCCATCTATGAACTTAGCTTTCCAATGCTCATACTTATTTTCTGGTAGTTCCATCACCCTACTCATATAAGTATCTTTATACCATCTGAATTCTCCCAAGGTTCTACATCGTAGACCGTTTAACAGGGTACGAACCGTTTCGAACTGATTGGTAAATCTACCATTAAAATGTTCTAAAATGGTTAAGACTAAGGTATAAACCGCGTATTATCTATTAGCAACAAGGGTCATACCAAGGTTATCAACACCTTCATTACTAGAAGTAGCATTTATTACCGCAAGGTCATATAATTATCCCACCAACTTTGGAGTTGGCCCGTAAAACCTGTAATAATCATTTTACAAATATTTCTATCTGTGTTTTTAACATTTTTACAGATAGTTGCATACATAAGCATTCTATGAACAAGAATAGTAAGTTGTCTGTCTATCAATCAGACTATCAAGGTTCCATTCATAAATTTCAGACCCACTATAAGAGGTATTGGTTTGATTCCAGTCTCGTTCCTCTACAAGCACATCTTGAGGAGTTGGCCTGGAATAATAATAAGTTTGCATGCTCAGTTATAGGCAAACTTAGTATTACCACTATTCTTTTTCGGATAACCCTGAAGTTTATTAAACTCTAGATCAACATAATTTTTAAAATTGAAAGTGTTTTCCATTTTATCAGCAAAACTTTCAGACAAATTTATAGGACTTGCCTTAAATTCTGAAAACTTTTTATCAAGAAACTCTTCTAAGTCATAAGCAGTTTTAAATTTGAATTTCGAAATCTCAGGAGGTCTCTGCACAGGAATAGAAATAATGAGAGCTTCCTTATTAATTTTTGAGGTAGAAGCTTTATTAAAAGTGTTACGATCCGATTTCGAAAACTAGGGTTTCGAGACCATTTCCGCAACTTTGGCAATTTTGTTAAGTTTTGAAAAAATCTATAATTTTGAAGTCGCCACTTAATTTTTTAAGAAAAATTAAGAAAACTATTTAAAAAGGAAAATTTGAAAGAAAATGTGTTAAATAAAACCAGAGTCGGGTAAGGGTTCAAATAATTCTCTAAGGAAGGGTTTAGGCATCTTAGAGAATCCGCTAACACGCGGTTGACCGACGAATTTAAAAATTGGCTAACTTTAAAAAATGGTTATAAAAATCTCCTTTGAAAACTTAGATAAAACTCTTTGATACTTCTAAAAATCTCAAGAATAATATTAACTTAAAACTATCCATAGTTAAGTTTTGAATCATACGATTAATTCAAACTCATAAACATGGATTAAAGGATCTTGTTTGACAACTACGAAAGGATATTAATCATCCTTAAGTCACTCATACAAGATCCTAAGTTAAATTAAAAGACAACTAATTTATTTTAAGGAAACTTGACAATTTTATCCTATTCAAAAATTCGAACTAAATAGTTAGTTCAAACTCATAAACATGGATTTAAAGGTTTTCAATAACTATGAAAGAACATGAAAGGGTTCTTAAGTCATTCTATAAGCTTACATTTCTCAACTTAAAATGGGTTTTGGAAATTTGAGAGCTTTAAAGTAAACAGATGACAAAATATGAAATAAAAATCCCTCCAAAGATTCATCTAAGTTAAGAAAATAAATGTTAAAAGTTAAAAGCAATTATCACAAAATCACAATATAATGAAAGCAAAGTGCAAATAGAACTTGGACAATTTTAAGTCCATTTGCTGCTTCTTGCTTGCTGTTGCTGGTGTTATTTTTGAACTTTTTCAAGTCCGAAAAATGCTATTTTCTAGCCTTTTGAGACTGCTGCAAAAATCGGGTGTTCGAATTTCGGCCATTTCGAACCCAAAACAATCTCATTTCAGCTCTTTTGAGCCCCTGTCGCTGCTGGTTTTGAGTTTCTGCCGCTGATATATTTGGGTTTGGACTAAAAAATGTTTAATTTCAACTTTCTTAAGCTGCTGCCTGTCAATGTTCAAATTTCTGTCGATTGAACCCAAATACTAGCTTTCCATTCACGACTTGGATGAGGTCGACTCATAATAGAAGAGTATGCAAGAGATAGGGAGTCCAGGTGAACTCAATGGAAGAGAGAGTGTTCATGCGCAGAAAAGAGGGAAATAGAGATTAGCGAATCAACAAGAAAAAGTCTAACATTAGTTAACACGCAAACAAACTCAAACAACACATGATGATGCAAGTTAGATATGTCAAACAATGAAAGAAACCAACAGAAACAGAGAAAGACAATCAATTCCCAAATCTAACACAATTCTTGCACATTCAAACCAAGAAACAACACGATCATAAATTCCAATCACATACTTGAGCGAGAAGAAGATCAGAATATTAGATAAGGGAAAGGACAATTGAATATTTACCATAACGCTTAAGAGTACCTTGAAAAGGAGTTAAGACAACCATTTAAGAAGAGCAAGAATACTAAACATACATATATATAGCTGTCTTGAGACACTTCAGCAAATAGAAAATGAGAGGAAAAACTGAATTTGAAACATGAATCATATATCCCGAGAACAAACTAGACACCCCACCTTTGAGCTTAATGAAACAAATGCTTTGGAGTATACTAACTACCATCCAAGACACGGCTAATTACTACAAAAGACACACAAAATTGAAGCTAAGAAAGTAAAGAACTAACAGCTAATCTGTAACATCCGACAATTTGAAATAGCTATGAAGAAGCTTGAAATTGGAAGTAGCCATTTTTTTGGGAAAAAAAAAAATACAGAATCTGGAAAATTTGGCTAAGTGTGGAAATCAGTGATTTTTGGCCAACTTTGAGCAGTCGTAACTCCTAGATCAGGATGAGTTAGGAGTAGTTCCAGTTATGGTTGCGAAGCTTGTGGAATGATCTTTCCAACGCCACTGAGATTGCTCGATTTCAAGTTCGTATGAGCGAGTTATGGCCATTGAAAGTTGGGCAGTTGGCAGGGAATCCGTCCGGAAATTTTAAGGGCATTTTGGTCTTTTCCCTAGCCATTTCTTTTGAGGTTATATTGTGTGTTAGGCTGATTCTGGATCATTTTATCCTATTTTAAAAGAGAAAGAGTTAGGGTTCTTGAGAGTGAAGAAGAGAAGAAGAAGAGAAGAAGAAGAGAAGAAGAGGAGAAGAAGAGGAGAAAGGAGATCAACAAGTTTCCGTCGTGGATTTTCGTCGGGGGTGATCCCTATCAAGGTATGTGAGTTCTTTGTGTGGTTTGATCCTTTCCCCCACACATCAAGCTCATTTCTTTTATGATTTGAGAAAAGATTGGATTTGTGTTGAAGTTGTTGAAGTTGTTAGTTGTTGTTGATGTTGTTAGTTGTGTTGTTGAAGTTATTGTTGGTTGTGGGACATGATTGGGTTGTGTATTTGAGTTGTAATTTATTGTATGTTGAGAGATTGATGATCCTTAGTGTTTGGGGTTAAATCCATTGAATTAAGAGTGGTTTAGAGTTGAAGAAAAGAGGGAGAAAAGTTGGGTTTTTTTAGAAGAGTGGCACTGGCGAGAATCAGAGTGCCAGCCCCCTTTGAAGCTGAGGGCTAGTGCCTGGCAGAGTGGCCAGCAGTCCCGTTTGAAGTTGAGGGCTGGCGCCCCGCGCCTCTTAGAGCGCCAAGGACGTCAATCCTTCCCGTTACCTTATTTCCCCATTTTATTTTATTTTTGTTCCTAGGTATTATACCTATGTTTCCTAGTTGTTTCCAACACTCCAAGGTACTTCTAAAAGTCAAGAACTCATCCGTAACATGTGAGCAAACACCTTGAATCCAAAATTCCAATTCAAGGAGAGTTAGTTAGAAGTCAAGTGAAGTTAGAAATTAAGAGTTAAGCTTAGAAGTTAAGCAAGTCAAGCTAGTTGTAAAGTTGTTCAAGAGTCTTTATTGAACGTTTTAACTTTATTTTTAGACTCAAGTGTCAAGTCAAGCAAAGAGCTTAGAGTTTCAAGCTAAGTAAAGAGTCTCAAGTTTCAAGTTGAGTTCATTTTTTCAAAGGTATTAGGGAACTATGTATTCCCAAAGAAGTTTTAAAGAAATGTCTTTACATTTAAACAAGGTTGAAACCAAATTTCCAAGAGCTTTCGGGATAGTTTTTTTGAGTAATTATCTCATGTTAGCGGAAGAAATGTGTTTTAAAAACATAAGAGCGATTACATTTTTGGGAGTAGTATCGAGCACCGAATTGGGAGCGTTCAAAGAACCATGCCACAGTAGAACCATGTTAGCCACCATGGGTAGAAAAGGATCATACTCTTTAGATGAATCCTTTTCATATTAGACTATTGGATCCATTAGGCAGTTCAGGTCTTATACCTTTGGCCGGGTATAGGATGCTCTGGCAGTGTGAGGTTGATCGCTGTATCATCACTTTAGCTCTTATGTGATGGTTGTCGGTTAGAGAAACTCCACAGGCGATTATTGTATTTTTATACACGGAAATTATTGTATTTTATATACATCAGTTCAATTGTATTTCTATATACATCTCGGGCTTATTGTATCCTTGTATACACACGAGTTTATAGCATGTTTTAAAATCTTTCTTTATATCACACTTGTTTTAAATTGCCTTATATTGAAAGAAAGTCGATCGAGTTGAGTTGAGTTGAACAAGGTAAACTTTTCGATTTCTTCCAAATTTCCTTAGCCTATGTTGCTTAGTTTTCCATTTCGCATACTTGTACCTTCCATGTATCGATGCGGTTGCTGCTGCATCGTCTTATGATGCGAATCTGAGTACCGGATCGGCATCCCGCACATCGTTGATCCAGGTGAGCACTCGAGTCGATGGTGAGCCTCCTTGCATTCGGAGGACTCAATTATTTTGTGTTCTTAGTTTTTATTTTATTAGGATGTTGCGGGTGCTGTTCAACATCCATCTCGATTTAGAGGCTTCATGACGATCGAATGATCGATCGATTAGTTTGGAGTCTCTCATGCATGTATATATTTAAATATCCTATTTTGAGACTCGAGATGCCTTGTTGGCAAATTACTTTCAGTTGAGTTGTTTTATAACCTTTCATTGCATTAAGTTATCCTGTTGAGTTAAGTTTCCGCTGAGTTAAGAAAGCCAGGCCAAGGGTTCGCTTGGGGGCCAGCGATGGTCTTCAAGTGCCGGTCACGTCCGGGGTGTAGGCTCGGGGGGTAACATAATCCCAAGTATTAATATTTTTCATCCGTTTTATGGAGCATGAGATAAATGCTTAAGGAAACAATGAAGGCGTAACCATTGCAGTCGAGTTAGTAAGAGTAAGGCACTTCTTTGGTTGTTTTCAATCATCATATACAACACCGAATCAACTAAACAAAACTTACTATCAATCGAAAACAGGATTCACATTTTTACGGAAAGAAAAAAATCTAAGAAAAGAAATTAGACTTAGTTCAGCAACATCAGCAACCTATATTGAACCTCACGACTCAAGCTAGTTTATAGACAAGCAGTAAATTTCTCTAGAAGCTATGATCAAAAACTCAAAAGGAAACACACAACGAATAAAAGAACATTGTTAAAATACTTGTAAAATCACCAATACTTAGGCATTCAGCGAGAAATTATTCATCAACATATAAATATTAGGAAACATGATTAGCATTAAATCGGCTCTAACACATAACACAACAACATAGACTAAAATTAAACTAAATAGAGAAGGAAAGGAAATAGTTACCTGGTTCTGGGCAGCGACTGGAACTCGAGTTGCCTGAAACGACTCCACCACCACGTGAAAGAAAATTCCAATGAAACTTTTCAATGAAAAAGAATAGAAAGCCAAATACGAAAGTCCTAGATTAGAAATCCTTAATCTAGCAGCTTTAGGAATCGAAATCCTTGTGAATAAACTGTATTTGTGCCTCCTCTTCTATATTTTTTCCGTCTGTTTCTTCCAACCCTTTTTTTCTCACCCCTGATCGAAGACTGAAAATGGGTTTATATAGGGGCAAATAGGACCGACTTTTTTGGGGGAGAATGAGAGGGAGAAAGGGGATGAAATTCAAATTTGAAATTCGAATCTCTCTAAGGATAAGGTTGCCAGCTTATATAGTACAATTCTTCAACGAAATTTGAAGGAAATCTGTCCAATTTCTGAACAAAGGACAAAGGAGCAACACGATTTTGACACCTAATACCTTTCTCGAAACAGCTCGATACGAATGGACAAGGGGCGAACGAGAGACGACACAACTCGGCTGGACTGGGCTCGCAATTCATGGGCTGTTGGCATCGCGATTTGCTGGGTTTCGTAACGTGAAGAAGAAGAACGAGCAACTGTTTGGGGGTCGGGTCGTTGCTGTATCAATGGGCTGCTATGAATGTAATGTATGTTTGGATTATTGTATGTTACTTGGTGGGCTGATTGGAATTGAAAGGCTACTGATGGGTTAAAAGTTTGGACCGATTGGGAGGAAATATTTGGACACAATTTGGGGCCTTAAAAAGGAAGCATAGTGTGGTCAATTTGAATTGAGAAAATAACCCCATGACTTGTAATTTTAACCAAATTTGTGTAATTGGTTAAATTTGACCCAAAATTAAAATAAGATGATTGTTCTCGATTAATTAACAAGCTTCTTAATTTTAACAAAATAAAATAATTAACTTACTTATAAACTAATAACTCAAAATATAAGTATTAACTAATAAACGAAATTAACCAACTAATTAAGTAAAATTAAAATCTTTTTGAAACGATTTTTTGAATATTTATAAAATATACTAATTATCATAAATATTTAATCATATATATTATTTTAAAATTTTAAAAAGTGACAACACTATTTAAAATAACTTGCAAACCATTTTCGAAATTTATGAAACTAATTATTTTAAATCATTTAAAATTGAAGAAGCTCGATGATTAATCTATATTGGGGAGGGTCAAAATTGGGTGTCAACAAAAAGTCTTTAAATCATTTTTAATATGAATAACTAGACTAGTTAATTCATCTCATTTTTTATCAAGAGAACCAATAAGTTCACCCAAAACTTTAACATAAAGTCCTAAATAATTATTTTGAGAAATCAAATTATTAATTTCGTTAATGCTAACTGCCGCAACATTTTCTTCAACAAATTTTTGAAAGACAGTAAATGTTATACCAGTATTATTAGGTAAAACAAACAATGATTGTGGTGGATAAACAACCTTAATAATATTATCAGTTCCATCTTTATAAGATTATTCTAAAACGTTGATGAACATAGGCAAATAAGTGGTTATAAACTATGACACGAAACACATAATTTGATTATGCAAAGCACAAGTTTCATAAAACTCTTGAGAAATATTATTCAAATCATCGGCACTATAAGTATCAAAAAACCAAGTTTTAAATTGATTTCATTTATCACTTAAAAATTCATTCTGAATGTATTTTCTTGCCAGGGAACCTGGGCTAAAATCTATCTAGTGTACATTCATTATTAAGTATTATTTAAATCAAAATCCATTTCAGATTGAGAAGGAATATCTTTATCAGAAATATCAGAAGCAATATCATTTGCTTGAACAATATTTAACCTAGGATTAATTTTAATTTTATTAACAAATCTATCACTTTGATCCGCAGATATAATCGATGGTAAAATATGTAAAGAAGCAGCACGATTACGAGCTGGACCATATATTGGATCGATAGGGAAAATATGATGCATAGCAAGCAATCTTCTAGCAGAAGAAAATGAATGTCTACTAAAAGGAATATCATTAAACTGCATACAAATCCTACAATCAGGATTTTGAGTGATATGAGAATACTCAGAATTTGTGACTACATTTGCCATCTGGTTTAAAGGAATAACTGATTCTAAAGTCCAAGTAGTAGGAAAATTAATTTCTTCCCATTTTATAGGTCGTCTAGTAGTGACCTTAGATCTAGCAAAATTAGTTTTCACTAGAATAGTTTCAGCAGATGTATCATATAAGTTACATCTTGGATTTAACGTAGAAAGCAATTTAAAATAGATTCTATAAGATAAGCAGATTAATTCAGAAACAGGCGCATAATTATAACCATGTATTTTAACATTCAAAGTTAAAGCATCAAGAATATTAGCATCAGTTAAAGATAACTGCAAATTCGGCTGAGTATTAAAATAGACTGGACATATGCTACAGTAGATTCAATCGAACCCATTAAAGATTGTCTAAAATTCAAATTTCTAGCATCTCGTAAAGCAGCTAATAATGTTTCAGGTAACCCTTTAAGAGTTAAAGGCTTAAAAGCAATCTGTATCATGTCAATATGCAAGAAATTATACTGAAGTTTATATAAAATAATATCTCGCTTATTTAACAAACGGATAGTCTGTTCTGACGAATTTAACGCCAAAGATTGTTCAATAGTTTTAATCAAGTACTTATTAGAGATTTTATCAAACCAATCATAATCATAAATGATTTTTATATTAATTTTAGGAATCGTCCATTTGTTTAACAAATCAAGGTTTTGAGGTATATCTACCTCTTTCAATCTAGTATTTTTAGTACTCGTTTCTCCAAAATCCATGAAGACAAGAATCATATATATGTCAGATATCTAACTTCGCTTTTGTATCTGTACCATGAAAGATCTAGACTTTATTTAAATATAAATAAATTTATGTATGGTTTCTTGACTTGGTTCCGAGATGGTGGTACAGTCAGATTTGATGCAATTTGTTATTGACTTTGTCTTTGTGACTCCGTGTAGCCAACCGTGGTCCATAGCCCGTTAATGAGTAGAAAAGGGCGCTCTATACCCGGTTGGAACTGCTAGAAACGTGGGCTCAATAACAATATGTATTTGAATCTTGACATATCCCTTGCTTGGGTGAAAGGAGTGGATCCCTCCATACAGTCATAAAACTATATAAAAATTTGTATATATTTCGATTCGGATGTCTTCCTTGAATTCGGATATTAATAAGCTAGATTGAAGCTGACCGCGCGGACTACAGCCTGTCTTCTGAGATCCTGTTTATTGGTATCAGAGCCTAGAAACTTTGATGGTACATATAAAATTGATGTGACAAATACGAGTGTTAGGCAATTTATACTTTATATCTAAAGCACGTCCTGATACAGATCTAACCATATGAGTAGTTTTTTCAAAATATTTGGTAGGCACTACACCTTCTTGAATACAACTCACATCAGATATATATATATATATATATATATTGTTGACACCCAATTTTGGACCTCCACATTATAGATTAATCAGCGAGCTTCTTCAATTTCAAAATGATTTAAAGTAATTAGTTTTATAAAATTAAAAAATAAATAATATATATATATATATATATATATATATATATATATATATATATATATATATATATATATAGCCTGCAAGTTATTTTAAATAGTTTCGTCACTTTTTATAAGTTTTAGATAATATATATGTTTTACATAATTATGTATATAATTAGTATATTTTATAAAATTACCTCAAAAGGTCTCACATTTTAATTTGGATAATTTAGTAATTACGGTTAATTATTTAGTTTATAATTAAGTTAATTATTTTATTTCGTTAAGATTAAGAAGCTCACTAATTAACTTTTTTTTTATGGATTCGCCTTATTTAGTTTTTAGCTAAATCACCAACTAAATTCGTTTCGATTAAAGCGTTAATCCAATTTGGCTACGTTTGAAGTTCATACTTAATTGCAAGAAGTTGGGCCTTTTTTCTCGTAGCCCACTTCAATAAATCAGCAACAATTCCTAGCAAATACATACAACTCCAGCAGCCCAATTCAAATATCACCACACCCGGCCCATTTTTTTTACAGCAAACAATTCAACAATTCTCAGCCCACAAATGACAACAGCAACAATAGCAAACGAACCCATATGACCCCTTTTACCCATCTTCTTCTCCTCAGTGCAAAAGAGACCCAGAACAACAATTACATATGACAATTTCAATGTTCACAACGCCAGCAGCCAAATCGCAGTCCAATTCCTAACCGACCCCACCCCTGCATTTTTTCCTTCTTCTCCACGTGAACCAGACAGCAGCCGGTGAAGGACAAGACACAGCTGCGTCTCCAGACGTTCCCAACGTCAAAATCAGCAACTCCCACAACCTTCCTCTGCAAAAGCCATCCACCCTCGTCTTTTCATCCGGATTTCATGGGATTTCCGTGGAAATTTTGTGCAAACGGACAAATTTTCAAATCGGGGTAAAAAACCCAAATTCCTATTCTACCCTTTTCCCCTTCCAAATTGAACCCTACAATTTCCCATATATATATACTCTACTCTTGTTCATCGAGGGGGGGGGGGTTTGAAAAAAAATTATTAAGAAAAAACAGCGAGAAAGCAAAAGAAAACTAAGAATTCACATTTAAGAAAATCGAATACAGTCTTCTAGTTTCGAGTTCTTTGGGTTCGAAGTCGATTTGGATGTTTCGATTTACTGTTCGGATTTGAAGTTCTCGAAATTTACCTTTGGTGTGAAGTTGCGGCTTGTTCTTTGCTCATTGCTGTCCCGATTCAGCTGCCCCGAGAAAGGTATCATCGCTCCCTTTTGTATTCCGTTTCAATGTAGCATATTGTGTGTGTTCGATACTCTATGTGAAGATGGTTAACAAGAGTGTGTTGGTTCTGTTCTTAGTTGACAGCCTTTTGTATATTTTGAGCTAGTACTAGAGTGTTGTTAAATATTTTAGCTGTTGTGATAGCTTAGGTATTAAAATATAAAGTCATTTCACTTACGCAATTTAGGCATTATCCACGGAAAAACCTTAATGGAAAAAACTGCTTGTTATTTTGTATTCCTTGTTGTTTAGAAATGAAGGATTCGACTAAGAAAAAATATGTTGAGTTTATGTGTTTAACTTTTAGTTATTTAAGAAAGTTGATATTTGCTTTCAAATCAGCATAAATTGATTTGCTGCCTTTTGATGGAATTATACCATTAAGTTTGTTTTTGTAGTAGGTATTAAAGAATTAGGTAATATTTTAATCTTCTCTTTCTCCAATCTTGCTTCATTATTTTGCTTTCCGTTGAAATTTACTTCCGGCTAATGATTCATTTTTGTATATTTTGAGTGTTGATCATGTTTAGGAGATTTATCTCTCGTTCATAATTAAGTTTCATGCTAGTGATAATCACAGGAATATCTCTTTGATTTTTTTTTTGTTTTCTTCTTTAATCCTTCATTTAAGTGATTTATGTCCCTTGATATAGATAATTCATAATTATTTAAGTCTTAAACTCTCTACTGTTACTTTGTGTTTAATTTAATAGAGCACTTGTGAGTTTATTAATCTTTATCCTTTTTATTTACATGTGATGTGTATTTGAGTCCGATGTGGACTCCTTTACGTGCGTTTTTGAGTCGTACCGACACCAAACATCTCCGCTTTCTTGAGTCAGCCTTTACACAAAGTTTGGAAGCTGAAATAGGGCTCTTGGAAGCCAAAAACGCAGGTGGAAAAGGCAAATATAAAACTATATGCAGCTGATACATACCTATATACATGCTGAATATAGAGGGTGAAAAATGAGCCAGCAGCAAAATGAATTAAAGCCCAAAAGGGGGCTGTATACGTGCTGTATACAGCATTATACACTGATATACAGGTCAAAAATGAATAAATACAGGGCTGAGGCGAAATACAGGTGTTCGGAAGCAGGAAATACGTAAAAAGAGCTGATATACATGCTCATATACACTAATATACAACCAGTATATACCCAAAACGGGATTGGGTGAAAAACCCAAAAATTTCAGCAAATTGGCCCAAAAGGAGGCCCAAATTCAATTTCTCCTTTACTCTTTAATTATTTAATTATGATTAATTATTGTTTGTTGTTTAACTCTAACTTTAGAATGGTTAAATAACTTAATCGAATCCCCCAAAAGATGAACTATTTTGTTTGTGTTGGTTTACTTAAATATATTTTACATTATCAACTCTTGCACCCTTATTTACTTATTCAAATGTTTTCTATTCAAAACTTTCACTTACTTTTAACTAGTTTAAAATTATCTCTTGGTTTATCAACTAAATTGGTGCAAAATATTTTCTTTAAATGGTTTAAACAAATGCTAATTAATCTAGTTTTGTTAAAATTTTAATCGCTTGTAATTGAATTCAAATGTTTCATTTTGGATCTCTTTCTCTAAAATTAAAATAAAAAAATAAAAAAATAAAAAATAAATGTGTCATTTATTTAATTATTTTCTCAAAGTTAATCAAATATTGTAAATTATTATTGTTTATGTTAAATCATTTTCTAAAGAATTAGTCAAAAAACATTCTAGTCAAGTCACAGGTCAATCACATGTTAGCGGGTACTTCGAATGCCTAAATCCTTCTCGAAGTGTAAATTGAACCCCGAACCCTCTTTGATATTTTCAAATGATTTTTTCTGTTTAAATCTTTGAAAATTATAAGTTTTCTTAATTTCTTTAAAAAATTAAGTAACGACTCTTTTCTAAGTATTTTTCTTAAATTGTTTTATACTTAGAACATTTCAAAAAATAATTTTTTCTATAGATAAGAAAATTACGGCACAACATATATATATATATATATATATATATATATATATATATTCCATTATTGGCCTTTATTCTTCTTTATTTTCTTGGATTCTATGTATGTTAAACCTTCATCAACATGTTTGTGATATTGTTAAAGTAACCACAGTAAATCACACAAACTACTTGTTTCAGTTTATATGATATAATTTGAATTGACATAAAGTTTAAAAAGGAAATATTTTTTAAAAAAAAAAAAACAGATAGTCTTAAATATGTTATAACATTGTGCAACTATATATAAAAAATTCAAAATTGTAATTTTAAACATATCAACATAACATTTGTCCAGTTAATTTTAAAATTTCTTAGTAAGGGTAAATGAGAAGTGTATCTTTTTTTTTTTTAGAATTGACTAGAAAAAAAGTATGTCACATAAATTTAAATGAAGGATTATGTTAGGTAAATTTACGTAAATTTACCATTCCGCCAACTAATTACCAACATGGTCGATGTATATACACTTCGATTGTGTATGTTCTATAGATATGTGTAACATATGTATATAATTACATGTCTAATATATATATATATATATATATCTTTGTTATTCTATGCCAGAAAAATATATATTTAGCTGTTGTTATATTTTGAATATATAATATTGGCATCACTATTCATTCACATGTGATCCTACTAGAATTTAGAGAGAAGGTAAAATAAGAAAAATAAAGGGAATTTGTATTTTCAGTGGAAAAACCTTTAAAGAGTAATATTCAACCAAGACCAATAATGACAAAGGAATATGTTCTTCAGTTGAGGAGATCTAGTGTGTCTTATAAAGAATAATATATATATGTATTCTAATTGATGATAGCCACCCAATATTTTATGTCTATCAATCATAAGAGTATATATTTATCATAAGATATAATACATAAACAAACGCTTAAATTTGACTTTAGTTGGTAAGTAAGCATTCTAGTTTTGAGAGTGCATTTCTAGACACCTCAACTTAATTAGTCTCTCCAACATAATTCAACGTTGACGTGACACATAAATTTTGGAGGTGTCTAGATGATCATTTTGTAAATTGAAGACGTGGAGTGTTCAACCGACACAATAGAGACGAATTGAGGTGTCTAAATATGTATATTTAAAGTAATAGTATTTACTAAATTTAAGTATTGTTCAAGTAGCCTTTAATTTCTATAACTGGTACTGTATATATGCTTCTATTTGACTCTTCTTAAAATCATTCATTATTTAACTAATCTAATTAAGTGTTTAAGTTATATATACACAATTATTATATGAAAACTTAACATCATTGGGATATTTTTATTTGTTATAATAGATAATTTATTTTATCATCAGATTAGATAATAGCACACTCAACTAGAATAATAATTATTCCTTCATCCTTAATAAAAAAACTCAAGTTCAAACCTTAAGAAAGAATTTATCTAGAATAGGGAGTGCTTTGCCCCACCTTCCCCTCTCCCGGTCCCTCACGATAGAATGTCCGATTGCAAATTTGAATTAATTGAGCTCCAAAATAAATAAACAATTAAAATAAGAAGTGTAGTGGGGTGGGAATATTGCACATATAACCTCTTATAATTGCAAAATAAAGAAAGAAAAGTTGAATTATTAGCCAATTTTGTGATACACAAGACAAGCTAGCCCTTACTATTTATTAGAAGTAGTAGTAGCAGCTAGCTTGTAAGATGAGTGAGACATTTTGCAAAATTGGCCACCATATTTTTGATCACTTTCTTCTTCAATTGTTTCCAACTTTAATTCAAAGCTCAACTTCCTCTCTGTCTTCCTACAAATTTGTGGCACTTTTTCTCCTTTTCCCCAACAAACACTACTACTAATCACTTGCTTTGACATCTCTCTATATCTATATATATGAGAATTGTTGTTTCTCTTGTTTGAGATTTTTCTTATTTCTTGTTGTTTAGATGATTGATGAGAGTGAAAGCTAAGCTACTTATAGGAAAAAGTATTTTGGAATTGGTACCCTTTATCTTGTATTTGTGTGGGGGGTACACTCAATCATCTTAATTAATAATTTGCTGTTGTTGATTATTGTTGTTATTATTATTATTGGAGAAAATTATTGAAAATAGACAGAACTTGGTGCAAATTATTAGTTTTGTTTTCGAATTATTCACAGTCTTAAAAACACCCCTCTACTTGACTAACTAAACTTATCTACCACATGACATAGCAGATGGTCTCAAATTGATCTTGTAGGACCATAGGATTCTTAATTAAAAAACCGAAAGAAGTGTTGAAAACACCCTTAAACTTGGCAAGAAATTAGGGGTCATGTATTCCATTCGTGTTTCGGGGGTGTATTAAAGTTCACCTAGTCAAGTAAAGTGGTATTTCTAAAACTGTCAATAGCTCAAGAATGAAACTAATAATTCACACCAAATTTAAGAATGTTTCCATACTTCTTATTATTCCATAATTGGTAAAAGATACAATATTGGTCTTTAGTGGCTTTCATTTTGCCTTTTTTTCTTTTCCAATTTCGAATTATAAATAAAATATATTTTACTGTAGTAGCCAAAGTCAATAAGAGAATATATCTAAAAATAATGATCTCATTATGAATTCATCGCTAATCTATGGCTAAATATCACTGATAATTTTGTTTGTGGAGATTATCTATATTCTTATTCTAATTGATTTGTTGTTATTCTTCACTGATAATTAGTGCCTTCAACTTTACTTTTATTTCTTTTATTTCCACTTTCCAGTTTCGAATCATAATAATTTTTCTTACTTTTATAACCCAAAGACCAAAGTAAATGACTTGTACCCCTTCTTGGTTATTTTAGGTGTCTTTTAAGATTTTGGCATACAATTTATATATTAAGAAAATTAATTAGTAACATTAAGTTTAAGAAGTTAGTTCATTAAATTACTTGTTATCTTTCCTCAGGATCTTTAAGAATGATATAAGAAGACGATATTAATTAAAGAGAATAATTACTCAAGAGCAATGACTATTCCATCAACTCAATGTCGCTGCATAAGTTAAGTAATGAGGATATGTGGTCATTGCAGTTTGAATTTGAAATCTTTCGTAGGCTCATATTGTCGATTGACATTCAAATCTTGGTTATTCATAAATATTTGGGATTTTTAATCATTTTCGTTCAACTCTCTTTTTAGAACTATGCTATCTGAAAATGGAAGAGGTAGCTTACTAATCTACTAAGTAAATAGTCTTGATCAAAAGACATGAAAAATATTTAAAAGTTATAAAGTAGATTATTTGTTAGAGCAAGAATATATTTGAAAACAAAATAATTCTATAAATCTTGATTTCTTAAAATGGCATTTAATATGGACCAAATTTAAAGGGCTAAAAAGACACTTAAAATTGAATGAATGGAGTATGTTATAAATACGTGGAAAGTTTGACTTTGATCTCACCGGATATAGTCTTTTATTTTCTCTTTAACCTAAGCTCAATTAATTCATACTTTTGTTTTACAAAAATGAATACTTATTTTGTTATCATTAAGGTCTTCAAATCACAAGTACCAATAGAATAAATACAACATTAGGTCTCACGGGACAAAGTGATCAATTGATTAAACTCGACATGATAATTAATTATCTGACAGACGTTCTTATCAACTAGACTAACATGTAAAAAGCAGTATCAAACTTCTTCATTTCATACGTTGGTCCAAGATTTAACAAAAGACTCGAATTTCGATCAATGGTCATATTCAAAGAGGATATGGTTTTTAAAAAGTTTTTTAAAAAAAAACATGATGCATGTACTTAGGCAAGTCTTATGGTGATTCCATTAAAGCTAATATATATCCAATGACTTTGAAAGAACAAGTTCAATGGTTCAAAATGATTGATCTAAGATTCTCTCAATCAATTATTGTAAAAAATATTCCAATTCCTTATTCATTGACCATTATGTTGACTGTCGAATAAGTATATAAATATTCCAACCTTTACAATTTTTATTATTCTTACGTTTTAATTTGTTTGTCCGTGAATTGAATAAGAATGTTTTTTCTGGTAATTTCTTAATTTTAGTTTTTTATATGATAGTTTAGAATCATAAAATTAAAGATCATTTTAGTATATTCTACCTATCTTTTACTTTAAGACGAAAATTTTTAAAAGTCTTCTTTACTTTTTTAATTAGCTTTAAAATTTATTAAAATTAACTCTCGAAAAATTAAAAAAAATATCACATAAATAAAAAAAAGAGAGAGAAATATTTAAGAATTGAGTGTGAGTTCTTCCAAAAAAAAAAAAAGTAATTTTGCTTTTGTAGAAAACCAAACAAACACTTATTGTGAAACTTATAATTATAGTTACGTGACTATTTACAAAATTTATTTCAAAAGCAAATGAGCCTAATTTAATTATAACAATCAATATTACCAACAAAGCAATCTCACCGGAGACGGGAGGAGCAGGATATGGAAATAAAGAATGACCTATACATAGTGTATATTGATCTAGAAAGAGGCATAAGATAAAGTCATGAAGGAGGGTCTTATAAAGATGCATGAAGATTAGAGGTGTACTTGTCTCGTACACTAAGGTGATTAAGGACATATATGATGGAATTAATATCTGATTAAAAATAGAGGGAGGAGACTTAGCAAAACTAAGACAGAATATTTGGAGTACAGGTTTAGTGACGAAACACATGAGATTGACAGTGAAGTGAGGCTTGATACCCAAATCATCCAAAAGAGAGGAAGTTTCAAGTATCTTTTGTCTATTATTCAAGGTAGCAGAGAGATTGACAATAATGTCACACATTGTATGGGTGTTTGGTGGATGAAATAGAGGCTCACAATATTTAAAGTCTTATGTGATAAGAAGGTGCCACCAAAATTTAAAGTCAATTCTATAGAGTGGTGGTTAGACTAATATATTGTATGGTGGACTGTTGGTTAGTCATGAACCCTTACATTCAGAAGATGAAAGTTGTAAAAATGAGGATGATAAGATGGATGTTTGATCTTATTGGGAGAAATAAGATTAGAAATGAAAATATCCTGGACAAGGTGGGAGTGACCTCATGATCATGTGGAGGACAAGATGCGGGATGTGAGACTCAGAGGGTTTGAACACGTGAAAAGAAGATGCACGGATGATCCAATAATGTGTTACTGTCAGAGATTGACTATGGATAGTTTTAGGAGAAATATAGATAAGTCGAAGAAGTTATTGTGGAGAGGTGATTAGATATGACATGTCACACGTTTAGCTTACCCAATACATGACCTTAAATATGAGGCTATAGAGGACACAAACAAGTGTATGTAGAATGCTAGTAGGTAGTCAACGTTGTCTCATGACCTACCCTTCCATACAAGTAGTCGTAGTAATACTCTTGTAGTTTCTTGATTTCCGATTTCTATTACTATATATCCGTTTCTTCTTGTACTTCAATTATTGTGTTATTTTGTTATAGTTATTGTTCCTTTTTTTAAAGAATGTTTTATTATATTATCTTGAATATTTTATCATGGCTTCTTCACTTTTTTATTTTTTTATGACCTACTTTGATAAGTTTTTTCTTGAATCGAAATCTATCTAAAAACAATCTCCTTACTTATTAATATAAGAATAAGATCTACGTATACACTAGGAGCCTACTTATAGACATTTGATATGTTGTTATTGTTATTTTTCTTCAAATTATGCTCACATATTAAAATTGAACACCGACCTTATCACTTCAAAACAGGCGATATCTAAGCCATGTTCTTGTTCATAGTTTCTATTTTTTAATATTTTTTCAACAAAAGATATTAAATCTCTTTTCAAAGGAAAGAAATTACTCTCTCGCAATTTAGGTGACACATATCAGATTTTAAAATTTAAATAAATTAATTTTTGATTATAAATTTTTTATATATCTTTTAAATAATTTAAATTATCAATTATTATAACTTATACTATTTTTTACATAGTTAACAAATATATAAAATTCATTTTTAAAAAATTTTAAAATTCCATCAATAAATTATTATTCAAACTTAAATTGTTTGCATTTTAAAAAAAAAGAAATGAGTCATATAAATTAAGACATATGAAATATTTATTATTAGGACACGTGTTTGCAAAAGTAGGATCTCGAAAATCATTAAGTTAATGAGAAGATAATATAATTTTTTCATATTAAACTTATCATGGATTATTGAAGATATGCTAATTTATTTACTTATTTAATCTTTCGGAATTTAATAATCCCATAAGAAAAGAATCTCAGCACTTGCCGCCGCTAGATAGCACTAGAAACTGGTATATATTATTCTCTCGGTTCTATTTTACGTGGCACAATTAAATTTTTGAAAATTAATTTAACGTTTTTTGAAGCTTTGTTATAAGTTTTTTAAATTTTTTAATTTGTTGATTATTGTAATTTTTATAATACTTTTACATAATTTTTAAATATATAAATTTTATTTCAAAAATTAAAATTTTGTGTCCAAATTCACGCTAAAATTTAAAAACTTGAATCTTGAAATTTCAACATATAAATTGAAACATAAAAAATATATACAGTAATTAATTTAATACCCCCTTAATTCGTAAATTGAAATTTTAACTTTTGTGATATATAATCTAATATGTTTTTCTTTTATTAAGTATGCTTTTGATCTCTTATTCTTTTTAAAAATATGTGACATATAAATATAAAGTATTATAATATTAATTAGTACATAATTAAACCAATTATATCGGATAGTTAAGAATTCACACGTTTAAAATATAAATATAATGAAGATGAAAATGTTTAGACGAATATATGAGCACATTAAGAAAATAAGATTATGAAATGAAAATCTATACGAGACAAGATGAAAGCGACATCAGGAAACAGTAATGAATATAAGATGTGGAAAAAAAGACTCAGATAGTTCGAACGTATAAAAAAAGAGCATATAAGAAAATTTAAAAGAGATGAATTGACATGAACTAATAATACATCTTCATTTCATTGAAGATGTGATCCTAAATAAAAAATTATAAATATTGAGGATTGAGCTAAATAATTAGTAGATAGTCAAACAATATCTTTAATTTCTTTTTTATGGAGAATATGATTATAACTTAGAGCGCCTTTTTATAAACACAATAATTAAAATGGATGGGGGGAGCATTGAAGAGTGATGCAATGGTATGCGTATTTTCTTACAATTTACAATCCTTAGTCAACCTTATAATCCTTGGGGTTAGCAAACAGTATCTTCTTTCCTACTTTCTCTCCGTCTCTTTTTAGTTGTCATGTTACACTTTTCGAAAAATCAATTTGATTAATTTTTAAAGTTAAATTAAATTACATTAATTTGATATTTTAAATTAAATATTTAGATATTCAAAAATTATACGAAAAGTACTATAAATTACAATTTTTTATATATTAAATATTAGTCAAAATTTTTATAATTTGACTCTAAAAAAGAAAATAATGAAAACTAAAAAGGGACAGGAAGGAATACATATATACAACTATATTTAAATACGTGGAGTATATATATAAAGTCAATACCTTACAATTTACCTGTCTTGAATAGTGTAATGAATTATTATTTTCTCATGTGTCAAACATACCATAAGTCTACAACTAAAGAAAAGCAAATGGGTGATAAAATAATCTCATAAGATATTTTAGAATAATTATTTTTATCTCACCAACCAAACGATCTGATGAATATTACTAACCCCTTTTTTTAATACTGTAGTGGCCAAACTCTCTTATCATAAAAAGGGTAAAAGGAGTACAATTGAAAGAATTGTGTACAAACTGTCTACTGAAATCTAGACATCTCAAACATTGAAAACATGTAACTCAAACATAAATAAAAAATCATAATATTTAAGTTAAATTTGTACCATATAGGAAAAAAGTATATGAAAGGGATGGCCATGTAGTCTATAGGGATTACCAAACACCTCATCTTTCATGTGCTGCAATAGCCCCCCCCCCCCTCCCTCCCCCCCCCAAAAAAAAAATTGTTAATTCATCCGTTCATTTTTAATTGTTCATTATATTTCTTCCGTCGATTTTTAGTTGTTATGGTTTTTTGTTTTACAGTCAAACTATTAGAACTTTGACTAACATTTTACGATGTATTTTTCGTCATATTGATATGCAAAAAATTGTAATTTATAGTACTTTTCATATAGTTTTTGAATATCTATTTTTTTTGTTTAAAATATCAAATTAATGTAATCTAATTTATAAGAACTAAAAATGGATGGGGAGTACTATTTTGAATGTCCAACAATAATTATCCGGTTTTTAAAACCACTGAATAATTTACCATGTTGTGCCTATTTTACTCTTTCTGTTAAATATGATTCAATTTTCAATGTTTAGATGATTTATATTTAATAAGAGTGATTTGGTAAAATTACCATTATCATTTGTTGTTTCTTAATCCCTGTGTCAAATCAATAGTGAACAACTATTGTTGGACAGAACAAAACTATTATTATTTATTTATATAAGAAGATGCAATGCACTTAGCCCACCACTCCAAATTCATATTCGCTTTTGTGTTATATTCATTTTTCTTCAATGGAGTCACAAGTATACACTTTGTTGCAATATTTGCAATTGTCTATTGGCTATTTTCTGTTCACTTTTGCCATTGGCTTCTCTGTTTTGCTCTTCTTGTTAAGACACAAGTTTTGGTCATGGTGCACTTGTGACATTTGCCATTGTTACCTTACATCTAGTTGGAGAAAAGAATTTACTAATCTTGGTGATTGGTATGCTCATCTTCTCCGTAATTCGCCATCACAAACGATACGAATACATGTTCTTGACAACATAATCACCGCCAATCCAAGAAATGTGGAGTACATGCTCAAAACCAACTTCTTGAATTATCCTAAAGGGAAGCCTTTTTCAATGATTCTTGGTGATCTTTTAGGTGATGGTATTTTTAATGTTGATGGTGATTTATGGATGTTTCAAAGGAAAATGTCTAGTCTTGAACTTGGTAGTATGTCTATTAGATCTTATGCATTTAACAATGTGAAAAATGAGATCAATTTTAGGCTTATACCACTTTTATCCTCACATGTTGTTGTATCATCATCACAACATGATTTTAAAAGTTTGGATTTACAAGATGTTTTTAGAAGATTTTCTTTTGATAACATATGTAAATTTTCTTTTGGTTTAGACCCTTGTTGTCTTGAACTATCCCTTCCTCTTTCACATTTCGCGTATTCGTTCGATTTGGCTACAAAATTGTCAGCAGAGAGGGCAGTGGTAGCATCACCATTGATATGGAAGATCAAGAGATTGTTTGACATTGGAACAGAAAAAAAATTAAAAGGGGCCATTGAGGATATTAATGTACTTGCAAATGAAGTCATAAGGCAAAAAAGGAAATTAGGTTATTCAAATCATCAAGATCTTTTATCAAGATTTATGACTATGGTTGATAATGATGTTTATTTAAGAGACATTGTGATAAGTTTCATATTAGCAGGGCGTGACACAGTGGCCTCGGGTCTAACAAGTGTATTTTGGTTGTTAACGAGTCATCCTGACGTTGAATTGAGAATTCGTGAAGAAACGAGTCGTGTCATGGAGAAAAATGAAGAGTTTTTCAAGTTTGAAGAAATGAATCAAATGCATTATTTGAATGCTGTGATTCATGAGAGTATGAGGCTATATCCACCAGTGCAATTTGATTCAAAATTTGCTAGTGAAAATGATGTTTTTGTAGATGGTACATTTGTTGGTAAAAATGATAGGGTCACATATCATGTGTATGCAATGGGGAGAATGGAAAATATTTGGGGTAAAGATTATATGGAGTTTAAGCCAGAACGTTGGTTAAAAAATGGTATATTTTGTCAACAAAGTCCTTTTAAATATCCTGTTTTTCAAGGTGGAAGTAGGGTTTGTTTAGGTAAGGAATTGGCATTAATGGAAATGAAGTGTGTAGTAGCTTCTATGTTGCAACACTTCGAAATTCGGGCCGTGGCGGTCGGCGGTGAGCCTCGATTTGATCCGGGGTTGACGGCAACCGTGAGAGGCGGGCTTCCGGTGGTGGTTAGGAGGAGAAGGGGCATTTGAAGTTTTTTAGCTAGTAACATGACCACCAATATGGTTTATCGTTTGTTGTATTACTTTCTAGTATCTGAACCTCACTATTTCGATTAATTCAGATTCACATTGTATAGGATCCATTTAAAAGTGTAACGACCCATTTGGTCGTTTTGAGTACTAGAACTTTTTATTTCATAAAAGACTCTTTCGATAGGTTCTAAATGAGTATTTTGGACTATTCGTAACTACCATTATAGAATTAATGGGGTAATTTTAATAATTTATTTAATTGGTGGTTAAAGAAAATAACATTAAAATTAATAGTGGGTCATTTTTACCACTTTTATAATTAGTCATATAATAATTAGGGTAATAATAATCAGTTTTAGAAAAAGAAATTGGAAGAGACGAATTTTATTATTGTTATACGACGGGTAAGAGTTTTCGTCCAAATACCCCAACTCTTGTTCATACTAATTTTATTATTGTTATACGACGGTTCAGGACGAATTTAAGTACCATTTGTTACAAATTTGGGGGCCGAATAGGATTCCTCTTAATTTATAGTTAACAAATGGTAATGGACATTTAGGGCATAGTTATTGGCTAAGAGTTGAAACCTAATGATTATAAAATAATATAAGGTGTAGGAAATTGTTAGTATTTGTTGATTTGAGAAGAATGGAGGTTACACGGATTGTTCAGTTATTGTAATTATATTAAAGAATTGGGTTGAAAACTTGTTAGGCATTCACGTGGGTTAAGTTGGGAATTATGGTATGGCCTCTGAATGACCAATTAATGCTTTGCAGTGAACTAAGTTATTACAATTATATATTTATATTATATAGATTGAATAGAGTTGCACGAAAGTAAAGGCCTGGAGACTGTACATAATTTTTAGTTATCGTATTATGAATCAAGTTTTGATATATTGAGATAGGTAATTAAATATTGAGTGTAGTATATTATTTGAATACCATTAAGGTTATGCAAATTGGAGGAATTAAGACTTACCCTTAGGTTTGAACTTTAGGAAATTGACTATACAATTAGGTGAATTTTTGGGTCTAGGCTGGACATAGAATAATTTGAGTGTTTATATAACTTACAAATTATGCATATATACTTGATAGATTGGAAATGTTTGGAGGCATTGAGGAAAGGAAAAGTATCAAAGAAGTAGCTTGCCTGACTTCAGTTCTTTGGTAGAAGTAGGTTATGGTTTATTCTATTTGATAGATAGGCTCTTAATAGTGATTGATATGCATTGAGTAATATTGTGAAGTTCTCTATGTACTTGATTGTGTGATTGTGTGGCTTGGTTGTGTGGTTTGTGATTGGTCTGAAATCCCGAGACCTTGAAATTTATAATCTGAAATCCTCTCTATCGAAGTGATGTCTTTAATAAAGAAGGCTTAATGAAATATTGTTAATGGATTGAAAAGTGGTGATAGTAAATGATAAATTAATGATATTATTGGATCGGAGTGTCACGTTCCGACATGGTATTATTGGATCGGAGTGTCACGTTCCGACATGGTGTAATTGGATCGGAGTGTCACGTTCTGACACAGTAACATTAAAGGAAAAAGATATTGAATTAACTTAATGTACTCAATCTCAAAGAACTCATTTTTCCAAATGAGCGTGGTGTAGAGGCATGAGTTCTCATGTGTGATCTTGATATTGTGATTGATTGCATACTTACTTTAATGTTGTTGACACTGGTTCATATGTTTGTTGATTGCCACCTACTAAGTGTCATAGTTGATTTTATACTATTATTTATTACATATTAGTTTCTATTTTGGGTTGGCCGATGATATCTACTCAGTACATGTTGCCCTGTACTGAGCCCTACTTGTGTTTTTCTTTGTTTTCTTTTTGTGGAGTGCAACGAGTGTATCAGTGACTTCGACTCGCCCTCAGCTCTAGCCAGTCTCCAGGACATCAGGTTCCAGGGTGAGCTATTCATTCCAACTCGTGTTGGATTCTCTTGGTCATGGCATGATGTCCTTAGTTTTCGGACATAACCTATTTTATTCATTTATTTTGGTGTCTTTAATACTCTTAGACTTAGTATTTGAAGATTAGATGTCCTTGATGTGATGACTTTCAGATTTTGGGGATAATAAGTGTTAGACTTTAGAGGTTTATTTGACTGGTTACTTTAATAAGTTTTGAGTTTCCGCATTATTGTTGTTATTCGTAGTTGAATTATTGATATATGTTGGGGTTTGGATTTCTTGGTTCGCCCACTTAGGAGGTTATGTGTGGGTGCCACTTATGACTCATTTTGGATCGTGACAAAAAGACGAGTGTTTTGTGATAGAAATTTCTTCATTTCCAGGACTCGAATTCAAAAACTCTAATCAAGGTGATGGATTCCACCACATTCATTTGTGATTGCTACTACTATGGTTCAACATGGAGAAATTGGTGTTATGTTTTGATATTTCACATGGGTATGTGCTTCATTTGGTCTATATTAGGCAAGGTTGTGCAAGAAATAAGAATAGTTCACTTCCTTTTGATAGATGAAAATATTAAAGGTGGCATGATAATCTTAAAGTACTCTATTGGTTGTTATGTTTTGTCATTATTTTCTTCTTCTTTGTACCTGAAATTGTTGCACTTGAGGCAAGGGTCTATGAAAACAATTTTTAATTTGTTATTTCAACACGAGGTCTGTGTACACTCTATTCTTTCTAGACCCCACTGGTGAAATTTCAATGGATTTATTGTTATTGTTATAATGATAATCCTAGAGTAATATAGTGTTGGGGGAATTATCTTTTTTCCACTTAATTAAATTGAAGTGATTTAAATCATTGATCATACAATGTTATCAGCTCCCTTTATGGAACTTATTTTGGGTTTTATTAAATGTTAAGGATTCTAAAAGTTTAATTGTGAATAAGCATTTATTCTAAACATGCATGTGGTTGGAAACTTCTGAAAAAAAGAATATTGCTACTCCCTCCGACCCTTTTTATTTGTCAAATTTGGACTTAACACACCTATTAAAAATAATTATTAATCAACCAAGTTTATCATTTTACCCTTATTAATTGATAAGGTCTCAAACACATTTACTTACTACATTTTTTAAATATATTAACATAATGTTAATAAATTGAGGATATAATTGAAAAAAAAAAATTGTCCTTCCTTGATTTGTCAAAAATGACAAGTACACAAAGAAATCAAATTAGGAAATATTTGACAAGTAAATAGGGACGGAAGGAGTATTTTGTTGTTGTTACATCGATTAAATTATTAAATATAGAAAGATTATAAATTTGTCAGTATATAAAATTAAATAATTTAATAGGATGACCCATTTGTGATTTATGTTATTAGGCACGGACCACTATTTAAGTTACGAGGTTCCAAATTTAAGGTAGGTAAAATTGATGCTTAAAACAAAATATATAAAATGCTTTAAAACAATTTTGCAAAACAAAATATATAAAAAAAAATCAAGAGAATTTGTAGTTTTATTATAATATTTCATCAAATTATTTATTTTTATATGTACAAGTTTACTATGAAATTTCAAGTAGGGCTGGGCATAAACACTGAAAAACCGAAAAATCGAACCGAACCAAACCGAATTATTTCGGTATTTTGGTTTCGATATTTCGATTTTTGGTTCGGTATTCGGTATATGTTTTGTATTTAATTTTCAATATTTCGGTTCGGTTTTCAGTATGTAATTTTTGTGTTATTCGGTATTTCGGTTTACCGAAATATATATTATATTATAATATATATTAATATTATATTAATTATTAATATTAAATAATAAATATTATAATTTAAAATTAAAAGCAAAAGTAGGTCTTTTCAAACTTTTGTTAACTTTCCACTTTACAGTAAACTTCCCAAAGGCAAAAGTGACCGACGTTCCCACTTCCGAAGTTCGCGAGGATCGACCATCGATGCACGCGGCATGCGCGGCCGACCGACGCCGACGACCAGCGACGCAAAGCGATGGCGACCGACCGTCAGCCGACCTTTCCAGTTTCCACACAGTCAGGCGCCACAGAACAAAAAACCGAACTAACAAAATCGAACCGGAATAATAAAAACCGAGTCAAACCGAATTATTTTGGTTCGGTGTTCGGTACACGTTGTACAAGAACCGAAAACCGAAAAAACCGAAACCGAACCGAAATACCGAATGCCCAGCCCTAATTTCAAGTTCTATATTCGTCTAAAAATTATATTTCCTTTTTTAATAATTTTTTTAAAAAAACTCTTCTACCTTAAAATACTCAATATCTTTTTTTTTAAAAAAAAAAATAACGTACAAGTGTATTAATAGAAAAAATTAATTATCTATAAATATTTAGTTATAAACTTAATTATTATTGTGTATTAATTTAAAATTATTATAGAAATTCAAAACCTTAAATTCTAATTCCACATATATTTCAATCAACCCATTTTGATAATGCCATATTCTTTTTGGACGGTATATAACTTAAACTCATGAATATATAGTTATTGTCCGTCTATTCTGCCCATCAATAAACAACTTAAAAAACATGTGCCCCATGGCCGCCATACAAATTTAAAGTTGATACCCTACAAATTTGGCAGCATCCAATTATTTCTTTCTTTTTTTTTTTTATTCGATATTCGATATCTGTATTAGAGTTTGACTAAATATAAATTGAACACTATAATATCTTGTCCATAAATATATTATTTCTTTTTCTTACTAGTATTATCTTCTGTTTATGGATAAGATATTATATTGTTATGACTTATGATTATGGTATTATTATTTTTCTTATGAAATATTAATTATCTAAATCATAATTAGAATGTTATTTTAATCTATTAAATATTAGCCATTGATTTTTATCTATGTCATGTGTCTCATATCCAAGCAAGAACTTGGGGAAAATGGAGAGGAGCCGGATCCCCCTTTATGGAACTTATTTTGGATTTTATTAAATGTTAAGGGCTTTAAAAGTTAATTGTGAATTAGCATTTATCCTTAAACATGCATGTGTTGTTAACTTTTGAAAAAAAGAATGTTGCTATTTTATTATTTGTTACAATCGATTAAATTCTATTCAATATAATTTTTTTTATAAATCCATCGATACATAAAAATTAAATAATAATTTAATAAGATTGCCCATTTGTGATTTATGGTATTACTCATGGACCACTATTTAAGTTACGAGGCTCCAACTTTAAGGTAGGTAAAGTTTGCAGATAGATATTTAATTGGAAAGTTTTGATGATTAATTAAGGCGGTTTAATAGAATTGATGTTTAAAAAGTAAACTTTAATAAAATGCTTTAAAACGTTTTTGCAAAAAAAAAAAAAAAAAAAAAAAAAAAAATCAATAGATTCTGTATAATATTTTCATCAAATTATTTCTTTTTATATATATACAAGTTTATTGTGATATTCAAGCTCAATATTCAACTACAAAATTATGTTTGCTTTTTATATTGTTTTAATTCTTCTACCTTAAAATACTCAATATCTTTTTCTCTTAAAATTAACCTACGAGTCCATTACTATAAAAAATTAGGGCCCCTAAAATATTTGAGAGCAAAAACATTTCCTTTATTTGCTTCGTCATTCAACTCTGGGCGGATTCATCATATTGCATGCGAGTTCATGAAAATCTTATAATTTTTATTCAAATATTAAGCATCTATAAATATTTAACTATAAACTTAATTATTATTGTATATTAATTTAAAATCGTTATATAAATTCAAAATTTTAAATTCTAGTTCCACATTTGTTTCAACCAACCCATTTTGGTAATGCGATATTCTTTTTGAACGATATATAAATTTAACTCATGAATATATATTTATCATATGTCAACTCTGTCCACCAATAAACAACTTAAAAAAGCATGTGCCCCATGGCCGCCCTACAAATTTGGGAGCATCCAATTATTTCTTCTTTTTTTTATTCGATATTCGATATTTGTATTAAAGTTAGACTAAATCTAAATTGAGTATTGCAACGTCTATTTTAGAGGCATCAGTCCCAACATGACTTATCGACTCAAACTCAAAACCTCTAATTAAAGGTAGAGAAATTTCAATCATTTCACCATAACTCATATTTGTATTTCTCACTCAATTTAAACATGCACACAACACATTGATATCTTTTTCTTTTTTTTTTCCTTCTAGATTCTAGGCATTAATTTGTGAACTAGTTTATGATGGTCTAGGATATGGTTTTGATTTTTAAATTTCTTCTTCTTGTGAACATTTATTAATTAAAAATACCCAACAAAATATCTAAACATTGGGTATTGATTAATGTACACACATTGAGCTTCTCTAATTTTGAGAAACAAGAGATCTAGCTCAAGTCAAGCATAACTAGACAAGACATTGACACCTAAGTATCCATCAATAGTTGTTTTCAATTTTTATGTGCGATTGTCTATTGATATTTCTTTTATTGGATAAATTACTATATGTGGATGAATCAATATTTATAGATAATACAAGAGATAGATTTTATGTTATTAAATCTGATCGGATTTAAAATAAAATGAATCTTGATACCTAAATATCTATTAAGAATTATTTTCATGTGCAATGGTAGGGTACCATTTTTTCTAATTTGACAAATTGAAAATTCATGAAATGCCCCTAAAATTTGTCCAACTGATGTCTAAAATCAAATTTTAATAAAACACATTATACTTTTTTTTTGCTAAAAACTTTCAAGAGATTTTGTAGTTTTATCATAGCATTTTCATCAAGTTGTTTCTTTTTCTTTATATACAAGTTTATTGTGAAATTCACGTTTAATATTTATTTATAAAATTATATTTTTCGTTTTTGTAGTTTTTTTTTTTCCTTAACTACTTTACTCTTAAAATACTTCAACCTTGGGTTGATCCAACATGTTGCGTGCGGATTCACAAAATTCAACAATTTGTGCTCAAATAATAAATACCATATATCATCTCAATTGTTATCGCATATCAATTTGAAGTCATTATAGGAACCTACAGGTCTATCTTTAAATATTTGATTATGTATATTAATTTAAAGTCGTTGTAGGAATTCAAAACTTTAAATTTAGATCTACTCTACTTCAACCAACTCTTTTGGTGATGAAAATAATTATTTATACCATATATAACTTAAACTCGTGAATATATATTTGATATGTGTCAAATCTGTCCACCAATAAACAACTTAAAAAACATGTTTCTCCCACAATTGTCCTATAAATTTAAAGTCGATGCCTACGAATTTGGCAAAATATAATTTCTGATCTGGCCACTGGTCACTCAATTTAAGCATGGACACACCACATAAGCATGCCAAATAAAGTGTGTTTTTTTCCTTGTTGATTCGGTGTCTGATATTGATATCCCAGAATTATTATTTTCATGTGCGATTGTCGATTGATACTTGTTTTAATTTTACAAATTTCATTGTGCTTGAGGTAGGGTGGGTCCAATAAAATTATAGCATTTGTTAGTAACTCATAATGCTTAAATCAAAATCAAATCAATATTAAGTCAATCCAACATTGTGAATGACAATATATATATATATATGTATATTATTTACTTTTTTTTTTTTTTTTTTTTTTTTTTAATTAGTTCTACATTATTTAGACAGTTAAAATATGTAATGTGATTTTATTCTTCTCTTTAATGTTAGTCATGTAATTAATACTTATTAGATTTATTTTAGCAGGATTTATTATGATCATTTTAATTATGACTTACTAATATGCAATATTTGTTTTATACAAAAAAATTTGAATATTTTATTGTCATACTCATTACACATTTTGTGTTATTTTTATAATTAAAAAAAAAACATATTAGATAGTTGTATTTCACTACGACAAAAGAAATATTTGAAGCATCACTTAATTATGTGTTTATATAAGGACTTTACTCGGAAGAAAATCTAAAATTGAAAAACCTGACTTTTATTGATTTGTTTGAATTATAGATTTACCCATGACTTGCTTGTCATAATTCCGAAATATATTTGTTTCCCTCTTCTTTATGACTTGTAGATTTAAAATCCTGATGATCTGACATAATTTGTGAGTAATTCAACGAAATTGGAACTTTAGTATAAAGTCATATCAATTTTTCGTGATTTATATTTCATAATTTTTAAAATGTATTTTTTTGTCTCTTCTTTTTTGTTACTTGTATTTATGGAATCATGATGAACTGACTTGATTTGTGATTAATCTAACATGATAAGTAGGTTAAAATAGTATGACTATAATAACTTGTATATGTCAAACTTTTGAAGTGTATTATTCCCCCCCCCCTCCCCCCCCCCCTTTTTTTTTTTTTTTTAATTTGTAGCTCTAAAATCATGACAATCCGATATGATTTGTAAGTAATGAATTTTTTTTAAAAAAATATGAAGATCCAACATGATTTGTAGGTAATCCCATAGGACAACTATCTGTTATGTAAATGGGCCTAGGTGAAATTGCCCATTTGGGCCTGTGAAACTTTTGGGCTTTGGGTTTACGATCTAGCTCAGGATTTACATGTAGGAATGTTTTAGGTTAATGGGTTTTCCCTCTTTTAGAATAATTGGATTTTTAGTAGGGTCGGATTTTTTTTTTTGGTGGATCTGAGTTTAGATTGGGTTAAATTAATTTTAATTGATTAATTTTTCTAAAGAATCAGATCGTGTCATGTATTAAATGAGAAGGCTAATTAATTAATTAGTAGGGTCGTTTGTGATAAAGGCATAAAAGGGCCACAAAGGTTAACCTTTAAGGAAATTTCATGGCCAATAGGCTAACGAAGGTATTTTTGTACCAATTTCAATAGTTTAAGGATATTTTAGGCCTTTCTTAGTTAAAAATTATGATCATTATCATTATGACTTATTTATTTGCAATATTTGTTTTATGCGACTTCATTTTTTTTGTTGAATATTTTAGTGTCATCACTCATATCATATTTTGTGTTATTTTCTTAAGAAACATCTTTAGATAGTTGTATTTCAATAGGATCAAATAATTATTTGAGCACAAATTAATCATATGTTGTATGGATACTTCATCGAAAAAGCCTAAAAATCCAAAAATCTGAAGTTGAAAAATCTGAGTTTCATTAATTTGGTTTGGTTTATAGATTTAAAAATCCGACACAAATGGTTTGATTTGGTGTTTGAAAATTCCTAACCAACCTGATCCATGTACACCCCTACTTCATATAATTTTCTATATAAAAGTATACTTTTTCAATAAAAGGTATTCGACTGACCATCCGTTACTATATGTGGCTACGCCACTGTATATATAAGATACACTCAAATTGAATTACATTATACTATAAATGATATATATTATATCATGTATAACACATATATTTATTTGTACGTATTCAAAATTGAATAACACGTTTACGTATTACGTTTTTTTGTGTGTTTGGACGTGGCTGTAACTTTGTACTGCATGCTAAATAGATATGGTACTACAACACAAAGTGTGTACTACAAAATGAACAAAAAGTGGATGAAAATTGTACTCTTTTTTGGAGTGATAATAATAAAAGTTTGGTCCAACCAATAATATACCAAATACACCGTCCAATCGAATCTTTTAACAGTTGGTGACTTCCAACAAATGAAAAGCAAATACTTTTGGATGAATATATGACCTTATAATATCATCAAGAGGTATGGTGGGATGTACGTAACTAATCGAGATGATATGAATTCGAAATTTAAAATTTATGTATTTTTATAATTATTTTAAGTTAGTTAATACTTTATTCATTTTAATTACATGTTGGTGTTTGATCAAATACAAAGTTTAAGAAAATAATGTAAGATTTTTAAAATCTGTACTTTAAAAACTCATAAACATTCTAAATAAGAGTCAAATGAAAATTAAAAACTAAACTATTTAAAATGAAGGGAGTATACACCTATTTATAACTTGACTAATGCAGTGGTTTTGAGCTAAATATATATTGAGTAGTTATTTTTTAAATTATAAATATAAAATTTTGGAGAAAAGTTATTGAGTTCACGTGAATTAATACTTTATCCTATAGATTCTCCCCCTAAATGAGAGCTCTCCACTCTAGAGATCTTAAATTTGAGTCATGAAAATGAAAAAAAAAAATCTCCGAGATAATTTTTTCTCCTACAACGAGCCTTATATAATTCTATAGATCTGCTCCTGCTCCTATCTTCACAGAAATTTTGAATTTAAGCCATGAAAATAAAGAGAATTTTTAAAATATTTTTTTTCCTATGAGCCTAATATAATATAACTTTAAATTAATTGAGTAAATAATTTTGTTATGTTTGATGGTTTAACGGAAAATTGGTCTTAGTTACAACTAATTGCACCTACCACCAAGGCTTACTTCAACGGTATAAATAATTAAATATGAGTCTTGCATCAAATAACTGTGAGTCGATAAATTTTTTTTAATTTTATCAAGTCCATTGCAGTCAACAACATTAACCATATATAAATTTCTCCAGCGCACGAATCGGAATGCGGTGCTAGGTTATACATATATATAGTAACATTAACGAGTGATTTAAATATCTTTATTGACCTATGATGGTATATTCATCATATTAGTATTTGGAGTGGACAATTGACCTCTTCGCATGATTTTTCAAAACTCTAAGTCAAATATTAGAAAAATTATGAACATATTTTGTCAAATTATCTTTTCCTTTAATACGGAATAGCTGAATTATCATACCAAAATTTGATTTACCAAAAAAATAATATTTACTTTTAAATATTGATTATTAAAAAATATCAAACCGAAGTAATTATGTCCAAAAAGCTAGTTGAAAAAGAAAAGAAAAAAGAAGAAGCTAGGCACGCTTTTACGTTACGTAAGAACATAATAATATTTTTGGTACTCAAATAAAAAGTTTGTTCAACCCAACAAGCTAACCAATAGCTACTACTCATTAAGTGTCAATCACATCTACACGTTTTCATATACTTTTTTTTTTTGTGTAGAACATTTTCAACCGTATTACTCCATAGATTCTTGAAAAAATATATTCTCTTATTTATATTATCTATTTAAAAAAAACACTTTTATACAAATATCATAAAAAAATAGAGGTACATTGAATATATTTAAGAATAAGAATAATTATATTTATCTAAACTATCGTTTATTTCTTCTACACATGTCAATCAATTGACACTCTACCTTACTAAGAAAAGTAATAAAGTAAGAAAAGTTCTTTAAGTTTTATCATCTACTATATCATTTTAGTGTGTAAATAAATATTTTGATGTAAATTTAAAGAAATTAAAAAGTTTTCGAATAACCTAACCCTACCTCTTAAGAACCGGCCCACTAGGAATGATAGTGAGCCGGTTCAATCCCTCCTAAAATCCCCCTAAAATCCGACCCCCTAAACTATATACTAACCCTAATATATTAAAAGTTCGATTGTGATTGATTCACAGGTTTATGACTAGTCCAACGTGAAAAATAGATTTTGAAGATATACTTTAATCATTTTGTTTTACTTTATTTTGAAGATATATTTTAAAAAATATATTTTAAATTTTATTTTACTTTATATGACCTAATTTAATTAAACACGAAACTGAATGATGTAATTTTTTATTTTGTATACTATGATAAGATGGGCATAACACTTTTAAGTCTTAGATTTAATTTAAACACAAGTTATGTCATATTATAAGAAAGAATTATCAAGGACAAAAGGAAATAAACACATTAAGAATTATCAAGGATAAGAATTTTTAATATACATATTTTCTTGGGAAAATTGTATGAAATAACAAACTATTAATTAAAATTAAATGCTATAGCCATAGTTTATTTTAATTGTAATTCACAGCAAACATTTCCTTTTTTTGCCATTTGATTCGGTATACAATTAGCCATTTTCGGTATACAATTAGTCATTTTATACATTTCGATATAAAATATATAAAATGTGTTTGTGTTTGTATAAAGCTAGAGAAAAGTGTATATACAAATACAAATACATATATTTTTGTCCTATACACTTATAATTATACAAATACAAATCTTATTATACAAATTACAATGTATAAATGAATTTATACAAAACTGAACAATTTGTATAAAATTGGATGTTTGTAGCGAATTATACAAATCAAAAGCTCCATAGCAAACATAAAATTTGTTATGGAGCGCAATTATGCAAACTATAGTTATAATATACAAATATGATTTTTATGTTTGTTATATGTGAAAGTTGCTCTATTTTTTAATAATCGTGGATTCGTGGTGTCCGAATCAACTTACTGACATTTGGACTAACCCACAATATACTTGACACTTTCACCAGCAACAAATACTAGGTAATAATTTAATTTAATTTCTTTTATTATTAATGGAATAATTTACAGATACATAAATACCTAAAGATTGTTTTAAATAACACATTGCAAAAATCTTTCTTATCTTAATTTTTGTGTCTAGTCAAACACGATCAAAAAATTAAAACAAAAAGAATAGTATTCTTTTGTCCTTTTCTTTTATTCTTGTCCTATAAATAGGGAGTCATATACAGCTAATTCTCCCATCATCTCAAAAGTCCACATTTTACATAATTTCTTCTCACCAAGCAAAAGCTTTGACATTTTTTCCTCTACATTTCATCATGTCTCAGGTACCTCTTTCTTTAACCCTTCAATATTATTTTTTTCTAATATAAATTATTTATAAGTCATATGATAATCTTTGGATTTTCTAAAGGGCTTGATGAATTTTTGCTAAATAATCTAAATTCGAATTAGGTTTTTTTTTTTCCCACTTTAAGTGGAAATTTTGGTTCTTGATTTCAAATAATTAATTAATTTAAGATGATTTGAATTAATATAAAGAAAATTAATCTTCTCTCTTTTGAGCTCAAAGTTGATCAGTTCTAGGTTCTTGGTGAATGTTTTTCTTGTTGATCTATTGGATTGTATGAAAACAATCTTTGATTAGTTAAGAGAATTTATTTTCTGCCCTAAAGTTCGAATTGATTACACTTACTTAATAGTTATTATTTTAGTTTTTTTTTTTAAAGAAGATTGAAATCAAGAACAAAGATGACGTTGATTATGTGATAATAACTATTAATTGAGTGAGGGAATTCAATTTATATTGTTAGTATTTATTTAATATAGGGGGAGATTGATAAATATTTTGAAAGCTCGTGACCTTACATTGTCATATTCACCTAATTTTATTAAGGATTTTAACTCAGTATATACTAACCATTGTTTAAGTGCTAATTGTATTTTTGATCCCTTAGTTATTACAAAATTTTAATTTTGATCACTGTGATATGTTATTAAGTATATTTAATCTTTAAGTAGCTGAAATGTGCACTTTTAATTCCTTTACAAGTGATATTCATAATTATTTCACCATTTCACAACTTAATTACTCAGGTATAATACTAAGATTGTGTTGTTACTTTATATCAGCAAAAATAGCAAAAATATTATATACTTAATTCCCACATAAAAGGATTAAAACAACTCATTTTAAATTAAATAAAAGATAAAATGTGTGTTACAAATATATATCACAAAGATAAAATCAAAATTACTAACAATTGAGGGACTAAAAGTGTTACCATCCCATTGTTTAATTATATACTTTTAATGTGTTTTAACATGTTATAATAACATGTAATTTATCATAATTTTAGGTTATCGATTCCATTTATCAACCTCTTAGTATATACAAATAGTTACAAAGTAGTCATCTTAACCGCAAACACTTATCTAAAGACGGGATATATTGAAAGAGCTTAGATAGTTACATCTTCTGTCTCACATAAAAAAGGAAGTTTAGAGTATCATATATAAATTTACATGAAATAACATTATCTGTGCATAGAAATTAAACTTCAAAATTAGTTAATCGACTTTTTTTTTTCTAAATGATATAAGCAGACAGTTGTTCTCAAGGTTGGCATGTCATGCCAAGGCTGTGTTGGAGCTGTCAACAGAGTTTTGGGCAAAATGGAAGGTACATTTTAGAATATAATTGCACTTTTTTTTATCCGTTTCATTTTATGTGAACTTGTTTAGCTTGACACGAAGTTTGTTGACATTTGTAACATGTCATGATATATATATTCATGTCTATAAAATCATGTCATTAAGGCCAGAATGTGAATATTGCAATTAAATTGTTCTCTAATGTATATATGCCTCATTATTCTTTTTAAAATAGACTAAATAGGAATTCAGAGGTTTAATTTATCGTTTTTAGATTCTAGTCCTTAGGAGTTCGTGGATTTCTATCTTAATACAAATACAAATACAAGATTTAGATAAAATTATTATTGAGTTCAGTTGAATATATTCATATAATAATACATTAGCCTGTGAGTGTTGCATAAATTGAAACAGAAAAAGTACTAATTTGAGTTGAAACTTGTATGAATATATTGTAGGTGTTGAATCATTTGACATCGATATAAAGGAGCAAAAAGTGACAGTAAAAGGAAATGTGGAACCAGAAGCTGTATTCCAGACTGTTTCAAAGACTGGAAAGAAGACTTCGTTTTGGGAAGCACCAGCACCAGCACCAACAGCTGAATCCGAAACAAAGCCCGTGGAAGAAAAGCTCGTAGAAGAAAAGCCCACAGAAACACCAGCTGAGCCCGAACCAAAGCCCGCAGAAGAAAAGCCAGCAGAAACTGTAATATAGCTTAATTAATGGGCTTAAATTTACACCATGCTTGTGATTTATATTTTATGCAACTTTTTTTTTATGAGTAAAGTCAGAATGTGATCTTTGTAACAAGTTTAATGAAAGCTGAAATAATTTTCTTGCTAATTTTCTGTATTTGGTTTTATTGTAATGATATAAGTCTTGTCTTGCTATCTACTCATATTCTATATATTTTGTGGATGTTTTGGATCATAAAAAAGATTACAATTTAAAAATAGTTGGAAATATGAATAAAGTCCGTATACGCTCTGCTCTGTATAGTTCAACCAAACTTATTAACTAATATACCTGAATAATACACAATATATACATTGATTATGTATGTTATACTTGATATACAAAACGTATATCTAGATCACTCAAAGACGTTGGATTATAATTATCCCTAAGCTAATTAAACTATATTTGGTCCTAATTACCCACATAAAACTTCTTTTTTTTTTAGATTACCTCTTATTATAGTGTCATTATCCCCTCAAACTGTAATTAGCACTAGTTACGAGTAACGATTACAAAAAAATAAAATAAAAAATAAGTACATGGAGTAATTAGACCAAGCATAGTTTAAGAGAAATTTGAATAAAACACGTCAAGTTTAAAAGAGTATTTAGGTATTCTAATTTCTTTGTAGAAAAAAAAAAAGAAAAAAATTAAGAATAGAATGGACTAGCCCACTTAAGCAATTTTATTTAAGGTAATAGAGAACAATAACATTAATACTCTATAGGGGTAGTTTGGTATGCAGGATGGAATAGATAAAATTATGTATATTTTGGACAAATTCTATAGTGTTAAGAGTTTATTACATTTTATCCATATTTTTTTTTTAAATTATAAAAATCCCTTAAAATTTAAGGATTTCATATACATCACTTAATGTTCCGATACATTGCGCATCCCGATTTCAGATACATCACTCAGCGTTCCGACATCAATCAATGTCTGATACATCACGTTATGATATATTACATTTGTTTTTACAAGACACACTTGTCCCGATACATCGTGTCTCAATACATTACCTTTGTTGATACAAGACACACCTGTTTCGATACATGATGTATCTGAGAATAGAAATTTTTGTAATTTTTTCAAAAGATAGGAAATTTTAGAGAATATGATAAAATAAATGTGGATTTAGATAATTTTTCCTAAAATAATTTCATGAGATATTTCGTAAGATAAAGTTATCCCAATACCCACACATACACCTATATATAGTTCATACAAAATATTAATTATACATCCTATTTAACATCATTCTAGGTATAATTTAGTGTGGTACACATCAAGATTACCTACAAGGTGATTACAAGTAGATTTCTCGACAAGTATTAATGGATAGACATTTGAACATGAATTTAATTACATGTTGATATTTGGGTAGTGTTGACACCCAATTTTGGCCCTCCACGATATAAATTAATCATCAAGCTTCTTCGATTTCTAACGATTTAAAATAATTAGTTTTATAAAAATTTCAAAAATAAAAATAAAATAAACATAGTTTACAAGTTATTTTAAATAGTCTTGTCACTTTTTTATAATATATATGTTTTATTTAGTTATGTATGTAATTACGCATTTTTATGGGTATTCAAAGATCATCTCGAAAAGATTTTACATTTTTAATATTTTATTAGTAGTAAGGGTCGTAATTTTGAATTAACGAATTTTATGAAATTCAAAATAATTTCACGTTACTCTGTAATTTTATCATTTTAATAAATTTAATAATTTAAAAAAATAAATATGCATATTTTTACAATCACGTTATTTTATAAATATTAGGAAATCATCACAAGGCTTTTACATTCTAGTTAAATGTTTTACTACTTTAAGTTAATTTAAATGTCGTGTTAATTAGTTTGTAACTAAATTAATTATTTTATAATGGAAATAATTATTATATTTTGTTAAGATTAAGAAGCTCGATAATTAATTAATGTTAATTCATCCAAATTAAATCCAAAATTTTAAAATTTTAACCCCCTTTCCTATTTGGGCCATTTTGTCAAATGGCCCACATCATTTCCTAATTCCTCTAAGTCATTTCCCAGCCCAACACTTTTATAATAATATCCCATTCCCAGACAGCATACCAAAGCAGCCCACAACATTCCCATCCAAATAAACAACAACAATTCCAAACAGCCCACATACAGCAAACAACAGCACTAACCCAACCCATTTCTCACAAGCAATACAACAATACACAGATACAACATCAACTAAACAACCCCAATTCTCAAAATCCACCGCCCCACGTCTTCTTCTTCCCATCAAAAATAGCGCAGCAGCCAGATCGAGCGGAAAGCCAGCGACCCCACTGCCCATACAGGATATCGTCTCCTTCACGCGAAGTTTTCCTCAGCGAGAATCGCGGAATTTCAGTAACAGCGACAGCTGCCATTACCAAACGTTCCAGCAGCTCCTGCAGTCCATACCGGTCTCCTCATCCAGGTTTCACGGGATTTCCGTTGAAATCTCGTGCCAACGGAAGAAAATTCAAATTGAGAGTTGAATTTTGAAATTCCGACTTTACCCTTCTCCCCTAATTCCCTTTCTATAAATATCATATACTTGTTCTAAGGAAGGAGGTTGTTCTAAGGAGATTGTTCTAAGGTAATATATAAAGATAAGCTTGAAAACGGTTTTTGAGGTTTAAAATTCTGCCCCCCAAGTCTCTTATTTTCATGATTAGTATTCGGATTTCGTGGTAAAGGAATCATCGTTTTCCTCTGCTCGTCTAGTCCCTGTTTCGCTGCACGGAAAAGGTAACCTTTTCTCCGATAGCTTTTCTCTCCATCTTTTGCTCTGTTTTATTTTGTTAATGTTAAAAAAAAAAAAAAATCACTGCTCTGTTGGTTGTTTGCTGATTAGTCGTTGCTGGGTTGTTGGTATGGTTAACATGAAGCGTATGTTTTCTTTTGTTTGTTGCTATGGATTAGTCACAATATCGTTTTAAGATTCTGCCAAATTTTTATCTCGTATGGTCGTTTCTCTATTTATTTATTTGAGTACATTTGGATGTTCCTCTTTCTCGAAATTGTTTTGAGTATTGTTAAATCGGTATTATCTCGTCCATGCTATGCTAAAGCGTCAGTTATGTTGCATTTAGAGTTATCACTGTTTAAAGTTTTTTTTTTTGGATTAGTTTTAGAGGGTCGATTCATATGCTTAGTATATATGGTGTAGCCGCAGGCTTGTTCTAATCGCTCAGTTTTATCCATACGCCTTTTGGTCTTCCTGCCTAACAGGACTCGTTTAGATTAAGTTGTGTCTTTATGCCATTCGGTGTTGGGCCGAAAAATGTTTATAGTAATAAGTTGAGTTGGTATAAAAATCCCATTTTTTTTTACTTATTCTTTTTCTTTTTTCTGTTGGCCGATGATTTTTCTTACATGTTCCTTTATGTTTTTTTTTTTTTTAAAAAAATAAAAATAAAAATGAAAGTTTGTTTCAAATTGCTTACTGGCAGCATGTAATTGGCTATTGGACTACTAAGTACTAATGATAAAACAATAGCTTGTTTGGCCTCTTCCTTTGAATTTGTTCATTGTTTCTTATTTTGTAGCTTTAATTATATAGTTAATCTTGGATGAATTTTAGCCTAGTAAATTGCATAATGTTGACATCAATAAATGTTTTCGTCTTTGGCTTTATGTGGTTGATGGTGCATCCATTTATATCGATATGAGATCGATTCTTTTATGTATATTTGCTTCAATATTGAATTATCAACTTCGCTAAATCATTCATTGGCATATAGTATATAAGAGTTACTAGACTTGAGCAGTAACTATTTGGATTTATGAGCTGCCATTACTACTTGATTTTGAACTATTAATACTCGTGTTGTTTATGTTATAATTCAATCAATCCGGGTTACTTTGGTTTAGGATGATAAAAGTTACATTTATGTTTATGGTGTCGCAAATGACTAGTCGTTATCATCCGTTAAAAATATTTTATTTTATTTATTTCTATCTTATTTATTCATTTTGAGAAATATTACTATTATCTACTAATTTTTTGTTTCTCCTTTTCATTGCATGTGAAATCCATCTGAGTTCGCTACCTTCCTCTCGCATCTCGAGAGGGCCATAAAGGCTCAAATCATTTATCGAGTCGGAAATCATTTTGTATGAACTGAAATTTGAAATAGGTGTATGAAAAGTTCAAAAAAAACAAGCTGTATGCTTCCTATATGTGGTAGTATACACTGGTATACACAGCGTTATACATTGATATACAGGTCCAAAACGTGAAAAAACAGGGCTGGGATAGTATACAGGTGTTCGGAAGCAAGAAATACATAAAAAGAGCTGATATACATGTTCGTATACACTGATATACAGCCTGTGTATACCAAAAATGGGATTTGGTTTAATGTCCAATTTCCAGCGAATTTGGCCCAAAATGAGGCCCAAATTCAATTTCTTCCTATTCTTTAATTATTTAATTAGGATTATTTATGGTGTGTAGTTTAACTCTAACTTTAGAACTTAACTAATTTAATTAGATCCCCTAAAGATGAGTTATTTCTTTGTGTTAGTTTAATTCTAACATATTTCATATTTTTAGTATTTACTTCAATCAAATATGTAGGTTAAATTATACATTTTAATTAAGTTAAAACTTTGGTTCTTAAAAAATAATATTTCTAAGCTTTTCACATAATCACTTTTTATTCATTTTTAAAATTGTTCGAGTTAAAGTATTTTTCTCAAATTAACTTTAAAAATTAGCCGAAAACCTTTCCAATTATATATATATATATATATATATATATATATATATATATATATATATATATATATCCATTTAATCATTTTCTTAGAAAAGGTTAGCTAATTAAATAAAAAATGGATTTTCATGTTTAAATTTATTGAATTGGTTTAAATGAATTACTTGAATTCTAATTAATCTAGTTTTATTAAAATTTTATTCACGTGCGTTTTAGTCCGATTGTTCCATATTTAGGTCCCTTTTTAATAAATAAAAAATGAAAAGTGTCATTTATTCATTTCCTTAAAGTTAATCAACTATTATGAATTGTTATTTTTTAACAATTAGTCAAAATATTTTTTAGTCAAGTCGTAGGTCAACCGTGTGTTAGTGGACACTTCGAATGCCTAAACCCTTCTCGAAGTGTAAATTGAACTCCGAACCCTCTTTGGTATTTTCAAATGATTTTTTTTGTTTAAATCTTTGAAAATTATAAGTTTTCTTAATTTCTTTAAAAAATTAAGTGGCGACTCTTTTCTAAGTATTTTTCTTAAATTGTTTTATATTTAGAACATTTCAAAAAGTAATTTTTTTTCTACAGATAGGAAAATTACGGCACAACAGGTAGTATGAGTTACTTTTCCCCCTTATATGTTTTAGAAATTAGAAAATAGATGTCAAATAAACCTTTGACCCTAAAATAAAATGATATGGTATTTTAATTAAATAAATTGTTAGTTTCGAGGGATAAATTTGAACAAGTTCTTTAATGTTAAAGGCATATTTGAGATCAAATCCAAATGGACGAACCTATGTTTGTTCTATTTCTTATAATAGAGAGACAAATTTAAACCATTCTACTAACGATAACCATAAAAACATATTTAGGACCACGTTCAAATATTGAGTCAAAAATATTCTATTTCTCTTGGCCCTTTTCCTTTTATTTAACAAACAAAGGGCGTGCACGATTATTTTTTTTTTTATTTAGATTTTGTGGTTTAAAATTCATGGACACTGTCATGATTGTTGACTGATTTTCACTTTCACCATTTTGGAAACTCTTATCACAAAAGAATGATTTCTTTTTATATTTAAAAATGATTTAATTTAAAAAAAAATTATTTTATTTTCAAGAGATAATTTAGTATCATATAAATATATATTATTATATATGATGGTCTCTCGTTATTTGATTAGTGATTTACCGATCACTTTTATTCTCAAACCTGATGACTCGGTTGATTGATATTCATGTAAGCTCATTTTGCATACAATTCTGGGGGTTCCTCATGAGCCTTGCCTATATAGCGTCTTATGTCATTGCATATGCAGTGTAGCGTTAAATTCCCTTTTTATTTGGGAGTATTGACTTGTCACATTTCAAATGTTGCACCCAGCTAGCAAAGCAAACCACCGGAACTAAAGTCTCGATTGCCGACTAAAAAAAAGGGGAAGAATCAAAGATAACTTCTACTTATTTTTTGCACTACTTGTCTTGTTATCAGTAGCGTAGCCACGTATAGCTTAGGGTAGCCAGTCAGACATCTTTTATACTATGAATATAGAAAATTGTATGAAGTATATAGGTTAACAATTATTTTTTATAAATATATATTGATTCTTGGATATCCTTAATGAAATTTCTGATTTCGCAACTGGTTATACAGGAGGAATGGATCTAGTCGTAGACAAAGTCACTAAATTTCAATATACAAGTACTAACAAGATGAAAGAGGAAAGTCAAACATGTATTTACAAATTAAGAAAGCTATCATAATGAGTTGACATATAACTTATGGACCATGCACAAAGATATTGGCAACCAACTAATGAAAAAAACAAGCTAATTCAATCTCCAAGTGGGATTTGTTTTACCTTTTAACAAAGTAGGAATAGGAGTTATAATGAGAAGCTTTCATAACTACACAAATATTAAAGGATGTATAAGACGATAAATTCTAAAAGTTTTATAGTCACACAGATGTTATGACGTGTTTAATATCACAATGTTAAAAGATATTCATTTCTTTTCTTAAACTTTGTATAAATTCAAATTATGTCAGGTAAATTTAATTATAGCACAAGTTTACACTTCACACCACTCAAATTGTTAATCTTTTTTTCTATTTTTGTTACTTTTTTTTTTTTTCTATTTCTAGAGCAACTAGTAAAAATTAAGAAAAAAGAGTGTCAACCTATTCATGGATGCCATAATGCAGTAGTTGTTGAGTTCTTCAAAGGTCAGACAAGCTCAAGAATACATCAACTATACAAACAATCATGTTTTTCTTCCTTCAAGAATTGCTCAAACTATAAATACTTCAATATGTTCCTAAAGTTATATCCATCAATTGAGGAAACCAATTACTAAGAAAAAAAACCATAGTGTCTTTTGAGTTTCAAAATTAAGAATGGACTCCAAAGGCATCAACCTTTCAACTCTTGCACTTTTTGCTTGCCTCATTTTATCATTTTCATCGTCCATTCTTGCCTATCGAACACCATATTGGCCATCAATTAAAGTAGGTTACTATAGATATACTTGTCCCTATGCTGAACACATTGTTCAAAATGTTGTAAACAGAGCTGTGTCTCGTAATCCAGGCATTGCTGCTGGACTTATCAGGTTACATTTCCACGATTGCTTTGTCAGGGTACGTACTAATTTGATGCTAATATTTTTATTTTGCTAACTTGATGATTAGATTATCTTATAACGATAACGTGTCATATGGTTTACTTAGGGGTGTGATGCATCCGTGCTATTGGATGGACCAAATTCCGAGAAGGAAGGTATTCCCAACAAGAACAGTTTAAGAGGATTTGAGGTGATTGATGCTGCAAAAGCTGCACTTGAGGCTGCATGCCCTGGAACTGTCTCGTGCGCATCGTTGCCTTTGCTGCTCGGGACGCCTTCTACAAAGTTGGGAGAATATACTATGATGTCCAAGCCGACGTCGTGATGGTCGTGTTTCTATTGACTCCGAAACATTGACTAATCTTCCTTCTCCTTTCGTCAATGCCTCGGAACTCATCAAGAATTTTGCAAGCAAAGGTATGTCTGTTGATGAAATGGTGACCCTCTCTGGCGCGCATTCTATTGGCACTGCACATTGCGGTGTTTTTGCTAGCCGTTTGTACCCTCAAAACAATCAACAAAATCTTCCAATTGATCCTGAATACGCAGACTTCTTGAAGTCCATTTGTCCACCAGAAGCACTTACAAATGGGACGGGAGCTGCTAATCCCGCGAACCTTGATGCCCTGACACCAAACAGGTTGGATAACAGATATTACTTGGCTTTAAAGAGTCAAAAGGGACTTATGATTTCGGATCAGGCATTGATGGCAAACCCTACGACTGCTAGATTGGTGAACTACAATGCTAGATTTGGTTCCCTTTGGTCAAGGAAGTTTGCAGCAGCAATGATCCATATGGGCACTTTGGATGTCTTGACAGGTCGAAATGGAGAGATCAGGAGGAATTGTCATTTCGTCAACTAACATCTCTATCATTTGTCTTTGACAAAGTTTTCAGTATTATTTCAACTTCTCCATCCTATTCAATTTTCAAGGATGGTCCAATTATTTCTGCTTTTTTCTTATTTACAATGTTTGTTCAATTGTATTTATTTCCCCCCCAATATATGTCTATTGATTGAAAAGATTTTCCAAAAATATATTTTTATAAATGATTCATGCAGTTTATGTTTGAACAAAAATTAGAAGCAGACCATTTTCTTTCTAAATCGTCTATCATGTCAAATCTTTATAAGCAAACACTTATAGCATGTTGCGAGGCATCTAAGCATGAAATATGACTGCAGAATTTTGTCACTGCAATGCAATCCAAAACTGAGGTCAAGCTAAATGACACGTTTATGTATTATGCCTATAGAGATTCATAAACCGACAAACTCACTCACAGTGTATCTTGAAACCTCTGCTATCAGATACAAGAATACAACCAGCATATTGAGGATTACCAAGTATATATATAATGATTTTAGTTTCACTTGAAACAATGTTGAACATTATAAAAAAATAAAAAGAAAAAAAGAAGAAGAAAGAACAATGCAACTAAATACTTTTTATCAAGAATGTTTTAGAATTTTTAATTAAACAACTCAAATCTTCATATTAATCCCATCAACATCCAATGTGATGTACTACAAACAATTGTCTAACATCTTATTAAATCGAACTAATCCTTACTCTTATAAACAATAATATTATTATATGAATTTATACGCTTAATGCCTCTTAAGAGTATGCATTAAACATAAATAGTATGCAAGAACCAAAAAAAAAGAAAATTCAAAATTAATTTTTTTTGTGCATATGTTTATATATTTAAGAATCTCTTATTATAATTGTTTTTGGGCCACTAATTTTATTGAGATGCCTTTGTAATGGTTACGAAACTGTTCAAATACATGTCGATCCATATGTGAGAGATTTTTCTAAAATAGTTTTTTCTTGTCTGTCAAGCAAAAGGGGCATCGCCAAGGCAACAATTTCTTCTAACTTAATCAGCATTCACAATGTAGTCCTAAGAGTTTTGATTAGGGGGAAAATTTGTGGGACACAAGTGATATGTTATCACTTGTGTGAACCTCCCTTGTATTCCAAGTGAATTGGTTGAAGTTATTTATCTCTATATTTTGTACTTTCATGTTTATACAGTGGATTGCTCATCTCCTTTGTGGTTGTGGATGTAGGTCGATTGGCCGAATGACGTTAAATCTTTGTGTCTTTTGGTATATTTCTCGTTTGTCTTCTTACTCGTGTCCTTCTAGGTTTGCTTTATTAGCTTCCGCATGACACCTAATTATTTTGGTCCTAACATTCTTAAGCTAAAAGAGGGAAGAATCAAGATTACTTCTTGTTTATAGAATAGGAACAGGTCCATATATAGTTTGTGAACAAATTAAAGTGACTAATAAAAAATTTCAGAATACTTGACTAACAAGATGTAAGAGGAAGGCAAAGCTGTATTTACAAAATAAGAAAGCTATTATAATGAGTTGACATATAACAAATGGGCATTGCACAAAGATACTGGCAACCAACTAATGAAATAAACAAGCTAATTCAATCTACAAGTGGGGCTTTTTTAATCCAGTACTATGGCACAAAATATTGTGCACTCAAAAAGAAAATTAAAAAACAGAAATTTACCTTCTAGGGAAGAAAAGGACAAGAACTCCTACACTATGACCGAAATTCCAGAGACACGCCTTAGCTAAACTAAGGTCCTGTTACCCGTGAACCTATTTTTCCTTTGTGATTTTATACACCTTTTCGGCTTACATGACATCCAAATATCTCCCACGCGCCTCAATTGCATAGAGTCACGGAGTGTGCCACGTAAGCCAAAAGGTGTACAAAATTACAAAAAAAAAATGAATTCAGGGGTAATAGGACCTTAGTTTAGTTAAGGTGTGTCTCAGAGATTTCGGCAATAGTCTAGGGGTACTTGTGCCTTATCCCTTCTAGGAATATCATTAGTTAGGTTCTTTCACGCACAATAATACTCCCTCCGTTTCAGTTTATGTAACCCAATTTGTTTTTAGTTTGTTCTAAATAAAAACATATTTCTAAAAGTATGCATTTCTTTCTTAAACTTCGTGTCGATTCAGAGTACTCTATCCCATAACCTGAAACTGAGGGAGAGATTAGTAATATTAATCTTCCATTCCTATGACTCTTATGAGAACAATTTCACTCTTACTCACATTCCATACATATTAATTAAGTTGATAACTATGGAATTTTTCAAAGGTCAGACAATTAGCTTAAGAATACTTCAGCTATAGAGTTAGTGCTAAATTAGAGGTACTCATGTTTTCAATTATTGTTCCTTCAACGAAATTCTCAAACTATAAATACCCCCAATGTGTTCATAAATCATGTCCATCACTTGATTAATTAGAGAGCCAATTAATTAAGAAAAGATCACTATGGATTGCAAAGGCATCAACCTTTCAGCACTTGCACTTTTTGCTTGCCTCATTTTATCATTTTCATCGTCTATTCTTGCTTATCGAACACCATATTGGCCATCAATTAAAGTAGGTTACTATAGATATACTTGTCCCTATGCCGAACGCATTGTTCAAAATGTTGTAAACAGAGCCGTGTCTCGTAATCCAGGCATTGCTGCTGGACTTATCAGGTTACATTTCCACGATTGCTTTGTCAGGGTATGTACTAATTTAATGCTAATATTTTTATTTTGTTAACTTGATGATTAGATTATCTTATAACGATAACGTGTCGTATGGTTTAATTAGGGGTGTGATGCATCCGTGCTATTGGATGGACCAAATTCCGAGAAGGAAGGTATTCCCAACAAGAACAGTTTAAGAGGTTTTGAGGTGATTGATGCTGCAAAAGCTGCACTTGAGGCTGCATGCCCTGGAACTGTCTCGTGTGCAGACATCGTTGCCTTTGCTGCTCGGGACAGTTCCTACAAAGTTGGGAGAATATACTATGATGTCCAAGCTGGACGTCGTGATGGTCGTGTTTCTATTGACTCTGAAACATTGACTAATCTTCCTTCTCCTTTCGTCAATGCCTCGGAACTCATCAAGAATTTTGCAAGCAAAGGTATGTCTGTTGATGAAATGGTGACCCTCTCTGGCGCGCATTCTATTGGCATTGCACATTGCGGTGTTTTTGCTAGCCGTTTGTACCCTCAAAACAATCAACAAAATCTTCCAATTGATCCTGAATACGCAGACTTCTTGAAGTCCATTTGTCCACCAGAAGCACTTACAAATGGGACGGGAGCTGCTAATCCCGCGAACCTTGATGCCCTGACACCAAACAGGTTGGATAACAGATATTACTTGGCTTTAAAGAGTCAAAAGGGACTTATGATTTCGGATCAGGCATTGATGGCAAACCCTACGACTGCTAGATTGGTGAACTACAATGCTAGATTCGGTTCCCTTTGGTCAAGGAAGTTTGCAGCAGCAATGATTCACATGGGTACTTTGGATGTACTCACAGGTCGAAACGGAGAGATCAGGAGGAACTGTCATTTCGTGAACTAACATCTCTATCATTTGCCTTTGAGAAATTTTTCGGTATTATTTCAACTTCTCCATCCTATTCAAGCTGCAAGGATGCTTCAATGCGTGTCCAATTGTTATTTTTTCTTTACATTGTTTGTTCAATTGAATTGTATTTGATTTTCCCCCAATGTTTGCCTAATTAATGATTGAAATATATTTTTGTTTGAATAATTTTATAAATGATTCATGAAATTCATGTGTTATTGGGGAAAAAAAAATAGCAGAACGGATAGAGTTTGTATAATTGGCTTCAACTACAAACATAAGATTACTAGTATAATTGTAATTACTCTTGCAAATCATGTATTGAAACCGGGGAGTCTAACCTGGTTCAACAACCTACAAGATGTTCCTAAATGAGTGAACTAAGGAGGGTCAAAGTGCCGTCCTGAGTATTTCTTTGCCTTGATTCGGAAGGCAGGGATTCGCATCCTGTCAATCATTTTCATCATGTCCCCTGCTCCAGCTTTGCCTCGATTAGGTAAGTAGTTCCCGTCTGTATTAAGCTTCCATTCATTGTCTCCTGGATTGGTTCACATTACCATGGTGCTTCTGAGTTGAGGTTTGTAGGCTTCTGCGACAAGACAAACAATGTTCCAACTCCAACTACATTCCATTGAACTAAATGTGTGCCTCAAGATTGTTTTGTCTCGGAGTAGGACCTGATGAAGGATTCTGAATCTAGAGGTGTTTTTATTGCCATACTTCTCTAAAAAGTTGGAGTATTGATTGCTTGTGTCGATCCACTAAGTGTCTAAGAACAATCTACACATCTTAGTGTAAAGGAACACAAGATGTTTACGTGGAAACCTTCTTGCTCAAAGAAGGAAAAAATTATGACCTATCGTAGGACTTCACCAACAACTCCAGTAACACGAGACAAGATTCTGTTATTACAATTAATCGGTACCAAGTCCCTTTAGTAGGTTTGTCAATCATCAAAATCATCATTACCGCATTAAAACAAGTATGTTTGTATCAAAAGATCAATCAAAAGGCTACAAGCTTCCATTAAAATTGATCATTGGGCAGAACACAACGATATTATCTCAAATTTATCAAAAGGGTTTCATTTAAATACCATAACTTAGATTTTGTACCTATATATTGAACATTTATATTTAAGTAAAACTGTGCTAATTGAATACATGTTATTAACCTGTCATCGCGTAGTGTAATAGAACAATTTTGAGTCTGTTTTACCTATTTTTTTAGCTTTTATGTTTTTCCCAATCTCTTCATCTTCTCTAAAATCTGAATATGCATCAAACTATTCCATTATATGGACCTTTTGTTGCTTGAGATTGAACTTGTCTCAATGTCATACAAATCTGAATAACAACGTATGCTATGTTTGTTCAGTTTCACATAGTTTAAGGACATTTTGACCATTTTCCGTTTATAAAAAATATTCAAAAAAAATCTTTCAATCAATTGGACAAACATTGGGAGAAAATCAAATACAATTAAACTGAACAAACAATGTGAAGAAAAAAGCAAAACCAAATGGACTCGCATTAAACCATCCTTGCAGCTTGAATAGGATGGAGAAGTTGAAATAATACCGAAAAAATTCTCAAATTTCTCAAATGCAAATGATAGAGATGTTAGTTCACGAAATGACAGTTCCTCCTAATCTCTCCATTTCGACCTGTGAGTACATCCAAAGTACCCATGTGAATCATTGCAGCTGCAAACTTCCTAGACCAAAGGGAACCAAATCTAGCATTGTAGTTCACCAATCTAGCAGTTGTCGGGTTTGCCATCAATGCCTGATCAGAAATCATAAGTCCCTTTTGACTCTTTAAAGCCAAGTAATATCTGTTATCCAACCTGTTTGGTGTCAGGGCATCAAGGTTCGCGGGATTAGCAGCTCCCGTCCCATTTGTAAGTGCTTCTGGTGGACAAATGGACTTCAAGAAGTCTGCGTATTCAGGATCAATTGGAAGATTTTGTTGATTGTTTTGAGGGTACAAACGGCTAGCAAAAACACCGCAATGTGCAGTGCCAATAGAATGCGCGCCAGAGAGGGTCACCATTTCATCAACAGACATACCTTTCCTTGCAAAATTCTTGATGAGTTCCGAGGCATTGACGAAAGGAGAAGGAAGATTAGTCAATGTTTCAGAGTCAATAGAAACACGACCATCACGACGTCCAGCTTGGACATCATAGTATATTCTCCCAACTTTGTAGGAACTGTCCCGAGCAGCAAATGCAACAATGTCTGCACACGAGACAGTTCCAGGGCATGCAGCCTCAAGTGTAGCTTTTGCAGCATCAATCACCTCAAACCCTCTTAAACTGTTCTTGTTGGGAATACCTTCCTTCTCGGAATTCGGTCCGTCCAATAACACAGATGCATCACACCCCTAATTAAACCATATGAGACGTTGTTGTTATAAGATAATCTAATCATCAAGTTAACAAAATAAAAATATTAGCATTAAATTAGTACATACCCTGACAAAGCAATCGTGGAAATGTAACCTGATAAGACCAGCAGCAATGCCTGGATTACGAGACACGGCTCTGTTTACAACATTTTGAACAATGCGTTCGGCATAGGGACAAGTATATCTATAGTAACCTACTTTAATTGATGGCCAATATGGTGTTCGATAAGCAAGAATAGACGATGCAAATGACAAAATGAGGGAAGCAAAAAGTGCAAGATTGATGCCTTTGGAATCCATTTGAGACTTCAAAGACAGTATGGTGTTTTCTTAGTAATTGGATGTTCTCAGTTGATGGATATAACTTAGGAACAAATTGGTGTATTTATAGTTTGAGATATTCCTTGAAGAAGTCTATTATTACAAAACGTGCTAGCTTGTATAATACCAACTGTTTGAAGTATTCTTGAGCTTGTCTGACCTTTCAAAAATTCCATGTACAACTACCATCTTATGCCAATTGTCATCCATGAAATAAACAGTACTTCATTTGAATCGCTACGGAGTTTAAGAAATGTAGAAATGAAGAGACTTTCGAAATTTGTGGTCTTAAACATGTTATAAACCTTTTAGAACTTGTACCCTTAATAATGTTATTACATTTATGTGATTATAATTGAAGTTTTTCATTAAGCATAAAATTGCAAATATATATGTCGAGAAGCTAATAAAGTCGCGGAAACTAGTGAGTCTTTTTGTAACTCCCAACAGAAACTTCATATAAGGCTAAAGGTCCAATCCAACTAGACAAGAGCCAAATACCTTCTATAAGGATCAAATAAGGCGAAGGCAATTTTTAGTTGCAAGGATTGGAATGTATGTGTCTTATGCTTCGGTTCTCCTTCCAACTCTTTTTGTAAAAAGTAAATTGTTTTTAGATTTAGAAATGTGACATTCTTTCTGGAACGGATGGAAAATGAAAGTGTCTCACAAATTGAAATAAAGAGACATTTGACTGCAAATTAATGTCTTGTGCCATGGTACTAGAAAAAAAAACCCCCACTTGGAGATTGAATTAGCTTGTTTAATTCATTAGTTGGTTGCCATTACAAATGACTTTCCCTATACTTGTATTTTATGTTGTTAGTATTAGTCTACAAACTCCAATCTTCCTATTTTATAACAAGTAGTGTAATAAAATAGAATAATCTTGGTTCTTTTAATTTTGTAAGATTTAAATAAGAAAAAAGATGAGAAGAAAAACTATCAAGTAGATTATATACTTTTGGTATATACGTGCAAAGTGCATAATTTAATAATAAGCTATATAAAGTATGTAGGTTCCCTCAATCATTGTCTTCTATACTATTTTCAGAGTAATCAACTAAGGATGTTGTTTGATACGATAGAAAATGTTTTCTTTAAAAATAAGTGATTACTGGTTCGACAATTGAAATGACAGTCATTTAGAGAGTGTAGATGAGTTATTTTGAATTCTTCAAAAAGTGAACAGTTTCCAAGTGGATTGTTGAGATGTAGTGAACTCATATTGTATTGAAATGGATAATTGGAATTACGCATACAAATATAAGAGTTCGTCATTAACAAATCTTCTGGGGAAGAAAAAGAAACGGAAAGTGTAACTCTGTTGTTTTGATGATCTTCACAAACTATGGGACTTGGTCCCATGAGTCGAGCATGTATCTCTATGAAATGGGGAACAATTGTAAAGCTGTCAAACTGGCACGGTTGGTGAGCACGGGAAAAGATGACAATGTCCTCAACCAATGGGAGGACACTAGGTTGTTTTGTTCAAAGGATATTATATCCTCATTGACACGAAACAACCTAGTTAAGCCAATTGAGCACAATTGAAAAAGTAGTCTTTTGTCTCTCTTAAGCGTAACACAAGCTTTCAAGAACTGCAAGAGACCTGATAGAGTTATCAAGTGTTTCGTTTGTTGTGATTAAAAGATTGTGTCTACATGTTTCAACTTGTAAGATCCGTTCCTAATCTATAAAGGAATAGATCGTGTATAGATTATTTCAGCCAACAATGAGCATAGTTAGAGTTAACTGTTTAGTATGTGATTGAAGTCTATATTAACTAGAGTTAGTTGATATAGTTGGCAATAGAGCTATTGCTTTGGCTCTTTCTATAAGAGGGGTGTTATAGGTTGCAGAATTAAGAGTTTAATCTGTGTATGTTTGATTGGATTATGTATTCACTAGTTGCTTGAAGATAGTGAAGGCAGTTGGAAAATCCTGTTTGACAGGTCGTGGTTTTCCTCCCTTGAGCAAATGTTTTCACGTAAAACTCCTTGTTGTTTTTACTTCGCATGTTTAGTTTCCTTGACTGCACTTTAGTGTAACAACGACCCGGTCCCATAGCACGTGGTGGACTCATCTAAACTATCAGAAAGCAAGACGGGAGGAAGGCTACCGAATCAATCTAAGCAACTAAGAGATAAAGAGACAACCTCATAGCATAACACCAAATAGATTATTTCCCTCTTCTGTATATAGGCATCTTTCCAGGGTCCCAAATATATTTGACAATTCCTCATTCATCACATTGAGACACCAAAGAATTCCAGTAGAGAGTGAACTAATTCTAGTCCTGAATGATAACATCTTCCAGTTGTTGTTACCAAATTGCGAGTACTGAAGATATATGTGATTGAGAATTTTTGGAATAATAGTTCTTGTCCTCCAAAGAAGGAAAGAACTGTCCCGAGCAGCAAAGGCCGAGTATGTGAAGATGTGATGGTTCAATTGGAATTCACTCTCTCGCTTCGTTTGTATCTTAATGCCTTCTAAAGAAGGAAGAACACTTGAATCATGGTGTTTGTCTTATTTGTCCAACAATGTCCCAAGCAGAGGAACAAGTAATAATTTCATAGTGTTTTAACATCCAAATAGGATAGCCTTTCAAATGAGGCTTAAAGGAACAGTATTTCTTATAAAATATATTCAAAAAACTCTTTTCAATCAATTGGACAAACATTAGGGAAAAAAATAATACAACTGGACAAACAATGTGAATAAAACAAGCAAAAACAATTGGATAGCTTGAATAGGGCTGGAGAAGTTGAAAGAGTACTGAAAACTTTCTCAAAGGCAAATGATAGAGATGTTAGTTCACGAAATGACAGTTCCTCCTGATCTCTCCGTTTCGACCTGTGAGGACATCCAAAGTACCCATGTGAATCATTGCAGCTGCAAACTTCCTTGACCAAATGGAACCAAATCTAGCATTGTAGTTCACCAATCTAGCAGTTGTCGGGTTTGCCAACAATGCCTGATCAGAAATCATAAGTCCCTTTTGACTCTTTAAAGCCAAGTAATATCTGTTATCCAACCTGTTTGGTGTCAGGGCATCAAGATTCGAGGGATTAGCAGCTCCCGTCCCATTTGTAAGTGCTTCTGGTGGACAAATGGACTTCAAGAAGTCTGCATATTCAGGATCAATTGGCAGATTTTGTTGATTGTTTTGAGGGTACAAACGGCTAGCAAAAACACCGCAATGTGCAGTACCAATGGAATGCGCGCCAGAGAGGGTCACCATTTCATCAACAGACATACCTTTCCTTGCAAAATTCTTGATGAGTTCCGAGGCATTGATGAAAGGAGAAGGAAGATTAGTCAATGTTTCAGAGTCAATAGAAACACGACCATCACGACGTCCAGCTTGGACATCATAGTATATTCTCCCAACTTTGTAAGAACTGTCTCGAGCAGCAAAGGCAACGATGTCTGCACACGAGACAGTTCCAGGGCAGGCAGCCTCAAGTGCAGCTTTTGCAGCATCAATCACCTCAAACCCTCTTAAACTGTTCTTGTTGGGAATACCTTCCTTCTCGGAATTCGGTCCATCCAATAACACAGATGCATCACACCCCTAATTAAAGTACAGGACACGTTAACCGTTATAAGATAATCTAATCATCATTTTAACAAAACAAAAATATTAACATTAAATTTGTACGTACCCTGACAAAGCAATCGTGGAAATGTAACCTGATAAGGCCAGCAGCAATGCCTGGATTAAGAGAGACAGCTCTGTTTACAACATTTTGAACAATGTGTTCGGCATAGGGGCAAGTATATCTATAGTAACCTACTTTAATCGATGGCCAATATGGTGTTCGATAGGCAAGAATAGACGATGAAAATGATAAAATCAAGCAAGCAAAAAGTGCAAGAGCTGAAAGATTGACGCCTTTGGAATCCATTTTTAATTTTGAGACTCAAAAGACACTATGGTTTTCCTCAAGTGATGGATATATAACTTATGAACATCTTGAAGTATTTATAGTTTGAGAAATTCTTGAAGAAGTCTATAATTACAAAACGTGCTATCTTGTATTATTTCAACTGTTTAAAGTATTATTGAACTTGTCTGACCTTTGAAGAAATCCATAATCGCTTTCTTAACTCCTTAACTCAACGGGATAACTCAATGCAATGAAAGGTTATAAAACAACTCAAAGTAATTTGCCAACAAGGCATCTCGAGTCTCAAAATAGGATATTTAAATATATAGAGACTCCAAACTAAGCCTCTAAATCGAGATGGATGTTACATCCTAATAAAACAAAAACTAAGAACACAAAATAATTGAGTCCTGAGGCTCACCACTGACTGGAGTGCTCACGGGATCAACGACGCGTGCGGGGATCGATCCGGGAGTATCGATCTGCATCGTACGGCGATCACGCCAATCGCATCATGGATCATGGAAGGAGTGCGAGTATAGGTGGAAAACTAAGCAACATAAAATTTGGAAGAAAGTTTACCTAGTTTTTCAATATAAGGCAATTTAAAACAAGTGTGATATAAAGAAAGATTTAAAACATGCTATAAACTCGTGTGTATACAAGGATACAATAAGCCCGAGATGTATATAGAAATACAATTGATGTATATAAAATACAATAATTTCCGTGTATAAAAATACAATAAGAGTTTCTCTAACACAACCATCACATAAGAGCTAAAGTGATGATACAAGATCAACCTCACGCTAACGAGCATCAGGTATAAGACTAATGGATCCAAATATGAAAAGGATTCATCTAAAGAGTATGATCCTTTTGGCTAACATGGTTCGGTTCTTTGAACGGCTCGATACTACTCCCAAAATGCTCTTATGTTTTTAAAACACATTTCTTCCTACTAACATGAGATAATTACTCAAAAACTATCCCAAATTTCAACCTTGTTTAAATGTAAAGACATTTCTTTAAAACTTGAATACATAGTTCCCTAATAACTTTGAGAAAATGAACTCAACTTGAAACTTGAGACTCTTTACTTAGCTTGAAACTCTAAGCTCTTTGCTTGACTTGACACTTTCTAAGCTTAACTCTTAATTTCTAACTTCACTTGACTTCTAACTAACTCTCCTTGAATTGGAATTTTGGATTCAAGGTGTTTGCTCACATGTTACGGATAAGTTCTTGACTTTTAGAAGTACCTTGGAGTGTTGGAAACAACTAGGAAACATAGGTATAATACCTAGGAACAAAAATAAAATAAAATGGGGAATTAAGGTAACGGGAAGGATTGGCGTCCTTGGCGCTCTAAGAAAAAACCCGACTTTTCTCCCTCTTGTTCAACTCTAAACCACCCTTACTTCAATGGATGTAACCCCAAACACTAAGGATCATCAATCTCTCAACATACAATAAATTACAACTCAAATACACAACCCAATCATGTCCCACAACCAACAATAACTTCAACAACACAACTAACAACATCAACAACAACTAACAACTTCAACACAAATCCAATCTTTTCTCAAATCATAAAAAAATGAGCTTGATGTGTGGGGGAAAGGATCAAACCACACAAAGAACTCACATACCTTGATAGGGATCAAAATCCACGGAAACTTGTTGATCTCTCTCTTCTTCTCTTCTTCTTCTCTTCTTCACTCTCAAGAACCCTAACTCTTTCTCTTTTAAAATAGGATAAAATGATCCAGAATCAGCCTAACACACAATATAACCTCAAAAGAAATGGCTAGGGAAAAGACCAAAATGCCCTTAAAATTTCCGGACGGATTCCCTGACAACTGCCCAACTTTCAATGGCCATAACTCGCTCATACGAACTCGAAATCGAGCAATCTCAGTGGAGTTGGAAAGATAATTCCACAAGCTTCGCAACCATAACTGGAACTACTCCTAACTCATCCTGATCTAGGAGTTACGACTGCTCAAAGTTGGCCAAAAATCACTGATTTCCACACTTAGCCAAATTTTCCAGATTTTGTATTTTTTCCAAAAATGGCTACTTCCAATTTCAAGCTTCTTCATAGCTATTTCAAATTGTCGGATGTTACAACAACTACCATCTTATGTCAATTGTCACCCATGAAAACAATACTTTATTTGGATCGCTACAGAGTTTAAGAAATTAGAAATGAAGAGAATTTCAAAATCTGTGATCTTAAGCATGCTAAAACATTTGTGTGATTATAATAAACGTTTCTCATTAAGCATAAAATTGCTAATGTAAAGTAAATTGTTTTTAGATTTAGAAATATGACATTCTTTCTGAAACGGATGAAAAATTAAAGTGTCTCATAAATTTAAATAAAGAGACATTTGACTGCATAATTATTAATATGCTTGTTTAATTCATTAGTTGGATGCCAGTATATATGACTTTCATATACTTATATATATCTTGTTAGTACTAGTATTTCTGAAACTTAGTCTACAAACTCCAATATTCCTATTCTATAACAAGTTGTGTAACAAAATAGAATAATCTTGAATCTTCGCATTTTTTAAGATTTAATAAAGAAAAGATTCTTGTTAGTTAAATATATATATGTCAAGATTAGAAGAAAAACTAGCAAGTAGATTTTATATTTAATTTAATAAGCTATATATAGTATGTAGGTTTTCTCAATCATTGTCTTCTATACTATTTCTAGAGTGCTCAACCATAACATATAATCATATCTTAAGAAGAACCAATCTGAAATTAAGGGTGTTGTTTGGAAAAATGAGATTGTATCAAGAATCATGTACAAAAGAATATGAGAACGTCCTCTGGCATCGAGGGAATTGCACGTATAGAGATTCAAAAATGTATCAATCGTTTTCAGGAAAATAAGTGACTACTCTGGCTCGGGAATTAAAATGGCAACTAAAAGCGCCTGTATGTTTAGTCTTGATATGACTGAAAAATAGAGACAGGATGAAGATGACTGAATTCCAATAGAGGCAGCTTCACTCTAGCAAAAGAGACTTTTAGTGACAACAAATTTTCCTTTTGAAAATATTGCCGCAAAAACATTTAGCGGCAATTAAGTTAAGGTTATTGCATTCAGAGTCGCTAAAGTCTTTAACTACATTTATATAGTGTGTTGGTTATTAATACCCATATTATATTATTGTGACTAAATATAATATAGCGGCAATAAACCCTGATAACTTATACGAGTCCACCACATGCCATAAGACCAGGCCCTTGTCACAGTTTAATGCAGTAATGACTAAAATACAGAATAAAAATAATAAGGATTTTTATGTGGAAACCTCTTTGCTCAAGGGAGGAAAATCATGATCTGTTCCACAGGATTTCCAACAAGTGATTACAGATTCCAATAATCACATAAGGATTAAACTCCTAATCCTACAACCTATAACAACTCTATTACAGGATTGAGCCACAGCAATAGCTCTATTGCGTACTATATCAACTAACTCTAGTTAATATAGACTTCAATCACAAACAAGATGAAACGCACAAGACACAAACTCACAATCAACAAGTAAAGACGCACTTGATAACTCTATCAGGTCCCTTGCAGTTCTTGAAAACTTGTGGTCGTCTTGAGAGAGACAAAAGACCCTTTAGCCTGATTACTTCCAATGTGAGAACTAAGTAGTTTCTTGTCAACAAAGGTCTGAACAAAACAACCTAGTGTCCTCCCATTGACTCAGAGCTCTATCCTCTATTCCTATGCTCACCAACCATGACATTGTTGGTAGCTTTACAATTGTTCCCCATTTGTTCAGGAACATGCGCGACTCATGGGACCACGTCCCATTGTTTGTTAGGATCATCAAAACAACGGAGTTACAAACCCTTTTTTGTTGTTGTAGTGAATGACATGAATAAAATTATCAGTGCTATCCCTAATGATAATCCCTGCTTCAATTAGACAAGGATTAGAAAGTGAACTACCATCAGATGTTATGCTTGTTGGCTATTTCAATTTGAGAGTAAAGATAATGCCAGTGTTGATAGCATAAATAATTTTGATCAATTGTTACACATGCTCCTCCATATCAGATTCAATAATAGAAGAAAAAGAGGCCATCAAATCAATCACTTAGACAAACATAAGGAAAAAATTCCAATCAATTGGACAAACATTTGGGGAAAATGAAATACAATTAAATTGAACAAACAATGAAAAGAAAAAAATCAATAACAATTGGACACGCATTGAACCATCCTTGCACCTTGAATAGGATGGAGAAATTGAAATAATGAGGTAATGGTAGAGATGTTAGTTCACGAAATGACAGTTCCTTCTGATCTCCCCGTTTCGACCTGTGAGGACATCCAAAGTTCCCATGTGAATCATTGCAGCTGCAAACTTCCTTGACCAAATTGAACCACATCTAGCATTGTAGTTCACCAATTTAGCTGTTGTCGGGTTTGCCAACAATGCCTGATCAGAAATCATAAGTCCCTTTTGACTCTTTAAAGCCAAGTAATATCTGTTATCCAACCTGTTTGGTGTCAGGGCATCAAGATTCGCGGGATTAGCAGCTCCCGTCCCATTTGTAAGTGCTTCTGGTGGACAAATGGACTTCAAGAAGTCTGCATATTCAGGATCAATTGGCAGATTTTGTTGATTGTTTTGAGGGTACAAATGGCTAGCAAACACACCGCAATGGGCAATACCAATGGAATACGCGCCAGAAAGGGTCACCATTTCATCAACTGACATACCTTACCTTGCAAAATTCTTGATGAGTTCCGTGGCATTGACGAAAGGAGAAGGAAGATTAGTCAATGTTTCAGAGTCAATAGAAACACGACCATCACTACGTCCAGCTTGGACATCATAGTATATTCTCCCAACTTTGTAAGAACTGTCCCGAGCAGCAAAGGCAACAGTCTGCACACGAGACAGTTCCAGGGCAGGCAGCCTCAAGTGCAGCTTTTGCAGCATCAATCACCTCAAAGCCTCGTAAACTGTTCTTGTTGGGAATACCTTCCTTCTCGGAGTTTGGTCCATCCAGTAACACGGATGCATCACACCCCTAATTAAACCACATGACACGTTATCGTTATAAGATAATCTAATCATCAAGTTAACAAAATAAAAATATTAGCATTAAATTTGTACGTACCCTGACAAAGCAATCGTGGAAATGTAACCTGACAAGGCCAGCAGCAATGCCTGGATTAAGAGAGACAGCTCTGTTTACAACATTTTGAACAATGTGTTCGGCATAGGGGCAAGTATATCTATAGTAACCTACTTTAATCGATGGTCAATATGGTGTTTGATAAGCAAGAATGGACGATGAAAATGATAAAATCAAGCAAGCAAAAAGTGCAAGAGCTGAAAGATTGATGCCTTTGGAATCCATTTTTAATTTTGAGACTCAAAAGACACTTTGCTTTTCCTCAAGTGATGGATATAACTTATGAACATATTGGAGTACTTATAGTTTGAGAAATTAATTGAAGGACCCATTCTATGTTACAAAAACAAAACATGATTGCATGTATATTACCAACTACACTAATGTTGAAGTATTCTTGAGCTAATATAATCATCTGACCTTTGATGAATTCCACAGCTACCATCTTACTATGTCATCATGAGTACTATAAAGGTTGACAATATTTGTTACCTTAATTTCTACTACTACTATTCCATTTTATGTTAGCACTATTGCGTATTAGTCGATTCCAAAAAGAATGACGAAGGGCGAAGTCTGGTAGAGCATGAACCTCTTCGGTAGAAAAGTATACTATTTACACATAGTTAAAATTATATTTTTCATATATACCGTAGATGTTGAAGCCTCTTCAATTTCTTCGTGTATTTACTTCTTCATATTTGAACTCTCTATAAAAACATGAGTCCGACCCTGAGAATGACATCTTTTAATATTTGAAATTAATTAAACTTCAAATCTTTCATTTTATCCTTAATCACTGACGGAACGCAATTTCACTATGAAAATTCAAAATATAAAAAAGTAAGCACATGAAGAAGCCAATGATGATATTCAACATTTACTATATACATATCAAATAATTTTGACTTTGTATTATATACCATATAATTTTCTAATGAATGTGTTTCAAATGAACCTCTTACACCCCTAGACTCGTCATGTCCTTTTAAACACACAAAAATCTCATCATGCATTTTAATTAGATCACTAGCTTTTAACTTCTTTCTTTTTTTAAATTATATGTCTAGTCAAACACCACCACTTAAACTAAGAGAGAGGGTGAAAGAATTGTTCATAGGCTGGCAGATATTAGGATTGATTATATATCAAAAATCATTACTAGTATTGTGCATAAATTTGATGTTCAACCAAATTAATAAAATTGAAATGATAATTTTGTGATTTTTTTTTTTTTTTAATCTAGTGTTCATGAAAAATCAAGTTCCACTTGATTAGTTGCTACCAGTATGTGTACCAACTCAATGTGATAACATTCTTAATTTGTAAATAGGAGTTTGACTTTCCTCTTTCAAGATGGAATATCCCAAAGTTAAGTTTGAATTAAATTTATACCATTAACTAAATATAGTATAAATTTAATCCTGAATATTTTATCCAACTTGAAATTATTATATCCCACCTCTCAAATGAGATATATTAGTTTTGGGATATAATTCCGAAATAATTTAATCCACGGTCTAAATAATACCTTGGTGTTTTGTGAAATTTGGATTTATTAAATAAAAATAAAAATTAAAGGAAAGATTATTCTTACAAGTTGCATATATTTTATACTTCTAAAGAAGAAAAAGTACCAAGTAGATCAAATTAAGTATATGTTGCAAATTGCATCATCCTATACTATTTCGAGAGTGCTCAACCATAACACATGGTTTAAGTTTTTTATATATTTGTGCGTGTTCGATAATATAAAATTTAAAAGGTTGAATCTACTAAGTTTAAATTCTGAATTTTTCACTTTTATATAGACTACAAGGATCTAACACTAGCATGAGAAATATCTTTTAACATAATAGACTTTCTTAAGTAGATTCGGGGTCGGCCAAAGGGTCAAGCCATAAAGGGAGGGCTTAGGCCCCAAAATTTCGGAGGCACAAAATTATACAATAAATGAGTGACTTTCTAAGAGAAGAGTGGATAGTTGAGTGAATTTTAAAATTCAAAGTTGAGTGACTTTTTGAGAGAAGAGTGTATATATAGTTGAATGACTTTTGAGTTAAATTTCAAAGTTAAGTGACTTTTGAGTTAATTAAAATTTAAAATTGACCGACTATAATATTACATAGTTGAGTGACCATCTGGAATATTAACTCGAACTTCTTCAATCAACCAAAAAAAAAGGGTCTAAAAACATTGCTATTATGTTGAATAGCTCAAATCTTCTTCAAATGGCTTTATAAGTTTAAAGCACAATCTCAAAATAACATCTCAATGAACGTCAATCATCAATTTGTCAAAACATTCAACAAATCGCAATCACAATACTCATTTGTGAGTTTTCAAAACTTATAAATACCCCAACAATAGAGTTTTAATTATTTTTTTCACTTTAATTCATCCAACAATATTTAAATACATAATAATAAATATGAATATCACTCTACATCAGTTTCTAACTATAAAAAATGAAAATCATAACTACAAATAAAGAAATTATTTGTTTTCCTTAAATATTTTAAATTAAATACAAAATTAGCTAAATATGCCCAGCTACGAAAATATGGGCTAATTTTGATTATAAGCTTGCAGCCAAATAACATAGTGAGAAGTGGACAAATACATGTTTTTAGGGCTGCCATTTAGCTTGTGTTTTTTTTTTTTTTTTTTACCAGCTCGAAACAACTTCAGACATACCTTATTGATATTGAAAAGTTGTGTTTGACCAACATGAGTTGTACAAGACTTCAGGAGCTTTCACCTTAACTGTATGCCCCGTGTCGAGTTTCAGGTATGAAAAAAATCATGTTGGGAGCGCCACCTTCGAATGGGCCCTGCAGTGTGTGATCCAGATTTAGTCGCGATCCGAATTTAGTCGGATCTCTAATGTGAGCTCCAGACATCGAGTGGGAAACCAAAAAAAAAAAAAAAAGTGTTTGAGTCTAAAGCCTAATCTTATGAATTAACAAACTATTACATTTTGACCGGACAACTAAAATCTCTTCACTACTTATAAATTGAATAGAAAAAAAAAATTCCAAACATATTATACATAAAAATAAACATCTCTACTTTGATCGGGGAAAAAAAAAATCTCTAGTAAAAAAAACATAATACTTTTAAAAAAAGATATTATAAATATCATCTGGTCTCAAAGTTTGAAGAAATTATCTTGCCTAAAAATTTATTTACCAAAATCTTATTTTTTGAAGTCATTGTACGTGTAAATTTCACTTTAGTTACTATTACTGTGTTCTTTCATGTCCTTCATTCAACTCCTTCGTGGATGCACAAGCTCAAAGTCCCTCTTCAATGGCAAGTCACTCCATGCTCAGCTACTCAAACTTGGGTCTCAAAAAGCAGACATTTTTACAAACAATCACTTGCTCACAATGTACTTAAAGCTCAATCAACTCGATGATGCCCAACAACTGTTCGACAGAATGCCTGAACGAAACATCATTTCTTGGACAACATTGATTTCCACATATTCTCAATTGGGTTTGTCTGAAAAGGCTTTGGGTTGCTTTAGATCAATGAATCTTGAAGATGGGTTTGGTCCAAATGGTTATACTTATGTAGCTGCTTTATCAGCTTGTAGTAGTTTAGGTGCTGAAAGAACAGGGAAGGAGTTACATGGGAGAATTTTGAAAACTGAGGAAAGTTTAAATAGTTTTGTGAGTAATTGTTTGGTTAATTTTTATGGGAAATGTGGGTTGTTGAAATCAGCTGGGATTGTTTTTGATGGAATTTTGGAACCTAATTCTGTTACTTGGGCTTCTTTGATTGCTTGTTATTTTCATTGTGGGGAGTCTCAAGAAGGGTTGAACATGTTCGTGCTGGCGTTGAGGGGAGGGGTGATAGTGAATGAGTTTTTCTGTGGGAGTGTTTTGGGTGCTTGTGCTGCGATAAAAAGTTTGCAACTTGGGATGCAAATTCATGGTTTGATTGTTAAGTCTAGTTTGGGGATGGATCAGTTTGTGGTGACTGGTTTGATTAATTTTTACACTAAATGTGGTCAATTGGAATTGGCACGTCAAGCTTTTGATGAGGCAGATGGGCCGGAGTTGCATGCTTGGACTGCGATTATTGGAGGTTGTGTGCAGTTAGGGAGTGGAAGAGAGGCCATTGAACTTTTCTGTAAGTTGCTTTCCTCGGGGTTGAAACCAAGCGAGAGCACATTTTCATCAGTTATTGGAGCTTTTGCTGATGCAAAAGAACTTAGAGTTGGGAAACAGATTCATTCCCGGATTGTAAAACAGGGATTCAACTCATTTAGTTTCGTATGCAATGCTTTGTTGGACTTTTACTCCAAAAGTGAATTGTTTGAGGAATCATTAAAGCTCTTTCAAGAAATGAAAGAACATGATGTTGTTAGCTGGAATACGCTAATTGCTGGATGTGTGAGCTCAGGTCGGTATGAAGAAGCATTGAGATTTCTCAGGGAAATGTTGCTTGAGGGTTTTGAACCGAGTCTATACACATACTCAAGCATTTTGAGCATTTGCGGTGATTTACCAGCTATTGAATGGGGCAAGCAAACCCATTGCCGTGTACTGAAGTCTAGATTTGATTCCAATGTGGTGGTTGACAGCGCCCTCGTTGATATGTATGCTAAATGTGGACAACTTGGTTATGCACGTAGAGTTTTTGACATCCTTCCTGCGAAAAACTTGGTATCTTGGAACACCATGGTTGTAGGATATGCGCAACATGGGTTTGGGAAAGAAGCTTTGGAAATTTATGGTATGATGCAAAGCAGTGGGGTTAAACCTAACGACATCACATTTCTCGGAGTATTATCTGCCTGTGGACACGTTGGACTTTTAGACGAAGGACTTCACCATTTTACCAGCATGACTAAGGTGCACGGAATCATTCCAAGGACCGATCACTTGGCTTGTGTAGTCAGTCTATTTGCACGCAAAGGAAAAACAAAAGAAGCTTATCGTTTCATAAAGAGCTTTTCAGGGGAACCGGATAAGGTAGTGTGGCGTTGTCTCTTGTCTGGTTGCAAAGCTAACAGAGACTTTGTCTTGGGAAAATATGCTGCTGAAAAGATTCTAGATATCGATCCTGATGATACTTCGGCCTACATTGTATTATCTAACATTTACGCGGAGTTACAGATGTGGGATGAAACAGCCAAGATTAGGAAACTGATAAAGGCGAAGGAATTAAAGAAGGAAACTGGACATAGTTGGATTGAATTACAGAACAAAATGTATACATTCTCGGCACGTCATATCATATCCCTTCAAGAAAGTTATCTACAGCAAGTTTTGACTGGATTGACAGCCCAATTGTTAGATTCAGGGTATGTCCCTGATCTCATGTTTTCGCTGAATTTTGAGGAGCAAGTTATCTGATAACGAGTTATCCATCCGTGCTTGGATAACTCGTTATCAGACTACAATGAATCGACAGTGCTGAAACCTCATTATGTGAGAGGTCAACACTCAACAAGGTTAACTCCTTGTGACGTTAATATGTCTCTAGCAAACTCGGCCCCAAGCCTGAATAGAGGAGGAGGATTATAGACAGTTGACTAGCAACATAGAGGTAGTCTAATTACGAAGATCCTCTTCGTAGATGTAAGAGGATTCATATAATCGATCCCAACCAACCAGGTTGGGATTAAGAGTTAGTTACTATTGAGATGTCAACAAATACCCATTCTTGGGCCTACTCCAGTTGACCATCCCCAACATAGTGATGCCCCCTAGGGATTGGGGCGAAATGATTTCATAGGGCACTTATAATTTTTTTTTAGTTTTATGGTCTTTTCATAAAGAATTTTTGTTTTTACAGAGGTTTGAGAAGATTATTTTCTTGTATTCAAATTGTAAGATAACAAGAGACTTTATTTTCTCGAGGGTTCACTTGATTTTGCGGCACAAAATTATGTAGGGATTATAACTCTTGAATTATTTGATTCTTATGATTTATTTGGTTCATTATGTTAAAAATATGGAACTTCTAGTAAGCACACAAAGAGGAGTGTCAAATAAATGAATCAAAATATATTATATTAATAAATAAGGTATATTTCAACCTATTCAAAATTTATTTGAATCATAATATGATTTGATACAGTGATGGAACTGCTTCATTCTTACTCAGAGATTTCAAATTTGAACTCTGAACATGAAGAAAATTATATTGAAAATATCATCCCTGAATAGATTCTCCAACGTGCGATTCAAATTTAATCGAAGCCTCTAGACTCCAAACATCAAATATGAAAATTTTTAGAAAAACATCTGAATTAAAATAAGTTATAGATTAATATGACAAATATTTTTGAGGACCAACTTTTTTTTTCAAAAATAAACTACACATGGGATGACTATCTATTGATGAAACGTGTCATGTCGTCAACAATCGTAACTTGCTCATTTACCACGTAACGTTACACTAATCAACTTGCGTCAACACTTCATTAAAAAAAACTACGAATTCATTTAAATTTAATATATATTTTAAATATAAAATATAAACTTAATATAAGAAAATAACTATAATAAATATAAATTTGTAACTTTATGTTTCAATTCGTAATCTTTAAATTCTAAATCAATCTCTTTCCACTTCAATCCCAATAAAAACCCTACAAATTTCTATCTTTTTCTAACATCTTGCGAATAAATAGAGAACAAATTAAAACAAGCTTATCATAGTAGGAAAAAAAAATGCAGAGAGCTAAGGAGAAAACAGCTAATGCAGCAGCCTCAGCAAAGTCTATCATGGTGAAGACCAATGCCATCGTTGAAGAAAAGGTATATATGCCGTCAAATTTCTTTATAATAATATCAATTGCAAAATTTTATTCTGTAAAACGCACATTTTTAGATATTTTGATTTTCACCTCAACTAGCAAATAAATACTTCAACATCAAGAGAGTACACGTCTAGATACATTATTTTAAACTCAACTAATAACTAATCACTTTAATATGTTTCAATAGTGTTTCGTTGACATTCTAGGTTTATGTGACACGAAATTTGAAAGTTGTCTGATTGATATTTTGTAAGATGGAGTGTTTAACTGATACACTTCAACTAAGTCGAAGTGTCTAAATAATATTCATATTCAAAATTAAAGTATATGATTTAGCTAAGCTATTGCCTATGAATTGACTACAAGTTAATGTGTCTATCTACTTAATTAGTATGCTTATAATATAATTTGATTGTTATAATAAAAAATTAATATTTAGTTTAGAGAGATTTGTACATTTTAAATATTCGTGAAGTATTCACTTTTATGATTCTGATTGATTCTGATACAAGTATCAATGACTGAATTTATCATTAATAATAAGCTCGAATTTCTATTAAACATATTTTTGACAGGTGGAGAGAATGAGAACGAAGGACCTATTATTAAAGAAAGAGATGGCAATAGACAAGAAAACAGTTGCTGAATTGAACAAGAAAGAGGCCAAGGACCAAAATGCAAATGCTAGGTATATATATATATATGCATAAACATACCTAAAAAATAAAAATTACGAGTTTAAGTTATATATATTATCCGTAAAAAATTGTTTGGCAATAAATTTACGAATGATCTGATTATAAATTTTTATTCTATAGGTATATATAACGCTTTGATAGGGTACTTCTACCGTTTAATTTGTGTTTTTTTTAGTTCTTATAAAAAGAATAATCTATATGTTTAAAATTATAAATTTAAAAGACTCAGAGTTACACAAATCTTATGATATGTCTAAACCTAAAGGTTTCAAAAGGTTTTTTTTTTTTTTTTTAATAATAACTACATATGTCTGGTCAAATAGGTTAAAGTAAAATGATATAAGACTATTAATATTGAATTAATAATATAGTCTCAACTTGGAACTATATATATGAACTACTTAAATGAAGGATTTTATATATTTTTTTCTTTCTTAGGCATGGTGGAGCACAAGGCTACACCACCACCGGAGAGCCGGAATACTCAATAGCCGCTTATGATCCAACCAACGATACGATTGGAGGTGGAGGTGGAGGTCCGGTACTTTTCGACCATCCAACTGTAAAGACTCAAGATTCTAGTTTTCCTTGTTGATTCATGATAGCTAGCACCATTAATAATATAACATAACAATAATAATAATAATAATAATAATGAGTGATTAAATGTTTGGATGGTTGTTACCTATGATTGGAAGAATTGATTTTTTAGGTCAGTATCGATCATATCGTTGAAAATAGATATTATTACCATTTGCATGTTCATAATTGAATGAACGACTATCTAGGTTATTATCTTCTGAGAGACCTAATAAATGTAAGTGACGATTTGAGAAATCAACCTTACTTAAAGCTGGACTTTTCAACCATAAAAGAGACTATAGTAGTAAAATAGAAACAAGATAAATAAAGATAGTATAATTGTTTTATACGAAACACATTGTATGAACCTGTATGGTCACTAAAAAGGTGAAACATTATTTAATTTACATAGTTTTTCTACCAGCAGAAATTGTAGTATTAAAACAGATTCACTCTCCATGCATATTGATTCCCCATCTTGAATCTGGAAGCCCTTTATATTCACAAAACATAAAAGGAAAAATATTAAACTAATCTTTTACTGACAAGAAATATGACTTTCAAATTAAGTTCTAAATATATGGATGCTGTCGAAGCGAATGGGATTAATGTCATACGTAAAAAGAAAGAAACTTATTTTGCATATTCTCGTTAATTCATAAACAAGATCGATATATTCGATCAGAAAAGAATCGGGAGTTAAAAAAAAAGAATCTAAATTGATCAATAAATTTCTCGAAACAAACGTGGAGTACTACACAGAAAACATACTAAAACCCCAAAAAAGGAAACTAGAGAATATTACCAGTCCATAATGATGAGAGAATCACTTGAGACCAAGGGCTTTCTCCTCAGCTGACACAATTTCCTTCTCAAGCTTTATTTTACATGCAAATAATAATGTTAGTAGACATGTAATACATAGGTTTTAAGCATAATGCATAAATAGATATTGAAGAGAGGTGATTAGATAAGACATCACACATTTTTACCTTATCGAGAATATGATCATAGATAGAAGAGCATGAAGGACGAGGATTATCGGTCAGTGGGTAGGAGAGTAGTCGAGTGTTTTTCCCTTCCCTGTGATAGAGTCGGGTTCGAGGCTAGTACATCTATCGATTTCCTTACTAATATTATTATTTTTATTCTATCATTATCTTATCCTTCAATTTTACTATTAATGTTGCTTCATTTACTTTAGCTATCTACGATGTTTTACCGTTTTCTTCATTATTTTCATCATTGTTTTTCACTCTTGCTCTTCTTTAGAATCTGTTCTTGAGCTGAGGGTCGTCTATCGAAAACCACCTCTCTACCCCTCAAGGATGGGTATGGTCTTTTACTCTTTGTACACCTCATCCTCCCTAGGTACCTCACCCTGGAATTATACTGAATATGTTATTGTTCTGTGCTTTCTCTACAACATAACTTAAACTTTTTGATGATCACACACTTCAACGAGAGAAAACGTTAAGATGACTAATTGAAAGAACATAGACATAGAAAATCAGAAATGTAATTACCAAATGACAAAAGGAAGGTCAAGTAAATGTATAGGCATGATATTATAGTACCTTCATGATGCTTTTAAATTTGTTATGAAGTTCATGATATGCTTGATTCAGGTTTCTTCCTGCCTGCAAACACCTACACAAAATCCCAACATAACAAAACTAAGATATTTGATCTGAAAAAATCAATTTCGAGATAATCAAGCACATACATACTAGCATTTTCTGAATCAAAAAAATTACATATCAAGATGTAGACAAATCAAATATTGAGTTGATGCAGAAAGAATCATACTCATCCTTCGACTTTTTATCAACTGCTTCAATAAAAACAGAGCATCCATTCTTAAGAGTACATGCTCCAATACTGCGCAAAAGAAGTTGAACAAATTAATATGCATTATGAAGAAGAATTCTTTTCGCTACCTTAATAAACAACAACTCACCATACCGAACTTCCTTTCAGCTTGAGACAGTGCATATTTAAGAAATCAAAATCCACAACTGATGATGATGACGACGATGACTCACTATTATAACACAAAGTCATATTCAACAACTATATTAATCAAAACGAAAACGAAATTGGCTCATAACAACAATAAAAAAACATACAGAGTCGTAATCAGGTTCCGTATAACAGAGCGAGCATCACGGAAAAAAATATAAACTAGATTCCGGAGGAATGAAGGAGGTTGTTCCTTCTTCAACAAGTAAACAGATCGAAATTGACTATTTAACCATACCCTGCAAAAAGCACCCCAAAAGAGTGAAAACATCTTGAAGCATCATATGTTGCTCGGACTCTTCAAAAATGAATCAGACATGGATGCGGCATTATTTTTGGAGAGTCCAAGCAACATAATTTAAACGAGTAGAGAGTTCAGGTACAATACAGTAAGATACTAAGAAGTGCAACATTATTGGTATACCTCATCCTCGAGTGATTGAATGAGTGTACTTATATGCATTTTATTGGTTTCGAGAACCTACACAAAAATAATTTTAATCATATATAAATAATATAATTTTACGTCAATAAGTATTGATGTCATTGAACGTACCATGTTCTCTTAGGACTGACATAATTGGTTAAATGCTGATCCCTCGACTTTCTCAAACTCATCGTCCATAACCTAATGTGTATCACAAGAAGAATCATGGTGGAAAGTTCTAGAAATAACTAGTGTTGAGCTACAATTTTGAGTTTAAAAGTTCGGAATCCTACAAAATGCTACTCTTTCTATATCAAAATAAATGTCATCTTAGAAAATTCGGTTCCATAATACAAAAACTACTATAAATTTTTTTAATATAGTGTCAATGCAATTGACGTACCTCATTCTCAAGATGCTGAAAGATTCAGCTTTCTTTCGATTTCTCGATGTCCACAAGCTGCACACAAAACGTGAATATGTATTACAAGAAGAATCGTGAAAAAAATTCTAGAAACTTCGAGCTACAATATTGGATTTATGATGAGTTCGAAATTTTAGAAATAAAATTTTAATAAATTATTAAATATAAATACAACATTTAACCTAAAACTATTGAGTTTTATCGAAATAGTAATCGAAAATGTTGTTATTGGTGTACCTCTTCGTCAAGAAAATTTTGATCGAGTGATTTGTCATCCATTTTTGTAAACTCGAAACCCAAAAATCCTAGAGAAAATTGAACTTGAGTAGTGAATTACAACTTTTTTTTCGTTCTGAATACTAACACACTTAAATAGGAATGGATACTTATTTTCAACTCTTTAACTTGTTCCCATAATTATTTTCCTTTTTTAAATTTCATTTCTCTCAACCCCATTTCCATAATTATTTTTCCTTTTTTGTATTTACAAAAGTCAAATAATGTGGATCTAGACCCATTTGAGAAATACTGCTTCCCTCCATTTTTACTTAATCCAATCGATTAGGCATACTTTTTAAGTAGCAAAAAATAAAATGATAATTTAACTATTTTTGGCATTGTGAAATTAATAGTAAGTAGTAGTAATTACTTTATTTTTTAGGAACTCATTCATTATATTGATCAAATTTGAGATGTGATGAAAAAAGTAATAAGTACTAATTACGCTGCTTAACTCTGTATCTATATTAAATCAATAAATAAATAAGTTTTTCAAGATACAAATTATTGAAGGAAGCTTCAACAAAGTGACGAGGTCATCAATGTACCTCGTACTCGTAAGACTGACATAATTTGCACATAAAACATGATTGTATGAGAAGAAGAATTATGGCAGAAAGTTCTAGAATATATTATGTAATATAACTATAATTTTGATTATTTTTAATTTGTGGCATAATTTCGCGAAATTTTGTTATTCAGTTTTCTAATGTATAAATTCAAAAGTTGTATATATTCGGTCCCTGATATAAATCCAGAATTTGTACGATTTTGTTACTGATTGTATAAATCTAGAATTTGTATATTCTTACCCTAGCTATTTGTATACGGTTTATGAAAAAATCATAAATTACCATGTTTGTATATTGGCAAGCGTAATATACAAATAGAATTCTGAAAAATTCTTAAATGTATAATTACAAAATTAATTGTATATGCTTACCCTGTTTGTATATTCGCAAGTGAAATATACAAATCATGCAGGCACTCGAAATATACAAATCGCAACCTCCATAGCAAATAGAACAATAACTATAGCTATGGAGCGTACTTACCAAAACTATAAATATAGAACTTTATTATGTCTATTATCTCTATAAATATAGAACCTTATTATGTCGATTATCTTTGTTATTTCTGAAATTTTCTCAATAAAAATCAATGCTACTATCTAAGCTTAGCACGACTTTTCAACCATTAAAACACATAGTAAAATTAAAACAAAGATAGATAAATAAAGATAGTCTTGCTTCTATCTCAGACAAAACACATTGTTGTGCACCTATATGGTGACCAAAAAAGTTGAAACATTATTTTTCATAGTTTTTCTAGTAGCAGTATTGTAGTGGAGTAGTAAATAAAGCAACATTCACTCTCCAAACTCTCCAGATTCATGGCTGATTCTTGAAACGAAGTTCATGCATTGACCTTTGTTCGATTTCCCACCTTCTAATCTGAAACTCCTTTATTCACGAAACATAAAAAGAAAAAAAGTATTAAACAACAATATAACATTTGTATGGTGTCAAAAATATATTTTTACTAACGAGAAATATGATTTTTAAATTAAGTTCTATTAGTGGATGTTGTCAAAGTAGAGTGGAGTCAATATCATACGTAAAAAGGATGAGACTTAGAATAGCAAATATAAATAGAATTTTTGCACATTTTCATTAATCTATGAATAAGATCTATATATCTCAATCGAAAAAAATTATGAAAAAAAAAATCGAAATTAATTGATAGATTTCTTGAAACAAACATGGAGTACTAATAACATAGGAAACATAGTAAAAAAACAAATAAGGGAACTATAGATTATTACTAGTCCATAAGGATGAGAGAATCACTTGAGACGAAGGGCTTTCTCCTCAGCTAACGCAATTTCCATCTCAAGCTACATTTTGCATGAAAACAATAATGTTAATAGACATTGGAGAGAGGTGATTAAATCAGATAGGGTACATCTCCAAGTTTTCGAGCATATGCCCATAGATACAAGAGCATGATAGTTGAGCATTTTTCCCCTTCCCTATGATAGAGAGGGGTTTAATTTCAAGCTAATGCATCTATCGATTTCCTTTCTAGCATTATTGTTTTTATGCTAGCATTATCTTATTCTTCGATTTTACTGCAACTGTTGTTTCATTTACGTTAAATACCTATGCTCTTTTTTTGTTCTCTTCATTATATTACATCATTGTCTTTTGCTCTTGTTAGTCTATAAAACATGTTCTTGAACTGAAGGTCTATCAAAAACTGTCTCTCTACTCCTCAAGGGTGGTGTAAGGTCTTTGACTCTTTGTACACCTCACCCCCCCAGACCTGAGACTATACTGAATATGTTGTTGTTTTATGATGAATGAACTTACTTCTACCATTATTAATTAACTTGATGTAATTGACAATTAGCAAAATGTGCTGAGGTAAAAAAGATCAAAATCAGAAATGTAATCACTAAACGACTTTAAGTAAATGTAGGCATGATAGTATATATAGTACCTCCATGAAGCTTTCAAATTTGGAATGAAGATCATTATATACTTGTGTCAGGTTTCTTACTGCCAGCAGACACCTACATGATATTTGCTAATAGTATTACTATTATTGTAATTATTATGTAACACTATAGAAGGCTACAATATAGCGAAATACAAGAGTCAAAAAGATAATAACAGAAATTGAAGGATAAGAAATAAGTAACTAAGGGAGAAATACTACAACTATCAATATAGAAGGATAGGATAAGCAAGATAACACTATACTACTTACTAACCTTCTACGTTAATTTGTATCCTTCGGAAATTAAAGGAAAATATGTTTTGAAGTATTCTTAAATGAATAAGAAAGAACTTCTTTTAATACATTTTCCCACATATAGACTTTGAATCATATTAGGGAAAACATAACATAGCATTCAAAAGACGAGCAATAACAATAATAACCAGCTAATGTGATAACTGAAACACAACAAAAAGAATCGTACTCGTTGTTGGACTTTTTATCAATTGCCTCGATAAGAATAGAGACTCTATTCTGAAGAATACATGCTCCAATGCTGCGCAAAAGAAGTTGAACAAATTAATCTGCATCATTATGAAGAATTCTTACAGCTACTTTATGAAACAACTCACCACGCCGAACTTGCTTTCAGCTTGAAACAATGCATTTTCAATAAATCAAAGTCCACAAATGTTGACGACTCACTAAAATTAATGAATAAAAGTAACACAAGTCAACAATCATAGTCATTTAAAAAAAAAAAAAAAACAAATAGTCAATATCAATGCGAAAAAAAACACACAGAGTCGTAGTTAGGTTCAGTATAACAGCACGAGCGTCCTTAAAATAAATATAAACTCGATTCATGAAGAAGGAAGGAGCCTCATTTTTCTTCAACAAGTAAATGAATCGAAATTGGCTATCAACCATACCCTACAAAAAGCACCCCAAGTGAGTGAAAACGTTATATGTTGCTCATACTCTTCAAAAATGTCGATAAGTTCATGTTGAACATGCATATTATTTTTGAAGAGGCTAAGCAACATAATTTAAACGAGTAGAAAATTCAGGTAAATTATAGTAAGATACTAAGAAGTGCAACATCATTGGTATACCTCATCCTCAAGTGATTGAATGAGTGCACTTATACGCATTTTATTGGTTTCGAGAACCTACAAATTTAAGACAAAATATCAAATTGTAGTGTCATGCATGCATGTTGTCAAAATTTTCATTAACGGTGTTAAAACAGAATATATTAATGATCAAAACTGAGTTTTGCACCCCTTCCTCTTTAAAATATGAGAACTGAACATATGAAGAAGTGTTAAGGTTCAACATCTATCATCATATATTACTAAAAGTGGGAACAAAAAAAAGTTGAAAGTTGAAATATCATTTTGTCCCTACACTAGATTAAAATATTATAAATATTTAGTTAATTACATGTTTATTATTAGTGATAATCAATTATTACATTGAGTAAATGGAGAGTTCATGTGTTCAAAGGAGGATTGTTTACTCTTCCAGATTTTAATGGAGGTTCATTTCATATATTTAATATTCTTAAAGTTGTTCTCTTTTATCTATTTTGGTCCTTTGAAACCTTCAAATATTTAATTTAAAACTTTAAGATGTCTTTTGGTATTCCTCTATTTTTATCTATATAAATTCATCTTTTTTGTTTCATGAAACTCACATCCAAAATTATCCTTTTCATTTTATAGTTAAAGTAGTGAAGCCATTAACATCTAAAGTATGTGATATATCTACCTTAGTTTGATTATATATCACATTACGAAAATATTTTCTATTTGATTCATGCTTTAGTTTGACTCGATGGAGAAGACTTTTGAATTTTGATTGGATATGAGACAAGGTGTCGACAAAAACTTGGAAAATTATGTACCGATTTTATATTTCTTTTTTCATTTATATAATGTCATGATTAAAGTCTTAAGAAGGATGTGTATGTTATTTTTTCTTCTATGTTTATTTTTTTATATTTACCTTAATTTGATTATATATCACTTTACGAAAATAAAGTGATTTTTCTATTTGATTCATGCTTTAGTTTGACTCGATAGAGAAGACTTTTGAATTTTGATTGGATATGAGACAAGGTGTCGACAAAAACTTGGAAAATTATGTACCATTTTGTATTTCTTTTTTCATTTGTGTAATGTTATGATTAAAGTATTAAGAAGGATGTGTATGTTTTTTTTTTTTTTTATATTTATCTATTAGTCTTCTTTAATTTAATTTTCTATAAAAAAAAATAATTATGATAATAACATTTATTTGACATTGTTGCATTTTAGTACTCATTACACACATGTTTTCATTGAATTTTAATCGTCCTAACGAATTTATAAAATATTACATGAGACACACGTGCGTTGCACATATCCAGAAACTAGTTATTATAAATACACATAAAACAAAAAAAAAATCAACCATATATAAACAGTATAATTTGACATCATAAAAAGTTTTCTAAAATACAAAATTACCGTAAACAGCTTCAATGAAGTGTCGATGTGATTGAACGTACCTCGTTCTCTAAGGACTTACATATTTGGCTAAATGCCAATTCATCCACTTTCTCAATTTCATTGTCCATAACCTGCACATAAAATATATATATATATATATATATATATATATATATAAAAAGAGTTAAAGGTTAATTTAAGAAAATTATTCTTTTTATTTATAATTTTTTTTAGGACATGGCATATGGAGAAAGTGAATAAGTAATATGAAACGAAAAAAGTGTACACATATTTAGTGTAAGATCATAAAATTTAAAAAACATTTATATTAAACCTATCATCTAGGAGACCACCAAAATTCTTAGTAATGTTAATGCTTGTATATCCTACTGTTTTAGAGAAGCAAATATTGTGGCTGACCACTTAGCCAAATTTGCTTCTACTAATGGATCTGGAACCCTCTAACCTCTTGTAACTTTTTGTGATACATCATCATGGTAGGCGTCAAGTTTACCACACAACCAAATGCTCACAACCTAAGGTGATAATGGCTTATTAAAAAAAAAAAAAAATCCTCCCTTCAGTTCCACTTATTTACTATATTGAAATTAGATTTTTTAAAAAAAAAAACTTGTAGACCACACGTTTAAGGCACTGTAACGACCTTTCGGATGAACAACACTTTACGCATAAATACAAAGGGAAAGTTGTATAGAAGCCTATACATCCCCTTGGCCTTCTTCATCCTTGTGGCAGAATCAATGTTTTTACTAAGAGAGAGTCTAAAATATAAAAAATATAACACACGAAAAATCATAGATGTTCAACATGTATGATTAGGGCCAGATAGAAAAATCACAGGTGTTCAACTTCATGTAAATATTGTAATTTATTAGGGATAGAAAATTTGATTCCAAAATACAATGTAATTGACGTACCTCATTCTCGAGATCCTTAGAGATCCTTTCTTTCGATTTCTCGAAGTCCAAAAGCTGCACACAAGACATGAATGTGTATCACAAGAAGAACAATGAAAAATGTATCACAAGACATGAATGTATATTTCTAACCTTATTTCCATAATTATTTTTCTTTTTTTATCTTTACAAAAGTGAAAGAAAGTGGATCTTAGACCAATTTGAGAAGTACTTCCTCGGCTTATTTTTACTTATTGTGCATTGATTTGATATATTCCTTAAAGAAGTAATGAATAGGATTACAATTTGACTATATCATTCTTTCTTTGAATATTAATACATTCAAGGTTCTAGGCACTGAAAAGTGACGATAATTAATAATAAGAATTAGGAGATAAATTATTCCTTATTTTTTAGACTAAACAAGTAAAAAGAAATATTTTATTTTAATATAATGGATAAATAAAAATAACCAAAACAAGATAATCATTTCAAAAGTTTTTGCATGTCCACAACATCCTAAACAAAAGTGGATGAACTGGTTCTTCTTTAATGATAACTTTGGTGTAAATAAAATGAATATTTTTATGACTATTGCATTAATTGACCATTAATTTAAAGATTATTATTATTATTATTATTATTATTATTATTATTATTATTATTATTATTATTATTATTATTATTATTATTATTTCCTCCGTCTCAATTTATGTGGCACTTTTTGGATTTCTTGATTCAAACAAGTCTATTTTTTACCGTAAATTTATCATACATTTTTTTGAAATATTTTAAATTATCAATTATTGTGATTTTTAGTACTTGTTACATAGTTTAAAATATATAAGTTTCATTTCAAAAAAAAAAATTGAAGATTCTATGCACAGATTTCAGTCAAACATGATTTGACTCTCAAAAAATGAAAAGTGTCACATAAATTGGGACAGATAAAGTACTATTATTATTGTTATCGCTATTATTATTATGTAAGTAGTAATTACTTTGCTTTTTAGGAACCAGATCATTATAATTATATTGACCAAATTTGAGATAGGATTAAACACAATTAATAAGTAGTAACTACTCTACTTAATGAGTATTTATATTAAATTAAATAAATATAAGAAATTTTTCAAAATACAAAATTATATACCGCATACTCATAAGATTGACATATTTGACTAAATGCCAATTGATCAACTTCTTCAAATTCATGGTCCATACTCTGCACATAAAACGTGATGTATCAAAAAATTACCCTCAGCCTTTTTTCATTTATGTGGCGAAGATTGAATATTCACTAAAAGAATTTTTTTTTTTAAAAAAAAAATACACGAAGAATCATAGGGATTCAACGTCTATTATGTATATTAAAAAATAATTTTAATCATGTAATTGACGTACCTCCATCTCTAGAAACTCAGAGGTTTCTTTGAATTTCCTGTCCCAAATCTGCACATAAAACGTAAATGTGTATTGTAAGAAGAATCATATGGTGTAAAGTTATAAAAACTTCATACTGTAATTTTAACTTTATGAGTCGAAAATTTGAGAAAATGAGTTCTTAATAAAAAGTATATATATATATATTAAATTCATTTTTAAATATATAAAACGTTTGAACAAAAAATTATTACCTCATTTTCAATGTAACCATGAAAATTTTGATTAGAGGGCTCATTATCCATTTTTGAGAAGTAAACACTCAAAAATTTTAGGGGTAATCGAATTGAATAATAATGTTATGTGCTATTTTTTTCACCAACATCAACATTTATAATTGTCCAAATACATGTTGACATGCAAGTTTTATGAATATTTTGGACTATAGTAAAAAATTCAGACAAAAAAACTATTTTCAAAATCCCAACACTTTTTATCTTTTGGCGTTTTCATTTTCTGTTTTGTTTTCTTTCCAATTTTTTTGGCTCTATACAATAAGTTATTAATGGCATGTTTAATACACAAAATTTGAACAATTATATAGATATTTAATAAAAGATTATAATTTTTAAAATTTTATGTTTAGTCAAACTAAGATATTTAAAAGTAAAAATGGTGTGAGTATGTATTTATTTGCCTTCGAATAATACAAAATTGAGTAAGAAATTCTCTTCTTTGGAATTTAAAAAAAAGTTTATTTTCCTTTTATTTCTCTCTAACTTGTTCCCATATTAACGACTCAAAATTTCCTTGCCAAACTATTTACAGAAAAATTATTGCTTATTGACCAAAGTGAGAAGCAAAAATATTTTGATAAAGATGTTTCTTAGTAATAGGATCTTGATGTCATGTGTGGTAGCAATATCAAATCAAATACGATGAGTAGTGGGATCCTGAGCTAAGCCTTGAAAATTGTAATGCCATATGTAATACTTTTCAAATCCTCCTAGTTGTTATCCTAGTGCAATAATTTTTGCTAAGGAGAATGTCATGTTGTGGAAATTCAATTATTTTATCGAACGTGTTCTCTCGCCACCTCACTAGTGAAATTGTCTGCTTTGGGCCTAGGCCCCACAACTTTAAAACACGTCATTAGTTGGTAAAGTCTACTTACTTATATATCCAACATCTCTCATGTGACTCAACATCCTCGCTAAGGTTTGTCCCACCGCATGTGATTTGTCTAGACTTAGCACTGAGGTTTGTCCCATTTTACTGGGATTTACCTAAACTCAGTTGAACTATGGTCCCACGTGGACAAGGCTAACACATGAGTGGCTCTGATACCATTTGTTTGCCCCGTTTTATTAGAATTTGCCTAAACTCAGTTGAACTCTGGCCCACATCGACAAGGCTGACACATGAGTAGCTCTGGTATCATTTATAACGATCCAATCCGCTAGTAATATTCTGATTTGGGCTTAGGCCCGCATGGCTTTAAAACGCTTCACTAATTTGTAAGGTTTACTTACTTATATATCCAATAGTTCTCCTATATTTTTATCGATGTGAAACTTCTAATCTTAAGTGGGAGCATCACATCACCATAATTATTATCCTTTATATGATTTAATTTCTCTCAACCTTGTTTCCATAATTATTTTTCCTTTTTCTTTGGGGGCTTTACAAGTCAAAGAAAGTGAATCTTAAACCAATTTGAGAAGTACTCCCTCTATCCATTTTACTTGTCTAATATTGAAATAACACATTTTTTTTTTAAAAAAAAGTATTAAATTGCGATGGCCTTCCCCCACAGGATTTCTAGGGCCAAGTACCCGTGGGTTCCGAAAAATGGCACGATTTAGAATGAGTATTTAAGCTATGCTTTCTTTAGCTCGTTGAAACAAATGTCATTTTAAAAATCTCATCATTATCTTTCTATATATCCATGTGCATAGTACATCCTCTGAATGAACGGCTATTCAAACTGTGACATCTTCTGAATGAAGACTATTTAGATAATGAATAAAAACTACATGTTCTAGGAGTGTAGCTTCTATAAATTAGTGGATCTGTCAAAAAGGGATGGATGTATACACAAAAAGGAAAAGACTCACAGAATGACAGAGACAATTAATAGAGTTTAGGTATATTATTGTTAATCCATGAACAATGTATCGGAAAAGAATTAAGAGATAAAGAAAGCATTGGTATTGATCAATAGATCACTTCACGAAACAAACGAAAAGTGAAACATAAATCATGGATTAACTGAGTCATAAGAAGCAACTATATACATCCATTCTGTCTGATGATATCTAACACTATGCATATCAAAGAAAAAGGTTCATATATTATTTTATACCAATGTCATTTAACAAACATGGAGTACTAACAACAGAATATTACTGCTACTCGAGTCCATTAATATAAGAGAATTATTGCTGTTGTCTGAAGGCTCTCTCCTCAGCTGCCACGATTTCCTTCTCGACCTTCATTTTGTATGCAAACAATAACATTACGTTAGTACACACGTTATGCAACTTCTACTAGCATTACACTACAACAAATGAGAATTTTAGTTGTTTTCCTTTTGGTTGCAGTTCATTTCAAGTAAATGCAGGCATGATATTACAGTACCTTCATGAGGCTTTTCAATTTGGTATCAAGCTCATGATATGCTTGATTCATGTTTCTTACTGCCTCCAGACACCTACACAGGTAAGGCGAAAAGGTTTTGTCAAATAACCTAAGACAAATAACATATTCAATATAGTCTTACGAGTAGGTTTGGAGAGAGTAGAGTATATGCAGACCTCAACCCTACGTACCTTTTCAGGTAGAAAGATGGTTTATGATAGACTCCCGACTCAAAAAAAGTAACAACGCAATATTTATGAAGAAATAACCAGTAATAATAGCAGGATAGAAAGAATCATACTCGATCTTGGACTTATTTTCAACTGCCTCGATAAAAATAGAACATCCATTAACAAGAGTACATGCTCCAATGCTGCGCAAAAGAAGTTGAACAAATCAATTTGCATTATTATGAAGAAGAATTCTTATGGCTACTTTTAGAAATAACAACTCACCATGCCGAACTTCCTTTCAGCTTGAAACAATGATTCTTTAAAAAATCAAAATTCACAACTGATGACGACTCACTAAAATTAAATGAAAGTAACACAAGTCGTCAACAAACATGGCCAAAATAAAAACGAAATTGACTCATAACAATAAGGAGAAGTCATACAGAGTTGTAGTCAGGTTGTATATAACAGTGCGAGCATCATGGAAAAAATCACAAACTAGATTCCGGAAGAATGAAGGAGTTTCCTTCTTCAACAAGTAAACGTTCCGGAATTCACTATTAACCATACCCTACAAAAAGCACAGCAACTGAGTGAAAACATCTATATGTTGCTTGGACTCTTCAAAAATATCGACAGATTCATGTTGGGCATGCAACATTATTTTTAAAGAGTCCAAGCATCATAATTTAAACGAGTAGAGAATTCAAGTGAATTATTGTAAGATAATACTAAGAAATGCAACATCATTGGTATACCTCATCCTCAAGTGATTGAATGAGTGCACTTATATGAATTTTATTAGTTTCGAGAACCTATACAGAAATAATTTTAATTATATATAAATAGTATAATTTTACGCCAATAAGTATTGATGCCATTGAACGTACCTCGTTCTCTAAGGACTGACATATTTCATTAAATTCCAATTCATCCACTTTCTCAAACTCATCATCCATAACCTGCACATAAAACGTGATGTGTATCACAAGAAGAATCATAAAATTAAAAAAAAAAACAATTTTTTTTATTTTTAAAATTTTTATCTACGGGTTAATCAAGATACTTGAGAGATTAAGTAGTATCCACCGACAGTGGACAAAAAAATTACACTGTCAGTTTATTTTTAGATATATTATCAATATTTTACATATAATTAATATTTAAATAAAAATAACAAAAAGAGTATTATAAGGTAACTTGGACTCTAAATTAATTTTATGGGGTTTATATAAGATTCTTATTTGGCTTACCAAAAATAAGAACTTCTTTTACCGTTTGTCTTCATCGTTATTATTTGTCACGCTCGTCCTCAACACCATTAAAACAAGTTGAGACAATCACTCACACATACAAAAATATATGACAACTTTTTATCATGTTTTCTTGTTATCATTGAGTTGGATGAAAAGTTATCATGTTTTCTTTTTGTGTGTAAAAGTGGTTCTCTCAAACTGTTCCAATGATGTAGAAGACGAGGGTGACAAATAACGACAATAAAGAGACAAGCGATAAAAGAAGTTCTTATCTTTCATAAACCAAGTAAGAATCCTAAACAAATTTCATATAATTAATTTAGAATTTAAGTTACCTTGTAATACCTTTTTTGTTATTTTTATTTAAATATTAATAATATATAGAATACTTAATAAACATTCTTCTTTGGCTTTCTTCAAAACAAAAATCCTTTTACTTCTCCCTACCTTGTATGCATAATTATTTATTCTAGCAAACTTGTTACCATAATTATTTTTCCTTTTTTGGCATTTACAAACAAAAGTCAAAGAAAGTGGACTTCATGTCAATTTCAAAACTACTTCCTTCCTTCATTTTTCACTTATCCATTATATTGAAAATAATAGTTTTTTAGATCACACGTTTGGGCACTATAACAGCCTTCATGCATAAATATAAAGGAAAAGTTGTATAACTATTCATTCCCTTAGCCCTCTTCACCCTCGTTGCAGAATCAAAAAAATTACTAAAAAAATTTAAAATATAAAAAGTATAACACACGAAAAATCAATAGCATTCAACATCTTAATAAAGTGTCGATGCAATCATGCAATTGCCATACCTCATTCTCAAGATGCTGAAAGATCCAGCTTTCTTTCAATTTTTCGATGTCAACAAGCTGCACACAAAAAGTCAATATGTATCACAAGAAAAATCATGTAAAAAGTTCTAGAAACTTCGAGCTACAATTTTGAATTTAAAAAAAAAAAAAATATTTTAATAAATTATTTATACAAATGTATATTTAAATACAAAATATAATATTTGACTCAAAACTATGAAGTTCTATCGAAACAATAATCAATAATGTTGTTATTGTTGTACCTCTTCGTCAAGAAAATGTTGATTGAGTGAGTTGTTACCCATCTTTGTAGATTTGAAATTCAAAAATCACAAGAAAAAAAAAAAAGTTGAGTTGTGAATTACTATTTTTTTTTTCTCTTCTCAATCAAACTAATACACTTGGGTTAAGTACTTAATTGCCTTCACAAAAGACAAAATTGTCTTCTTAATTTGACTTTTTTCAACTCTCAAACTTAGCTTGTTCCCATAATTATTTTCCTTTTATATATTTCATTTCTCTCAACCTTGTTTCTATAATTATTTTTCCTTTTTTGGCTTTACAAGAGTCAAAGGAAGTGCACTTCAGACCAAATTGAGAAATGTTTCTTTCCTTTATTTTTACTTGTTCACTGTTGACTGATACATTTTTTATAAATAAGTAATAAAATAATAACTATGTCAATCTTTGAATATTATAAATTCAAAGTTCTGGACTTTAAGAAATAACTATAGTTAATTATATAAATAAATTAAAAAAAATAAGTGATAAATTATCTTTTAATTTTTAAATTGAACAAATAAAAAAGAAACATCTACTTTCAGTATTGTGATCAAATAAAAATAATTATGACTATGCGATAAATTTACCATTAATTTAAGTCTAATGTTTCAATGGCAAGACTAATTGTATGTGTTCAACTGAATTGAAAAATAAAAGTAGTAAAATAAATTTGGAATATTAAGTGAAGTAAAAAGATTATTAATTATGTGCATGATTGACCTTGGAGGAAATTTTTCATGCAATCTAGACTGATAAATTTACCTAACAATAAATTATTTTACATATAACATAAGTTGTGTTAGCTTTTCTAAACAAGGTCAGTAAGTTAGCAACAAGTCAAAATTAAATTTGAAAGAAAATCTTTCAATAGAAAATAATTGTGTTTTTTTTGTTTATTTTCAAGCGTTTAGTAAGTAAATGAATAAATATCATCTCAATAGTAGAAAGGTGTGGGGTGGGAAGGACAAAGACAATAAACTTAAAAATGTCATTATGAAACTTATTTTTTATACTTCTATTACGGAAGTCATTTTATGAAACTGGATGCCATTATTGCTGATTTATTATTTCCTATTTCTTCATTATTATTTCCCTCTATCTGCGATATTCGGCATGTACTCTACTACATGTACTCTACAAAAAAAATAATTTTATATTGATGATGCTACTACATGTACTCTACAATGATATTCAGTGTGAAATAATATTATTTCCATTAATAACAATATATTTTTTTCTCATTACATGTTTGACCATATATTCTTGAAAAGTCTAATGTTTAATTTAATTTTATTATTTATATATTTTAAGTATTAAATACATGTAAAAAAAAATTATCCATGAGTGATTGTAAGAATGAAAACCTATAACTTTCTTATTTTTATATCACAAAAAAGTGCAAAAACACAACAAATTAAGAAAGTAATTATATAACAAAACATAAGAAAATAAGAGATCAAACATGTAAAAAATATATTGATATTAATGGAAATAACATTTCATGATATATCATTGTAGAGTACATTTAATAGCTAGCATATCAATATAAAATTATAAATTAAAATAAATAAAAGAACAAAAGCAGAACAAATAATAATATTTCAAAAATTAATGTAGCGATGAATCTATTTATGAAGCATTAGATGCAACTTCATTTTCCAATTGTTGCAAACGATCTTTCATCTTATAATCAGCAACGTTTAGCCAAGCTTCAAACTGAGTTAACTCATCAGTTTTGAGTTTTTCAATATCCTCCCACCAACCAATTTCTCTCTTCTCTTTGGCTTGGTCAAGTGTAAATGCTTCCTTGCTTGCAACATCTTCTCTAATTTTAAACTCTGCTAATTTATATTCGATTTCATTCACATTGTTTCGAACATTTGTCGTAACAAGTTTTGTGGTGTCACTTAATTCTATATTTGGATTCAAAAATCGCTCAGCAACTGCTTCAACAGTTGGATGGAAAAATGAATAAGGCTTATTTGTTGGAGAAGAAATAACTATTCCTATGTCAACATTGTGTTGTTGAACGAGTTCATTAGCCAATTTGTATAAACTCAATCGATGTTTAGAAAATGAGGTGTATCTAGCAGCTTTATTTTTTATTTTTTCCATGGGAATTTTTTGACGTCCGGCAGTTTTCTTACCCTCCATTACTAGAATAAAATAAGCTTTATTGATGAACTAATTAGATTCAAGAAATGGTACTTATAAAAGATGGATTATGCTAATATTTATACACATAAATTATTCCCCAATGGAAATAAATTAAATTTCTTACCATATTACATATGGAAAGTAGAATGAATAAAAATATAACTACAAAAATAAATTTATCAAATACTTAAAAATGATATGCACTCATTAAAATTAGTGAATTGTGTAATTCTTCCCAATGGAAATAAATTAAATTTCTTACCATATTGCATATGGAAAATAGCATGAATAAAAATATAACTATAAAAATAAATTTATCAAATACTTAAAAATGATATGCACTCATTAAAATTAGTGAAATTTGAAATTAAGAGTTAAAAAGGGAAATATTTTAATATACTTACTTAATTATCAAATATAAATATAATTTGAAGAAAAAAATTCTTACCTTACTATATATGGAAAGTAGCCTGAATAAAAATATAACTAAAAAAATAAATTTATCAAATACTTAAAAATGATATGCACTCAAATTACTGAAATTTAAAATTTCGAGTTAAAAAGGAAAATATTTTAATACACTTACTTAATTTTACCATATTTTAATTATCAAACATAAATATGATTTGAAGAATCAGTAGTTGCATACCAAAAAAATCAAATTATTTAGGAGAAATAAGACACAAGAACCTCCCAAACTATATTCAAAATTTCAGCAACATATCTAAACTTAATTAGAATCCTATTACCTCCTACTATACAATCATTACAAGAATTAACTCATCTTTTCTGTATTATAACTATCAGATTGTATCATTTAGACTACCATATCAAACTTAGTACAAATAGTTACATATTATTGTACGTGAACTTAACATGATAGTATAAAAATGACTATAGTCGATACTCAAAATTAATAATAATCTACATAATCATCATCATAAGATGAGACAAAGTCTCTAGTACTATTGAAATTTGATGGAATATGAGGTGGGGTTGTACATCTCAATAATGCCCAATTCACACCATCAAAGAAAGGATGCTGTTTTATTGTTGTGGCCCCCATCATGGACCCCATTCTCATGGTGGGGTCCTTGACCAAAAGTTGAGTGATCAAGTCCTTAGCCATGTTTGGGACTAATGGCTCTTTAGGGAACTCAAAGGCTCGAGCCACAATGTTCGATAAGGTGAACTCATTATCAAGTCCTCTAAAAGGCGTCACACCATAAAGCAACTCGTACATGAAAATCCCCAGCGTCCACCAATCCACAGCATTACCATGTCCTTCCCCCGACACGATCTCCGGGGCCAAGTACTCGTGGGTCCCGACAAACGACATCGACCGAGCCTCAATCGGCTCAGCTATCAACCTCAAGGGTCTCTCAGTACTCGTTCCTCCTCTTCCTCTTCTTCTTCGCCTTCTCATGTGCTTAGAGTACCAACACGAGACGTACTGTGGCACAATACAATTAGGCAAGATGCACGATGACGATGAATTATACTGAGGTGAATTATGATCATTTGAATTATTATAATGTATGTAATTTGGACTAGTACCCTCATCATGAACAAGTTGAGGCATTACTAAATCATCACATTTTAGTGAAAGATCAAAATCAGTTAACATAATATGACCATCTGATCTTACTAATACATTTTCTGGCTTTAAATCACGATAAATTATTCCCATCATATGTAGATACTCTAAGGCAACAACAACTTCTGATGTGTAAAACCTGTTAAATCAAATAGACAAACTCACATGTTACATTAATTTAATTTTTTGGTCATGATCAAGAAGTTTCAACTAATAATTGAAAGCACATAACTAATTATAGTAGGACACATTAAAAATATCATGTTATAATATTAAATATATCATAGAAATGTGGGCCCATTGGCAAACTGTACAAATATTCACATTGATCACTGCATCAATCATTCAATAAGACATATAGTTAATTATAAAATACAGTTGGAATAATTAATTGTAGATGTACTATCAATGAGTATAGTGATGGGAATATTTAGAATTCCTTCGAACCTAAATCAAAAGTTCTAGGGTTCGAGCTCCAAGAACAAGACAAACTTTCATTAAAGAGTATATAATACAACGCGTGTGTGAGACATTGACCGATACCTCATCCACAAGACGCCCGATCAACTCTCTTTCTTACTTTATGTTAATTGTGTGCGCATGGATGAGGTTGACAACTCGTACCAGTCGAGACATATTCAGAATTTGAACTCTATGAATATGAGAATCGATCTAGCTTTTTAGTTATTGATTTCTGAACTAATAATATGAACAACAATTATTATATTCGGTCAAACTTGTACCCTCACTCGTGCATCAACACTTGATCTATGACCAAATAAGGGAGGGGGGGGGGGTTGTCGCTAATCTATTGTAAAATAGGTGATATTTTTAAATAATTATCGTTAATTCATCGTTAAACGGGAGTAATGACATAGTTTTGTTGTTTAGTTGTATAATAAGATTTCAAATAACAGATGGTTAAACAGAAAAGACGTAAAGGTAGATGGAGAAGTACACTATACTAACCGGACCGCGGCTTCATCGAATCTCTTTTCCGGCAGCCGTTGCCGGAGAACATGAAGATCACCACCAGGACAAAATTCAGTCAACAAAAGAGACCATTTATTAGTATCCAAAGTAGTGTAAAGTGTAGGCAAAAAAGGATGATCCAACATTTCCAATATTTCCCTTTCTGTCCCTGCTCTACCTTCTTTACTCCTACTAACCAATTCCTCTTTATCCATCACTTTAGCTGCAAACAAACACGCTTTATTATTACCCTTCAACTCAACAAGATACACAGAACCAATGTCACCACTCCCAAGTTTCCTAATGAAGCAAAAATCGTCCAGACTCAAACTCGAGACTTCTGATTGCATGACGTTCCAGCATGGATTGCTAGACGTTGCATGGGGCTTAGTGGAGGATGAAAATGAGGCATGTACATTGAACATGTTTGTTTCCACTTCCGTGTCCACGCTAACACGAACTTCTCCTTCTCCTACCTCTAATGTGGTCGAGCTGACAGCTGCAGACGCTGCGGAGATGGTTGTGTCATCGTCGACCGGAGATGTTAACATGGATTTTTTGAGAGAAAATATTGGAGATTGAAGGTAAATAAGATTGATGGAAATTTTGTTTTGGTGAGTTATAATGAAAAAAAAACTGTTTTGTTTTGAATGGTAGTTAGAAGGATCAAAGAAGTGTAGATCTTTGGGCCGGCAAAATGGTTTGTGGGTCATATTGCCGGCGGGTTGAAATGAGTCTGGGCCCATTTATGGCCCAAGATATAACTACTTTATATCATTTGTCTTTTTGTTCTTATTTTGTGTTGGTCTTTAATTTATGTTCTCGTAACAATCATTTCTATCACGAGTCTTAGTTTATATTTTTGTATTATAATATCCTACTAGTTATGTTCGGATTTAAAGACTAACTTATTTGAAGAGCAAAAATTAAAAATTAGACATTTAAAAAACAAAACGTGCAATTTTATGTATAATACCCTCCGTCCACTTTTAATTGTCATGGTTTCCTTTTTTAGAGTCAAACTATAAGAACTTTGACTAACATTTTATGATGTATTTTTTATTTTTAATACTTTTCATATAAGAAGATAAATGTTACCTGTCAAAGTAAAGTTGGCCAGTCACCTTCATTATGTGGAAAGTTGGAATTAGAGAATTGCTAAAAAAATAAAAAGGAAAAGAGACACTTTTTTAAAAAAAAGGGACTGAAAAGAAAATAGGATAAATAAATTGAAATGAATGGAGTGTATGCTATAATTTAAGAGTTTTGTGATATTAGGTACTATGTATAGATTAATTTTCTGGTACATATTTGGTGGCATATTAACTATGGTTTAATTGTTGCATATTTTGAGCCATCCAGATTCTAGGCAATAGATATTTGAAAGCTACATATATTAAAAACAACATAAAGGGCCTAAAATATCCTTAAAGTATTAGAAATGGTACAAAACTATCCTCCATCCACCTATTGGCTCCAAAATACCCTTCTCATCCATCTATTGACTCAAAAATACTCTTGTCATCCAACTTTGTGTTCAAAATTGACCAATTATTTAACTGTTTTAAATTTAAACTATTTAAATATTTTTTTTAAATACGCGACGCTCAACTATTGGTTATAGTTTAACTTATTAATATAATTTATAAATCCACTCATTACTAATTAAACTCCACCCAATTAATAAAATTATCCCAAATCCACCTATTAAACAAAACCCTGAACCCTTCCTTTCCAACGTTGTGTTCTTCTCAGTCAATTTCTCCTAGGTTTATAAGATTAGTGTTTTAATGAACCATTCATTCAGCATTAACAAGCAAACAATCCCATTGGCTTCCAAACAGGACCAGTTAACTAGTTATAATCAACAAATGAATTACAAAGACCATTCATTAATTTAACAAATGAACAACCTCATTGACTTCCAAACAAGAGCTAGAGATAGTAATATAGACCAGTTAACTGAGAGAGAAGCAAAACACTAATCTTATAAACCTAGAAGAAATTTTTCTATCACTCTTTCATCATGAATCTATTTTTTAAAAACTCAAGATTGGTTCTAGGGATTTTTAATTCCATTAAAATCCAACCAAAAAATAGAACATTGACAAGGCAATTTTGCAATATGTCTGAATCTTAGAAATTAATGGAGGATTTTGTTAAACGTAGGAGAAATTGACTGAGAAGAAACACAGTCTTAGAAAGGAAGGGTTCAGGGTTTTGTTTAATAAGGTGGATTTGGGACGGGTTTATTAATTGGGTGGAGTTTAATTAGTAATGGGTTGGATTATAAATTATATTAATAAATTAAATTATAATCAATAGTTGAGCGTCAAGTATTTTAAAAAATATTTAAATAGTTTAAATTTAAAACCGTTAAATTAGCGGTCAATTTTGAACCCAAAGGTTGATTTCAAGGGTATTTTTGAGCCAATAGGCGGATGACAAGGGTATTTTGGAGCCAATAGGTGGATGACAAGGGTATTTTGGAGCCAATAGGTGGATGGAGGGTAGTTTTGTACCATTTTCAATACTTCGAGGGTATTTTAGGCCCTTTTCCGTAAAAACAATTTACCTATATTGTACTTGGGATATATAATGACATCGTATAGGCTGTAGGGTTCTTTTAGGAAAAAAATTTATACATGATGTATATTTTAGTGACGGAGCCACAAATTTTACAGAGATTTAAAATATAAAGAGGTTAATAGAGTAAAAATGACGGTTCAATATCTATTGTATATACAAAAAGAAAAAAAAAATAGTTTGACTTTTATGTATACCGTATAACTTTTTGTCAAAGGGGTTTAGATTACGATTCACACCCTCTAGCTCCGACATACACCAAAAAAAAATTGTGAGATGTTTATTTTCATATAAACTTTAATTTAAGCAATATTCTCACTTTAATTTGTGAATATTATGGTTAAATTGCTTAGGTTGTTATAAACACCAAGCAGTGTGATGTAGATCGTCTACATTAATACAAGCATTAGTGTAGCATGATATATTCAATAATATTGCTGTTCATATTAGTACTTTTTCTCAGAAGATTCAACAAAAGTAGAGAGTTAAATGAATACTTATGTATTACAATATTATATAGGAATTTGCAGAAAATGTCCAACTCTATAAAATAAGGCCTCTTCCAGACTGGCTTTCTCCCTGTAGAACAACAGCAAAATTTATGCAAAAACAATTTTAGGACTTCCATATGGAGAACCCTAAGAGAAAATTCATAATGAACCATTTCATATTCAAGCATCGACGATAACGCTTACTCGTTCGAGGTTGAAAGCTTCTTAATATTGACTGCAATAAGTGAATAGTTTACAAGCTGAAATGTTAAATAGAATTCCAGCTTGTGAACACCATGCAAAACAATTATATGTAGTTATCATACACTATAACTGGCTCAATGAATAGTCATAAGTCAATCAACAACTGTACATCCAATCATTTGTGGGGTTGTGTGTGATCTCAGACTATGTAGGTCTTCTGGGGACTTTTTGGACCGCGCTTTTTTCTTCTGGGATTAGAACTGATAGCACAAGAGAAGGCGTTGAGAAGCTCGGAGTCTTCTTGGGAAATGAGAATATTAGCTGAACTTGGATTGGCAAGGAGGAGTTTGGCGACGAGGTATCCGGCTATTGACCAAGTTTGGAAAAGGCGCGCTTGTTTCCCTATGAACCGTGCCTTTTTGGTGTCGTAATATTCTGGCCACTTGTCTCGTGATATGCGCTTTTCTGCAACTTCAACAGCTTTTGCAGCAATCTCAGGTCTATTCATCTTAATACTAGCAACAGCCAGCTACAAAAGTTCCAAGAGATAAAAGGTCAACTTTGAATTCCTCACAGCTGATTCTATAATAGTATCTTAGGGGAACTAATTCAATTATGGAACACAAAGACGAGTAAACCTTTGACAATACTACATACACGAACAGTATTATATATCACCAGTGAAATTAGTTCAAAACTTTCTGCACGATCTTTCTCTATATTAAAACAAACTAGTGCAACTTCATTAGATGCAGACACGATAAAAGAAATTGTATGAATGACGAGATGCACAAGATAAAAATTAGACTAAAAATGCACTGCAATTCAAGTCATTCTTTGTAACACGATTGCCGATTAACTAATGAGACATAACACAAAACAGAGATGTAAGTTGTAACAATATATTAATGTGAGCAACGGCTTGCACTGCGACAAAATATCAGGTCTAATCTCCCAACCAAAGATAAGACGGATACAAGCACCAAATTCCTAATTCAAGACCGACAGATAAATGTTACCTGCCAGAGTAAAGTTGGCCAGGCACCTCCATTATGGTAGGACCAAGGCCTGCATTAGAAACAAGAAGATAATGTGAGATGAAGAAAGATAATGGACCAGCTATTATTAAGATCCAATAGAAGACAAAGTAAACTTTTTAAAGTAACCGAGGTAGAAAATTACGTGTTCTTGGGATCACATCCTGTAATTATCTTCCACTCCTGACCCTCAAGAGCAGGGTAGCATATTTTAAAAGGCATATCAGCTACCAGATCTGTCCACTTGGCCTCAATGAGATCCAATATAGCATGTGATTGATCATCTGTTGTAAGACTGCAGACTATAGACCACAAGTTTCCTAGAGAAAAGAATCGAAAATCCATGTGAGCAGGTTGCAAATTTCCAATCAAGTATCCTCCTTTACTTGGCATCCAGTCCACCAGCCAAGGAGAAATCTGATCTGGATAAATATTGAACTTGTTAACTGCATCATAGGAGTACTCCTCCGTCTGGTACCGGTAAATCTCATTTAGCTTTTTCATATCAATCCAATAGTATTCTCTAATATGAAATGATAAGGCAACAAGACGATTATTTAATGCTCGGATAAGGTCAGCTGATCCATCCTCTGGTGTAAGCATTTCTCGAGCGCAAAGCAGTGCTGAATGAAACAGTGCCTGCAACAAATTAAAATGTAAGCTTAAACAACATTCTTAGGGAGAAACCTGAGATAACCTAAAGCCAAGGTGGATCTAACAAAGAACAAAAACACAATTCATTAAGTTTTCAGATAAAGAACAAATAGCTCTAACTGCATAGAAGATCAACACACACGAGTTGAGAGATACAGAAGAAATGCACTAATAAAAATGATTCTGAAAAGGAAGAAGGGTGCAGAATAATACACAAAAGATCTACATACTCTTTAATTCCCTAATCTATCATTCAACCACAGTAGCACTTCAAGGAAAATCCTTGAATTTGATTGACATGATGATCACTCATGGATTGCATCATAACAGCCTTCCATGAAAATGAAGGAACTACACTCTTGTACGACAAAATTTGAACTTATGGACTTTGTATTCTCTAATCTAATACTTAAACATTAATGACTTTTAAGACACATACCTCTGGATATGGACTTCCTATTTCAGATGAATTAAAGCTGTAAATCGTTCTTTCCCAGCCACAGCATCTATTAAATCAGTGAAGTCCACTAAGTTCCCGAAACCCCATTGAAAATAATCAACTGAAAACGTCTTGATTAGATCTCAGATCTCGAATTAAATAAACAACAGCACAAGTATCTTCTGGAATATAACCAGTTTAATATCCCTACATTTGTTTACTTCTCTACTAAGGAAATAGAAGGAAAAAACAATCTTCATTCTGTTCAGGTCCCACACAAGTCCCCTTTGCGAGAAGCTTCACATATATTTAACAGGAGAAAATCTCAGTAGCACAGTGCAGAAGAAGAAAAAATTGAAATTACTCTAAGATGGAGAATCTCCAAGGATTTGCAAACTGAGCAATATTCTCAAATCTAGTAAAGGACTAAACCAGCCACAATTGATTCAACTATTTTTTAATCCCATCTAAACACCAACCTGTCAGGAATAACAGCTTTTGTATTACAGTGATTGAAATCAAACCTGAATCTCCAAAGGGTGACCATGAATTCCCATACGGCGATCTATCATGCATGAACCATCAGTCACCAACAATGTTGGAAACATATCAAAGCCATCAGCAAGACATAGTCTTAGTATCATTTTTATTCCAGTCTGAACATCAATTCTCTCCTGAACCGAGAGATCACCAGAGGACTTCCCATATGCACGTAACAAAATAATCCACCATAGTCCTGGGATTAACAGTAAAAGTAGATAGAGATCTCTGTAAGCACAAGAATGATAAGGTGAAGAAACAAAAATAAACAAACTTATTATTTGTTTTTTTGAGAGAGAGATCCTTTTTCCTACCGGAATCAACTGGGGCAACTCGGCCAATTGCTGCCTCTCCAAAGTCTGGATCCAGTACTTCTTCTGTTGCAGAGTCATCACCATCCAATGGGACTGTACGGACCTTGAAACTAGCAGGCATCAACCCTTGACCAGGACTATGACAATCCATAGTTTTCTCCCAACTCTGCAGAATAATGTCATATAGGTTATCATTCCATATATTTTTTTCCCTGACATCTGAACAATATATTTGATCATACAGATTACTCTGAATTTAGAAACACTTCATTTGATCTAAGCTTAGCTGTACAATAAACCACTCCCATTAAGAGAATTTTTAGACTGCATAAAGTGCTAACCAGATTAATGGAGTATATAGAGAATGTTCAGGTTTACAACCTATGAGCCATCTTTTATTGAAATTAAAAACAACTTAGTAGGTTGAGCCCACAGTTCTCAATCATTTACTACAGAATTTAAAGGTAACCAGCACTTGTGCCATGCAGGATAAATAGCTGATGCCCACTCTTCTTCCTCTGCTTCGAGAACCGTGTAAAAGGGGAGTAGGCAGAGCCACAGAAGATTGTTATTTTACCTCGAATAGAAAAGCAAAACCATCGGAATGCTGAGAGGGATGTATAACAGAATATATTTGAAAAACAGTGATCTAACTGTTTGCAGACATAAAACATAGTAGGTGTATACCCACATTACAATTATCTCAGCAAGCTGAATCTTTAAGAGGAAATATCAGTATCCAACCATTAATTCTAGAAGATTAGTCAAACAAATGTTTCATACTAGCTTACATATCCAGTGATAAACATGAAATTTCCCCAGGAAGCCATCCCTAACTGAAATAATAAGAAGCAGTACCATATCACAATAAGTTATTCCTGCAACCATCTTTAATCACACAGCTGTGGAGGAACATACATAGCAAGGTTGCTGAATGAGATTAGAAACTAAATGATGAGATACAAGCAGGAAAACTGCAATCAAGAAATGTATGACTGTTCGAAAGAAAATATCAGTAACTTGTGCAAGTTAATAGCATCTTACCTGCAGCTGAAGAGTGTGAAGGATGAAGTTGCGAACAATCTCATATTCTCCCTTCAGAAGGAAAGCAATACCAGAAGGTATAAAGTCACGGATAAAGACTTGATCATAGTTTAGAACATCGGCGGTGGAACTAGTTGGGTCCTTAGCAGCAATTGTTCCTACAGGGCTACCACAGTAATAAACCATAGACTCTCTTAGTAGTTCCCATGCTTCATCTTCAATGGAGTTTCCAACTATTCTATTCAAGGTATCTTCCACCGAGCCATTTGGAGGTAAACTCCCATTGGATTGAAAGTCCTCCTCTCCTACTTTAAGCTCTCTAACTGTCTCAAACTGCATTAGACTTGGTGTATTACCAGGAACTGTATCGAAGCTCTGGTCATTGTCAATAATCCATGACCCGTTTCCCTTTTCTGATGCAAAACTACTCACACTGTCAGCTTGCTGGCATTTGCAGTTCACAGATCTTAAATAGGAATGAGCAATATCTCCATGCACAGATTGTCTGGTGCTCTGAAAGCAATCTACCCTAATAGCATGGTATGATATGTTTGAACAGTTGAGAAAGTTCACACACTTTGAACCCCTCTTCTTTCTGATTCTTATGAAGGATCTGGAGGTATGTGACGATCCCAATTTCCTAAAAGAATTATCAGATCCAAAAAGACTAGGTAGTGAACCACCTAAAACTTGCAGAACTGCTTCAGAAGTGGCCATCAATCCTGATGTTGAGGCAAGGAACAGTTTCTACACCCAGAAGAATTCAATACCTCCAACTCCAATGGGAAATACCTAATGGTTCTGCACATTCATAGAACAGTTACTATCAGAATGAAATGGAACTTTGAAAATAACCAGTACCATACATATCAAGAACCATTATAAGCAAAATAATCAGACCAGGTAACTGATTATGACTGTCACACGTCAAACTATCAGTAGAATCTTATATTTTCCAGCTCGTCAACTAAAGAGATTGACAGCAAAGACCAAGAAGATGTAATCATACAAGACTTGCAATTTATAAAGTAAATAGAATATAATTCTATGCTTAGCTTATTACTTCTCACGGCATCCCATTTGAGAGCACAGTCCTCCAAAAGTATACTTTATCATATTCTTTATGGAGCTAAAAAGTCTACTAGGTATTGATAAAGTACATTATTATTTTTTTTTAAAAAAAGGAGCAAATTACACACAGCTACTTGAACATAGGAGGCATTTCTTCATCAGACAACTAAATCGATTTGAATTCAAAATGTCAATTATAACCCAGTACTTCTGCAGAATTTAGGCATTCCCTTTTACCCTGATCAGACAAAAAACAAACGAAGATGATCTAAACTCAGTCAGGCTCCTATAACTGATGATGGGGTTTATTTCTCATGTGGTAAAAAAGTCACCTTTCTTCTCGATTTCAATTTTCTTCAACAAAGAAAGTAACTTTCTGAGATAATAATTACTAGTCGCGTAACCATCTGATAAACTAACTCACTAATGATGTACAATAAATCAAACCACCACCACTTTTACTTATCCATCTTTCCTTCTAAAATTCACTCATACTAAAACCTTGATCAAAAATTCACTCAAAAGTAACCTAAAACAAACAGTAAATCATCTAAAAATTCCATCTTTTCAATCAATTACTAATCCCCCAATATACACCATAACACAAACATATGCCCACAAATTTCACTTAATTACCAAGTGGGTATACTGCAAAACTAAAAAAATTTAAACAATACAACTATTTACTTGTCAGAATAATGATTAAGGACAGACCCATCTGGAATCTTGAATTATGTCAATAACCCATTTGCTATACATGAAAAAGAAGCTTAAAGTTTCAAACTTTGAGCAATTGAGTGATCACTGAAGGTAAAAACAAATCAAATCTCACAAAATCAAAGGCAAAAAAGGTGAAAATTTGATTTTTTACCTTACAAAATTTGATGAAGAACTTGAAACTTCACAGGAGCCAGGACAAATGAATGAAGAAATCAATAAGTCTTATAGCTTAGTTGCAACTTGCAAGTTGCAGCTACAAGCTTAAACAATTTCTAGAAAATGTAAACAGTTTTTTTCTTCTTTTTTTTTTTTTCTTCAAATAAACGTGAACAAATTGATTGATCAAATATGTGGTTAGTCTTGTTTGCTTTTCTTTGTTGTTTCTTTGACATAATAATAATAATATCATCCAATTTTAAAGATGCACATGTAAGACATTTTGATTTGTGTCCGTATTGAGTGTCCATGAGATACCGTGCGAATAAGTTGAGGTGTCTAAATGTGCATTTTCAAAGTTAGAGGGTTGAATTGTTAGTTAAGACCAAATTAAAATATTTATTTATGCATTATGTTTTGGTCATCTCAACTCGTCTCTGTTGTGTAGTTTGAGTACTTCAATTTACTAAATGATCCTTCAAACACCTCGACTCATCCGGATTTTGTTCATTGTCAAATCCTTGATTGTTACAAAACATGACACACAAAGTCAGATCAATGTTACATACATGCATAAGTGATGTAGTATGCTAAGTGATAGTTGTTTACTATTATCAAGTGTACAAATGATATGGTTTAACTAATTATGTAAAACTTATCACATGACTCGTGTGATAGATTTGATAGCTTACACAAGTCAATTAAAATCAGGCAAGAAAATTCACTTTTATTGAGATTGTGTACCATATGTAACTCTAAATAGGAGAGGGTTACATAACTCTTTTTAGTGATTTAGAAATTGAGATGAGGCATTCATAAATTTTCGAACTCATCCATAATTTGAAGATCATCGGAAAAAGAGGAATTCACCGTAATTTATTGAAAATACAAATATTATTATATTTGTTAGTACTAATTTCCAAATATTGGCCCATGAATTTTTAGCCACTTTTGGCCCAAATTTTATGGGCTAAAAGCCCATGTACTCGGTTCCCTTTTGTAGGTGCTAGAATTTGGATCTTTTACAGGCCCATAAGATCATGGAGCCCAAACAATTACGTATATGGTTGGCTTAGATTTTGGAAACTTTATGAAAAAAATTATATAAATACAGAACTTAAGATATTATAATTTCTAAATTTCGCTACCATTTAAAAAAATCACAAAAATCCCCTCTTGACTATATCTCTATCTCCTTTCGGATACAACCCTATCCCCTCTCGGACACATCTCTATCCCCTCTCGAATACATTCGTATCCTCTCGGATACATCCCTATCCCCTCTCGGATACATCTCTCTCATTAAGTAATGTATCATTTGCAATGTAACGGACAACCAAGGAATGTATCCGAGAGTAATGAAAAATTTAGGGTTTTGGTAATTGAGAAAATTTTCGAGATAGGGTGTAATTAGCCCCCACATATATGAGATTTCTATAAGTTATACAATTTTTTCTATTATATTCCGGACAACAAAAGAAGGTCACCAATATATATTTTTAAAACACAATAAAATTTTGTTTTCGACGAAAACCGTCCTACTTATCACCCTTCAATTTTTGCTGATACAGAGTGATGGTGATACTATAAAGTTATGATAAATGTTTGTTACTAAAAGAAGGTCACCAAAACAAACATACAAAATATATTGAACACAATTGTTGCAAACATGGTAAAATAATAATGAGTGGCGTGTATTATTATTTTTAGCAAGAAATATTTTCTATCACGAGAGGGAGTACTAATCTACCCTATCAATCAGGGCATTGACTTAAATTACAATACTAATTTTAGTTAGTTCAATTATTTTGACAATTTAGTTCAAGTAATGAGTTGTACTTACGTTAGTACAAAGGCGAGGTGGTTCGAAATTTCTCCATCTTAATTATAGTCTCGAGTTTGAGCTTTAACAAAGTAAATTTAAATAGTCAAAATTCCAAATCTGGTTAGTCAAATTAGTAAATATTGTTATACATAAAAGTTTCTAATATATATATATATATATATATTTATCTCATTAAAGTATTTAATCAAAATAAAATGATATAATTTGAAATAAACAGCTGCACAAGATAGTTATGACTGAAAGTAATCAACATGTCTAATTAGACTAAAATTTTGTTCGATTCTTTCGAATATATATATGTTTGTTAGTTATCCTAAATTTAATTAATTAAGCCGGCCTATTATCTCATTATAAATATCTTTGTCCATGAGAGACATATTATGTTGAACTTGTCTCCCCCCCCCCCCCCCCCCCCCCTCCGGTTTATTTCAATATAATTTGTGAATAATTGAAAAAGATAAATAGTATCAAGTAAGATAAAAAATAATACTAAATTATATTAATCTGGCATGAATAAATTAACGTGTGATAGTAGAATGACAAATAATACTATCATACTAATTTGGCATATAACAAAATAAGTAGAATATTGAAGATAAATATCACGCCATTTAGATTTGGTATGACTTGTGAATAATTTAACAGGATATGTAAATAAAGATAGAATATATTGATCTATCATTATTTGCTTGTTCTAGATCTAATTAAAGTGTAATTTATTTTGCTCTTTTGTTTGTAACTTTGAAATTATGATAATCCGATATAATTGTGATAATCTAATAAAACAATTGGATTGAACCAAAAATGAAGTCATACATATTTATCATGATTTGAATGTCACATACTTCTTTGTTTATAGTTTTAAAATTATAATGATCCGATAAATAACTAGAGAGTAATTTAAAACATACAATTAATTAGTTGGATATAACATGTAGTGATATAAGTATATATGTGGTCACTTGCATACCACAATTCATCCATTTTAATTTTGCTTACCTTGATCATTTCTTTACCATCCAACTTAACACAATATTTTAGTTCAAAATTTTTTTCTTAAATTTAAAACATTCAGTTTCACACAAATATTAAAAGTGAGAGAACAAAATATAACTATCGAACCCCAAAATATCCTTTTGTGCAATATCTCCCATGAATTCATATTGCAGGCTCATAAATGAAGATGAATTGACCATGTCCATATAGTTGATAGTTGTAATTTGCATACAAGAAAGCGATCAATATTTAACTTATGAGAGACATAATATATATATATAATTGGATAGACAATTTTAGCTATTGGCATTGATAACTACTACTTGATTTTTGGTATTAAAAAAGAGCTAGGATTAAAATATTTTTAGCTTATAGACACAAGTAACTAAAAACAGACAAAACAATGAAAAGACAAATACATCAAACAAGACAGATAAATACAAAGTTGCATAATTTGTTGATACATCTTTCTACTAACTTATTATTGTACATAATAGTTGTTAAACCATAGCTATATGTGTATGTATAGTATATTTAAGATAATTATTTTATATATATATATATATATATATATATATTATGGTGTTCGATTCAGCTTGTGTGAATCTTGACTAATTTTACGGAATATCTATCATCTTCCACTAGCAACAAGTATCACTTCCCATCATCAATAGGAATCAAGTAACTTTGTCTATCAAGGTGCGCAAAAACAAATGAAAATAGATCACCTAGTATTTTGGTCTAAACGGGAGTTTGAATCTGAGACCTTATGGTTCTCAACGCAATTCATTGATCAATAAGCCACACCCTTAAATGCTCTTCGATAAGTATATATTTCCGAGCGTATTACGTGTTTTGTGATTTTTTAGACCTTTAATTTTTTTTAACAAGTGTAGCTAGATACAATGAGGATTATGTGAATCAAAATGAGAGATATCAAGATAGAAAGCCAATTAAAGAAATAAACTTGAATTATTAAGACATTATTATTCATAGATTTTGCTACTTAATTTTTGCTTACTATAACCAAAACCTTATTGGCATGCTAATTAATCATGTTCCTTTTTATTTGGATTTATTGCTTTAATTAAATATTGTGACTTGAATAAAAACTATATATATATATATATATATATATATATATATATATATATATATATATATATATATATATATATATATATATATATATATATATGCTGCTACTTCTTTAGATATTTGCCAAACCAAAAAAAAAAAAAAAAGGAATTGGTCTTTCTGCCGCCTTTGATTACCTCCCTCAACCCCACCCCCGCTCCTCACAAGTCGAGTTAACAAGAGTTCTAGCTAGTGGAGCAAAGTGGTCCACAATATTCAATTGAATCTCTTTCGTCAAATGAATATACGAGAGTTAAAAATAATAAAGCATATGAATAACTATTTTTTTAAGACACTTATTATTTCTTTTTAAGATTTAGGCCATTTTTATTAGAAATCTTCGTTTCTTATCGATACGATATCTGAAAAGATCATTTCATCTATTTATTTTATAAGCAGCCAAAAATCTTAATTCCTCAAAAAAAAGAAGCTACTAAATGAAATATCCTTTTTTTGATTATTAGCAATTTCAGATTAATCGTATATGGACACTAGTAACTTTAAAATAACAACAGATTTGCTTAAAAAATTGTTTAGATAATAGATTTGACTTCATTATGACAATTTTTCTAAAATCTATTTAATAGAATTTCTCATTTACAGACGAATTTAACATGTAACGTATAGGTTTTTAGGAAAATTTAATATATTTTTTTCCAAATTTATACAAAATATCTATAAATATCGAAATTTTACATACATTAAAGAAAGTCAAAAGAGTAGAAAAGATCAGAGATGAATTTAGCTGAAATAAATTAGTTCACACTTATCTTTAACGAAAAAAAGTCTTCAAACGAATTACTTCTATAGAAAATTCAACACTTTTCATGCAATAATAAGTACTATTTGCCTAAGCCAAATTAGCTTTGTCAACCCTATATATATATATACACACTTTTTCACATTTTGTACTATAAATTTTAATTACACAAATTGTGTATCAAAGTTCTTTATACCATGAATTGCTGGTACATTTTTGTGTTTATGTATAATCTTCAATTCATTCTTTATTTTATCCCCTCCCCAATTTTGTGTGTTTACATTATTATCAGTTACTTCATAGTGTTAGCAACATCAGGTTCATCTGAATTAGGTAGGGTCAAGGGGTTTATACGAACATCATTCAGTTAGAAATTACATAGTTTATATATGATTGGAATTACTTTTATAGATGTATAGTAGATGTTGAACACCTTACTGATACGCGTAACATATATTTATGTGTAAGAAGTTGAATGATAGAGTTTAAATTATGGATTCGTGTCCGTTATTTTCATGAGATCTTGAATTTTCCCATGTTGAGTTTGTTTTCCTATTAATGCTACTTGAATTTTTGTTGGAAGTTAGAGAATTGGAGTAATGTATATGTTAACTGTTTTCTCTGTTTACAGGTTTGATCATTGAAAGAGATCAGAGGATATAAAGGTGTTTTTTGTGTTTGATTGTATTGGAGAGTGTAAAAATGGAGGTAACACTAGGCCAGGATGAGCTAGCCAAGTCAATGAGTCGTCGATCCATGAGTAAGAGTATTCGATCAGTAAGTTCAAGGAGTTGGGCATCAGCTAGTGTTAGAGAAGTGATGTTTACAGCACCAGGTGGTGGTGATGTTTTTCAGAAAAGTACACGTGAAAATGACGATGAACAAGAGCTAAAATGGGCTGCTATTGAGAGACTTCCTACTTATGATAGACTAAGGAAAGGGATTTTGAGACAAACGTTGGATGATGGAAAGATAAATTATCACGAAGTTGATGTTGCTCATCTTGGATTACATGATAGGAAACAGATTTTAGAAAGTATACTTAAAGTTGTTGAGGAAGATAATGAGAGGTTTCTTAGAAGACTTGGAGGCAGGACTGATAGGTGAGTGAGAGTGAAAATGAAAAAATGTAGTAACAAATTTCATTGATCTTAGTGTATTATGTGTTAATATCAAATATATGTGTGTGTATGGAACAGGGTTGGAATTGAGATTCCAAAAATCGAAGTTCGGTTTGAGGATCTTTGTATTGATGGAGATGCATATGTTGGATCTAGAGCATTGCCTACTCTGTGGAATGCTTCAATCAATTTTGTAGAGGTTGTTGTTTCATTTCAACAATGCCTTTGTTTCCTTTAGTTTTGTTGTACTTGTTAAACGGTGAATTCATTTTTGTTTTCGTATTCAAATTTCATAGGGTTTTCTTGAAAAGATCAAGATTGTGCCTTCAAAGAAAAGGGTTGTTAACATACTGCGTGATGTGAGTGGAATCGTAAGACCCTCAAGGTATGTTCTTCAACTGATGAATCCTAATAATGGACACGGAAGAATTCTAGGTATATCTCAATTAGCTTACGAACAACATACTCAGTGTAGTACCAAAAAGTGAGGTCTGGTTTAATTGGTGAAAAAAACAATGTATGACTTTGTTTAGTATTGTTGAGAGGGGAATTATGGAGACTGAAACTCCTATATTGATTTTGCGGTTCTTTCATTTTATAGGATGACGTTACTTCTGGGGCCTCCTGGTTCTGGAAAAACTACATTGCTAAAAGCACTTGGTGCTGTGCTAGACAAGGACCTAAGAGTGAGTGACTTTTGAACTTTCAATATGTAGGCTGAAAGTTTTAATTACGTCGTGTGACAATGTGTTCTTGTAGGTGAACGGAAGGATCAGTTACTGTGGACAGGAACTGTCAGAGTTTATACCTCAAAGGACATGTGCTTATATTAGTCAGCATGACGTTCATCATGGAGAGATGACAGTTAGAGAGACATTGGATTTTGCAGGACGTTGTTTAGGAGTTGGAACAAGATATGAGCTCCTTACTGAATTGTCAAGGCGCGAGAAGGATGCAGGAATCAAACCCGATCCTGAAATAGATGCATTTATGAAAGCTACAGCTGTTGCAGGCCAAGAATCTAGTCTTGTCACAGACTATGTTCTTAAGGTTAGACTCCTGGTTGAACTCGTAATTTTTCCTCCATGTACAAAATCAACTAGAACTGATTATTGAAGTGAATTACAGATACTTGGGATGGATATATGTGCTGATATATTGGTCGGTGATGATATGAGAAGGGGTATCTCCGGTGGACAGAAGAAGCGGCTCACAACAGGTATGTAGAATATCACATCAATCAAAGGAAGATCGTCATATAACATTTGTTTTCCTTGTGTCTCCCGCACCATCTATCCAGCTTGCTATGTTTTTTTTAGTGCATGCGCCGCGCCTTGTGACTACATTTAATGTGCAGGAGAAATGTTGGTTGGGCCTGCTAAAGTTTTCTTCATGGATGAAATATCAACTGGCCTCGACAGCTCAACCACATTTCAAATTGTGAAATACATGAGGCAGATGGTTCATATCATGAATGTAACTATGATAATCTCTCTTCTACAACCTGCACCAGAAACCTATGATCTTTTCGATGACATTATATTGCTTTCTGAGGGAAAAATTATCTACCAAGGTCCACGTGAGAATGTTCTGGAGTTTTTCGAGAGTGTTGGATTCAAATGCCCAGAAAGGAAAGGAGTTGCTGACTTTCTGCAAGAGGTTACTTCTCTAAAGGACCAAGAACAGTATTGGTTCAGAAGAAATGAACCTTACCAATATATTTCAGTGGCTGAATTCGCTGAACGCTTTAGAAATTTTCATGTTGGGCAACAACTTCTTGATGACCTTAGAGTTCCTTATGACAAAAACAAAGCCCATCCTGCTGCACTGGTTACTGAGAAGTATGGTATCTCCAACATGGAACTCCTCAAGGCATGCTTATCGAGGGAATGGCTATTGATAAAGCGGAATTCCTTCTTATACATATTTAAGACATTCCAGATCACTGTGATGTCAATAATTGCCTTCACAGTATTCTTTAGGACAGAGATGAAAACTGGTCAGCTCGCAGATGGAGGCAAATTTTATGGTGCCTTGTTTTTCAGCCTAATTAATATAATGTTTAATGGTACAGCAGAGCTTGCACTTACCATTTTCAGACTTCCTGTGTTCTTTAAACAGCGAGATGCTTTGTTTTACCCAGCTTGGGCATTCGCTCTTCCTATTTGGCTTTTAAGGATTCCCATTTCGTTTATCGAATCACTGATATGGGTCATACTTACTTATTACAGCATCGGGTTTGCTCCTGATTTTACTAGGTATGTTCTTAGCTTACTCCTAACAACCAAAATATCTTGTGGTGAAACGTGGCTTATTTGTTAGGCAGATTAGCCAATGTGAATTTATGTTGCACATATAACAGTTATATTAGACTACATGAATTCAAACTTACATTCTTGTACCTACAAAATTTTCAGGTTTTTGCGCCAATTCTTGGTATTTTTTGCTTTGCATCAGTCGGCTCTCTCTCTATTCCGTTTTGTTGCTGCACTTGGAAGGTCTCAAGTAGTTGCTACCACTTTTGCAACTTTCACAATACTAATAGTCTTTGTGCTTGGTGGTTTCATTGTTGCAAAAGGTTTGTTTTCTATTATACTCTTTGGAATTGGAAACTTCTCTGTTCTGTTATAGAGAGTTGTTTATAGTCTTGGACTATAGGTCCAGGGAGATCTATAAAATTGACAATTTCACATGACCCACAAGGGTGACTGAGTTGGTTGAGCAGGAGATCTCCCAAATGGGAGGTCTCAGGTTTGAAACCTCCTGCATGCTTTCTCGGTCGAGCTCATTGCACGGAGCTTGCTTAGTGCGATTTACCTCTACTGTGTGGTTTACGGGCCATTACACTAGAGCGAGGCCTACCCTAGTGACTGTGGTTCCCTTGTCATAAAATACTGACAATTTCACATGGCATGTCCAATATCTTGAATACATTTTTATGTACTGGTGTAGATGACCTCGAACCATGGATGAGATGGGGCTACTACATATCTCCTATGACATATGGACAGAATGCAATTGCTATCAATGAGTTTCTGGACGAAAGATGGAATACTGTAAGCTCCACTATTATTGGTTCATCAAAAAAGCAACATAAAATGGTTTGATATTTTCCATCAACATTAATTATCATGACACATCCTATTCGTTGCTCTTTACAGCCCAACAATGACACCAGATTTTCTGAGCCAACAGTCGGCAAGGTTCTTCTCAAGGCAAGGAGCATGTACACTTCAGACTATGTTTTCTGGCTCTGTGTTGTTGCCCTATTTGCGTTCTCGTTTTTGTTCAACATTTGCTTTATCTTGGCATTGACATACCTAAACCGTAAGTCCCATATTTTCTACACTCTTTTAAAGTTTTAGATTTGTCTTTTGGTTCTGATCAGTTCTTGTAAAAAAAATGCAGCATTTGGAGATTCTAGATCAGTTAATTCAGATGATGGCAAAAGTAAGAAAACGAAACGAACAGAATGGACTTCAGCATCTTCAGCTCCACTGACTGAAGGTAAAGACTTGTATTTTTCTAGTTCCCCATAAAATGCAATCAACGTTTAGACAATGTCATGATATAGGAGATGTTGATTCCTTTCTCTACTCTTACTCTTATTAAATATTCTGAATACCTGAATGATTGTTACAGGTATAGTTATGGATGTAAGGAACACTAACAACTCAAGTATTGAAGAGGCCAAGAAAAGAGGAATGGTGCTTCCTTTCCAGCCACTGTCCCTTGCATTTAATCATATCAATTATTATGTCGATATGCCATCTGTAAGTAACATCTCTTGGTATTTAAACATTAACTTTGTTATGGTTCAGTTTTTACTAATTATCTGGTAATCAAGAATAGTTTCTTCCATAGGAATTTCTAACAATCTTACGGAAACTGGACTTTGTGAATATATACATGTTTTAAAGCTTAATGTTGAATGGATCCTGGTTGAAAACACCTATCTGTTAGTCAACTACTGTTTTAGATGTACAAGCCAACGCTATTCAGAACATTCTATTTGATTTCCATGATTAGTCCCGTATTCTAATGATGATGCTAACTAGAGGGAAATGTTTCAGAGACAATTTTCTAGAGATTTTGACCAAAGTTCCTAAAAGACTAAGCTTTCCTGAGCTACCAAATAATCTGTCGTATTCTTGAGTAATACTTTTAAGGCAAGGGAGAAGTGGAATATGACCTTTTGTCGCTTAATACGGTTCTAATACTTTTTCAGGAAATGAAAGCCCAAGGAGTTGACGAGACTCGTCTCCAATTGTTACGAGATGTTAGTGGTGCTTTCAGGCCTGGAGTTCTTACGGCCTTAGTTGGTGTGAGTGGTGCTGGAAAGACCACATTAATGGATGTCTTAGCAGGAAGGAAAACGGAAGGCTACATTGAAGGAAGCATCAACATTTCTGGCTATCCAAAGAATCAATCAACTTTTGCTCGCATAAGTGGTTATTGTGAACAGAATGACATTCATTCTCCACATGTTACTGTTTATGAGTCATTGGTATACTCAGCTTGGTTGCGTCTCTCTCCAGATGTAAAAGAATATACACGGAAGGTGTCCTCTCTTGTCTTATCCTTTTACTTCGTATTATCAGTGAAATCACTCAACTTTTCTGTTAAAAATGAGGTTAAGCACTGACTTCAATTTTTCGGTCTTGTTTAGAATTTTGTTGAGGAAATAATGGAGCTAGTCGAGTTGAATCCACTGAGGGACTCCCTAGTAGGCCTTCCAGGGGTAGATGGTCTCTCAACTGAACAGAGGAAAAGGCTGACTATAGCTGTAGAGCTGGTAGCAAATCCATCTATTATTTTCATGGATGAACCGACATCAGGACTTGATGCTAGAGCTGCAGCAATTGTGATGCGAACTGTGAGAAACACTGTGGATACCGGGAGAACTGTTGTCTGCACTATCCACCAGCCAAGCATAGATATCTTTGAAGCATTTGATGAGGTATTAGTACAAGCAATGTTGGATTTCATAACTTGTGGATGCCCGTTTATTGTGATGCAACTGTTCTTCTCGTAATCATGACTAATGATTTTCTTTCAGCTGTTATTGATGAAAAGAGGAGGACAAGTCATATATGCAGGGCCTCTTGGTCATCATTCTCACCTACTGATCGAGTATTTTCATGTGAGAATCATATCCTTATCAGATTTTGCGGGTGGGGGGCTGCTATTAGAAAAAATCAACAACTAAAGAACTGTTTTTTTTTTTCAGTCTATTCCAGGGGTTCCTGGAATCAAAGAGGGATATAATCCTGCTACTTGGATGCTGGACATCTCGTCTCCGGCTGTTGAGGCTCAACTTCAAGTAGACTTTGCTGACATTTATGCCAACTCTGAGTTGTACAGGTAAAGTAGAAGATTGCGTAGTTGTATTTTTATTTTTTCTTCTCGTTTGGTACCTTACTCGGTTATTGCAGGAGGAATCAAGAACTTATCAAAGAACTAAGCATTCCCGCACCAGGATCCAAAGATCTTCATTTCCCCACAGAATTCTCCCAACCGTTTTTTGAACAGTGCAAGGCTTGCTTTTGGAAACAACACTTGTCCTATTGGAGGCATCCACAGTATAATGCCTTTCGGTTTGCTATGACAACAATGATAGGAGTAATGTTCGGAATCATTTTTTGGAATAAGGGGAACCAACTGTGAGTAATCTTCTTTTGAGTCCCAAAATTAACATCGCGCAATAACAATCTACCTTTTTCTGTCATCACTTTTTACGTTATAGCTAATTATGACAACAGGTCCAAACTACAAGACCTGTTAAATATCGTGGGAGCTATGTATGCTGCTGTCATGTTCCTAGGTGGAACTAATACTTCAGCCGTACAGTCTATTGTTTCTGTAGAAAGGACTGTCTTTTATCGTGAAAAAGCAGCAGGAATGTATTCTGCACTTCCTTATGCATTTGCTCAGGTAAGAAGTAACATCAATTAAACTAAACTGTAATATATTCGAGAAAACCAATTAGTCGTTGAGAAGTAATTCGTACTTTTTCCATATGCAGGTTGCAATAGAGACTATCTATATTGCGATTCAAACTCTTATCTACAGCTTTATTCTATACGCAATGATTGGATTCCACTGGACAGTTGGAAAGTTCTTCTTGTTCTACTTTTTTGTATTCATGTGCTTCGTCTACTTCACAATGTATGGAATGATGCTTGTTGCACTCACTCCAAACTACCACATTGCTGCAATCGTAATGTCATTCTTCCTGAGCTTTTGGAACTTGTTCTCCGGTTTCCTCATTCCAAGAACAGTAAGTACACCAAGCACTGCTTAATATCGCGTTATATTGCACATTGTTCTGATGAAAAGCATAATTACATATGCAGCAAATTCCTATATGGTGGAGGTGGTATTATTGGGCTTCTCCAGTGGCATGGACAATATATGGCCTTGTAACGTCTCAAATAGGCGACAAGAACAACCCCATTGAGATTCCAGGAGGCGGCGAGGTATCAATGAAGTTGTATCTGAAGGACAGCTTTGGTTTTGAGTATGATTTCCTGGGAGTTGTTGCTGTAGTTCATGTTGCTTGGGCTGTTTTCTTCTGCTTTGTCTTTGCTTATGCCATCAAGTTCTTGAATTTCCAAAGGAGATAAAGTGAAACTTGAGTTATGATAGAAAATGTGTGAATTATAGCTATTACTGATCAGCTTGAGGTTACTGAAATCCCAACAATATTCTAAAGGACATAGTGATACTTGTGCTTCCGCTTCATTTATTTTGAGCGGCTCAATAGAATTGGTGGCTTAAAGTCAAATATTAAGTAAATATCTCAAGTATATTGAATAAAATTAGTACATGTGCAAGTCGAGACATACATTTCGAGCATCACATTTTCTTGTCACACCTACTTGATTAGTACTTTAAAAAATCACATATATAACATTAAACATGTGCATAAGGTATGCAATAAAAGTTCTTAAAAAATTAAGGGTGATCTTATATTCTTATTTCAATAACTTGATAGATAAATTTATCTCATTTATTAAAAATACAATGATTTCTAGTTCGATATTCAGTATTCACCTATCGTATTGGATCAAACTAATTTGAATTCACACAAAGTTTATTAAAAAATAGAATGACTTTCCATGGCATCTGATTCCTATAAGAATATATTTATCATTAGATTTAACTTGTACATCATATATCTTTTGTTTCAACTAAAATTTAAATGGTTGTTAACCTTTAGATTAAATTAAAAAGTTGCAAAAATACTATCTTAATAATCTACAATCCACCAACATTATAAAGTATGGTCATCTCACGTCTGGTTGCTAGTAAGAATTATGTAAGGTTTAATTATATATATAAAATTTTGTTATTTGTGTATTAATTATTTCATTTTATATTTTATATAAAATACAATTATCTTCATCCTTCGTCCATTTTGACTTGTTTAGTATATATTAATTTGATATACCTCTTAAAAATCAATAAATAAAATAATAATTTTACTATATCACTCTTTAAATATAATAAATTCGATACATATCCATATTTAACCTGAAATCAATCAATCCTTATCCCTTATAATATATAGTGGATAAGTACTAATAAACATGATACTAATTTTAACACATGAATAATTTATCTCCTAACCGAACACCTTCTTCATAGACTGAAAGTTGCGTAACTCTAGCATTATTTAATTAATTCAAATTTCTACAATATTTTCTACTAAACCCATTTTTTTCATGCATTAATTAATTATCATAAAGCCTAATATATTAGTGTTCATCTCATCACTATATAAAATCAACCCCATGAAATTTTTTTGAAATTTTTAAATTTTTTCTGCAAGTATTCACTGATACATTTCTGGGTTTTGTGCAGATTTTTTTTTTTGGGTACCTATTTTTGTCTGTTGATTATTATGGAGTTTACGTCGTTTGAGTTTTGCCCATTTTTTTCTCCTGCATGATAGGGTCTATTAGTTTGTTCTTGTTTTTTTTTTTAGTAGAAAAGTGAAAAGTTTGCTCTAATTATTGTTTTATTAGAACTATATATGCAATTTTTTGGATAAAGTTGGAATCTTTCTTGATTTTTTGTGGACCCATTGTTGAATTTTTCCATATTGAGTTTGTATTTTGAATTAATCAACTTGGGGTTTTGTTAGAAGTTAGAGAATTGGAGCAATGTATATGTTAACTTTTATGGGTGGCAGAGAGTTTGCTTTTATGTTTTTTAGTTCTTGGAGAGTGTAAAATCCATTGGATTAGATAGATATCGTGTTAACAGAATTGTTCTCTGGTATGGGTGACAGAAAGTTTATTGAAACAAAGGATTTAAAGGGTGTTTTTTTTGTTTTTGTGTTCTTGAAGAGGGTAAAATCGACAGGATTAGATAGATATCCTGTTAACAGAATTGTTCTTTGTAGTTTGTTATGAGTGGTAAAGAGTTCATTGAAACAGAGGATTTAAAGGGTGTTATTTTGTTTTTGTGTTCTTGAAGAGGGTGAATTTGATAGGATTGGGTTAGATAGATATCCTGTTAGCATAGGTGATTGGAAGGATCTCGGGGACTCACTAAAGTACGAAAGGTAGGATCTTTGAGAGAGGAAAAAAAGGAATGGAGGCAACATTAGGCCAGGTTGAGCGGGCCAAGTCATTGAGCCGGCGGTCCATGAGTAGGGGTGGCCCGGGGATGAGTATTGGATCAGTAAGTCCGAGTTGGAGTTCACCTGGTGTTAGTGAAATGTATGGTACTGCACCAGGAAGTGATGTTTTTGAGAGAAGTACACGGGAAAATGACAATGAACAAGAGCTAAAATGGGCTGCTATTGAGAGGCTTCCTACGTATAATAGGCTGAGGAAAGGGATCTTGAAGCAAACATTGGATGATGGAGAGACGAATTATCATGAAGTTGATCTTGTTCATCTTGGATTACGAGATAGGAAACAACTCTTAGAAGGTATTCTTAAATTAGTTGAAGAAGATAACGAGAGGTTCCTTCGTGGATACAGAGACAGGACCGATAGGTGAATGAAAATAAACAAATGTAGCAAATTTCCTTGATCTTAGTTAATTATGTGTTGATCAACTTTTGCATGGAACAGGGTTGGAATTGAGATTCCGAAAGTTGAAGTTCGATTTGAGCATCTTTGTATTGATGGAGATGCATATGTTGGATCTAGAGCACTGCCTACTCTATGGAATGCTTCCATCAATTTTGTAGAGGTACTATTTCATTTCAATCTAACTTTAATCTACAATAATTTAGATTAATATTATATTGACAACAATGGCTTTGTTGTTTTGTATACTTGCTAAAGTTTTCATTTAATTTTTTTGGTCGTTGTAAATTGTAATTCTTAAATAAGCTGACAAAATATGGTACATGTACTGATGATTTGATTATTTTTTTTCCATATCCAAATCTCACAGGGGTTTCTTCAAAAGATCAAGATTGTCCCTTCAAAGAAAAGAGTTGTTAACATACTACGCGATGTGAATGGAATCGTAAGACCCTCAAGGTATGTTCATCAGACTACAGTTCCATTTAGAGTTAACTTATGAATCTAAATTATGGACAGTAAAGGATTTTAGGTACATCTCAATTAGTTTACCATTGGGTTAAAAAACGAAAAAATGTATACCTTTATTTGGTCTTTTTTATGATGGTTGGGACGGGCATTATGGAGATTGGAGCTCACTTGTATGTTCTGTGGTTCTTGTATTTTATAGGATGACACTACTTCTGGGGCCTACTGGTGCTGGGAAAACTACATTGCTAAAAGCACTTGCCGGGGTTCCAGATAAGGACTTAAGAGTGAGTGACTTTTGAACTTTCAGTTTCAATATAAGGCCTGAAAGTTTTAATTAAGTGGTGTTTTGCTGGCAATGTGTTATTCTTTTAGGTGAATGGAAGAATCAGTTATTGTGGTCATGACCTGTCAGAATTTATTCCTCAAAGGACATGTGCTTATATAAGTCAGCATGATATTCATCACGGAGAGATGACAGTTAGAGAGACGTTGGATTTTGCAGGACGTTGTCTAGGAGTTGGAACAAGATATGAGCTGCTTACTGAATTGTCAAGGCGTGAAAAGGATGTAGGAATCAAACCTGATCCTGAGATGGATGCATATTTGAAAGCTACAGCTGTTTCAGGCCAAGAATCTAGTGTGGTCACAGACTATGTTCTTAAGGTTAGACTCCTGGTTGCACTTGTAATTATTTCTGCATGTACAAACTACCTAGAACTGATTATTGAAGTGAATTATAGATACTTAGGATGGATATATGTGCTGATATATTGGTCGGTGATGATATGAGAAGGGGTATCTCTGGTGGACAGAAAAAGCGGCTCACAACAGGTATGTGGAATGTCACGTCAATCAAGGGAAGAGCATCACATAAGCGTTGTTGCTTGCATCTTGTCTCCCGCAGCATCTAGGTTTGTTGAGTTTCTTCTAGGTGCATGTGCCTCGTGACAACATTTAATGTGAAATTGGTTTTTTCACTGAATGCAGGAGAAATGTTGGTTGGTCCTGCTAAAGTTTTCTACATGGATGAAATATCAACTGGCCTCGACAGCTCAACCACCTTTCAAATTGTGAAATACATGAGGCAGATGGTCCATATTATGGATGTAACCATGATAATCTCTCTGCTTCAACCTGCACCAGAAACCTATGATCTTTTCAATGACATTATATTGCTTTCTGAGGGAAAAATTATCTACCAAGGTCCACGTGAGAATGTCTTGGAGTTTTTTGAGAGTGTTGGATTCAAATGCCCAGAAAGGAAAGGAGTTGCTGACTTCCTGCAAGAGGTTACTTCTCTAAAGGACCAAGAACAGTATTGGTTCAGAAGAAATGAACCTTACAAGTATATTTCAGTGGCTGAATTTGCAGAACGCTTTACTAATTTTCATGTTGGACAACAGCTTTTTGATGAACTTGGAGTTCCTTATGACAAAAGAAAAACCCATCCTGCTGCACTGGTTACTGAGAAGTATGGTATCTCCAACATGGAACTCCTCAAGGCATGCTTATTGAGGGAATGGCTATTGATGAAGCAGAATTCCTTCTTATACATATTTAAGGCATTCCAGATCACTTTGATGTCAATAATTACCTTTACAGTATTCTTTAGAACAGAGATGAAAACTGGTCAGATCGCAGATGGAGGCAAATTTTATGGTGCCTTGTTTTTTAGCCTCATCAATATAATGTTTAATGGTACAGCAGAGCTTGCACTTACCATTATCAGACTTCCTGTGTTTTATAAACAGAGAGATTCTTTGTTTTACCCAGCTTGGGCTTTCGCTCTTCCCATTTGGCTTTTAAGAATCCCCCTTTCTTTTGTGGAATCACTGATATGGATCGTACTTACTTATTACACCATCGGGTTTGCTCCTGCTGCAAGTAGGTATGTTCTCTGTTCACTCTGAACAACCAAAAATTCTTGTGGTGCAATTGTTAGGCTGATGAATCATGATATTTGGTCAATGTGAATTTATGGTGCACATATAACAATTAGCTTAGGAACTATATGAATTCAAAATTACATTCTTGCACCTGCGAAATTTTCAGGTTTTTTCGCCAATTCTTGGCATTTTTCGCTTTGCATCTATCGGCTCTGTCTCTTTTCCGTTTTATTGCTGCTCTTGGAAGGACACAAGTAATTGCTAGCACTTTTACAACTTTCACAATACTGATAGTCTTTGTGCTTGGTGGTTTCATCGTTGCAAAAGGTTGGTTTACTATTGAGAGTTCTTTTATAGTCTTGGACTATAGGGGCAGGATAATCTACAAATATGAAAATTTTCACATGGCATGTCCAGTATTCTGAGTGCATTTCTGTGTACTGGTGCAGATGACCTGGAACCATGGATGCAATGGGGCTACTATATTTCTCCTATGACATATGGACAGAATGCAATTGCCATCAATGAGTTTCTGGACGAAAGATGGAGTGCTGTAAGCTCTACCATTACTTCATAAAAATGATGGCATTTATTGCTGACATTTTCCATCAACATTAATTATCTTGAGACTTCTTATCCATTGCTCTTTGCAGCCCAACAATGACACAAGATTTTCTGAGCCAACAGTCGGCAAGGTTCTTCTCAAGGCAAGGAGCATGTATACAGAAGACTATGTTTTCTGGCTCTGTGTTGTTGCCCTATTTGCATTCTCGTTTTTGTTCAACTTTTGCTTTATCTTGGCGCTGACATACCTAAACCGTAAGTCCCAGATAGTCTGTACTATTTATAGTTTTAGAATAGTCTTTTGGTTCTGATCAAATCTTGTAAGAAAAATGCAGCACTTGGAGATTCTAGGTCAGTTATTTCTGATGATGACAGAAGTAAGAAAAAGAAGCAAACAAAGCGGAGTTCACCAAATTCAACTCCGATGACTGAAGGTCAAGACTCTTGCATCTATCCATTTCTCATGGCTACAGCTTTTATTTGTACAAAATGATTATTTTTATAAAGTAAGGTAATGTTATGATGTAATAGTACCAAGGATGCCCAAGCTCCCGGCCAAATTACTTCCTTAGAGAATCCAAAAAATTCTAAGAAAGCACTCTATCTAACTGCTCCTGCACCACTATAATGTAGGTTCTATAAATCTGTATATATTTGTACTTAACAGAAGAAAGATGCTTCTCAACGGAACACTTCTTATTCCTCTCTTGCCAGATGATCCACATGATGCACAAGGGAATGGTCCTCCAAACGTATTTCAATCTTCTGTCAATTTGCTGTCGTTACCAAGTTGATAGTAGACATTTAATATCCTGTGGCATTATCCAAGCATAGTCACAATGAAGCAGGAGATGGCTGATGGATTCTTGTGAGTTCACAAGAGTCTCTTATAGTATCTCAAAAAATTTTAAATACCAGCTTTTCCCTTTCTTGAGCTCTAATAAAGAGAACACATTTTTCATTATGTGAATTGATGAGTATTTGACCTCTGTAAGAATCTAGTGGGAGACCTTGATAGAATCTTAGGACGTTATCCCCAAGCGTGTTCCTGCATATTTGTATGTAATGAGAAAAAGACAGAAGAACCATGTTCTGGTAGACGTTGGTCAATCCAGACTTAAGAATATTCATATCAGTGGATTGTGCATCTGCAATTAAAAACATTCTTGAAGGTCTGTAAATTATCTCTGAAATGCGCAATTCTGGTGGCGGTATGGCCATCTGCATATGACCATCCTTCATAAATTGCAATCAATGACACTATATGGGAGATGTTGAATCCTCTCTCTTCTTTTACCATTTGTACATATTCTGACTACCTGAATAATTATTACAGGTATATCTATGGGCGTAAGGGGCACTAACAGCTCAAGTAGTGAAGAAGCCAAGAAAAGAGGAATGGTGCTTCCTTTCCAGCCCCTGTCCCTTGCATTTAATCATATGAATTATTACGTCAATATGCCAGCTGTAAGTAACATTTCTTGCTATTTAAACGTTACCATTGCTATGATTTAGTTCTTATTAGTTATCTGGTATTCAAGAATAGATGTTTCTCAAGGAATTCCTAACAATCTTAGGGAAGCTGGACACTTTGTTAATATATATTGTGTGTGCGCGCATTTCTCTCTCTCTCTCTCTCTCTTTCTCTCTGTCTATGTCTTAAAGCTATGTGTGTTTGTTAGTTACCTACTCTTTAGACCTACAGCATAACATGTCATGTTTTCAAAGAACTGGCTGCTAGGGCTATTCAGAACTTTCGATTTGATTTGCATGATTAGTACCATGTTCTAATGATCATTTGACTAACTAGTGGGAAATGTTTCCTAACAATCTTATAGAGATTATGATCAAAGTTTCTAAAAGAAAAAGCTTTCCTGAGTTACCAAACAACCTGTTGAATTCTTGACTTAGTATTATAAAGGCAGGGGAGGAGTGGAATATGAACTTCTGTGGCTTATACAGTTGTTGTATTTTATCAGGAAATGAAAGTCCAAGGAGTTGAGGATACTCGTCTCCAATTGCTACGAAATGTTAGTGGTGCTTTCAGGCCCGGAGTTCTAACGGCCTTAGTTGGTGTAAGTGGTGCTGGGAAGACCACGCTGATGGATGTTTTAGCAGGAAGGAAAACAGAAGGCTCCATTGAAGGAAGCATCAGCATTTCTGGTTATCCAAAGAATCAATCAACTTTTGCTCGCATAAGTGGTTATTGTGAACAGAATGACATTCATTCTCCACATATTACTGTTTATGAGTCATTGGTATACTCAGCTTGGTTGCGTCTCTCTCCAGATGTAAAGAAACAAACACGGAAGGTGGGCTCACGTGTCTTATCCTCTGACATTGTATTATCAGTGAAGTCTTTGTGCTTCTTTATTTTTTTTGGGTCATTTAGTAACATTTTCATTCAACATTGTTATCTTCATGAAGAAGTCTACTCTATTTTCTGTTAAAAATCCTGACAGTTCTCGTAGAAGAGGAGGTCAAGGACTGACTTTGATTTTTGGTTCTGTTTAGAATTTTGTCGAAGAAGTAATGGATTTAGTCGAGTTGAATTCTCTGAGAGACTCCCTAGTTGGCCTTCCAGGGGTAGATGGCCTCTCAACTGAACAGAGAAAGAGGCTGACCATAGCTGTAGAGCTTGTGGCAAATCCATCTATTATTTTCATGGATGAACCGACATCAGGACTTGATGCTAGAGCTGCAGCAATTGTGATGCGAACTGTAAGAAACACTGTGGATACTGGGAGAGCTGTTGTCTGCACTATCCACCAGCCAAGCATAGATATCTTCGAAGCATTTGATGAGGTAGGTAGTGCAAGCAATGTTATATTTCATAACTTGTGGGTACCCATTTCTTGTGATGCAACTGTTCTCATAATCATGTCTAATGATTTCCTTGCAGCTGTTACTGATGAAAAGAGGAGGACAAGTCATATATGCAGGGCCTCTTGGTCATCATTCTCACCTGCTGATCGAGTATTTTCAAGTTAGGATCATATCTTTATCATATTAAGAGGGTGGGAGTCTCTCCATTAGAACAAATCAGCAACTAAAGAGTTGTTTTTTTCTCAGTCTGTTCCAGGGGTTCCTGAAATCAAAGAGGGAATCAATCCTGCTACCTGGATGCTGGATGTCTCGGCTATGGCTGTTGAAGCTCAACTACAAGTAGATTTTGCCAACATTTATGCCAACTCTGAGCTGTATAGGTAATTTAGAAGATTGAATAGTTGTATTTTTATTTTTCTTCTGGTTTGATATTACTAAACCTTGGACCGTCCTTGCCAGTTTTTGCAGGAGGAATCAAGAACTTATCAAAGAACTAAGCGTTCCCGCACCAGGATCCCAAGATCTTCACTTCCCCACAAAATTCTCCCAACCGTTTTTTGAACAGTGCAAGGCTTGCTTTTGGAAACAAAACTTGTCCTATTGGAGGCATCCACAGTATAATGCCATTCGGTTTGCTATGACAACAATGATAGGAGCAATATTCGGAATCATCTTTTGGGATAAGGGGAACCGATTGTGAGTAAATCTTCTTCCTTGAGTCCCAAAATTAACATTGCATAATAACAATCTTTCTACTTTTGTCATCACTTTTTTCCTCATAGATTAATTATGATAACAGGTCCAAACAACAAGACCTGTTAAATATAATTGGAGCTATATATGCGGCTGTTATGTTCCTAGGTGGAACTAATACTTCAGCCGTACAGTCTGTTGTTGCCATAGAAAGGACAGTCTTTTATCGAGAGAAAGCAGCAGGAATGTTTTCAGCACTCCCTTATGCATTTGCTCAGGTTAGAGTAACTTCAATTAAACATATGCTATAAAATTTATGGAAAATCAATTGGTCATTGATAAGTGATTTATACTTGTGCCATAAGCAGGTGGTCATAGAGACTATTTATATTGCGATTCAAACATTTATTTACAGCCTTATTCTGTTCGCAATGATTGGATTCCAGTGGACGGCTGGAAAGTTCTTTTTGTTCTACTTTTTTGTTTTCATGTGCTTCGTCTACTTCACGATGTATGGAATGATGCTTGTTGCACTCACTCCAAACTACCACATTGCTGCAATCGTAATGTCTTTCTTCCTCAGCTTTTGGAACTTGTTCTCTGGTTTCGTTATTTCAAGAACGGTAAGTAAACCAAGCAGTGCATGATCAAAATAATAAGAAAGATCTTAGTATTGTGCATCTTTCTGATGAAACCATAATTTCATATGCAGCAAATTCCTATATGGTGGAGGTGGTATTATTGGGGCTCTCCAGTGGCATGGACAATATATGGCCTTGTAACGTCTCAAGTAGGCGACAAAAGCAATCTCATTGAGATACCAGGAGGTGGTGAGGTATCATTAAAGTTGTATCTGAAGGAAAGCTATGGTTTTGAGTATGACTTCCTGGGAGTTGTTGCTGCAATGCATGTTGTATGGGCAGTTTTCTTCTGCTTTGTTTTTGCTTATGCCATCAAGTTCTTGAATTTCCAAAGGAGATAAGTGAAATTTGAGTCTGAATGTAAAGTTTTGCATACGCATAAAATGTGCATAAGCTAGGCAAAGAGAATTTTTTGGAGAATTTCAGCTACCATAATAAATTTCAGTTTTTTGCTCACTGAGCTCATTTCATGGTTGCCCAGAAATTATTCTTTGTGTGTGTCAAATTCTTCATTTTTTAATTTTCTTTTTTAGTGGAAGTTTCTCTACAGGCATTATTTTCGTGAACCACTCTGATGTGATTGTATAACTCCTTCACGTGACGCTTGCAAAAAATATAATAACGAGTCCTAAGTTTGAATAAAAGAGCCAGAATGGATATAGATGATTCATATAACAAAGCTCAATAGTTATTAGTTTGGATTTTTGATTGAGGCATAATTTGTTTTGAATACCAGCATGATAGATATGATGAGTATGGTTTATGTGGTTTAGCTTTAAAAATTCTTGCAACTTTTCAAGATTTCTCTTTGAGAAAATCATCAATCATGATTACAAGTACAAAAAAAAAGAGTCATAATACATAAACAAGACACTCTAACTGGCAAGTACACATTTCAACTTTGGGTATGTACATCTAGACACATCAACTCGTGTTCACTGTGCAGTTGAACACTCTAACTTACAATATGATCATCTAGACACCTCAAAAATTTGTGTCACGTCAATGTCGGAGTCCACAAGATATTGTGGGTACGAGTTGGAGGGTTTAGTTGTCACTTGAACCAAGTTGAGGTGTCTAGATGTACACTTTCAAAGTTGGAGTATGTAGTTGCCAGCTAAGGCTAGGTTTGTGTGTTTCTTTATGTATTATGCCATGAAAAAAAGATAACAAGTAGATTCATTTTCCAAGTTCAAATTTAACAGGTAACTGAAGCAGAAAGCATACACACAAATGCATGTATATAAGTTTACCAATTGAAATTCTTGAGACTTCAAATTTGTCTGTAACAATAAATAAACTTGTAAATTTGAACTCTCATTTACAATCAAGAAAAGACAAAAACTTGAATCTGTTGGAGACTCCAAAATCTGACAAAATATGGCATACAAAAAAAGTATGATTGCCTGTAAACACTAAAATAAACTAATTCTTGGCTTTATTATCATCTGCAAACATAGAAACCTCCACTATATATACTTCCCAACTAAGTTACTCCAATCAACCCAAGATTTTCCCTTTCTGCTCTACAGTTGAAAGTCAAAAATATAAGATAAGGGAAATACAAAAACCCAAAAAATAAAAAGCCTTAGATTATAAAGTTACATTCTTTTCATTCATACTGATTCTATCTCATTCACTGTATATACTTGTGTAAGTTCCTGATTATTTAGTGCTGTTCCATTGAGGAGTAGCATATCCACATACACCCTTCGTCGGAAAATTATATTTTTTATATAGAAAATAATAGTGTATATAGTTCAAAAATTACTTTTGATAGATAGATATATTTAATCTTGAACACTCTTAGCGAAATTTCTTGCTTCGCCATTGCTATTGAGCATAACTTAAGTAACACATTTTTGTTTTTCCATTGTTGAGTAGAACAGCATTGCGGGAAATATTCAAGAAAACTTGGTCCTGGACAGGGTGAAAAAGCTCTGTAGAGGATAAGGATGGCTTCATCAATGAGGGAAAATGAGCTGGTGAGGTCTATGAGCAAAAAGGCGAGTTTTTCGTCAGCTAGCAGGAGGGGATCTTGGGCTTCAGCAAGCCTTCGCGAGGCATTCAATGCACCAGGAGGGGATGTTTTCGTGAAAAGTGGGAGGCAAGATGATGAAGATGAGCTGAAATGGGCTGCAATCGAGAGGCTTCCTACTTATGACAGAATGAGGAAGGGAATCTTGAAGCAAGTCTTGGACAATGGGAGAGTTGTTCATGAGCAAGTTGATGTAGCTCATATGGGAATGCACGAAAAGAAGCAACTTATGGAAAGTATACTTAATGGTATTGATGAAGATAATGAGAGGTTCCTTCTCAGGCTTAAAGATCGTATCGAAAGGTGAAAAAAATATACAAAATGCTTTTCAGATTTTGAAAGAATCAAAGTTCTTGTTTTTTTGGAGTAAAAAGTATGAGATAATAAACTTTGTCAAACAGGGTTGGAATCGATATTCCAAAAATCGAAATCAGGTTTGAGCACTTGTCAATTGAAGGAGATGCGTATGTTGGCAGCAGAGCTCTTCCAACACTGTGGAATTCAACCATCAACTCATTAGAGGTAGTTAAATTTGCATTATCTGAATCTTTTGTATATCTAAGACATTGATCAGAAGATATTTATTCAAGTATTGGTACTTAAGTTTGAGGATCACTCTTTGTTTTCTTATGTTAAATAGGGACTTCTTGGGCTTCTTAGGCTTTCGCCGTCTAAGAAGAAATCTGTCAAAATACTGGATGACATTTCTGGAATTGTAAAACCATCTAAGTATGAAGTCTTTTTCCTAATATTTAGGCCTCCTTTTATAATATCTTTTGACATAGTTGAGTTTCTGATCAGTTGTTATCACTGTTTTCTGTAAAAACTTTGGACTCTTATTATTAGGATGACACTGCTTCTTGGACCTCCAGCCTCCGGAAAAACTACATTGTTGAAGGCACTTGCAGGAAAGCTGGAGCAAGATCTTAGGGTGTGTCATTTTCTTTCAGACAGATCATTCTTGGTGTTCTTTTAATGAAAAAACTGATAATCTTGTTAAAACTTGACATTCTTGAACTTTGTTCCTTTCAAATTGATGTAGGTAAAGGGGAAGGTCACCCACTGTGGTCATGAACTCAAAGAGTTTATTCCTCAGAGAACTTGTGCTTATATCTGCCAGCATGATCTTCATCATGGTGAGATGACAGTAAGAGAGACCTTGGATTTCTCGGGGCGTTGCTTTGGAGTTGGTGCCAGATATGAACTGCTAGCTGAGCTCTCGAGACGAGAAAAAGATTCAGGAATTAAACCAGACCCTGAGGTAGATGCATTCATGAAAGCCATATCAGTGGCTGGGCAAAAGACCAATTTGGTCACTGACTCTATTCTTAAGGTTCGCTTTCCCTCCTAAAATATGAAGTTCCATTTATTTTCCACAAATGTGAAGGTGGCTAACTAGCTCTTTGCACCAGATACTTGGACTGGATATTTGTTCTGATACAATGGTGGGTGATGAAATGAGAAGGGGTATTTCTGGTGGACAAAAGAAGCGTGTAACGACAGGTATATGATGAGTTAAACTAGCCAAGTTCTAAAGTTGGTTTTGGTTATTCTATTCTTAAGAAAGATCATTACCAAATTCAATGTGACAACACATACTTTAAGGTTGTTAATGGATATGAATGCAGGAGAAATGTTGGTCGGACCTGCAAAAGTTTTCTTGATGGATGAAATATCGACTGGCCTTGACAGTTCAACAACATTTCAAATAGTCAAATATATGAGACAGATGGTTCATATCATGAATGTGACCATGATTATCTCCCTACTTCAGCCAGCCCCAGAAACCTTTGATCTATTTGATGAGATTATCTTGCTTTCAGAAGGGCAAGTTGTCTACCAAGGTCCACGTGAAAACGTTCTTGAGTTCTTCGAGAGTGTTGGATTCAAATGTCCTGAAAGGAAAGGAGTTGCAGATTTTCTTCAAGAGGTTACTTCCAAGAAAGATCAAGAGCAATACTGGTCCAAGAAGAACGTTCCGTATCAATTTGTGTCAGTACTTGACTTTGTTGAGAACTTCAAATCCTTCCATATCGGTCTAAAGCTTTTCAGTGAAGTTCAAGTTCCTTATGACAGAAGTAGAACCCACCCTGCAGCATTGGTGAAAGAAAAGTATGGTATTTCTAACAAAGAGCTCTTCAAGGCATGCTTATCAAGGGAGTGGCTGTTGATGAAGCGCAACTCCTTCGTCTACATTTTCAAGACTGTTCAGATCACCATCATGGCTATCTTTACATTCACTGTATTCTTTAGAACGAAAATGAAGCACGGTGAAGCAGAAGATGGAGGAAAATTTTATGGTGCACTGTTTTTCAGCCTTCTCAATGTGATGTTCAATGGCATGGCTGAGCTTGCAATGACTATTTTCAGACTACCAGTCTTCTTTAAACAACGAGATGCTTTGTTCTATCCAGCTTGGGCTTTTGCTCTTCCAATTTGGCTCCTTAGGATCCCCATCTCATTGATGGAGTCAGGAATATGGATCCTCCTCACATACTACACTGTTGGATTTGCACCTGCAGCTGATAGGTATGTCCACTATATTCCAAGCTATGATACAGCTTCAGCTAATAGTATTATTTTGTGGTAGTGACTGTTCCTTTTTTAGTATGCTTTGTCATGCGGTCTTTAGCATTTTGTCTTGGATTCTTCACTCCAATTGGTTTTGATTTTCGAACTGTTTTTAATGCTTTTACTTGAGCCGAGGGTCTATTGTAAACAGCCTCTCTACCTCTCAAGGTAGGGGTAAGATCTGCATACACACTACCCTTACCAAACCCCACTTGTGGGATTACACTAGGTATGTTGTTGATACAGCAACAGATCCTAGCTGACGATCGCGAACTTACAAAATTTGCTAACAAGTTCATCACCTTAAATAGGTTTTTCCGGCAGTATTTGGCCTATGTGGGAATTCACCAGATGGCGTTGGGACTCTTTCGTTTCATTGCAGCCCTTGGAAGAACACAAGTTGTGGCCAACACTCTTGGTACCTTCACATTGTTATCAGTTTTTGTCCTTGGTGGATTTATCATTGCCAAAGGTTAGCAACTGAAACTAGATATATAAAGCTAATGAATTGAGACTAGTTAATCATTTCTAGATTGAAATTCCATCCTACTTTGATTCTGATATATGTAACTTGTTATTCCAACAGATGACCTCCAACCTTGGATGAAATGGGCATATTACCTTTCCCCCATGTCATACGGACAGAACGCAATAGTTCTTGTTGAGTTTCTTGATAAAAGATGGAACAAGGTAAATGAGCTTGTATTTACTTACATCTTAGATATTCATTTTTTATTTCTGTCTTTTGATATTCTAATAATATTTTACTCTACTCTCTTCTAGCCTAATGAGGATCCAAGCTTTCAAGGGAAAACAGTTGGAATAGAGCTTCTTAAAGAGAGAGGGATGTTCACAGAGGACATTTGGTACTGGATTTGTGTTATTGCACTGTTTGCGTTTTCATTGTTTTTCAACCTCTGCTTCGTTGCAGCACTCACATACCTAAAACGTAAGAGATGATACTTGATATTGAATTTCTTCGTTTTCTGTACACAAGCTTTAGTTTTGACCATCTTTTAAAACTTGATTGCAGCTCTTGGAGATACTAAATCTATTATGGTGAATGAAGAAGACAGTCAAAACAAGGAAAAGAAGATGAAAGTAACACCACACGAAGGTTCAAGATTAAGAACATCTCTTTGTTTTCAAGATTTTGAATTGTATATCAACAAATGTCATTGATGTGCTACTTACTTATCTGTTCTAATATATCAGGAAAGAATACTTCAGAAGATATAAATTCAAACTGTGCAGCCAGTGCAACCAACAAAAAGGGCATGGTGCTGCCCTTCCAGCCTTTGTCCCTTTCATTTGAGCATGTGAATTACTATGTTGATATGCCTGCTGTAAGTTCTTTTCTCTATTTCTAGTGGTTTACTGTAATTGTGAAAAGAATATCTGAGTCAGATGTTGCAAGTATGGTTTTGTTTGGCACATCCTCAATAAATCCTGCATCCAATGTTGCCTGTATATAATCAAAATTCCTTACTGGTAGATGAATGATATCTGAATCAGGAAATGAGAAGTCAAGGAATTGAAGAAACGCGACTCCAGCTTCTACGAGAAGTGAGTGGTGCTTTTAGACCAGGTGTACTAACAGCATTAATGGGTGTGAGTGGTGCTGGAAAGACTACTTTGATGGATGTTTTAGCTGGAAGAAAAACCGGTGGATACATTGAAGGGAATATCTGTGTTTCTGGCTATCCAAAGTTTCAGGAGACCTTCGCTCGAGTTAGTGGCTACTGTGAACAAAATGACATTCATTCTCCACATGTCACTATTTATGAATCTCTTCTATACTCAGCGTGGTTGCGTCTTCCTTCAGATGTCAACAACAAAACTCGAATGGTATAATATTCTCCTTTTATTTTGCCTGCAAGATTTTCTTTTCATCCACTGAACAAGCATTTGCCGTTCCCTTGTTTTGTTCAGATGTTCGTGGAAGAAGTGATGGAGTTGGTTGAACTTACATTATTGAGAAACTCTCTAGTTGGCCTTCCAGGAGTTGATGGATTATCGACTGAACAAAGAAAGCGGCTTACTATAGCCGTGGAGTTGGTTGCTAATCCTTCCATCATCTTCATGGATGAGCCAACGTCCGGTCTGGATGCTCGAGCTGCTGCAATCGTCATGAGAGCTGTAAGGAACACTGTGGATACCGGGAGAACTGTAGTTTGCACAATTCATCAACCAAGTATAGATATATTTGAATCATTCGATGAGGTACTAATTTCTTGAATCTTGTCCAATATCTACAACTAGTTCATACAATCATTCACTCGAACTTGGATTTATCATGACTATACAATGCCACTATCCATGCAGTTATTCTTGATGAAGAGAGGAGGACAAGTCATTTATGCTGGACCCCTCGGTCGCAATTCTCAACACTTGACAGAGTATTTTGAAGTAAGATGACTATACATTTTGTACAATAGTTGTTATTCTATTATAAGTCCTCTAGAATCATGCAAATGATCTTTTATATACCAATTGTTTCAGTCTGTTCCCGGGGTTAACAAGATCAAAGATGGATATAATCCTGCTACTTGGATGCTTGAGGTCAGTGCTGCATCCGTTGAGACTCAGTTCGGTGTAAACTTTGCAGAAATCTATACCAACTCTGATCTATATAGGTATGAGAAACAATCAAACTGATCAATTACCATTGTTTGTTGTTCTATTCCCTACAATTATGTTTGATCATGCTATGTCTCTCGTAAACTCCCCGAATTTGCAGGAGAAATGAAGAACTAAATAAGAAGCTAAGTACTCCAGCACCAGGGTCAAAAGACCTGTACTTCCCTACTAAGTACTCTCAGCCTCTATTGACTCAATTCAAGGCATGTTTCTGGAAACAACATTGGTCTTACTGGAGGAATCCGCAGTACAATGTCATCAGATTTTTCATGACAACGGTCATTGGAATTATATTTGGCGTCATTTTCTGGGACAAAGGAGGAAAATTGTGAGTCATTCTCCTAAAACTTGAATACTGAGATTCAATTTTTAGCTCTGAAGGTGAGTCAACTCTTAAACGTACTATTCTTTCCATCAGTGAAAAACAGCAGGACCTTTCAAATCTTATGGGAGCAATGTATGCTGCTGTTCTATTTCTTGGAGGAACAAACACTTCTGCTGTACAATCTGTTGTAGCTATAGAGAGAACAGTGTTCTATCGTGAAAGAGCAGCAGGAATGTTTTCAGCCTTGCCATATGCTTTTGCTCAGGTATATGAACTGAACATAAAGTTCAAATGCATTGTAAAATCATCGATTTTGTCAACAAATCAAGCTTATTACTACTTATTCCTTGACAGGTGACTGTGGAAACAATCTATGTCGGGATCCAAACATTCATTTACAGCCTAATCCTTTACTCGATGATTGGATTTGAGTGGCAAGCTGACAAGTTCTTCTGGTTCTACTACTACGTGTTTATGTGCTTCGTCTACTTCACACTCTATGGAATGATGCTTGTAGCCCTCACTCCAAATTACCAGATAGCAGCAATTGTCATGTCTTTCTTCCTCAGCTTCTGGAACCTCTTCTCTGGTTTCCTCATTCCTAGGATGGTAAGGGAAATCTTGATATCCCACAATTATCCTTCTTTTCACAAACTAACTATAATGTTTATGACATCTTTATACTATGAGCGTATTTGGTTAAGCTTATAAGCACTTTCTGACTTATCTACGTGTTTGGTAAACACTAAAACTGTTCATAAGCCAAAAAGGTCATAAGTTGATCACCTCTAACTCATAACACCTCTATCCAAACACGTAACTGCTTATTTATGAGATCAACTTCAGCATCTAAAAGTGATTTTCAGCACTTGATGCTTATCAGCTAACTCGAACGGTATATTGCAGCAAATTCCAATATGGTGGAGGTGGTACTACTGGGGTTCACCAGTTGCGTGGACAATATATGGTCTCATTACATCTCAATTGGGAGACAAAACAGAACATGTTCATATTCCTAGTCATGATGGTACTCCTAACTATATTCAACTGAAGGATTACCTCAAACAATACTTGGGTTATGATTATGATTTTCTTGGAGCAGTTGCTGCTGCTCATCTTGCTTGGGTGCTTCTCTTTTTCTTTGTGTTTGTTTATGCCATCAGAGTCCTCAACTTCCAAAAGAGATAAAAGATATGTTGTATTGTTCTTTTTCCTTCGTCACTCTCTTTAGGATAATTCAAGGGAAATAATGTATGTACTAGATCTAGCATTTCATAATTGTAAAATTTCATTCTTCCAAATTTGTATCAGTTGATGTTTTTGAAATGAAATAAAAACATATTTTATTCAACTTACAGATATTGCATTCCTGTTTTCCTTTTGTGCCTGGTTTCAACCATTTTGTTTTTAAGCTTAATTTCTAAATTTATTTGAAAACAAATTGAATCAACTCTCTTGTTTTGGATATTGATGAAATCAGCCCCGATTATGAAATAGGGTGTGTTTTATTAAAAACTAAAAACTGATTTTAAGAGTCGCCACTTAATTTTTAAAGTAAAATTAAGAAAACTATTTTTTCAAAAGATTAAAACAGGGAATCTAATGAAAGTTTAAAAGGGGGTTCGGGTTCTATTGACATTTCGGGAAGGGTTTGAAAGCACCTGAAATGTCTGCTAACACGCAGTTATCCGATAATTAATTATTTGGCTAGTTATTTTAAAGAAAATAGGCAGATTTAATTAAATAGAGGGAATAAGCAATTAAGACTTAAAATCATTTTTAAGGGAGAGGGAAATATTAAAAATATTATCAAGTAAAATTTTAAAGTAATTTGAGTAGAAAAATAAGCGTGATTATTTAGCCTTTAGAGAATCCTGAAGTGACTATCTTTTGGGGAATTGATTAGAAAACCTTAAAATTAACTAAATACATAAAACACCTAATGGCAAATAAATGAGATAGGGAAAGAAGATTTGGGCCCAAGTCTGGATCTGTCCGCCTAGACCAGCACTTGGGCCTGATTTCTGCTTTTTTGGACCTTTGACCCAACACTTGATACCTGTCCTAGACTAACACAATAATAACAATTCAAATGACAAGGGCTTAGGCCCAAAATAACAAAATACAAAAATTGAAATTCAGGGATTTTAGGCCCATTTCCCCATTTTCGTATACACTAGGTGTATACTATAATAGTGCATACAATCTTATATCTCAGCTCCAACCACATGTACGTCCGATTCATGGACCCATTCTTCAATTTCCAATGACCCAAATGAAAGAGAGGATGACTCGATGGAAGAGTTGAGCCCACGACTCAATTTGAGGTGCAAGAGAGGGGCAAAGAAGTCCACAATGGACTCGAGAGGAATTTTCACATGCAAACAAAATAGGGAAAGGAATTAATATATTATCCAACTCAATATAAATACAACAAAAATAAAACACATAATCCTATTAAAGTAATTTGTACAGAGACATATTGAGTGTTAATAACTTTGAAGAAGTAACTAAAGAATACACTGATCATTGGGAACCAAGATTAACATAATAGCTGGCAACATAGGCATATGACCCACAAAATGAATGAAAATAAAAATAAAGGAAGGGATATTCATCACATTTCAAAACAACCAGAGAAAGACAAGTATGCTATATTAACCCCACTCAATAATAATAATCAAATTGGGAACCCATAAAATCCATTCATTCATGAAAAATTCCAACCAAACTAAATAAATCGAGTGTATAGATAAGTTGCTATTGTAAATGAATGGATCAACACATAATTTCCATACCATCACTTATACTATGCGAATTTGGAAGATACATTATACAACGATGTCAAAGTAAACAAAAATGGGTGTGATCAAGTTAGAAATAGATTTGGGAGAAATAACTCGACCTTTTCCATATATACACATTCGACTACGATCAGTTAAGCAAGGAGCAACTAAGAACAAATTTTAACAATAAACTAATTAATAGGATCATTCAACATGAATATATGCCAAGCAAAGATATTTTCTAGCATGTAATCGATCGGAAACTTACTCGGACTAAGATACTTCGCTTAACCAAACTAACTCTTCTAAATAAAAGGCTAGCAACAACAGCAAACCTCAACTAAACCATGGAATTCACATAAACAAACTAGGAATTTTACCATACTAGCTTAATTTTTTTATTTTTTTATTTTTTTTAAAAAAAGGACAGCAGGGAGACAAGCCATTGAAATTGCTACGCATAACGACATGGAGTATAACGATTTAAAGGATCATGTTAAGACTTGCTCGAATGACTAGCTTCAAAAGGCCAAAACATACCAGTATTCGAAACAAGACACAAATAGCAATCAAGTTAAAGAGGGACAGATAGATACTACAATATTACTCCACTATCGACGAGATTTAACATTTTGAATAAGAACAGAAAAAAACATCAGTCAAAATCACGAGCAAACGGAGAAGAAACGGAACCAAAGAAACTTCACAGAAACGGGTTCACCACACAACACTTGAAATCGAAATAGAACGTAACTGAGGGGTAAGGTGTTACCTTCTTCCGGGCAGCGAACAAGGAGTCTGGACAGAAACCCGAGCAGCTATCTCAAGTTCGAATGAACTTGTGATTGAGCGATGGATAACACCAAAAGGAAAACGAAGCTAAGGTCTTAGACGAGTTAACCTTCTCTATTTTAGAGTGTATTTCGTGTGTATTCAGACTACTTCTTCTTAGGCTATTCTTATATTTTTGCTAACAAAAAAACTTTTCAACCAAAAAAATCCCCCCTCCCACACAATGAATAAAAGGGGTATTTATAGAAGGGAAATTAGGGTTCCAAGTTTGGGGGGAAAAGGGCCGAAACTTGGATAAGAACAAGGGGCCAAAATCGAGATTCCCCTCCGATTCCAAAATTCAAAATTTCTTTCTGAGGACGAGAAAAGGTTGTTCTCGTACGAGGAAATCCGCATTTCCAGCAAACCCAAAAGTTGAAAGGGACGCGGACGGCTTCGATGAATCCAATCGTCCTTATGCTCGACGTGGCGTCCATCCACGCGAGTCAAAGGACGATTTTCGCGGCTGCAAGGACGAAATTGCAGGTGCTTTTTGTTGTTGTTGCAGCGAGGAAGACGTTGGAGAAGAATACAAAATTTTCGCAGCATAGTACTGGCACGCGTCTCGCTCACGCTATGAAGATTTCCGTGTATCCCCGCGAAGCTGATTCCATTTCCTTGTGGACGTCGCTGCTGCTCGAGGTTTGTACTTGCCGCCTGGATTGTTGTTGTTCTGTGCAGATTGACGCTGCTCCGTTTCTATCGCTGATCAAAATGGGCCGGGTCTGGGGTAATGGAGAAGAATTGGACCGGCTGAATAAAAGTGGGCTGGGGTCGGATGTATTTGCTGTTGTGCTGAGATTTGGAGGAGGAATTGGGCCCAGGGAATTGCAAGGAAATTGGAAAAGAATGGGCTGCTGAAGGATGATTTATAAAGGCACAAAATTCGGTTCTTTTAGAATAGCCTAATGAATTACTGATTTAGCCAAAATTGATTTGCGAATTCGGCCAAAAGCTCAACAAGATGAAATCGCATAAATTAATCAACGAGCTTCTTAATCTTAACAAAATAAAATAACTAAACAATATTATGAACTAATCGATAAGAAGTTATATCCCTAACTTTAAACTAAACTGATTCAAATAGGATATATAAAAAATAAAATCTTTTTGAGATGATTTTCCAATATTTATGAAGTGTATCAACTATATCTATGAGATTATATGAAACATACTTACTTTTTTATAAATTATGAAAATCAACTAAGATCACTTAAAATGACTTTGAAAAGTATTTGAATTTTATAGAACTAGTTATTCTAAATCGTTTGGGAATTAAAAAGCTCGTGAATTAATTCCTATCGGGAAGGGTCAAAATTGGGTGTGAACAGGGTGTGTTTGGTATGAAGGAAAATGGTTTCTACAAAAAATATTATCTCGAAAGCGTTTATGTATAATCAAAGAAAACACTATAAGCGTGTAGGTTGGAGGGTATGGGGGTGGGGTACGTGTGTTGGAGGGTGGGAAGGAGACAATAAGTGTGGGAATGCCCCTACAGAAAATTTTCTCCAAAAAATTTAACCAAACCGAAAATTAAAGAAGACTTTCCACAATACCAATTAAACACACCCTTACTCTACTTAGCTGTCATACTAAGGTGAATAGAGGAGATTTTTTTTCAAGATTGTTTGTAGATGTTAAATCAACACAAGCACAGAAAATAGAGAAAGCATAAGCAATAAGAAGCTTGGCCTTTACCCCATAAATGTTATGTGCTTGATTTGCACCAAAGTTTTACAAAGGCAATCTACAGCACTAAAGTAGCAAAAGAACAGCCAATAATGAAGCAAAAAAGAGAGGTACCATAAGCTAGCTTATAGGTTTTCAAAGTTTGATACAAAGCTGTTGATATGAACTGAGTTAGAACTTTCTTTCATCTTACTATCTACATTGCTTTCCTTTTTTTTTTCCCTTTCTGTGATTCAATTTCTGTGTTCTGAAAAGATGACGTGGGTTCTCTCTAGTTGCGATGAAAACTTTAATCCTTAATCTTCACCTCAGATTTGACAGGAGCATCTACAAAATCACGAATCTCCTTTTTGCTCTTGATTAAACTTCTCCTCTTGGTGTCAATATCAACTTTATCCAAGTCTTCAGCTATTCCCATGTATCCATAGAGCGAAATTTCCTCAGCTTTACCCCCCTTAACATTTCTGTTGTCGATGCCTTTTCCCTTGGTTGAAGTTATTACTCTAAAGTTTTTCCTTCCACGCTCTTCTTCCATGAAGTAGTTATGAAGCTTTTCTGCATCCTGAATGCCAGGAATAGTGCCCAAGAACTTCACCAGTAATACACTGCCATTACCAGGCTTCCCCATACAAACCTTCATTCTACCACCACTAAAACCTTTACCTGCCATTGAAGATTACAGAGGAAAAGGGAATATTGTCATCAATTACAACGAGTCAAAGAGGTAAGCACACTAAGAAAACAAATGAAAGAAACTATCTATCTGCAGGATATATTTATGAAATGCTACTGACAGTTGGATGGAAGCAGGGCAGTCATCCTTCTCCTCATGATAACATACCCCACCCAAGGACAGAACTCAAAACTAGATAAACAAAAAAATTGTACAACACACGCACCTCTTAGAAAGTTCTCAACAGCTTCAGTAGTCGTAACTTTTTGCCCATCTAGGCCAGTTACCAATCCAGAGCAGTTGTGTATAACAACCACTGGTGGCCAGAGAATAAGATCTTCTTTCTGGGCTAAAGCATTAGGGGCAGGAACAGCCACCGGTAACCATAGTTTGCCATCAGGGGGTGCATCACTGTTCCACCCCATTAGGACACATATTGCCTTGTGAAGACCCAAGTGTTTTGCTTTCAACCATACCTTTTGCGACATATAACAATGTACTGCCAAGGATCGAGTATCTTTGAACTCTTTCAATTGACTGAAAAAGTAAAATTAGTTAGCAGTTGCAACGATAAAACTAGTACATGGCCAAATGTACGATATATAAATTTAGATAATTAGTTGGGCCATGCAAAACTGTCCATGTGAAGAAGAACAGAAAGTGAAATCACCAACCTACTCCAGCACAAGAAGGAAACATACAAAAGTCAAGAGGACAACAGGTTATCAAGCATCCTTAGCTTAACTAGGTGTACCAACATTATCAAGTCAAACTGTAATGGGAGTCATATTAAGGACTCCGGGGCATGTTCTAACCAACACAAGTTCAGCTTTAAATAACCATCTCCTCAAAGGCCTACAACTATATCCAACACTTTGTTTACTCTATTTCTATGTCCTATGATGTTTGTATTTCTTTTCCTTTATTGTACCTTGGCGGCACAGTATCTCCATAACCTTGTACTTTTATCTGACCAGAGTACCCTACAAATAGATGTTCTCTACATTCTAATCAGGTTTCCAGGAGAATTAACTCATTTCCAGCCAACCATTTCAAGCTCTACTCAATATTTTCTAAGTAAAGGTTCTTGATCACTAAGAACCAAATCCTTAATGAACCTTCATGTAACCCTGTTCAGTTCAACGAAAATCAAGAGAGGACAGGCAGGCTTTCAGGAATTCGATATTGAGTTCCTTATCAAAACAAATTTGATACTAAATTGACCAATGCATAGAAATGGGTTGAAGCAACTACAATTTAATCATCCTCATATGTCTTACAGAAAATATGTAACAATGTTATAAGTTCTGCTAGGACATTTCCACTATTCATCTGCTCAAACCATATCCTATAAATTCTTCATAACAAGAACTCAATAATTGACAAGCACAACGTGAATATTTCCTATTCTGGATCCATGGCATAAGTATCAATGTTATTAGTTACGAAAAGATATCAAAAACAATTAGGAGAATCAAAATAAACTTATGGCACATTATTCTTGAACAACCTAAATTACCATATGTAGCTGTATTCTTGATGAGAGAGTATATGCCACACAATGGTTCAACTACAACTAGTGGTAGAAAATGGGCGGGTTGGGTTGAATTTGGGTGAGTTGAAAACTGGTCAACATATAATACGTAATAATTCAAACCGCCCATGTTTCATATGGGTAAAAGTGGAGAAAATAGCCAAAAGCCCCTCTAAACTATTACCCAATTCTCAACTACACACTAATTCATCACGGAAGTCCTATTACCTCCTTCAACAATTTTAAAGGGCAAAGAAAGTGTAGTTCACTCTCTTTGAGAGAGTGAGAGGTAAAAATAATAATTAAAACTTTAATTTTAAAATTATATTTTTATTTTATATTGGTTTTCTGTTTTCTCTCTGTTTTTAAAATTTTGAGGTTTCCTTTCAGTTTTTGTTTTATTTTTTCTTTTTACCTTTTTTCTCTTTTTGTTTTCTCTTCACTGGAGCAACACTGGCGGCAACTCAGCTCCACCACCAAGTCGCTGCCCTCGTCAGCTTCCCACCATTAATCTGATTTTCATCCTCAAATCACAAATTTTTCACGTTAGATCAATTTCTCATTAGTGTGAAAAATTGACAATCGCTTAAAATCAAAATTAAAATCGAAAGTCAAGAGGATCAAATTTTAGTGTCATTAATGGAGAAATTTAGGAACCCTTGAGTGAAATTTATAAGTTTCCTTAGTTATAATATTATGATCCAACCACCGTACATAATTATCGCACCGTCAATCGCCATCTACCTCCATCGTGAACCACTGCGTTCATTTTTAAAGTTGCTAAGCTCTCAATAATCAACCAAAATTCAAAACCCACTTTGAAAAATCAAATTTTGAAGTCTCCAAATATTGAAACACTATCACTCTTTTTTGTGTTCATCACTAATTTTCCATGCAACCCATTCATTGCATATCCTACCAAACAACATCAAAGGGTAAATCTTTTTACCATTAATCGACCCTTTTTAAGTTCTTTTGGTTTTTTGAACAAGAATCATGATGAATTTTCAATTGATGTTAAGAAGGTTTATGAAGAAAATTTCACTCAATAGTTTCTAAATTTAATCTTGCATTGCTAGTTTTTTTTTTTTTTTTTTTTTAATAACCAAGAAATCTGTTTGTGACCCGCCCAGCTTGCTTTGCTAGTTGAAAAATCATTTGGTCAAAGTAAAGAAAAAAAGGAGGAGGAAAGGAAAGAGAAGAAGGATAATATTAAAGGAAAAGTAGAATAAAGGAAAAAATAATATTTTTTTTAATTTTTAAAAAGGTAAATTACGTGACAAGCGCATGCCACTTACTTTTTGATACAAATCTGGGTGTGAGTTTTTAAGGGGGTATATATTATACTTTTAAAATGTTCAGGTGGGTAATAGGACCCCGTGAAGTATAAGTGTGTAGTTGAGAATTCTACAATAGATTGGGGGGGCTTTTGGCTATTTTCTCGATAAAAGTGGGTTGGTAAAAGACTTGTTGACCCATAGCTACCCATATTTTCACGAGTAATTAGTACTTTGCTTTAGAATTCCACATCCGGAAAATACTTTAGTTTTTTTAGATGAGAAATGTTGAAAATACTTAGTTTTATTGTATCATAAATTCATTAAAGAAAATCCTATAACTTTCCAATATTAGATGAAATAATTTTAGGAGTAAAACGTGCTTAATATTTTTCAAAATATTGTCAAGCAGCCAGTCTTAGTTTCGTGGATTTTCTTTTCTTTGAAGAACACTTAAAATAGTAATATCAGACACATTTTCATTTGAAATTTTAGTCTCATCAATAATACTATCAGTTCCTGCAATCTATGCACATAGCAAAAGAAAACAATAGTATTCAAAACAAACATAATCTGTAGCTTTGATCTTGTACAAAGCAAGTGAATTATATAAGCAAATATGCATCATATTGTGATCAACAAAAAGAAATAAACATGTGATCCAACAGTGATGCCAACCATGCCCATTAATTAATGAAAATTAAGTTCTGTATTTCAAGAAACAAGAATTGATATATGTGAGTATTACTATGAACTATTAGAGCTTCACAACAAATAATTTTCTTTTGGTGATGAATAGACAAGAAATAGCACCAACCCACTAAAATATGGGTGGGTTACCAAAATATGGGCTCATTTGCAGGCACTGACCACAACTGTTCTTGAACTGGCATGCATTAATATATCAGAGAAGCAACTATAAGCTAGTCAAAGAATAGGAAGTCCAAAAGAGATTCAGAAAATGTGATATTTTGAAGCATGTGGCAGCGGATAATATGTAACTAACATGCTATATGGTTAACATTCAAACACAAATAAGGAGACGGACCTATTGGCACAAACAATGCAGAATAAGCCACCAGCCCTGCCTTGCTCCTTGTATCTTTTCTGAGTTGCAACACTCTCATTCAACTTTTTGGTATAAGATAGGGAGAAATTATGTACTAATTGCGTAAATTCAATTGAGTCTTCAGGCAACTCAGGTTTTGCACAAGCTACCTGATCCTTTAATTCTTTAACCACATCGTCAGATGCTTCTGTTTGTTTATCATCTTTGTCTCTTATCCAAACATTTTTTGTAAGATGACGTTTCTTGTTACATTGAATTGAAACATACTGTCTAAGTGAACTGGGATTCTCATACACCTTTTGCTTTTTACCAGAAATATATGGTCTAATAAGGTGCCTTTTCCCCTGATTTATTGAACCACGATATGACAATAAGCCATCAGTGGCAGTAACTCTACCGTTAAGGTCTCTGCTGTATGCCCTTTCTGCCGTTCCAAACCATTTATCATCCTCAAAGTTCTCCAGAGACAGTAAGCAGCTAGCATCTTGATCATCCCACACCTCGTTCCTATAATCTATATCTTGAGTTCTGTTAATGTTATTCTTCCTTTCACTGAACACAATCCGTCCAGAACTGTGCCCCATCATTTCTTCATCTAAAGTGTACTTCCTCTTCTCTGACCTTATTGGATGGCCATCGCATCCAATTACACCCGATTCAATCTTCTTTGGTCGAACCCTATCTCCAAGCATTTCCATTTCATGTTCATGACGGGGTGATCTCCTCCACCTCTCAGCATAGAAATTAGAATGTTCGTCCTTGCTGCTATGGTAATCCAGTCGCCTTAGAGGAATCTCTTCATGACAGGTAACATCCAAATTTTCTATGTCTGATTCTCTTACATTTTGTATATCAACATTAGTATCATTAGAATCCAAATAAAACTGACCTTGGGTTGATCTCGCTAATGATCTGCCATCAAAAAAGCTCATTGAAACTGGTTGTTTGTTCAAAGAATGGTGATCCCATGAACTACTGTTGATGACATCTCTTTGAGGGAACTCATTGTCACTAATAATCTCTCTAAGGGGTTCCAAAAGAATTTGTGCCTGAGCATGCCTTTTGTCAAGTACTGCCTGTTCAAGCAAAGTAGTCCTTTCATATGAATGACCATAATCACTAGTATCTCTTGGTCTCCCTCTAGGATAAACATGATCCATATTGTCACACCTAGGAGATCTAACTTTAACAGACTGGTAGCTTGTCAGTCCCTTATGGCCAGCTGCATAATCTTCCAGGGTATTATAACTGTGATTTTCCTCATTGAGATATAACGGTAGCCTAAGCTTTGTGGAAATCCTTGAATGAATATCCCCAAGCAAATGCATATCATCTTGAATCATAGGGGCATAATTCATCCTAGAGGCTCCAGAGGATGTGGCCAAACATTCCTTATACTGAGAGGGGAGAGCAAGATCCTTAGACTGCAACGCTGACTCCATGTAGCGTGAAACATCTTTGGGATGAAATCTAGTTCTTTCCTCTCTTTCAAGCATTACAATTGCCGACAATTTATCTAGAAGGAAAGGATCAGGGTAACGAGCAATCTCATCTCTAAGCCTAATCTCTTGGGGTTGCATATGGGCTGATAAAGGACCCCTTGCAGTCTCCACATACTTTGTGGCAGATTGAGAATCAAAGGGCAAACTATGAGCTCCTCGGCTTAACCCATCTGCCAAACCCAGCTGTTTATGTCTGTCCAACTCATAATGATGCACACCACCTCTCTCTATATTCACATTATGGCCCTGAACACTTCTAGCACTGCCATATTCATAATCATAATCCACACCAGAGCGGCGTGCAGCTTCATATCTGTTCTCGTAATCAAATAACTCATATCTTCTACTCTCTTCCTCATCCCTACTCAAAGAAGCCTGATAATGATGTTGAGGCTTTTCATGTGCTTGGTGATAAACAGGCGGCGATTTCAACTGAGGCTGCACTATATCACCTCTATAATTAAACTCTTCATCTCTCACCATTAACCCACTCCTCCTCAACTGGGGTTCCCTTATATCACCTCTATCATTAAATTCTTCATCTCTCACCATTAACCTACTCCTCCTCAACTGGGGTTCCCTTATATCACCTCTATCATTAGACTCGTCATCTCTCACCATTAACCCACTCCTCCTCAATGGGGGTTCCCTTATATCACCTCTGTCACTAAATTCTTCATCTCTCACCATTAACCCACTCCTCCTCAATGGGGGTTCCCTTATATCACCTCTGTCACTAAATTCTTCATCTCTCACCATTAACCCACTCCTCCTCAATGGGGGTTCCCTTATATCACCTCTGTCACTAAATTCTTCATCTCGCACCATTAACCCACTCCTCCCCAACTGGTGTTCCCTTATATCACCTCTATCATTAAACTCTTCATCTCTCACCATTAACCCACTCCTCCTCAATGGGGGTTCCCTTATATCACCTCTGTCACTAAATTCTTCATCTCTCACCATTAACCCACTCCTCCTCAACTGGGGTTCCCTTATATCACCTCTATCATTTAACTCTTCATCTCTCACCATTAACCCACTCCTCCTCAATGGGGGTTCCCTCATATCACCTCTGTCGCTAAATTCTTCATATCTCACCATTAACCCACGCCTCCTCAACTGGGGTTCCCTTATAGCACCTCTGTCACTAAAATGTTGATCTCTATCCATCACCTCCCTACTCAACTGGGGTTCCCTCATATCGCCTCTATCACTAAAATATTGATCTCTATCCATCACCTCCCTCCTCAACTGGGGTTCCCTTATATCACCTCTATCACAAAAATCTTGATCCCCATCCCTCCTCTGCCAACTAACACGACGAGGCCCTTCCTCTCTTATAGGACTCAAACTCCTCTGACTACGTGAATACTGTTCCAATACCCCACTATCACGTATAAAGCAACGATCATAATCAAAATCAACTCCATTCACTCCTAATCTCTCATCCCTATAACCTCGCGCTGCATTAACTTCAGGCCCCACCAGCCTCATTTCTCCTTCTTTTCCCCCCTTTTTCCTTCAGTACTGCCCTAAACAGCTCACCCAAAATGCTCTCACTTAGTACATCACAGTACCACAATTACAAAAAAAAAAACATTTATAGAATCAAACATTAACCACCCAAATCTCAAGATATATCTATTCATATATAAAACATCGCTGACATCAGCATTGTCCGTTCGTTTCTTTCCCTTTTTTTTCAAACTTAATCACTGGAAATAGAAACTTAGCACTACTACTACTGCAAACCCTACGTAGTTGTTATCGTTATCGCTGTATACTAAAAGATGTTTGTTTATTCAAAGCCCTAAAACCCTACTACCATTTTCGTTGGCTTTCTCACTACTTCATGCACGAATGAAGAGGAAGAACATAATTGCGAACCGCCATGAACGATGTAGTTGAGTTGTGTGTATCAAACTAGTAATGCAGAGAATTTTTTTAGAGGATTCGAGTGAAACTCTCTCAATGCCGTAAAATTTGGGAACATTCTCAATATGTGCCTCTCAAAATGGAAATTCTATTCGTCTTTTCCTTTTCCTTCTCCCCTTATACTCTTTTCCTTTTATGTTACATTTTTATTTTACGAGAGTCCATCTAACTCATTTTTCGCACTAAATTTATATAGATTCTCAAAAATAAATTGTGATAAGTAAAATTGAATGGAGGGAATATGTATATTTAATCTATAACACTTTGTTTGGATGGTTGTTACTTATTATTTCATGATGTATAGTATTATATTATATTGTGCTAGTAAAATTATTCGCGCTTCATGCGGAAATTAAATATCATGAAATTTATAAAATAATACTTAAGACATATCGATCATTAAAACTAAAACACTATATTAGCTTACATACAAGATTACGTAGTATCAAACATTAATAATGTAAAGGAAAATGAACTGTAAAAATACATATCAAGATATGTAACATAAGCAATGATATAAATGAGCCACTCAACAGAAGCAAAGTACACAAATATTTAATTGTGAAGAAGAAGAAGAGGTGCAGAGTTTTTGTTATTTTAAAATGAGAGGAAATCTCTCTATTTATATATAACAAAGGGTAGAGTAAATAAATATTTATTGTGCTTTATCAGAAATGTTACAACTATTTGAAAAAGTTGCAACCCTTTGAAAAGATTACAACATTTCATAAAAGTCACAACTTTTCATAAAAGTCACAACTCTTCATTGAAGTCACAACTTTTCAAAAAAGTCGCCACTTTTCATAAAAGTCGCAACTCTTTATTAAAGTCGCAACTTTTCATAAAAGTCACAACTTTTCATAAAAGTCGTCACTTTTCATAAAAGTCGCAACTCTTTATTAAAGTCGCAACTTTTCATAAAAGTCACAACTTTTCATGAAAGGGGAAGACTAGTTTTGTATATAAATAAATTAAAAGGAAATTTTGGTTTGTGGTGGCACCACGTAGGCAGGCCTAAAATTCTCTTATATATATATATATATATATATAATGAATATAATATTTTGAATTGATTGTATCGATTATTGTCGTTACATAATATCGCACCTCAATAAACAATTAATATGATATACCATAATACCCCCTACAATAACTTGATTTATGAGTACATCATGTCTTTGATGGAGAAGCAGCAACTCTACCGGCACGCATATTCATGGAGCAGAATAAAGTGACGAACATGCTTAAGCAAGGATGACGTAAAGTCTATTGTTTTTTAAACTTTTACAACTTTTTGGATAGTTCTTCCAATGTGAATAGCACAATCCAATGTTTGTGAATAGCGCAATTTTAGGACCTATATATTTAAGAAAAATTAATGCTTGTAATGATTATGTAACTGGCCGGTCCATGGCACATACATGCACCACTCATGTTGCTCACAACATGCTCTCTTTGGTTTATAATATATCTATCGTTTGAATAAAAAAAAGCATAACATATAAAGATGCTCTTTAATTTGGGTTGATTTTTTATTTGTGCCCTCTAAATTTTTGTGTATACAAGTAGATGCTTAAAAATATATAAATTGAACAAATAAATATACATATCCTACGTAATGTCTTACATATATTATACCTAGAAAGACCCATGTGCAATTTTTTATTCTTAATAGTTCGATATGCAGTTTAACCCATAAGAAAGTAGTCATCTAATTAGTTTCTTCCATTTGTTCTTATATACACAATTTACATGCATAAAAGTCTATACAAATTACAAGAAAAAGCAAATTCAAATAAGTTTTTCTTTCTATTTAAGTAGTAAACTTGAATAATGGAAGTAGCACAATAACAATCTGGCAAAAGAAAAACAAAATCGGTTCATAATTTACACTAATTGATAGAACTTCAACAGCTCAACGACTTTATAAATTTTTTTTATCAAAAACAACTATAAAATGCAAAAAAATCTATCGCCGCAATCATATAATTTGAAATAAAACAATGATTTTATCAAATTGTCAATTTAAACATTACCAAAATCTTATAATCAAACGGATAACTCAACCAAAAAAAAAAAATTAACAAAATCATTTTAAAACGGTTAATCCAATAATTCGATATTGCACTCTTAGAATCGAATTGGCAAGTCAAAGTTGGATCCGGGTTCGGATCAAAATAAGAAGTCGGATTCGGATCCAGTAGGGGGACATTTTCAGCTCATATGATTTCAGGTGATTGAAGTTCTGGAAAAAAGAGAAGCGAAAATGCACTACTGGGTTCGAGCATCTCCGGCAGATTTCGCCGGAGCTATTCCACAACCTCGAAGGTATAATGAGAATTTTTAGTTCAATTTGTTTTCGTTTATGTCTGGATTGTTTGGATTTGAAGCTGAATTCGTTAATTTTGTTACCAATTTATCAGTGGACACACTGCTGTTAACATTGGGAAATCGAAAGTTGTGGTGTTCGGAGGATTAATTGACAAGAAGTTCCTTAGTGACATCACTGTGTATGATATTGGTATGTAATTCTCTCCTAAACAACTAATGTTTAATAAGTAATTCTCTCCTTACTTGACTCAAACTGTGTGTGCACCTCGATTATTTCCTCGAGATACCTGCCAGCTCCTGCTTACAATAGGTATCTAGTAACTCTAGGAAAGAAATCACCTAGTGTGTTTTTGTCTTTGCTTGCATTTGAATGTGAGACCTCATGGTTCTCAATCCACTTCATTGACTACAAACTTTGTAGATTAAGTATGTCATTTGAGCAAGTTAGGTTCCATATTTATTGGGAGTTTTTTCAGTTTTGATTAACATTTGTATGTCAGTATTGAAATAAATGGCATTTAGAGGACCTATAGTTTGTTTTCCTTAAGAATTTGCATTTTAGTGTCCTAGTAAGAGTGAGATTTTGGAAACCTTTTTGATGAGGTAAGTAGTTTAATTGATGGCATCAGTGCATAGAGTACAAAAGAGAATGTGTTAGCTCCAATATATTAAAGACTATGCTAGGACCAGGGAGCTAACAAAATCCAAAAGATTATCAGTTGTATTTACAGTTGGATAGATTGCACCAAGCCACCAACTATATAACACAAAATACAGCAGGTAACATTTAATTCTCTATTTATTCGAGTCAAACTTGGTATTTTGAACATGTTATTTTGAGAGTATTTTAAACATGTCATTTTGACAGTATTTTAAACATGTCATTTTGAGCTAAATTGCATTCCGTATTTGTTGGGAGTCTTTTCTGTTTGATTAACATTTGTATGTCAGTATTGGAATGAGCAACATTTAGAGGACCTATAGTTAGTTTTCCTTAAGAATTTGCATCTCAGTGTTGGAGTATGTGTGAGATTTCATATATGAGGTTCCAAACTTAGAAGAAATAGCAGGGGTCCTTAGTTGTAGCATTGGCTTATTCCCCACTACTTACGTAGGTCTGCCACTGGGAGCAAAGCTCAAATCAAATGGAATCTGGAATGCTATCATTGAGAGAAGAGACTTGCCAATTGGCAAATACAGTACTTATCCATGAGTGGTAGACTGACACTGATCAATAGTGTACTGAACAACATGCTAACACATTACATGACCCTCTTCACAATACGTAACTCAGTCCTTAAGCTTGAAAAATTTAGAAGGTAAATCCTGTGGGAAGAAGCCAACCAGAAACACAAATTTCACTTCGTGATGGAACAAAGGTACTCAACCTAAATCACAAGGTGGCTTAGGTATAAGGAGCCTTAAACTCCACAACAAAAGCATGTTAATCAAATGGCTATGGAAATTTGGGCGAGTGGAACTTGGCTAATCGGAGGAGGTCATCATTGCCAAGTAGGTGCTCAGAACAACTGGTTCACCAAAAGGGTTTCATCAGGCCATGACACTAGCCTATGGAGCATATCGCTAGGCTCTAGCTACAGGAATTAATTCTTTCAGAATATCTCTTACAAGGTTGGGAATCATGTGAAGTTTTGGAAGGAAAGATGGATGGGAAACAATTCACTGAATGACTTATGTACACTAGCTATGATGCCTGCAATCAGGATTCCACTAGCTGAAAACAAGGAGAGGAATGCAACCTCACCTTTAGAAGGAACCGACAAGACTGGGAGTATACTGACCTTATAGAGTTATAGACCTTATAGCTTCAATTGAAGGTAGCAGCATAACAGAATCATAGTTAGACAGAATTTCATGGGGCAGGGTATATACACAGTTCAAGATGGCAACAACCACCTATGTTCTCAAAATGGAATTATTGATAACAGGACTTGGAAGTACACATGGAGGAGTAACTCCGTATGAAGGTGATTTTCTCTGCCTGGACAGTTTTAAGAGATGCTTATTTGATTCAAGATTACTTTGACATGGAACAGTCCGTTGGTCTATTGATGCTACCTGTGTCAGCAAAACCTGGAATATACCAGTAACCTATTTCTTCACTGTACAGTGACAATAGAATTGTGGAATCTCTTCATTTCCATTTTTGGATTATGCCGGGTGCAACCTTAGTCACCCAGTCTCGAAAGTAGGTTAAGTAGATCTTCAAGTTCCAATCTTGTACAGAAATTTCAGAAACCTTTAGTTAGTTTGACTAGAGACTTGCATTTAGTGAACAAGTGTGAGATCTAGAGAATGTCTAATTAGTTTGATTAGAGACTTGCTTGTCATGTTAGAATAGTGTGAAACTTGGAGAACCTTTAGTTAGTTTGGCTAGAGATATGTATTTCAGTGTAGGAATAACTTTACGTTTTACAGAACCTATAGTTTTACACTTTTACTGGACCACTAATATTTATTTCTAAGATAAACTATCGAGTACTTGAACGAAATGAGCGTGAACGTAGCGGAACAGACATGTAGAATCTTCAATGGCCAATTCCAGCCAGTGTGGGATTGAGGCCTCTTTGATAGATGTTTCCTCTGGTGACATCGCCAAAATCAGCTTCTGGAAGCCAGTTTTTTTTCTGTCCGTTGGATCATGGTCAGTTGTTTTGATATTCTAAAATCTAAATGTCGTTAATATTTCAGAAAAAAAATTGTGGTTTCAGCCAGAGTGCACGGGAAGTGGTTCTGATGGCCAAGTTGGTCCTAGCCCACGAGCATTCCATGTTGCTGTCGCAATTGACTGTCATATGTTCATCTTTGGCGGGAGATCCGGCGGTAGAAGGCATGCAAATGATATGTAATTTGTATGTTATATATTATTGTGGCTTCTCAATGCCTTAAACTGGATATCTTTCCTCTTTTTCAGGTTGGGTGATTTTTGGGTTCTGGATACTGGTAAAGTTTGCTTTCTACCATGGCTCTGTAAAGAAAAATGCATGATTATTTTTTGTTTCCTCTTTTCACCATCAGATGTTTTGATAAGTCAAACTAATCTCACTGATAGCTCACCAATCACTAAACGGTGCAGGTTTACATCAAAGCCCCAAAATAAGCTTCTAACTATCTATACAGTATTAGAAAACTCTTCTGCCCTTAAAAATTCTAATGATCAGAAAGGAGTTAAGTCATACATAGATCTTCAATCCCTTCAGAAGAATTCATTTTCCTTGAAATCAGCCAAAAGATGCATTTAATATTGACACGTCCACAGCTCCTTCTTCCTTGTGTCCGTCTTCCTTGACCTCCAGTCTACCAAAGTTTCCTCCACAGCTCTCAGTAGTGTCTGTGTGGTATCAAACACAGGTTATGCTAGCTGCATAACTCTGAGCGGAGCTGCAATGAAGCAGTATACAATCCACATCCTCACAAATTACTGTTTGGTTTGTATAAATAACACCAACTAGCTATTCTAGACTCCTCCTACTCCTCGAGTAATCCATAGTTAGTATAGCGTTCCAAGTCATACACCATGTGAAGAAAGTATTTTTATCCCTCTCATCAGACTTTCAACTTGATTTATTATATCTTCCGTGGTGCTAGATATATGGCAATGGTCAGAGCTGACAAGTTTTGGTGACTTACCTTCTGCAAGGGATTTTGCAGCTGCTTCGGCCATTGGAAACAGTAAAATTGTAATGTAAGATTTCGTCTTGCTTTTGGAGGTGCTTATATTTCCTATCAGTCTTTCATTATTGTTTGGACTTTACATGTATGCAGGTTTGGTGGCTGGGATGGTAAAAAGTGGTTGTCGGATGTCTATATCTTGGACACAAGTACTGTCTTTGATAGTAATTCTAGGCTTCCATTCTCCTTTTTCTCTTGTCGGAAAACAATTTATCCTTAACAGTTAAAATTATTTTGAGCAGTGACTCTTGAATGGAGGGAGCTAGCTGTTTTGGGAACTATACCTCCGCCTAGATGTGGCCATACTGCTACCATGGTTGAGAAAAGATTGCTTGTCTATGGTGGTAGAGGTAAATATGGATGATAATCATGATTATTTTGTCTTGGAAATATCATGTTCCTCTCTGTAACTTGCTATTCAGCTATTTTCATACTGTTATGGTCCCCTGTTATGGATCTAGTTATGGGACGCTGCTGCAAGATAAAATCTGAAGTTTTCTTTTTTCTACCTATGGTGCTGTTTTGTTAAGAGAGAACCTGCAATCTCTTGAGTTTAAAGTACTCAAAAACTTGAATAATTTTCTGCTTATATTTTTCTGAGATAAACAGATAGGTTAAATACAACACTTATAAGATAACTACCCCTAGAAACTAGGACATGATCTCCTAACATTACTGGAATGAAAAACTGCAGTATTGCATGAAAATAAATACTACTAAAAATAAATAATTACTGCTGTAACTATTGGATGACTGAGGAGTGATAACATTACTCTCCTCCTTCAAATTGCGCTTGTCCTCAAGTGCGCTAAGTGCAAAAAGTATTAGTATTTCCCCCTTTTCCAACAAATTCTTCCTCATCGTATATAGAGTCGATCCAAAATAACTTCTTGCACTGATGACCTTGAGTGAATGGTTCATCACAGTTGAATCAAAGTCCCTTAAGTCGCCTTTCCTCCATTTCAGATCTAGTCAGTTTCTTCACAAATCTGACATGTTGTTGAGGTGAGAAATCTGCTGTCTTTGATTTGCAAGCATCTAACAATTGCGAACAAATGGGTTGTTCCTTGCGTTCATACAGTCGGGATAAACTCATCGCCGTAGCCAAATCTGGAGGATTATGCAACTCAACGTCAATTGTTATATAATCAGTGTGAGAAATATAGGAAAAGAATATTATTGAATTGTTGTTGTGTCTACATTATTACATACATCTATTCTCATTTATGTGAATTATTATACAATTTTTTACCAAGTAGGATACTATTTATTATTCTATTTTTTCTTTTTATTCTCCTATATTCTATCTAAACTTGTATAATCATATTCTTTCTATTAAATAAAGGGATAAACCTATTCCTATTCTAACACTCCACTCTTCAGCATACAATACATCCATGCATCTCTTGTTACATATGTGATTAAATGCAGGACCAATGAAAATCGCCAGATAGATGATCTCCGATCAATGATTTCACAAAATCAAAAATTGACACAATTCTCATCGTACTTGTTTTATTTGAATTTGATTTTTGATTTGATCGTATAATGTGTCAATATCAATGTGCTTAATTATCTCATAAAATATTTGATTGATGCACACAATAAACAAAAAGTGATAAAATTAAAATTAAGTTTAAAACAAAACTTTAAACTACCTGACTGACGCAGGTCATTGATTGCTCGAATCAATTACATATACAAGGCCACTAATTACCCATATAGATTGTCTCTCTCAAAGCAGTGTTAAATGTTAAGTAAAAAAAAAATAAAATTAGTATATGAGAAAATGTTCAATTTAACATGTATATACCAGAGATAGTAAAAGACAACACATGCACAATAATGATATTATATAGATAATAGATCATAAAATAAAGAGGGCACCCAACTAGAAAATAGATATGAGTGGTTCCACTGGATCGATGAGATATAAAAATGAAGAAAATATATGGGTAGAAAAGAAAATTGAATGATGAGGAAAAAAAAAAAATTGATAAATTAGTGGTGGAAATGACTACAATAAACTCAAATGAAATGAGGAGGAAACCTCACCGAAGACAAATGGAACATCACATAACCGGAACAGAAAAGAAATAATCAAATATATGCAATGTGAGACAGTGAGATGAAAAAAGAAATCAAAAATGAACATCGTGAAAAAAGTAAAAAAAAAAGTAAAGTATGCAAAAGCACACAAAATATGCAAAAAGTAAAAGCGCAAAAGGTAAGAAGGGCAAAATGCAAATTAAATATAAATAAAAAGAGAAGAAAGATGGCAAGGTGCTATAAACCAAATATGAAAAAGTAAAGTAAAGAAGAAGTAGTCAAAACAATTTCAAACAATGAATAAAAAATAAAATACGAATGATGATGAAGTCACAGATTAAATTAATGACAAATTAAAAAGTAAAAATGAATGAATGAAAATGGATAAGTAAAATTAAAATGAGAAAGAAAAGTAAAAGTGGTGATGTACAGGGCAAATAAGAAATAACGAAAAGGCACAAAGAAATTATAACAAACTGAGAAACATAAACAAGCAGAATTAGAAACTAGACAATTGGTGATAACAATTTTGCTAACATAATCATTGGCTAGGCCAGAGGGCACATAATGGGGTATATTGACCTAGCACCGAAAAAACTCTTTGATTTTTCTACCAAGATCGAGAGTAGAGGATACCATGTGAAAAATAAAAAAAATATTATTATTTGTTGTTGTTTATTTCACATTTTTTACATTGAGACTATTTATATAGACTAGAATACAATCTTTACTTAATTTTTACTATTACTATTATTTATTCATATATTTTTTTATATTTTTATTCTCTATAGGATTGTATAATATTATAATTTCTTCTAGGATTTTCTATCTATTCTAACATAAGATTGCTGATATGAAGTTCAATTTTTTGTGACTGCGTAAGTGTCCTATCCCACGAAATTAACTGCTCAAATGTTTCTTGGTAATCTGCCACAAACCCAATCTGGCATAACTTAGCCAATTCTCCCAATTTCTGGCTTCTGATTGGTGGCCCAAAACAAAGGTTACAATGACGTTTGAAGTCATCCCAAGGCAGTTGAGGCAGATCTTTCTCTAATTGAAGAAACCAGAGTTGTGCATTGCCCTCCAAATGAAAAGAAGCAAGTCCAACTTTTTTTTCTTCCAGAGTTTGGTGTCGAAAGAAGTGTTCACATCTGTTCAACCATCCCAAAGGGTCCTCTTGGCCATTAAATCATGGGAAATCTAGTTTTGTATGTCGAGGAATGATAAAACTTCCACCTACTTCTGATCCTGACCCTCATGCCTCTCTATTTTTACCCTTCCAACTGCGATTCTGACTGATATGTTCAGTTGAATCAGAAACGACCTTAGAATTTACTAAATCCTGTGTGAGTGCATCCAAGCGAGCATTTGTTGCTTCATGTCTGGCTAAATTGGCTGCACGTTCTTCTTGGAACAAATTCACTAATTGTGCTAGTTGATGTTGAATTTGGTCTCCCATAACTCCCATCTCTGATACCAAGTTGTTATGGTCCCCTGTTCTGGATCTAGTTATGGGACGCTGCAAGAAAAAATCTGAAGTTTCCTTTTTTCTACCTATGGTGCTGGTTCGTTAAGAGAGAACTTGCAATCTCTTGAGTATAAAGTACTCAAAAACTTGAATAATTTTCTGCTTATATTTTTCTGAGATTTACAGATAGGTTAAATACAACACTTATAAGATAACTACCCCTAGAAACTAGGACATGATCTCCGAACATTACTGGAATGAAAAACTGCACTATTACATGAAAATAAATAATTACTGCTGTAACTATTGGATGACTAAGGAGTGATAACACATACATTGTGAAGGGTTTATGCTGCTTTGAAGATCTTGATGTCTTGTACTTGTTATATTGAGCAATAGATAAATTTGACAAAGGGTTTTGTTGAAAGGATAAGACGAAGGTGATTTAACTAAAGCTGGATGAAAATTTTGTATCTGAAGTTCAACCCTTCACCTTTTCCTACACAAGCACCTCTGTCTTATCCGGACACACCATGCACAAACCTTTATTCTTTCTTTCCTTTCTCCCCTTTTATACACTCTGGATTAAAAAAGTTTATATCAATAAATACCTTGAGTAAATTTAGTTTCACTATTGCATAAGCGAAAATTTCAAGGACACCTAGTATGGTACATGAAGTTAAGGATTTATTCTTGTACCTCTATGCTACATGCTAAGCTAATTTTGTAGGTATGAAGCTCTTAAAATGTAGTTGAAGTGAATGATTCATTGCACAGAGGAGTGGTCTAGAAAGATCATAGATATAGACAGGAATATCAATACAGGCTACCAAGGCGTGATGGGTCTCAGTTACTTGAGATCTTTCTCTCTCTCTCCTGGTGATACTTCATGATAAGATCAGACATCACCTTCTACTTGATAATTTCCTAGGACACTATCTGAGTCATAAAAAATATGGTATTGTCGTCACCTAACTGTAGCAAAGTTCTATAAGTATGTGGATGGTAACAATAGTTCAAGTACATAAATGATTTCTTCTATTTTTTATGCAACATTAAGGTTCTAGTTTTGTCTGTTTACTAAAAAAAAGTGAGAAAATCCTTCATCTTACCGAACAATCAAGTAGGTCATAGTGCTTTGTCTTGCTATCCACCCATTCTAGTAGTCGTAATATTGCTTCTGTAGTTTCTTGTCCTTCGATTTCGGTTAGTTACTGTTTGTGCTTTGTGATGCTTTCACTTCCGTTTATTCTCTTTCTGGACTGCATTGGACTGTTTTTCTTGAGCTGAGGGTCTATCGGAAACAACTTCTCTAGCTCTAAGGTAGGGGTAAGGTTTGCGTACAGTGGAACGCTACCCTCCCAGACCCCACTTTGTGGGGCTACACTGGGTATGTTGTTGTTGTTGCTGTTACTGAACACACAAGGGAATTTTTCCTCATCCACTTGTATGGTGAGTTTAATATCTAGCATGGTCCTCTTGTAATGATGACATAAAAGCACCCACACTCTGCTTTCAAATATTTCTTTCTTTTTGACAAACATCCTAACTTAACTGTTCAGTTATTTGTATTTGAAGGTATGTTTATCACAATTACATATGTTCGTGATGCTTTTACTATTTTACCCCCTTTTGTAGGCCAAGGTAGCATTGATATATTTAATTGGTTGTACAGTACTTTCATCTATATATGTTCAGATACTTGATTACCTTTCTGAATATTTGAACTGACATATTTAACTTTAATTTTGGGTAGGAGGAGGAGGGCCAATCATGGCTGACTTATGGGCTTTGAAGGGCCTTATTGAAGAAGGTACTTATACTTTTGCCTTGAATCTTCAGTTTTTATCTGTAGACTTCTTTTCTAATTACTGATGTTTCCTTTCTCTCAAAATTATTATCAGTTTTGTAAGAGAAAATGTGATTTACCTTCATCATGTTGCTTCTTGAAAAATGTGGCATGTTACACATTTTCAGTTAATAGTTCATGTGGTTGTGCTTATCCAGCCTTTCAGAAATAGGAACAAATTTTCCCAGAAATTATGAGTTTGGCTGCCCTTGACGAAATACGTTAGTTAGTACAACTTAAATTTCTATTTCATTTACTGCTATCGGATAGACATCCTTTTGACAACACATACACGCATCTATATACAATGTATGCACATGGCATTTTGTTCCCTATCTCTCCCGTGGTTAGTTTAACATGTTTTTGTCTTTCCACTTCCTTCCTTTCTTGACTTCTCCCTTGAAGCTTCTATGACTGTTCTGTTTTAGCACTTAACTATATCAATATTTCTGATTTTCTGGAAGGAAGAGAATGAAAGCCCTGGATGGACCCAACTGAAGATTCCAGGTCAAGCTCCTACAGCGCGTTGTGGACATACAGTTACATCTGGAGGACTCCATGTAAGTCCATTTCATGGTGAAAATCATGTTATACAAAATCTGTACAATTTAATAGTTGATATAAGGACATAAGAATGAGTTAGCATTGTTCTTAGGGTGTTGATGTTTATCTGCTGCGATGTGTTTTACATCTAACATCATCTATCTTGTCAAATCCCTTGAAAATTTGGTTGCAGTGAAGACATACTTAACACCTTTCTGATGTGAGCAATTATTACTGGTATACCTCGAGGTTTCTTGCGGAGTACAATTTCAATAGCAGATAATACTTCCTTGAGGATAGGATCCCAAGTTTTCGTTTAACCCACTCGTCATCTGGTAGTAGAAATATAGGAGCCGAAATCGTTTGTGGTTGATGCACTGTTGCCACTTTGAGGAGTACTAAAAGAATGTTGATGGTGAATAATAACAATTTTCTGTAACTACTACCCCATACACTCTTGTTACTTCCTTCTGAACTAATTCCCAGAGTTGTTTGTGCATATTGATGCATATAAAATTTGGAGTTGTATGTACATATCTCTTCACCTAGGGGGGCGTAGGTGCATGCAAGTTCAAGTAAGCCCAAACTAGAAAATACAAAGTTGTCTATATCAGCAGTAACAGTTGTCATAAAATTTTAAATTCTAGATGAACTTCCCCAGGTTGACTTAATTCTCTATGCAATTTCTGTTGCATTAGAGTGTACAGTATGGTTATTTAATGATTATTACAATTCCACTTTATATGTTTTTGGTTATGTAATAATCTCCACTTTCAACTTGATTTAGCCACTCAAACCTTTCCCTCCTTCCAGCAACAAACAAAAGATTGTGGAAACAGCATACTGACCTACACTTTCTCTGCAGCTCCTGTTATTTGGAGGTCATGGAACTGGTGGTTGGTTGAGTCGGTATGATGTTTACTATAATGATTGTGTTGTTTTAGACAGAGGTAAGCATGGTTGATCAATACTTTCTACAATTGCTATTCCACTCCATATACTGATATAGGCTTTGCAACTAGTAGTACGTTACAGCTTTGGGTTTTCTTCTCATGGTGGAGCTTATTTTACATTTTCATTCCCTCATAATCTGATCTACATTAATATATTTCTATAGATTGTACAGACAAAAGTATTCTGGCAACCTTGAAGATTTAACCAGATTAACAAATCTCTCCACAATTTATTGGTCTAGGTTTTATATAAGATGGAGGCACATAGTTAAATGGCCTGAAAACCATTCATGATTTTGTTTATAGTCGACAAGAGTATTTTGTACTAACTTTTTATGTTTCCAGTGTCTGTACAGTGGAAACGCCTAGCAACTACTAATGAACCGCCAGTTGCACGAGCATACCACTCAATGACCTCAGTTGGGTCACGATATTTGTTGTTTGGAGGGTTTGACGGAAAATCAACTTATGGTGATCTGTGGTGGTTAGTTCCAGAAGGTATTGAATTCCATTCAAGTGCATCGATTTGTCTAATCTCTCATTGTAAAGTGGAGTTCTTCTTTTTCCAAAAACTTATACTATCATTTTGTTCTATCAACTTAATGTGATTACTCCCTCAACATATTTCTGTTCTCCATGCATTTTTTCCTCTGTTGTTTATGTATTACCTGTGTGATTATATGCTGTTGAACTGTAATTCTGTTGGATCATTTGATAATTGATATCAGAAGCTTGTTTTTATCTTCTCAACTTCCAAATATTCCTTACAATTTGCACATAACCCTGTTTGAGTTGGTCAGTAGTAATGTACTTTATATGTCAGGAATATAGCTTCCATTTAAGCAACTGTCACCCATTTAAATGGTCCTAGAGTTGTACAGTTTAACAATGCTACACAATTTGACAACAGATAATGCTAGCTGAGCTAATGCATGTCTTGGAGAAGTGAAGAAAGTTCTTTTGTCTTAGAGTTGTGTACGCAACATATTCATTCTTTCAATTGACCTCTTGTGCGTTTGTTTTTTTCTGAATCTTTAGATGATCCAATTGCTAAGCGCGTAACGGCTTCTCCTCCCAAGGTCATCCATGAAAACCGGGATGCTTCAATGACAAGTATGGAGAAGGTATAGGCCCCTGAAGTTTCATTTTCCATCACTGCCCTCTCACTTCAGTGTTAAGATTTGTTTATGTTAGGACAATATGACATTTAGTTCCTTTTCACTGTTATTTGGAGCCTTAACATCTCAGCTGGACGATGTATCAAAGAGTTTGATATCATATTTGACTCATGGACGGAATTGATCAGTGGAGTCTGTGTATGAAGTTAAACATTAAGCAGTGATTACTGAATGATACCCAAGAAAAAGAGCCGCTTAGAAAACTTGAATCACTTGGATATGAGATGAGAATTTTTAATACTTTGTTAGTTTTGGATAGGACATTTCTTCTCAACGGTGTATTCTTTCTTTCGTAATTAATAACATTTACTCGTTTTATCAAAGAATGAGGTGTCCAACAATTTTCCTGGAGTGAAGCAATGACAGTACGACCCTTTATGGGAAGTGTAACAAAGTCAAGATAGTTGTTTATGGTATAATAAAGATATTTACATTTAGAGGATGACAAATCCAACCTTATTCATCTGGGGAAGAGTATAAACAGATACTGGTCAATTTGATTTTGCACGGAATTGATCTGATGACCTCAAAGTTGTGGCACCTCAGCTTTGACACTTTCCAAAGCTTCACGGTGTTTTCTCTGACCAAGTGATTGCCAGATGATACCATCTACATACATGCACGTGTGTGCATTTTTTAAATAATAATTTCTGTTGATTTCCTTGAGTATGTTTATGCATGTCATAGAGAGAGAGGGAGAGAGGGGATGATTTTGTGGGTGGCAGTAGTTGAGGGTGCCAATTTTACCATGTCTGTATCTGTCAACCTAGTAGTCCTCTTTATTCTGATTATGCTTTGATAGATATTTAGATGAGTGTATTGATACTGTTTGTATGGCAGACAAAGCATCTACTGGTTTAACTCTTTCTTATTATTGAATATTGATAGGAGAGGCAAATGCAAGAAGATGCTGTGTCAGTGTTGCAGAAAAGGATAGGAATTTCAGTATCCATCTCCAATTCCAATGCGAAGAAAATTGTAGATGAGTTGGAAGATACAGAATTATTAGAATTGGCATCTAAATTCATTGGAGAGGGAGCTCTCAGTAATAAGGAGGTTATAGTTTCTTTGCTCAGTATATGTTATGCCATAAGAGAATGCTTTGCAATTTCTAACCTAGAATTGTTTGATCACTGAAGGCTGTACAAGCACTTCGCGACCACTGGTCAAAGTCCTCACCGAAGTCTATTCAATTAAAAGAGCTTAGCCCATTACTTCGTGACTACAAGCGCAGTGTTACCCGCATTAAAGAGTGAGATCACTGTTTTTTACGTTTTTGTGTTGTGTTGATATCTGGTTAAGTTCTGGTTTTCTTATGAATGTAAAGAACTTACATTTGGAAAAAATGATCAAGTTGGACAACTTTTGTGAGTGGTGAAGTAATGGTAAATTTCACTAGTGAAGTGTAAGTATAAAGGCTATCGCACTGTTGGAATATAATACTAAATCCGTTCCGACTTATAGACATACTTTTCTTTTTAGTCTGTCCTAAAGAGAATGTCTTTTTTTTTTATCAAGTAAACGTATTTTCATTCATAAACATGACCAAAAATATGGCTGTTCCGTTCGGATATTGATTGGTCTTGGTTTGACATGGTTTACGCATTACTGGTTCCCGGAAGAGTTAATATCTCCATTTATACACAGGGGGTATACCAAAAGGTAAAGAATCTACAAAAATAAATGATTCTCTACAAACTCTACCTAATCTTTTATACAATTGGGAACTCTATGGGCACCAAATGAAAATAAGGGATCAGAGGCTACTCCTCAATTGAGAAAAGCCCGACTCTACCCCTCAAAAGCTATTGTATTTCTCTCTCTCCACACAACCCACATCAACACAAGTGGGACCACATTTCATGCCCTATGTCTTCTCCTCCTTCTCCCGCTCTTCCAATCAACTCTTCCACAGCTTTTGGCATTGCGCAAGAAGTAACAAATCACCTAAACATGTCCCACCATAACCTCATGGTAAGACCACAATGAAGAAGAAGATGAACCACGTCCTCGCCCGCCTCCTTGCACATATAATACTAGCCCAGTCAAACACCGTACATAAATTAGAACAGTGAGAGTAGTATTTTAGCACCAGACTGAGATGTTTCATCCGTGCATTAAGTGTTGAAAAAATAAACTTGATTCATCTCAAATACATGAATTTTACTTGGTTCATGTATTAGAAAATTAATGAGGATGCACGTATGATTTTGTACATGAACTGGTAAAGATAAAAAAAATCTAGGATTAAATTTTTAAACAAGTATAGACTAGGGACATGCTAGAAAAGTTTTATAAATACCTAGGTATTATAGCTATTTTATGTAAGCAGGTTGATGTAGTAAAAAATTATTTCATCACTGTCTTAAAAGAGAATGGCAGAGATTGAGAATTCTCCTCCTCTCCGAAATTTCTACAACAAGAACTCATGATTACCCCAAGTTATTACAGACTTGTGTGGTAGCAAGTATTTTGCTTATGATCTTTTGAAGTTTTCATGTGTTCTACTGGTGTGAGACTAAACATTGTGGCATTATACGACAGATTTTTGGATATGATGATGAAATTTTAGAATCTCCTTTCAACCAGTATGACTTAAGTGTAGACACTGACTTTATCGATGTTTGTCAGGACTTAGGAGTAAGTTATTCATTGATTTCAAATAAAATATGTCATACTAGCTATCAAATCTAATTACGTTCTTTGTGAATGTACAACCACACATATTTGAAGGAAGTAGGAACAAATCTTCTCCTGAAAAGGAAAGAAAAAAGAAAATGGTGGGGCAGGGAGTACCTCAGCCGAAATGTGGTTCACCTTATAACTTTTGATCATTTGATGTAGGGAAAATCTTGGAGCATTCTTGCAATCAATGAATCCTGGATCTCTAGGGAAAGAGACTTATAGATTCTATCATATCAAGAATGTTAGTCAGGTATGAGTTCTTCAAGGTTCTATTTGTTAGTCTTCTTGTTATTTACATCTGAATACTTGGTTGCTTCACTTCTTTATCATCTCTCATGACCATTGATCAAGTGTCCTCTGTGCTTAATATTCTGATTTGTTGAGGTTGATCCTAGCTTCAGCACAGTCAAAAGAACTTTGCTCTTTTTAACTCTTCTTAAGGCTTTACTGAATTCGTATCTATGTGGTTCGTTACCAAGAAGAACTAACTCGTACTTGTTTCAAAACTAGTGACACAATAATTCTGAAATTATCCTAAAACGGTTGCAGTATTGTATTTAATACTTTAGGGTCCCTTGCAGTTATTTTCTCTCTTCAATGCAAACCTCACAAGTATTTTTTTTTTTTTTTTTGGCTTCCTCGACTTATTACGTCCCATCAGAAGGTACTGTTATATGTCACATATTTCCATATCACACTATACCTAATCTTCAAATGCTAAATTTTTGTACGCTGTTCTCATTTGGGACTTGACACTCCCCCACATGCCCATGTTTGAAACTGGAGAGTGAATAACATAATGCAGGGTCCAACACTGAACACATTATGAAACACAACAAGAAGAATTGTTGGGTCTGGGTTTGATACCATGTGAAGACCACAATACATTCACTCAACTAATGTGAGACTTGACAATCCCAAACAAGTTGAAGTCAGATAGATGAGTCCTGATGAGTGACTATGTTTTTCCATTTAAATCATAAAATGCCATCATAACTACAAGACATTATGCATATGCTTATATCTATGATCTCTTTGTTGCTAGCTCTTCACTTTTATCACCTTTCTGTTTTTGTATAAATGACTCTTGATGTCATTTGCTCCTATTGATAGTCTTCTGTGATCTGCAGTTGCGTATGGATGATATCCCACATCTGCTGGCTGAGTACAGACAACTCCTTTTGGATTTAGGATCAAGCTAACAACATCAATTTCTATATGGTATATTTCATCGCAAGCTTATCTTCGAGATTAATTGTACTGCTCTTGCCTCTTTGTCAACCCTTATGAATTAGCTAGGACAAACAAAATCTTGAATTTACTCCATAAACCTCCTAGCTCTCTGGCAGATTGTAAAAGTTTTTTCCTATATTGACTTTTATACCTCTGCTGTTTTTATTTGTGTCTGCGACATTATAGTAACGAATATATAGTTTAGAATCCATACATTGCATTAAGTTTTTCACCCTCAACTTCTATAGTTTCATGTTCTTCGATTATTGTATTATTTTATTATAGTTAAGTTCTTTTTTCTAGAATGCTTTGTCCTGTAATATTTTGGAGTGGCTTCTTTACTCTTGCTATTTGATTACCTTGGGCCTACAGTCCTCCCAAGGTAGGGATAATGTCTGTATACAATTGTTCTCAACGTCACATTACATGAGTGAAATAGACATGACGAAGAGTAAAAACCAAACAAATCACACTTTTTTTTACAATCTCAACAATGGTGAAAAATCAAATCAAGGGAGGGAATCAGGGGTACATTATTTGAAGGGATATAAAGTGAAAGTTAAAATAAATTGGTATGTATAATACATAGAGAATATGTTAATAACATTTACTAGCGTTTGGGATTTAAAACTTTGCTTAGTTCCTCTAGCTTCCCCATTCTGAGTTTCTCACTTTCCTTCACCAACTAAAAGATGACAAATACACAACACAAAAAAAGTTAATTAGATTAGGGGTATTTTCTTAAAAGTAATTTTTTAAAAAAAGAATATATTAAAGAATGGTTATTATGAATTATGAATCTTTACCTCTACAAGAGTGGATGTTAGCTGAGTTTTCTCATTGTTCTTTTCATTGAAAGCCTCTAAAACTTCTCTATATTCTTTCTCCTAATTTACAAGAGGAACATCATTAAACAAAAAATTACTTAAAATTACAAACACATTCGCGTATTCAAATAATAGCCTATTTGATCAAGCTTTCATAATCTGCTTGGCCAGCAATATATGCGGAGTATTAGGAGAAAGATATAAATTAATTGCTACTAGTATAACTAGCAATAAAATAAGTAATTTAACTAATATATAAAACAAATAAAACCAAAAAAAATAAATAAAAAATATACCTTCTTTTGACATGATTGTCCAAGTGATTTAATTTCACGATTAATCACATCAATTTTCTTGCGTACCATTGCAACTTCTTTTCTCATTGGATCTGTTAACACTTCAAGCTCCTTCGAAAAAATAATCAAAATTAGTTGGAAAAATAATTTTTCAAATTAGTTGGTTGTTGTTTCCTATTTTACTAAATCACATATTTCGGAAAATCACATGTAGATTTTTTTGGGAGGAGAATCACTCGGCACGAGGTTTCTATGTAAGATCAGGTGATGACCAACAATTCAGGTAGAAAATGCCGAAACAATAGATCTTTCCTTATGCTTTTTTCTTAAAGGAGGGAATGCCGAATTTTTGGATCCTATGTTGACATAGATATAAAGGGGTCATTTAATTAGATAATTATTCCTATATATAGAATACCCAATTCTTATTTTTTTTTTAATGATATGCGAAAATCTTAAAAGAATAGATAATATGAACTGTACTTCCGAAATACTAATCAGACACCTAAAATCTTAACGGACAAATAATATGAACCATAAATAACTCCGAGAAACGAATCTAACACCTAGCTAGAATCTTAAAAAAGACAAATAACATAAACCATACGTCTCAAACGTAAACCAAATGCATAGAGTCTTAAACGACATAATATAAACCTTACCTCCTAGTTAAAAGACATATCATATGAACCATACTTTCGAGACACAAATCATACACCTAAAATCTTAAAAGACAGATAATATGAACTATACCTCCCAGACACGAACCAAACGCCTAGTTTCTTCCTCTGCCCGGGTAAGTTGAGACTCAACTTTTCCTTTCACCTCCATTTTTTTCCTCTCAATTTGTTCTTCTCTTGCTTGAAATGAAGCCAATGCCAATTTTGTCATCTCTTGATCTTCATCATTAATATTATTATTATCCTCACTTGTTGATGTTCTTCCACTACTACTAACACTTTGAAGACTACTCATCATAATCTTCAATTCAAATATTAATTTTTCCTTACAATCTTGAATTTTTTTTCCTTTCACATTTTGACCCCCTTTTAAATATTAGTACCACATATTGCTTGTACTTCAATTATTCTAACTTCTTTTCTTGACTTCAAAACAATTTAAAGGTTACACATTTTTTTTTCTATATGACTAAGTTTTATTACAACTTTAAAGCATTTTTGCATACATAAATACTTTGATGGGAATGAATTGTCAATTAGTAATAAGCAAATGTTAAAATAGGCTTTTGCTTGAAGGAAAGGGGCAGGCTATGTGGTTTGTTATTTTGATTCATTCGAGTGTTTGTTACTTCAAATACTTGATGGGGTTGTTTTTAGTCTGAATTGACAAGTGATTTATGTTGATAAGTAAAAATTTATTCATATTCAATATTTATAGCAGATTAATAAAAAAAACATGATATGTGTGTTTTTTTATTAACTTAGATGTCTTCACCTCATCATTTCTTACTTAAAATTATGATAAAGGTAAATTCAAGGTATGATTTGTTTCAAGTGAGCACGTGACTACATAATTTATTAGACATTTTTAATTCAAATTAAATTTAAGAAAAAAAAATTGTGTGTCTTGTCAGTATAGATTAACTAGGTAATTATGTTAACCACATAAAATATGTGATCTCCATTAATTATACACACCAACCTCAAGTGGAACAGATTTAAGGTTTTACGATTTATCAAGATTAATGTGTATAATTAAAGGATGTGACATATTTTAAGTGATTGATTAACTTAATTATCTACTCATTAATAGGTATTTGACCCACATACATTTTATCAAAATTTAAATTGAAATTGTCTAATAGAAATATATTATTATATGTTCACGTGCTCAATTATAGTTCGACTATCTGAATGAATTTTATTGAAAAATTTAAGGGGTTATTGATATGTATATTAAGCATTTATATTTATATACTATTTTTATTTTGGCTTATAAATACATATTTAGTAACAAAAAATTGACGAAGTGGTATTCCGTGAGACAAATCTAGAATTTAAATTTTATGTGTTCAATTATTTTTAATTTTGTTAATTTTTAGAGATAAATAGTCAATCACAACTCACACCTACGAGGAAGTGTAACATATGGTTAAGAAGATATCTTCGAGGACAAATTTCAATATGATACCTTATTTTGGGGGATAGTCTTAAATTGTCCTAGTTTTTTTTTTTTTTTTAAACTCGATATTCAATATTTGTATTGGAGCGTGACTAAATTTCGATTCATGTTTTAAAGATTTACGTTAACATCTAAATTTTTATTTTATTTTTAAATTTGGGGTTTGATATCCGATTTGAAGTTGGATTAACTTGAATTTATGTCGGAAAGTCCCACTTTAGAGGTTAAAAACTTCCTATCCAAAGCGTTTATACTCCGAACTCAAATCCAAACTTCTAAATAAGAATGAAAGAATATCTACTATTTTATCGATCTAAAATTACTTATTTAATACTTTTACTAACAATAAAGTAAATTATTTATGAATTGTGTCATTCCTTGCCTTATGCTGCACTTTGCAAGTTATGGGTTTTCAAAATATTACTTATATAGTCGATTGGATCGGACCATACCAAAAAAAAAAAAAAGAAGAATTTCATATATTTTTCAATTTTTTTATGTTCGACTGATTAAAAATTTTGAAAAATATTTTTTTTAGGAAAAAGGAAGTTGCTTAAAAATAAGAAAATGACTTCCTTAAACGAAAATAGAAAAAACAAGTTTTTACGAATTATATTCTATATTAATTGTGTTTTTCCGAACGAAAATAGGAAAAACAAGTGTTGGTTTTGTGGATAAGGGTCTCTTTGAGTTTATGGAATTTGGAATAGGGTAGTGAAATAGTGGATGAAAATAAAGTGCTACTAGACAAAAGAAGTTGGCAACACCAAAGTGGTTAACAAAACAACAAAATTCTATTAATTTTATCAATATGGTGAAGGAGATTGAAAAAGTGATTTATTTTTTTTTGGAAAAAAAATGGATTTGAAGTAATTTTAGGAAATTCATGTCATGTTCTTTTTTAGTAAACTATTCCTTCATTTTTTATTAGAGGTTTCAGATTATATAGGATTATCTTTAATAAAAGAGAAAATGGTCTAAAACCCCCCCAACCTATACCCGAAATCCGAACTACACACTCTAACTTCACGGGTGTCCTATTACCCCCTAAACTTCATATTTCCTTATTTTCTACACACTTAAACGCTGACATGAACACAAAACCAAATAAGTAGGCATGCGTGATTCCACACGCTGGGTCCCGCCTTTTCAACTCCCATTTCTTCTTTTTTCTCCCATTTCCTAAAACGTAAAAGAACAAAAAAAAAATCCTCCTTTCTCATTTTCAATCCTTCTCCATTAGCAATTTTGCAATTTTTAGACTGAAAATGATCCAAAATAGTACATTAGCATCGTTCAAAATAAAGTGTAGCAAGAATACAAGAAAAAACACACACACCATAGCATGGGCAAGACCAAAATCTTCTCCCCGGATTTAATTTCGACCAAGAAGGTTGCAAATTCAGCAAAATCCCGTGTTTGCATCTCACTAGAGCGTTGAGCATTGGGTCTAATTCATCCATACAAAGCTTATTCAAGTTTTCATTTGCCATTTTTGATGAATTTCGAGAAAATTCAAAATTCAAATTAGAGACCTAAATAAGAAATTAAACCCTAAATTCAAAATTTGAAGTAGAAATGAACATTAACAACTAAACCTTACTTAATATTGAGAGAAAATTGTGAATTTTTTATAAAAAAAAACAAGGGTTAATGGTGGGGAAGAAGAAATAATGGGAAGAAGAAATAATGGTTGGAGAAGGAGTAATTTTTCATCAAAATTACCTTCTAACGCGCCTAAAGGAGGTGTTCTCACTTCCTATGACAGGTCAGCGTTTAAGTGTGTAGAAAATAGGGAAATATGAAGTTTAGGGGGTAATAGGGCACTGGAATTTCTTTTCTTAATAAAAAGCATTTTATCCTTTAAAATGGAACTTATCAAAAATCTAAATTGATCAAATCTTAAAGCAAATATTGAATATTGAATGAAAGGGGAAAAAAATGCATATCAAGCCAATATACACATCAATAGAGCAATTCAACATGTTAACAAGAGGCAATTTATGATCAACACAATTTTATATTTATCTAAAAAAAATGAGCCAATTGTATCAAACAATTATTCATACCATATAAAATATAGTATCTAAAATAGTTTTATTTTGCAATAAAGTCACGCTAATTTTTCAAATATAATGAACTTAAAATCACAATTTATGTAATTGCATTACATTTTACTTTTTTACTTCTTCTCTACATAGTTTCTTGTCTTTTGATTTATGTTACTATTTGTTATTTTTGCATCTTGATTATTCTATTGTTTTCATTTGTTGTTTCTTGTACTTTTTTTGGGACCGTTTCTCTAAAGCCGAGGATTTTTCGGAACAATCTGATCTCCACCTATGAGGAGATATAAAGTCTACACACATTTTATCCTTTCCAGATCCTATTTTGTGAGACTATATTGAAAATATCGTTGTTGTTTCTTGATCATTGCATTTTACTTTTTGCTTGAATTAACATCATTTGAAAATTTGGTTATTTGACCTAATTGGTCTATGCATGGAATATACTCCAAGGAAAAGGAAATTATCAATGAAAAAAAAATATATATTAGGTAGTACTTATTAATTTTAGAGTTGAAATCAGATTCAAATTTTACTAATTAAAAATTATTAAGAAGAGAATAAATTGTATGATAAGATTTTGACAACCATATAGATCTGTCATTTGGGTTGAGATGACTTCTATGATGGATAAACTATTTATCCTAGTATATATCAACTCTTTAATTAATTAACCACTATTTAATTTAATAATATGCATGTTTGGTTTCTTTATAATGAGGTTTTCGATAGTTGCAAAAAACTACTACTATAGTATATATTTTATATATTTGATGTGAAGACACATGCACATCAACAAATATCCTATTTCTTAATTCACAATTTTTCAACAAGAGACAACAAGAATCGAATTATATACATATTTGAGTGAAGGTAAAAAAATGCATATATAAAGTACTTTTGATTTTTGAGTTTTATCTCGATCTGAACTATGTGCATGCGTTTTCTATCTGAAATATTATTAAATGTTTATTGAAACACCTTTTATCTAATAATGGTGATATTTTTTACGGTTGGAAAAAATGAACACCTAATAATTAAGGAGTGCTTTAATAAATATTTGATGATAGTTGAAATAAAAAAGCTCACACATCTGATAGAAAATTTGAAAAATCAAAATACTTTAAATGAGTTATTAACCGTTAACTCTATTTATTTAAGAAATAACTCGCACCAATACTACTATACTCTAGTCTATAAGTTTAATTTGTGTTACAATTTTATGGATTTCACGAAGGTATCAAACGAGATGATTGTTGGTGTTGGTGTTAATTTTTTTTTTTAATCAAAAACTATTGTATGTCCCTAATTTCATGATAAAAAAGGACTTTAACAAAAAAAAAAAAAAAAAGCCTCTTGCGTTTATTAATTAGCATTTGTGTGAAATTAGTGGCTACTAATTTGCTAATTAAGATAAAACTTCCATACTATTTCATGGTCCAAACTACAAAGGAAAACATGGTTTTGTTGTTGTCTTATCCCTTTTAACCTTAATCAACGAGGATTGTGGTGAAATGAATAGAATTCAGATCGTAAATATGAAAAAAATCATATTTAAAACATTTTTTTTTTATATAAATAGATCATATTTGACCTGAATATGAATTAGTAGACTTCAAATTAAAATTCGATAGAAAAACAAACAAAAAAAACTTTCGACCTTTTGAAATTCCATTTAACCATGGATGACAATATTTTATTAGATTTAAGGGTTAGTTCAATTTGCAATAATATTTTATTATAATTAGTCCAAACTTTGGACTAATTCTCTTTATGGTTGTCAAACTTTTCTTTATGTTTTCATCTTATTATTGTGCATAATATTTCTCCTTAATTTGGTCTCGTACCTTTTGTCAATTTTGACTGTCCACAAAATTAAACAGAATTAGGAAGATTCCATGTCTCAGCTTTGGTGGTGTGTTGTTTGTTGGGGGTTAGGGGAGGATGGGGGGCAGGGGGGAGATAAATTTATTTTCCAAAATTCAAATTATATAAATTTTGATCAATAATTTAAAATATATATATTTTTTATCATATTGACTTGAAAAAAAAATTTATAGTACTTTTCGTATAATTTTTTAATATAAAAAAATTATTTAAATTGACCTTCATGAAGCGGATGATGTTGAGACGGAGAAAATAGATATGTAGAGCTGGAAGTCTTTCTAGTCATAAAATATTATGATATTATAAATCGAGGTGAATTCAGAACTAAAATACTATAAATTTAATTTTTAAAATTCTTAATATTTTAATCATAAAATCACATTTTCAAAGTTATGGAAGCAATTTTAGTAAACTTTTATAGAAAAATTTATGTTTTATGTCAGATATACTATTTCTATCTTTAGACGAATTCGGTACTATATAGTAGGATCCACCCTTGATTATAGACACATGTAAAGGGGACTACGGGAGAAGAAGAATAGAATATTTCATCTGTCTCAAATTCTCAATTTGTTTGTCATATATTTTTTAATTCATCTAAAAAAATTTGACTCTTTTTGTTTGTTTTGTAAGCAGCTTTTTAATTTTAATTTTAATTTTTCACGTGATTTTTTTAAAATCACAAGATTAAATGACATTTTGATATATTTAACATATCTTTAATTTAAGACCATAAAAATTAAATTATTTTTTTACTCTCTTCAACTCCGTGTCAAATTAAATCAGGATAAATAAATTAAAACGAACGGAGTAATATGAATTTGCAGAAGCAAATGAATGAAGGTAAGCATTGAAGGTCAATTGATTAGTTAATTGGCTACACAATGCAAATTCATTTACTTTTGCTCAATTGTATTATTTGTTACTAACTTAGGTTAGTTCATCTATAATAATAAATAAATAATAGAAACTAAGGTTTATTCTATTAGATAAGTTTTCGAATGAACATTTGATGTTTAGGCTCTTTTGAAAATTTTGAGAAAGATTCATTAATTTTTTCAATTGAACGTGTTCGATTACTTAGGTAAGTATATATATATATATATATATATATATATATTTCTTTGTATAAGTTCAATTTCTCTGTATTCTTGAATTACAATTGTTTAATTGAGTGTTCAATTTTTACTTTTATCTAATTAATTAAATCCTTTTCTAATTATTGTCTCTATTAATATCTATTTTTTCTCCTTATTTCCTATTTAGTGCTAATTATTGTGTGTTATCTTGAATCTCATATTACATCATATATATCATCAACAAGTAATGCTCACATGATTGGTTTTGCTTATAACTTGATTGTTTATGATACACGTTTCTATTTAACTGAAATGTATATCTAATCGCTAAATAAATTGGAGTGTCAAATTTGTCAATCGTATAAAATTTAAAAATCTATTTAGATATTTAGCTTATAATATATAAAATGATGTTATAAGGAACTTACCTTTAAGAGATTGTAATATATATGAGGATTAATAATTACTGGATTAGTTGTGCATTTACTTCTATTAGCGGATGTTTATATAATTTTGTATTAAACATAGAATATATGGTGTTTAAGATCAAAGTTTGGTAACTTAACTTTGTTTTAAAGCAAATAAAAATAGAAAAAAAATGAAATCAAGGCATTTAATTTGCTGAGTTATCCCATGTTTCATTAGCTAAATGATACAATACAAAATTAGCAAAATAAAGTTATATGAAAAAAAATTATATATCGGATTTCATACTGTAATTATTTTCCTAAATCTGATCATTTTTCAATAATATGAAGATCGTATAAAATAAAATAATGTCATCAATAATAATAATAATATATCCAATGTAATTTTAAAAGTGAATTTTGAAGAGAATGGTATGTGTACACAAACTTAATCTTATCTGGTGAAGATAAAAATATTATTTTCAAAAGACACTCGGTTCAAGTAAAATAATTCTAAACATGTATGAAAAGAGAAATACAATATTGACTAAGTCATGTTAATTTATTTTCTTAGAGAAAACAACAACAATAACAAATATAAGTTAATCGTAGAAAAAAAGTATAATAATAAGAATCACAAAATAAGATAATAGAAAGGTAATCCCATCAAAATAAGCGTCATTAAAGCTCATTTCACGCCATAAAGTAAAATAACGAATTAAATGTATAAATGACCAAATTACTCCTATTTATGAGTCGTTTCTTTAAAAAGAAGTGATTTAAAATACAAAGATATAATTGAAAAATATACTATTTTTCTGTTAAGTTCCTAAATGACATTTATTTTGAGATGAATCTAACATTCTACCTCGATCCTCAATTTCTATATCATTTTATTTAAAATCATGTCTTCGATGAACAACGGCCGACAAGTGTGCCAAAAAAATATATTTATGTGGAGAATATTTTCATGTCACACAAAATGGATTTGTAACTTCTAAGTAACCATTAAAAAAATATTAAAGAAAGATTAAAATATTCTTTGAAACAAACATAAAAAGCATGCATTTTTTTATGGGGCCCTTTCAAGTTTTTCTGGTGGATCAAATTTTGGAATCAAATATTTCATTATCTTCCCATAATACCCTTTTTCATATATTTTCTTTTTTTTTTCTCAAAAAATATAAATATTTGAATTATTTTCTTTTTTTCTTATTTAATATTTTTTTTCTTCCCCAATGACCAAACCCTAGAACACAAAAAATACCATTTACCCAAATCGAAAAGAAAGCGAAAATTCGTTTGATTTCTCCGATAAATCAATCTAAGTTGCGATCAACAACTTCATAAGCTGAAATATTTCATCAATTTCAAGAAAAGGTCTTTAATTTTATGTATTTTTGTTTGAATTTGTTATACCTAATTGTTTGAATCGATTGAATTTTTTCGTAATTTTTTTATTTTTTTTTGCAATTCATTGGTAAAGATTTGATTTTTGGTTATTAATTTGTTTAGTTTTTGTATATATGTTTGTGATTAGTGCCTACTGTAGTTTGTTCATTGAATTTTTTATTTAAAAATTTGATCAATGTGATTTCATCTAGTATTTTTGAAAAAAATTAGTACTTTTTTGTTTATTTTAATTTTATTTTTGTGGGTTTATTTTTTGTGTGCTTAGAGCTTGTTAATTTTTGGGGGTTTGAGTAGAAATTTTGTTATGTGAATCATCTGATGTAAAAGAAACAATTTTGATGTATTTCTGTTATGTATCAGTTTGGATTTAGGCAAAATATGTTTTGATTTTAATGGCATTTTTGTTCATTTATAAGTTTGATCTGATATTATTTCTACTTGGACAAGGTTTTTCGGGTTCTGATGTGTAACTGTTGTTTTCTTTGTGAAAATCAGGTTATTGGTTTTGGTTTGGATTATAGTCATGAGGTTTAAAAAAGGAAGTAAAGTTGAGGTGATGAACAGGAAGGATTCACCTGTATCATGGTGTCCTGCAGAGATCATATCGGGTAATGGACATACTTACTCTGTGAGGTTTGATTATTATCCTTGTATAGAAAGTGAAGAGAGGGCTGAGAGGGTTTCGAGGAGGGAGATCAGACCATGCCCCCTTCCTTCAGAGGGTGTGGAGAATGGGCAAAGTGGTCAAATTATTGAGGTGTTTGATGATTGTTGTTGGAAAACTGCTATTATTGTGACTGTTTTGAATAGAGACTATTATTTGGTACACCCAACTGGGTGTTCCCAGGAGATTAGAGTTCATAGATCGAACACCAGAGTGCGACAATGCTGGCAAGATGAAAAATGGCACTTGATTGGAAAGGCAAGTCTTTAATCTGGCCCTTCCTTCTTCATTCTTTGTTTTGAATATTGACTTTATTTGCGAGTAATTTAAATGACAGAAGAAATTAAGCATCCCACTCTTATCTATTGAATTTATCAGATAGAAATTCTTAATGATGTCTGGGAATTTGTTTAAGTTTTGTTTTTATTTTTGGGTGTTTTGGCCTTTTATACAAACCTCTTTTTATTCACTTTGCTTATTGTTGGTTGCTTGTTTCATTGTTTAGGAAATGTCTTAGTGGAAAGAAAACCCTTCTTTGTGATTCATTTATTGACCCTATGTTGGTTTTCACTTACAGGGATCTGGAATGTGTGCAAAACCTGACCAGCTTCCTGCTCAAAGATCTTATAAAAAGGTGAGCATTGTCTTAAGTGCTAGGAATGGATTTCATGTTAGAGATGAAGATTTGGCTGCTCAGGGAAATCTTAAAAGGAAGAAGTGTAATGCTAGCTCTTTGGTGTTGCTGAAGAGGGTGCCAGACGAATCATCTAGAAACATTCAGGAGGTAGTGGCAGGTGAGAGAGATTTTAAGAGACGGAAATTAGTTCCGGCTGCCTTGGAGGGGAACACACATGATATTACCAGGTGGAACGGAAATAGGATGGATGAGAAGTATGTGAGTGCTTCATTTAACAATTGGTCTGATGGATATTATGGATTGAACCCTGCAAAAAGAAGTGGTACCAATGGCTATTCCCCTGCAAGAATTGGAGAATCTAATGATTCTGATAGTGATGCATGCTCTGTCGGTAGTTGTAGTATTAATCATGAGAGTCCAAATAAAATTTCTAGTTTTTCAGCTGAAGTTCATTGTGAAGTACCTGATCTTCTGTGCAGTGATGCAGAGTCCTTTCAAAGTTCAGCAGAAGAACATGAGGAGGAAAGCTGCCGTCTTTCTTTGGAGAAGAATGTAGCAGGAAATATTCGTGACTTGGAGTTGCATGCTTATCGCTGCACTTTGGAGGCATTGTATGCTTCTGGTCCCTTGAGTTGGGAACAAGAAGCGTTACTGACAAATCTCCGCATCGCACTCCATATTTCAAATGACGAACATTTAACAGAGCTGAGGACTTTAATTTCTTCTGGAACTGGTATTCATGTCAGTTGATAATTAATTTCTCCATTTTGGCTTTCTTTTTGATGTTAGGACCACATCTATGTTTTGACTTGAGTAGCATTGTAAAAGCATGAAAATAGGTGACACATTTGTTAATTCTCTCTTGGTCGTTAATCTCCACTTTGTAAACAGTTGGCCAATTTGTAACTATGTTATCATGCCGTATATTCCTGGAAAGAAATCGATTCAATTATTCTTAAATTCATACTTCTTTGAACTTTGTAATGAAAGACTGAAAAAAGTCTTGTGTTATTATTTCTGAAGGAGTTTCTGTATTTTCCAGTGACAGCATTGAGGTATAAAATCACTTTTCCCTCATTCATGATCTAGTCAATGACATTCCTGCTTTGGAAATGTCAAAGTCTAAATGTTACAAACAAAATTCCTTCTTCAATTAAGGAGACATGTAGCTTTTGCTGAATAACTGTTTTCTGAATTGTAAGAAACCCAGAGTGGTTGCATGCATAAGAAGACATTTAGCTTTTAGGATGTAATGTACCTCTTATATATGGAGCGTCATCTTTTTGATGCAAATAAAACAATTTTGTTCATCTGTTCAGACTTCAGAAGCTTCTAATCAAGCACTGAATTTGGTGAATTCGTTGCACCTTGTTGTAACATACTTATGGACTTTATTTACTCGTTTCTTTGGTCTCATCGCAATCTGGAAGCATATGTATTTATTTTCTCAATTTTTTTATTCATGGAACATGTGCATTTTCCAGGGCGACATTGGGATGCATGCATCCTTTGCCTCCTAAAGTCCAAAGATGATGCTTGCATTTGCAGCACCTCTCCTGGCCATAGAGAGGACTCATGCAACGTCTGTCTCAGATAAGACAATTCATGGCTTGTTCTATTACTATTTTACAGCTTCATGATTTGTTTTGTCTGATTAAGTTCAACTTCTTTAGCCTGGTTTTGCCAATGGAAGTGAAGTTATAAGATGTCGGAACTATTGTGTAAGATCTCATGATATATGTCTGTGTATTGCTAGCTATCCAATTGAAGTTGTGCTTATTTTTTCCCTTGACAATCAACGGACTTCCTGTGCATACAGAGAAGTATGTGTGTCTTTCTATAGACATTAGTTAGAAACATATCTATTTTTTGTTGGCTAGTACGGGAGAGTTCACATAACTGAAGGTGGTTACAGTTAATGCCCTTAATTAAATTTAACAATATTCGTCACTTAGCAGTCGCAAGAGTTTTGGATTGGTAGCCTTTGTACTAACAGGGTAATATTAATCTACATTGCATATGCGAAAATGTATGCTTTTCAGCACTCCTGTATAGTTATGGTTCTTTGAGCTGACAACACGATTTAGTATATTCCTTCTGCCTGTAACATTTGGAAAATATTTAGTATAGCAAGGTTAAAAGTAAATTTGCTGTTTCCGGAGGCAGTACTTATCTCAATATTGATTCAAGAAATACATTTCTCTTTGAAGGAAGGTTTTACTTATTATACTTTTATGATGTGAAGGACTAGTTATTATTATCTAATATAAATCGAGATTATTAATGACAAAAGTTGCTGCTCATCATCTGAACTTTCTTGAATAGGTTTATGCTTGACTTATGTGTGTTTGGAACTGGAAATATTTTTTGGAAAACGTTTTCAATAAAATAAGTCAATTTTTTTAAATTATAGATGGTGATCCTTATACTGTTAAAAAGAAGGCAATTTTTGGTATTTGGTTGCCAGAAAATATTTTCCATAGAACAGTTTTTGCAAAAAGGGGAGAATGACTCATCTTCCCATCATCTCAACTCTTAACTAATACATAGATATTATTATCAATCTTTAATACTCAAGTTTCATCAAAGCACTATCCAATTTGCTAATATTATTAACAGTTTTTAATAAATGTTTTTGAATTTTTTTTTTTACTGTTCTCGAGAAAATGAGTCATCTTTTGGGACACATTTTCTGGAAAATGACTCTGTCATTACCAGGCACACCCTTAATGTGATTCTCCCATTATATTATCTATTCTTGACCTGATTTGTGCTGCTTTGGTCGATGAGGGAGGACACCATGGCAGTCTGTCCAGACTCCCGGGAGAGTGAAAGTCATGTTTCCGTCTCTGCATGGACTGAAGATATATGGTTCATCTGGATAAGAGTAAGACATTCTGTGGCAGGTCTATAAAGTTTTATGGTTCTGGTGAAATAATTTATTTTTCCTTTTTGGCCTATTGTTTCCTGGTGTTGTTTCACTTATTTGTTGCCATCAAATGTTTTCAGTAGCTGATGCAGAGTTGTAAATTCCTCTCATTTTCTTGATGGCTCATACATGAGGTAAAGAGGATGTAACCTGTACTATGTAATTTACTGTATGACATCTGATGTTGGCTGCTCTTCTCAATTTTCATTTCCTTTCGGCTCAACGAAAAGGTGCCCCCTCGGGTAGAGGTGGATCCCGGAGTTATATTTGATGAGTTCGACCTTTTAAATTTACTGTCTTTGTCATGTAATATTACTTCTGAGAATTGTTTGAAAGAAGCCATGAATGAATGAGAATAACAGGCTGAAGGAGCCTTTTTTTATTATATTGTTCTCTATTACAAGTGAGTCAATTTTCAACTTGAAGGCTTTATCTTGTTATAATTTATTATAATTGGGTTGTCAAGTGGAGTTGAGTGATTAATTTAGCAGTCAACTATAGTCTACTATGATTACATAATTAATCCTTTCTTTGGCAATTAGAAACATGATAACATACAATAATGAAAAATAAGCATATGCCATCCTTTCATACCCCATAGAAGAAGAGTGAGTTACATTTAAATATATATTTTTTAGTGTTCTACATTATATACATCGTCATTGTAATTTTTATACGAATCAAATCATTTAAATGATATCTATATGTGATCACGATAGTAAGATAAGGCGATCCTTAAAAATTTCTTATAAATAACTCAAACCACTAAGATATTTTGCATCACTTCTTGTTGTAAGATGTAAGATAGGCACTAAAACAAGGAAAAAGGACCAAACTTTTATTATGTTTACCTTACATAGTTGAAGTACATACCAGTTGATTCAAACACCATTCTTGAAAGAAAAAAGATATGATACAATACACAAGGCTTCTTACGCCTCTTTGGTAGCGTCGTATATAGTAGTAGATCTAAAGAAAGAAAAAATACGATATAATACACAAATGCTTCTTATGATATAATACAGAAGTACAAAAGGCTTCTTTAATAGCGTCGTCTATAGTAATAGGTAGGCCTTAATGAGTTCTTGTAAAGATCAACCAATTCATCCACCACTCTCTCTATGTCATTTTCTCCATTTTCTCTCATTTTTTCACTAAACTCCTTTGCTTTTTTCCTCACACTCTCTCCACTTTTCTCCAACACCATTTCTCTTACAACCTTAGCCACTTCTTCTTTGCTAAAATTTCCTTCTTCATCTCTATGAATTTCCAATCCTACCCTTACCTCATTAACCAATAACCTCGCGTTAAGTGGTTGCTCATGTTGCATGGGCAAGGCTATAATTGGAACACCACAACTAACCGCCTCCATTACTGAATTCCATCCACAGTGACTCACGAATCCCGCAATACTTGAATGCTTCAAGATTCTCCCTTGTGGTGCCCAATCTTTAACTATTAACCCTCTAGTCCAATTTCTCTCATAAAACCCTTCAGGTAGAACTTCTAGAATCTCCGTTTTATCTCTCACCGGAAATCTAATCACCCATATGAAATTCACCATGCTAAGTTCTAACCCTAGTGCCATTTCTTGAATTTCCTCCTTGGACAAGTAAAATTCACTCCCAAAACAAATAAAAATTGTTGAACATTTTTCTTTCTCATTGAGCCATTCAATGATCTTATCATTATACTCCCCACCATCTGTTTGATCAAATGCTCGAACGAGAGGTCCAACAGGAACAAACCTTTTGTTAAACAAAAATGTGAGGCAATCAATGTACTTACCTTCTAGCTCTTTGAAAGTCTTGATCAAGATGATCCCTTTCGATCTTTCAAAGCACCTCGTGATACCATTTTTCTCGTCGATGCCATCATTCTCGAGAGAATCGAATACTTTCTTGTTTTTCTTACGTTCATGATCCCTGATGAAGATTTCAGGGAAAGGGTACTCAATACTTGGATTGTTATCTCCAACATGATAGTGATAACTGTTTGCTGCAGCACCAGAGGTGAGAAACAGGACAGCTGGGAAATGCAATGTAGAAGCCATTAATGGAATACATGGTAGGAGGAAATCATAGATGATCAAATCTGGTTTTAAAGTATCAAGAATGGTGAAAAAGTCGGGTTTTCCCTTAAGGAAGATCTTTTTTAGAGTGTTGATGAGATGGGGTGGAAGGCCAGCTGTGGTGTGTAAAGTACGAGGAAGTTGAGGCAAATATGGCAGTAGAATATCCATTAGCTTAACGTGTCTGGTTTCTTCGCGAGAGAGCGTTTGTTTGAAGTAAGCGAGATTGGCATGTGTTGTAAAGAGGTAAGTTATGAAATTTCTCTTTGCAAGTGCCTTTGCTAGCTCTAGAAATGCGCTGATATGACCACGAGCTAACCATGGAAACATCACAATTCTGATGTTTTTCTTTCTTTCTTCCATCAAGATTTGAGGGATTTTGAATAGTATAGGAAAAAGTAAAGTCCAAGCGGATATAACAAGAAATGGAAATCCTATTTCAGTAAGATATGATTTGAATCGTAGTTTAGATTGAAGTTGAAAAAAGGGACTTACCAAGTTGGCACGAAAAGGAAATCCTATTTCAGAAAGATTTGATCTGAATCGTAGTTCAGATTCAAGCTGAACAAACAGGAGTTACCACATTGGGCAGAAGACGATACAAAAGGAGAAGGCTTATTATCTAGCTAAAAGAAGGAGGTATACACACACACACACACACACATATATATAAAACTACTTGTTGAAGCTCAACCATCGATACAAATGAAGATCATAACGTGGCAAGCACAAGGGGAAAATATGATTGCGTGTATGAATTGGATCTAACGAGTTACGAAAGAGACATGGAAAAACAGAGTGGAAGAGGAAATGACGACAAGAACTGTGATGTGGATATTCGCGGTGAGGTTGATTTTTTGTGTATTCATGTTTTGTCTTCGAAAATTGGTTGGAGCTTTTATTGTTGAGAGTAAGTTTTGAACATTTAAGTTCTAGTTAAAACATGCAAAGAAAAATTTAATTTTGTATACCAAAATTAGATTGTTACAGATGACCGAAGTTAAGTGTGCTTGGGCGAGAGTAGTACTAGGATGGGTGATTTCCTGGGAAGTCCTCGTGTTGTATCCCTCCTTTTTGTCCATATTCGGCATGATTCCATCTATTTGATAATATATATACTTTTTTTGCAGAAACAACATTCGGGTGGAGACATGGTTAAGACAGGTGATGGAGGCGCTTAGGATGGATGTGAACTGATCAAAGGTTGTGTCTGCATTATACCATGATGCATATGTGATGCATGAAAAAGTAACAACAACATACCTAGTGTAACTCTACAAATGAAGGCCGGAGAGGGTGGTGCGTACACAGCCTTAACCCTACCTTTAGAAGGTAGAGAGGATGCAAGAAACATATAGGAAAAACCAATATTTGTGAAAAGAAGGGTACTCTATCTCTTTCCATCCGTCTAAGTCTTAAATGACAGAGTTACGCAATACCTATGCTGGCATGAGGTAGCAAATACCCCATTGAATAATGAGGTGTCTACAATTGACCGGGGCAGGTGGAAAACAATTGATTTTGAATAGTTAAGGTATGTGCAAGTTGATCCAGAGGACACCATTATGAAAAAAAGGTTCTACCTTCAACATTTCACTGAGACACTCTTTCACCTTTGCAATTACAGATTTTCTTGTCAAACTGAACTTGTAAAATTTAACGTTTTGAAATGAAGTGTGTTGTGAATATTTACTTGAAATCTTGTTACACACACAATTGAAGTCTAAAATACCAAGAGGACCAAGACAATGATCAGAAACACATATTACTGATTGCACATACAACATTTTTGTAGTTCTTCTTTTTCCAAAAACTTATACTAACATTATATTCTGTCAACTTAATGTGATTACTTCCTTTACATATTTCTGTTCTCCATGCATTTTTTCCTCTATTGTTTAAGCATTACCTGTGTGATTATACGCTCTGTCCTACTTAGCTTAATTTAAATTTGAAAGGTGAATTTTACAGATTTTCAGGTATTTGTCAGGGAAGATTTGATTTTGGAACGTCTTCAGGGAGAGGCGAGAAAAATCTCTGAATATGCAGCATCCTTTCAAAACATTAATTATTACTATTTCAATAATGTATCAACTGTAATTAAGTATATTTTAAAAAATGATCTTGTATCTTTTACAAAACAAGTCTCAAGAAGATATAAACATAAAAGTAATTGGTCATCTTTCTGATGACATATTCTTATCTTTTACAGGTAAATATGAGGTTGCGAAAGAAATGCACGATGAGTTCCAAGAGTTGGTACTGGTTGTTTATTGGGTGGGATCCATTCCACGTTGTTGGAGTTGAGGAGGGAGTATCGATTTATCAGCTTTCAAGTCAAAAAAAATGAAAGGTTGGAAAGATTAAGAGTATATGGGGAAAGAAGGGGAATTAGCCATTGATGCTATTATCGCCATCAAAAGAGAATTGATGGAGTATAATTCAAGTGCCTGTTATAAAATTCCAAAAATTTATAATTTTGATGATTTTAGAGTCGCAACGGCTAGTGAGTGTTGTGATTTCACTAGACAATGGTTGTGGGTACAAGCCATCAACGCACTCGAAGATATGATGATAGCATGAAACTTTACATAATAATATTATTGTTTATAGGAGTAATGATTAGTTCTAGTTAATTAGAGGTTAGACATTTGTTTGCAATACATAACTTTGGATGTTGATGTAAAAACTTTATTTATTAATAAGAAGATTTGAGTTGTTTAATTCAAAGTTCTAAAATATTCTTGATAAAAAGTAAGTAGTTCTTTTTTTTTTTTTTTTTTTATAATGTTCAGTATTTCCAAGTGAAATTAAAATCATAAAATTCACTCTTATAATATTTTTGGGCCTCAAAATTTTGGGGCCTAAAGCAGATGATTTACTAGTTTTACCCTTGAGCCACCCCTGTATATTTCTACAAGATGATTATTCTAGATACTACACTACTCTTTTAGAGCATTACTAAAAAATTCTAAGATATTCCAAAAAATCAACTTTAACTTTCCACACTCCCCGATCACTATTAGTGATTTTTTTAAAAACTATCCCAATCTTGTTGTGGAAAAACTCAAACGAAAGTTTGATTCGCGCCTTGATAAAAATCTCAACAGTTTTCTGACTCCTCTTACTCCTTCAAATGATGAAGATTTCCATCATTGATTGATCTTGTGAAGAAATATGTATATGTACTGACAAACTTGTCAATTTCTGTAACGTATCAACTTCATAATATTTTCTTTTTGTGAATCAAGTGAGTCATATTTGTCAAGTTTCATGTTGTTGAGTTTTCGAACTTCCCCTTTCTCTTAACTTCTCAATAATTATATTATTTGGAAAAATAACTGTGACAGATAAGTTTAGAATTACATGGTTCAAGATTTTAGAACTCGTTCCTTCTGACGCAACTCCATCACAGAAGGAGATCTCATTAGTATAAGCCTCCTTATTTGAGTCGGTGACGATCTGATCATCAATTTCTTGTGAAGCCTTGGTACCATAATAGGATCCATTGATTTCCATTCTAGCTCTTCAATAACTTGTTTATCAGCTTCAATACTTTCGAAAAGTATGTCAAAGTTTGGCCTTCAAGCTCAACTTCTTCATCTGTTTGATCATCATCTTCATCATTTACTTCCAATATTTGCTCTAAATTAGTGATTGACTAGAGACTTCAACTTTTAATACTTTAAAAATTCTATGTATCAAATAAAGCTCATCTCAAAGTTGATGAACATGAAGGAGCAATGCTTTAAGGAGAAAATACATATATTTAAAATTCTCTAAGAATTAATAAATCAATTAGGATTTTTCGGTCGATGAAATCAAAGCTATGGCTGTCGGGAGCTTTGAAAGTGAAGTAATGGAGGTGGATTTAACTGAAGAAGATTGTGTGAGTAAAAAGGAGGAGAGAGAATGACAAAGAAATCTGGGAGTGAAAATTGTTGCGCCGTAATTTTTCTATCTGTAGAAAAATCACTTTTCGAAACATTTTAAGTATAAAACAATTTAAGAAAAATACTTAGAAAAGAGTCACCACTTAATTTTTTAAAGAAATTAAGAAAACTTATAATTTTCAAAAATTTAAACAGAAAAAATCATTTGAAAAATACCAAAGAGGATTCGGGGTTCAATTTACACTCGGTAGGCTTAGATTCTTGCATTCATAACACGCATTGACCATGACTTGACTAAAAAATGATTTTTAACTAATTGTTTGGTAAATGATTTAACATAATATTTCACAATATTTAACTTTAAAAAAAAATAAATAGATGACACATTTTATTTCATTTTTTTTTAGAGAAAGGGACCTAAAATGAAACCATCGAATTAAATTGCAAGTGAATAAAATTTTAACAAAACTATATTAGAATTCATTTAATTCATTTTGTCATGATAATTTAAACTAAATTAATAAATTAAAGCACGGGAGTCAATTTTAATTAATTAGCTGCCCTTTTTGAGAAAATGATTAAGTGGGTATATATATATATACACTTATATGTGTGTATATATATATATATATATATATATATAATTGAAAAGGTTTGGATTAGCATTTTTTTTTTAAAGTTTATTTAAGAAAATACTTTAACTTGAAAGGAACATTATTTGCTTGATAAAATAAGTGGGCACAAAAGAAATGTAATAAATCGACACAACGAAATAAACTCATCTTTCGGGGAATCTAATTAAGTTAGTTAATAATTCTAAAATTAAAGTTAAGGAACAAACAATAAACAATCGCAAATAAATAATTAAAGAGTAATAGAGAAATTAAATTTGGGCCTTTTGGGCCTATTTCGTCGGGATTTTTGGACTTTTGCCCAATCCCGTTTTTGGTATACACTGGCTGTATATCAGTGTATATCTGCGTGTATATCAGCGTTTTTTACGCATTTCTTGCTCCCGAACACCTGTACACTGCCCAGCCCTGTGTTTTTACATTTTTGGCCACGTATTTGCTGCCTTAAACCTGTATATCGGCGTATAATGCTGTATACAGTGCATGTACAGCCCCTTTAAGCCTCTTTTGATCTGAAAATTTCAATTTTCCAGCCCCTATTTCACGTCTTCAACCTGTATGTCATTTCCACAATTTGCCATGGTGGCTGACTCAAGGAAAAGGATAATTTGGGGGCCTTTACGGCCTTGTTCGAAATGCAAAGGAGATGGGAGAAGCCCATGATGGCTCGGATGGATTTCACATGTAAAGGAAGAGCGATAAGATTAGCATTCATACTCAAATTTAGTCACAAGAATAGCATATTTAATAAAGAAAATGACACGAGTTTAACTCATAATAGTATAAACTAGACAATTCATAACAACAATAAGGCTACTATCCAATGATACTTGGTAGATCTCAAAGAGGTACAAATTTAAAAGAGAAAAAGCCTATACTTGACAATAAGAAAGCACATTTGATCAAGGAAGACATATTACTGCTCATTACTAAAAATGTGCCTCACACACGTCCTTCCAAAAGTTAGCACATTAATATTAATAATTGACAAAATGGGGGCAGCCCTACAATCTAGCATGCATGACTGGGATAAAAATATATTTAGTACATAGACCAGACAGTAAACAACAACTATCAGAGAAGACATTCTTTACAATAGCCATTGAAATAGCAGATGCAATTGTTATTTTTTTATCAATGAATGGCTGTGTATGTCTAATAAAAGGGCAATCAGAAAGAGATCAATAGTCATGCACTTGGATTACAAAGTCGAGTTGGGATAAAAGTAACCAACGACATACCGATTTATGAACTTGACTAAGTTAAGGAAGTACTTTCTAAATTATCAGAAAATCAGCCATAAAGAGTGTGGTGTAAAATAGGCAAGCTCAAATGGATAACTTAAGCGAAATCGTACATTATACTAGCAAACGGGAATCAGTGCACCATGATTCTTAAGCAAATAAATTCGACTAAAACGGTTTCATTAAGCCTAATCTTTATAAATTATCACTAATTCATATGAATGTAAACAATGGGAACTTATATATTTTTTACCAAAACTAAGAAGAAAGAGCAAAGACACCAACATGAACTACAATCAAGCAAGGCGGTGTATAAAGCAGCCATTAACATCATCTTAAGGATGATAACAGGAAGGGAAGGGACACAACTCTTTCCTATTAATCAAACATGAAAGAACATGCTGAGAAATTGAAACAAAAGCAGCAGTTGGAAAAAAAAAATACAATATGAACACCATATTCAGATTAGGAAAATAAGGCGAGCACACTTGGCTAAGAGAACAAGGAAGCATCAAGATTAAATCTACAATAACCCTCTTTCAATCAGCATTAAGACTATATAAAGATATTCAAGCTTAAGAGGATACAACAATTCCACCGGAAATAACATAACTTTAAAAAAGCTTCGCATAGCAATCTACACATGTCAACAACTAAAATGTTTGAACACAAAAAAAAAAAAAAAAAAACTCTAAACCATAGTCGACACTAATCATCCATATCCGCATCTCACAAATAACTTAGTCGAGTGCAAAGATAAGCAATTTTACTATTTTTAAGCTACTGGAAACACACCTAAAAAATTAATGCCGAACACAATTCCAACAAACAGAACATAATTAAGGGCCAAAAATATTGAAATAAAGAGCAATTTACCTGGTTCTGGGCAGCAAAACTAGGGTAAACGAGCTGAGAGCAGTGACTCCTCTACCACGAAATCTTAGTATGAACAACAAGCCAAGAAAATCTGAGTGACGAACTTTAGTATGTATTGTAGTTATTGTCCTTTGTATTTTCTTGTAACAAGAAATCCGACCCTTTTCGGTGAGCCAGAGTGAAGTATATATAGGGGGAATTGTAGGGTTCAAAATTGGAATGGAGAAGGGTAGCATTGGGATTCAAATTCGACCTCTATTTGAAATTTCGTCCGTTTGCACAAGATTTCAACAGAAATCCCATGAAATTCGGATGAAAGACTGGAGTTGGTGGTTGTGGCAGGCGGGTCTGCTTGGAGTCGTTGTTGATGCGATTTCCGCTGGGTTCCTTAAAGAAAACGGGAATCGGTATGGGCAGTGGGGTCGAGTTTCTGCTAGACTGCCGATTTGCAGTGTTTTGGTGGGATTTTCTCGCGATTTTGATGGAGATTTGCGTCTTGAGGGAGAAAGGTAGCAGGGGTCGGTGGTATGCTGCTGTACATAATGTTTGCTTATGGTTATGGTTCTTTGAGGAAGCTGGGTCGGGTCGTTTGGAATTGTATTGTTGTTGTTGTACGTTGTGGGCCGTTGTTGTTGTTACTTGTATTTGATGGGAATTGTGGGAATGGGTCATTCAGTTGGTGGGAGTTAGGGGAAATTTGGTATGGGCCATTTGAAAAAATGGCCCAAATAACAAAGGGGGTTTAATCGTTTTTTTTTTTTTTTAAAAATATCAAATTTAATTTAGATGAATTAACATTAATTAATTACCGAGCTTCTTAATCTTAACAAAATATAATAATTATTTCCATTATAAGAATAGTTAATTTAATTAGCTCTAAATTTTAGCTATAACTTAAAGTAATAAAATATTTAACTAAAAATGTAAAATCTTCGTGATAATTTTCAAATATTTATAACATAACGTGATTGTAAAAATATATATATTTATTATAAAATTAATCTAAAAATAACTTGAAAGTATTTTGAATTTCATAAAATTCATTAACTCGCAATTACGACCCTTACTACTAATAAAATATTTAAAAATGCAAAATCTTTCCGAGATAATTTTTGAATACTCATAAAATGTGTTAATTATATACATAACTAAATAAAACATATATATTATAAAAGTGACAAAACTATTTAAAATAATTTGCAAATTATGTTTATTTTATTTTTGAAATTTTTATAAAACTCATTATTTTAAATTGTTAGAAATTGAAGAAGCTTGATGATTAATTTATATTGTGGAGGGCCAAAATTGGGTGTCAACAAAAATTAAGAGAAAGGGTGGCTAATTTGGAAAAATTTTGTCATGGCAGAGGCACCACCAATAAAAGCGTGTGATATTTCATTAACTTTTTAACACGTAAGTGGGCTATTTATGTACTTTAAAGCTAGAATGCCATCATTAACAAGAGAGAGAAATTCTATTTACACAGTAAATTGAGTTGAACAAATATAAAAAATGTAAGAGAAATTAAAACTTACGTTTGCTGTTGTATTTTTCAATTATTAATATTCTATAAATTGTGAGATTACATTTGATATGTTATTATTGTTGTAGTTGTATGTTACTTAGATGTATATTTATAAATCTAGAATAAAAATAATAAAAAGTAAAATAAATTTTATAATTAATATTAATCCCATCAGAAATAATACATTTCACTAAATATATAAAAATAAAATAATTAAATTGTGGATCCACATTTTATACTTGTTGAAAAATAAAATTTTGAATTTTCTTCGTAATATTTTTATTGAATCAAATGATGGTAAATCAAAACTACATATTTTGATGTTCAAATTGAATCTTAATTTTACAATTTTTTTTTTTTAACGTTTTTGCTGATGGTAGAAAAAAAGTTATATTTGATGCTGGAAAGAAATAAAAAAATAAGTTTTCAAATCTTGTCTTTTTCTCTAAATCTAGCAATCTTTAACTTAAATAAATCATTATTTAGAAAATTCAACAAAAATAAAATAAATTAAATTGTACTCCACAAAAATTTTAAGTACTATTTTATTTTTAAAAAAATAGTAAAAAAGTAACAGTGATAAAAACGAAAATATAAATTATATTACGTAGAAAAAATATCATATCAAAATAAATCCGTAAAACTAACGTACATACATAACATTTTTACTATAATCTCAAAATATTTAAAAAAAGAAGCAACAAATGTTTAATTTTTCTTGTATTTTTTTTATATTTGTTCAACTCAATTTATTGTGTAAATATATTTTCTCTCTCTTGTTAGTGGTGGCATTCTAGCTTTAAAGTAGATAAATAACCCACTTATCCACGTGTCAAAAAGTTAATGGAGCCTCACACACCTTTTGTTGGTATAGCCTTTTACCATGATAAAATTTGTCGCTAATTTGGAGTGAAGATATAAGTTATGGAGAGAATTAAGTAGGTAGATAATTAAGGATCGTATTTTAGACTAATTTTAAAGGGTAATGTATGTCAATGTACTTCACTTCAAATTTGATACAAAATTATTATTAAATAGTGAGATAATATATAACTATTTAAAAGTATTGATTAGATTAGTAGATATGTATTATGTATATATTACTAATTAAATAGTTTTTTTTCCCAATTTGTATCCATCTTTTACATATAGTCACTTTAGAGCGCATAGTTTAAAGTTATTAGCCTGATAAAATTAAACTTGAGATAGTTAGCATTTTATTATAGATTTTGAATTATTATTTTTAATATTTATTTGATGATAAATTTTGGCTAAAAACAGGTTCAAAAGATTCTGAGAAATTCCTTTTACTTTTATACACTTCTATTCATAACATTTCAAATTTTTTTCTCAAAGTAAAATGGATTATTAAACAAAATTTAATTTTCAAGTTTCAACTTTAAAATCAATTGATCAAATAAGACCGTCTAAAATTATGCGGCGTCTAAATTTCAATTATTTTTACCTTAACTTCATCTATGCAAGCCTATAGTTCAATCATTTTTGGTTGAATTTTAAAAAATAATAATTAAAATCAGACGAAAGATTATTGAACTTTAACTACACTTAATTAAATTCAAACAAAAATAACTTTTCTCTTTTTTCTCTCTCTAAATATTCTTGTCAATTATCTTGCTATTAATTCTCCTTCACTTTGATTGCTTTAACTTCTTAATAAACATCAATAGGTTTAGGGATAAAAAATCACAAGTATAAATTAATTAAAAGTTAAATATACTTAACCAATAAACACAAAAATCAAAATTGATCGAAATAAAACAGTTAAGTCAAGGATCGATAATGATTTTTTTTATTTAGCTAATTTTCTTGAATTTAACAAATCTAAGATGTAGAACAGTCAAATAGTGGGGACAAATGTACCTATCGAATTCATCTAAATCGAGTACTTTGTTTTATTCAATATGACCATTGACAAAATAAATAGATATAACTTACTATTATATGGGATACTATTTTCCCATTCAATTTCAGCTGCATAGTGTTGACACCCAATTTTGACCCTCCACAATATAAATTAATCATCGAGCCTCTTCGATTTCTAACGATTTAAAATAATGAGTTTTATAAAATTTTCAGAAATAAAATAAAATAAACATAGTTTGCAAGTTATTTTAAATAGTTTTGTCACTATTTTTATAATATATATGATGTATTTAGTTATGTATATAATTAATGCATTTTACGAGTATTCAAAAATCATTTCGAAAAGATTTTATATTTTTTTTAATACTTTATTAGTAGTAAAGATCGTAATTTTGAATTAATGAGTTTTATGAAATTCAAAACGCTTCAAGTTATTTTTAGATTAATTTTATAAATTTAATTATAAATATGTATTTTACAATCACATTATATTATAAATATTTGAAAATTATCACAAGGATTTTACATTTTTAGTTAAATATTTTATTACTTTAAGTTGTAGTTATAATTTAAAGCTAATTAAATTAACTATTCCTATAGTGGAAATAATTATTATATTTTGTTAAGATTAAGAAGCTCGATAATTAATTAATGTTAATTCATCTAAATTAAATCCAATATTTAAAAACAAAATAAAAATAAAAAAAACTTAACCCCTTTCCTATTTAGGCCATTTTCCAAATGGCCCAATTTAATATACAACAGCATACCAGACGTCCCACCCCCAATTCCCAGGCCCATTCCCCACCAGCAACCCAACCCAATTCCTTCAACAAAAGAGACCAAACAATTCCCACACATAATACAACAACAACAGTCCACCGACCCCAAACGCTATCTTCTTCCAGCCAGCAGAAATCGCGCAGCTGCAACCAAGCAGCAAGCAGAAACGACCCCACTGCCCATACCTACATTCATCTTCCTCACATGCGCTCTTCCTCTGCAAAAAATCACGGAAATCGCGTCAACAACGACTCCAAACTCCGACTACCGCAAACTACCGCCCATCCCAGTCTTTTCATCCAGATTTTGAGGGATCTTAGTTGAAATTGTGTACAAGAACAGCTTTTTCCCATCCTTGGAGGGAAGATTTTCAAATTGAGGAAGGTATTCGAATTCCGATTCTACCCTTTTCCCCTTTTTCGAACTCTAGCTTTCCCTATATATATATCTCTTCTTATCCATTGTAACAGGGGGATTTTTTGGTGGAGAAAAACAGGGACCCTAGTTTATTATAGAAACTCAGCGAAATAATAGAACAAAAACAGAGAATTGTAGTCTTTTCTATTAGAATTAGAAGTCGTTTTATTTTCTGGAAGTTCACCGAAATCGGCTCAGTGGTGGAAGTCCTTCGTGATCAAGCTTGTCGTTTCGGAACGCTGCTTCGAAGAAGGTAATCTCTCCCTCCCTCGCATTCTGTTTCTATATAGAATATGATATGTATTCGATGTTTGGCGGAGTTCTTTTGTTAAGAGTAGTTGGTTTCTTCGCTTAGTCTTTGCTTCAGTTCTGTCTTTTCTGTGATTTTTCCTGGGTTGTAAGCATAAGTCGAGCCTTAGTGAAACTATTTGATATTATAGGTTGGTCGTTATGTTCACTAATTCAAATTTGTATTCCTATAACTAGTTGAGTCTCAGTCTCTCCTAGCTCGAAGTGATCTGTTACTCATTTGGTTTCAATTTGAACATGCCGCTGTATAAGTCCCACTTCTTCACTGCCTACTTGTAGTCTTGGTTGTTTTCCATATCATTTTGATTCATATTTACATAGTCTCATTCATGTTATATTAATCTCGTAGAATTGATTTCGGTGTTCACATAGTTTGAATAATATTCATGTCTATTTTTATTTTGATTTACAACATTGCCGCCAAGTCTTCTCATTTCCTTCTTTTCATTTTTGTTTGTGTGCGAGTAAATTGAAAGAGGAATTGATTTACTTTGAAACTAATCTTCGTGTCCGGATCATCCTTGTTAAATTTTAATTTGGTTAAGCTTGACTTACTCATTGATTTGCTTTATTTTTTAAGCCATCCTCATGACTAGTATTGTATAGAACTTAGTTTTCTTTTCTCTAGTGTTGCATTTGTTGGATTTTCTTCCTGCTGAATGTTAAAAGTGCTCTGCCTTTGGATTTTTTTTTTCTTGCTTTGTCACTGTATTGTTGCACTTAGTTCATGTATTAGTAAGATTGTAGGAATTTTGCCAACCTCTGATTAATTAGTCTTTTATTGGAGGTATAGATTGGAAGTCCGGATCATTGACACTAATATATTTGCCTATTCTACACTTGCATTATTATGTTAGGGTTGCATTTTTGTCTCTTATGAAAATTAATAAATTCGTTAAATTGTTGGTTTATTGTTGGTAAACAATGTCTTGGGTAGGATATTTGATACTTGAATCTAATGTGTATGAGTTTGATGTTGGGATTTTGTTTCTTAGCTCTATATTTAAGTATTGTTCTTTAAGTTCAGGCATAAATCATCATATGCTTCTTTCCCTTAATTAATCTATACATTGAATTAAGTGTCATTACTATTTATTTTTAAGCTAGCAAAATGCTAAAAAATGTGGATTTGCTCACATGCTCACATTATTTAGAAATACTAATATATTGGGTTGTTTTCATTATTATTAGCTTATTACGTTTTTCCTCTTTAAAAAGACTTGATTGTGGATGTGTGACATGCTTTAGAGAGTAATGTTAACCATCTTCTTGCTATTATTTTTATTTTATTTTTATTTTTTCACAAGTGCTAATTTATCCTCTTCATTTGTTCTCTTACATGTGATGCCATTTGAGTTCACATTGGACTCATTCCCTTCATTTCTTTGAGTTGAGATCCACCTTGAATCAACGTCATCTTTGTCCGAAGAAGTTGGAAGCTGAAACTGATCTTGAAAAAGCCAAATAAGGGCTATATACAAGGTTTATACAGCTGTATACATGTCCAAAAACGAAAATACAGGTCCAAAACGTGAAAATACAGTACAGGGACGAAATACAGGTGTTCGGGAGCGAAAGATACGTGAAAAGCATTGATATACATGTCCGTATACACTGATATACAGCCAGTGTATACCAAAAACGGGATTTGGTTTAAAGTCCAATTTCCAGCGAATTTGGCCCAAAATGAGGCCCAAATTCAATTTCTTCCTATTCTTTAATTATTTAATTAGGATTATTTATGGTGTGTAGTTTAACTCTAACTTTAGAACTTAAATAACTTAATTAGATCCCCTAAAGATGAATTATTTCTTTGTGTTAGTTTAATTTTAACATATTTTTAGTATTTACTTATTTTATCAAACAAATATGTAGGTTAAATTATACACTTTAATTAAGTTAAACCTTTGGCTCTAAAAAATAATATTTCTAAGCTTCCCACTTAATCACTTTTTATTCACTTTAAAATTGTTCAAGTTGAAGTATTTTTCTCTCAAATAAACTTTAAAAATTAGCCAAACCCTTTTTTCTTTATTAAATATATATGTATATATACATATATATACTCACTTAGTCATTTTCTTAGGAAGTGTTAGCTAAATTAAATAAAAGTGGATTCTCATGTTTAATTTAGTAAATTGGTTTAACGTATTATTTCAAGATAAATTACATGGATTTTACTTAATCTAACTTTATTAATATTTTAACCACTTGCATTAAATTCAATTGTTTCATTTTAGGTCCTTTTCTCTAAAAGTGAAACGAAATATAAATGTATTATTTATTTAATTTCTAAAAAATTTAATCACATTATAAATTGTCATTTCTTTATAAATTATAATTAGTCAAATACATTTTAGTCAAATCGCAGGTCAACCGCGTGTTAGCGGACACTTCGAATGCCTAAACCCTTCTCGAAGTGTAAATTGAACCCCGAACCCTCTTTGGTATTTTCAAATGATTTTTTCTGTTTAAATCTTTGAAAATTATAAGTTTTCTTAATTTTTTTTAAAAAATTAAGTGGCGACTCTTTTCTAAGTATTTTCTTAAATTGTTTTATACTTAGAACATTTCAAAAAGTAATTTTTTCTACAGATAGGAAAATTACGGCGCAACACATAGAATATAGACAACTATGGAATACTTTTCAATACTCTCTCTTTCTCAATTTTTTTTTCTATTCCATATGTCAAGTGATTAAACATAACAACAAAAGAGTAAGTCCATAAAATTAAAACTATGAATATAGAAAAGTATCAATATTTTTGGGATGAATAAAAAATGGGAAAGTGTCAAACTAATTGGAACAAAAAGAATATTTTTTTTTTTACTCTAGAAGGAATTGGAAATCAATCGAATGCAAAGTCATATATATAAGAGAAACTTACCGAAATTCCATTAATTTAGGAGCTAATTACTTTAATACACTCTAGTTTGTAGTATTATGAATCTTATCAGATTTTGGTGTGTCTAAATATTATCTCGAGATACATGTGGTCAAAGTTAGATGTGATATGTTCTAGATATATTGTATCCAAGTGGATTCACATGTATCTAGTATACATAGACAAATCTCATTCGCCTCCCTTGCCTCTCCCCCATATCCGCTCGCCACTCTCTTATGTATCAGGTATCCCAGATACATGCGAATCACACTAGATACATACAAATACATGTATCTAGTGTAATTCACATGCATTAGGGATACATGATTATCTCCCTCCCCGTCTCACTCGTCTCTCTACCAATTTTAGTATATTTAATAGCAAAACTACACATATCTAGGTGCATCTTCCTCAATACATGATAGAAAACTTTTAATTAGTGATAATTTTCCAGTATAGTAACCTCTTCGATTGAATTCCTTTTCCCTAACTTATTTTGTATATACCTACATATATAATATTTGATTTGATTTAACTATAAGTTTCAATTTTTTAAATAGTTTTAAACTTCTTTGCGTATAAAATCAAAAGAGCTTTGCGGCGGTCAATTTAGGACACGTAAAATATTTTACAAAGTCAAAATTAAAAAGCTATTCAAAGAGAAAATGATGGCACAATCCTTTTATTCTTTCTTATAATATATAATTTCACGACTTTTATATATTTCCTGCGTAATCAATTACGACCAAGATGAGAAATAATATATTTGAACAGTTAAATATATACTATAAATAGATCATCATAATATATTTACATATACTTTCTAGAATAATCATAGACTTAAGAGAAAGAGGGAGATTTATATAGTTATAATTAACAATGGTAAAGGGGCAGAGTTAGATAGGGTCGGGGTTCATCCGAACCTTTTTTAGTAAAAAATTATATTATTTTTATATATATGATTAAAAACTAGTTTTTATGTATATATTGTACATGTTAAATCTCTTTCGATTTCTTTAACTTCTTACTTCTTCATATCTTGAACTCCCTTAGTGAAAATATTAATTCCATCACTGATTAATAGAGGCCTAGCTAGAAAAACACGTTACCCTGTCTTGACTCTAGCCCATGGTCACATTAGTCCATTTCTAGAGCTAGCCAAGAAACTCGCAAGTAGAAATTTGAGTCTATATGCCACATGTCGTGGCTTTATTCGCCTACAACACCTATGTGCATTCGAGTTTCATGCGCCAAAATATTTGAATATATTGGTCGTCGTCTTTGTCAAAATTAGTGTATAAATTCTATTGAAATGTCAAAATGAAATATACAAACAGCTTTAAGAAGTCAATTATGAATTTTTAACCATTGAGGTGATGGGTCACGAGGGTAGGGGTGAGGAGGGTGGGGGGAGGGCTATATAGCTAGGGTTGGAGGGTGACCAAATCAACTATGTATGACACAATCGTATAAGGAAAAGTCATGAAATAATATAATAATTTAAACGGTTAAATATATACTATAAATAGATTATCATCCTCTCTCTCTATATAAAGAGATATTAGTTACTTTTTACTAATGGAGGCCAAGAAAAACACCATTAGTATACTTATGTTACCATGGCTAGCCCATGGTCACATAAGTCCATTTTTAGAACTAGCCAAAAAACTCACAAATAGAAATTTCCATATTTACTTATGTTCCACTCCAATAAACCTAAGTTCCATCAAGAAAAATGTCACAAAAAAATATTCTCAATCAATAGAATTAGTTGAGCTTCATCTTCCATCTTTACCAAATCTTCCTCCTCATTACCACACCACCAATGGCCTCCCTCCCTATCTCATGAACACCTTAAAAAAAGCATTCGAAATCGCCTCTCCAAATTTTTCCAAAATATTACAAACTCTTAATCCAGACTTAGTCATTTATGACTTCAATCAACCATGGGCTGCTGAGTTCGCGTCCTCTATGAACATTCCTGCCATACAATTCCTCACTTTTAGCGCGGCTATTGTTGCATTATTAGCCCTCCATGTCATGTTTGATAAGTCGGGAGAAAAATTTCCATTTCCTGAAATTTACCTGCGTGAACATGAGATGCTTCAAATCAAGAAATCATTAGAAGAATCCAAAGATGAGAATTATAAGGACCCATTCAATGATGCTCTTAGACTATCTCGCGATATTGTTTTGGTGAAAACCTCTAGAGATTTCGAAGGTAAATATATAGATTATCTCTCAAAATTAGTTTCCAAGAAAATTGTTCCTGTTGGATCGCTAGTTCAAGATTCCATTGATCAAGATCATGATCATAGGGAGATCATCATGCAATGGCTTGACAAGAAAGAGAAAAGTTCAACTATTTTTGCTTCATTTGGAAGTGAGTATTTTCTATCAAAGGAAGAAATGCATGAAGTAGCACAAGGGCTAGAGCTAAGTAAAGTAAATTTCATTTGGGTAATTAGGTTTCCACAAGGTGAAAAATATAGTATTCAAGATGTATTACCACAAGGATTTTTAGAAAGGGTAGGGGAAAGAGGAATGGTTTTGAAAAAATGGGCTCCACAAGCCGCAATTCTACAACACAAGAGTATTGGTGGATTCGTGAGTCATTGTGGATGGAGTTCTGTTATGGAAAGTATGAAGTTTGGTGTGCCTATAATTGCAATGCCAATGCACATTGACCAACCAATGAATGCTAGGATTGTGGAATATATTGGTATGGGAGTTGAAGCATTGAGGGATGAGAATGGGAAGTTACAAAGTGAAGAAATTGCAAAAGTGATAAGGGAAGTGGTAATTGAAGAAAATGGTGAAAGTGTGAGGAAGAAAACTAAAGAATTGAGTGAGAAAATGAATATGAAAAGGGATGAAGAGATAGATGGAGTAGTGGAGGAGTTGGTTGCACTTTGTAACAACAAATGAATAGCAATAAGAATCAACTTTATATATAGATATATATATTTCAAACTTTCAGTTTTGATTTTGAGTTTAGTCTCACTTGAAATATATAACTTTACGGTTAATAGGGATTGAGGTCACTCTACTACTCATGTCGTATAATTCTATATTGGACTTAATACTTCAATGGCTAATCAATGAACTTTTTAAAATTGAACTTATTAGTATTGAACAAAATTTGTATATACTTAACCTATATACAAACCACAACCTCTATAACAAACAAAACTATAATTATGGAGCTCAATTATCGAAATTATAACAATAAAACCTTATTATGTCTATTATGTTTGCTATTTATAAGATTTTTCTCTAAAAAATAAATAAATCTCGTGTTGGCCCAAACTCTACACATATGGATTAATTAAAGGGAAAATTGTATGAAATAGCAAACTATTAATTCAAATTAAATGCTATCGCCATAGTTTATTTTAATTGTAATTCGCAGCAAACATCCCCTTTTTTTGCCATCTGATTCGGTATACAATTAGCCATTTTATACATTTCGATATAAAATGTATAAAACTCATTTGTGTTTGTATAAAGCCAGAGAAAAATGTATATACAAATACAAATACATATATTTTCGTCCTATACACTTATAATTATACAAATACAGATCTTATTATACAAATTACAATGTATAAATGAATTTATATAAAACTGAACAATTTGTATAAAATTGGATGTTTGTAGCGAATTATACAAATCAAAAGCTCCATAGCAAACATAAAATTTGCTATGGAGCGCAATTACGCAAACTATAACTATAACATACAAATATAATTTTTATGTTTGCTATATGTGAAAGTTGCTTAATTAAAAGTCAAATGTACTTAATCATGGAAACAAAGATAAAATTTAAAATCAATCAAGGACCAAAAATGAATTTTGTATTTAGTTAAGTTTCTCAAATTCGCCAGATCTAAGTGCTTGGTATGAAAAAAATGTTTTCCACTGAATATGTTTTTGTAGAAAATATTTTATATAAGTGGTTTTCTTATTCTGCAATGTTTGGTTAGTAATTTTTATTTTTTATTTATTTCAAGAGCATTTATGTATAGTATGAAAAATACTATGATACTAACCCCGAAAATGTTATAATTATAAAGGATTGAGGATCGAGAGTCAAGTCTCGTGTCGAGATTGAATTAGGGTACAGTTGAGAGTTGCATTCTTGATAGGGTTAGGGTTGGGGTTGAGAGACGAGTTTGAGAGTCGGTATCAAGTCAGATTTAGGGTCAGGGTCAATAGATAGGTCCCGAGTTAGGATCGAATCTTAGAGCAAAAAATTGTAAAGATATGACACTTGGGCCAAACTTAATCTCAAAAGCTAGCTCATGAAGGGAGGTTTGTCCAAGTCCATATAAGAAGACCAATTTTTCATCCCTCTATCGATGTAGGACTTCTTAACACTCCCCTGCACATCTAGACCTCAACTAGAGCGTTAACACTTATAGATGGGGCCCAATATCGGTGCACAACAAATTGGGATGAACTCATCACGTAAAGATATGTCACCTGGATCTAACTCAACCTCGAAAGTTAGCTCATGAGGGGAGGTTTATCTAAGTCCATCTATAAGAAGATCAATTTTTCATCCCTCTACCGATATGAGACTTCTTAACAAAAAATTACATTCGATCAAAGTAAAATACGAGAAATAATTTACAAACTAAATCTCTTTTAAAATAAAATAAAAGCTATTTCAAGAAAGAATATTGGCACAATTATATATTTCCTAAGTAATCAATCAAGATATAGACACTATCGTATAAAGAAAGAGTCATAAAATCAAAATAATATACACCACATTAATCATGCTCACAACTAAGAAATTAAAAATAAGCAATAATATGTTTCACTTACTAAAAGGAAACCAGCCACATGACCCACGTTGGAAATCAATTGTAACTTGACTTGTTATTTATTTATTTATTTTTTCTATTCAGTTTTTTAAAAAAATAAAAAATCTTATGTGTATCTAGTAATTTAATAATAAGTTTAAAAATTCTTCTTTATATGTTTAAATTTCATGTAAAATCAAACCAAAACATGTAAAATGAAAAAAAAAAATTGCACTCGACCGAAGTCTAGAGATGGCAATGGGGTGGGGCGGGGACGGGGACGGGTTGAGCTTAATCCGCAAAAATTTTAACCCGCCCCCGCATAACAATTTTTTTCATTTTCAACCCGCCCACTCCGCGCCGCATAAACCTGGCCCGCATAAATTCTTAAATATTTGCCTTTTTTAATTAAGTTTGATACTAACAATAAATTCATTTTCTCATTAAATTGTATTGAGTTAATAGATAATAACTTAAAGTTTTATTTTTTAAAGGTCAATTGGGAAGCATGTAACTTAATAAATAATGTTCTATAACTCTTATAACATGTAAAAAATTAAAATTAATTTTGAACCCAGATAACCTCCCCGCATCCCACCTGCCTGCACAACCTTAAAACCGTCACATCCCTCCCCATTGCGATCACTGGATCGAATAAAGATACGTATATTAGTTTAGAAACTAAATCTTTTAAAATAAAAGTCATTCCACGAGAGAATAATGCTTGCACCATTGCACGATCCTTTTTGTGTTTCTTATAGACATATTTCTTGAATAATCAATTAGGACACCATGTTAGTCATGCTCACAATTAAGAATAAGCAATAGTACACTATAAATAGATTATCATCATATAGATATTTTCACTCACCAATCCATAAAACCATATATCATAGAAACATAAATTGATAATGGAGGAGAAGAAAAACACCATTAATGTAGTTATGTTACCATGGCTAGCCCATGGTCACATAAGTCCATTTTTAGAACTAGCCAAAAAACTCACAACTAGAAATTTCCATATTTACTTATGTTCCACTCCAATAAACCTAAGTTCCATAAAGAAAAATGTGACAAAAGAATATTGTGAATCAATAGAGTTAGTTGAGCTTAATCTTCCATCTTTACCAAATCTTCCTCCTCATTACCACACCACCAATGGCCTCCCACACCATCTCACAAACACCCTAATTGAAGCGTTTCAAAACGCCACTCCAGAATTTTCAAAAATAGTACAAACTCTTAATCCAGACTTAGTCATTTATGACTTAAATATGACATGGGCTGCTGAGTTCGCGTCCTCTATAAACATTCCTGCCGTGCAATTCCTCACATTTAGCATTGCTATGATTGTTTTATGCCTCCACATGTTTAATAAGCCCGGAGTTGAATTTCCATTTCCTGAAATTTACATGCGTCAACATGAGATGCTTCAAATGCAAAAGCTTGCAATGGAAAACTCAAAAGTTAATATGAAGGACGCATTCATGGAGGCCATTAGGCAATCGCGTGACATTATACTAGTGAAGGATTTTGAAGTGAAATATATGGATTATCTCTCTGAATAAGTTTCCAAGAAAATCATCCCGATTGGTTCTCTAGTTCATGATTCCATTGATCAAAATGATGACCAGGCCATCATGCAATGGCTTGACAAGAAAGAAAAAGGTTCAAGTGTGCTTGTGTCATTTGGGAGTGAGTGGTTTCTATCAAAGGAAGAAATCCATGAAGTAGCTCAAGGGCTAGAGCTTAGTAAAGTGAACTTCATTTGGGTTATTAGGTTTCCACAAGATGAAAAAAATAAGTATTCATGATGTATTACCACATGGGTTTTTGGAAAGGGTAGGAGAAAGAGGAATGGTTTTGGAGAAATGGGCTCCACAAGCCACAATTCTAAAACACACCAGTATCGGTGGATTTGTGAGTCATTGTGGATGGGTTCATTAACGGAGAGTATGAAATTCGGTGTGCCCATAATTGCAATGCCAATGTGTCATGACCAACCAATCAATGCTAGGATTGTGGAACATATTGGCATGGGAGTTGAAGCATTGAGGGATGAAAATGGGAAGTTACAAAGTCAAGAAATTGCAAAAGTGATAAGGGAAGTGATAATTGAAGAAAGTGGTGAGGGTGTGAGGAAGAAAACTAAAGAATTGAGTGAGAAGATGAATATGAAAGGGGATGAAGAGATAGATGGAGTGGTGGTGGAGTTGGTTGCACTTTGCAACAACAAATGATTAATTAGCAACAAGATTTACTCATTTTGATACATTTTAATTCATGTACCTTTTTCTTTTGTTGGTCATATGCTTGTGATATTGCCTACTTTATTGTTTTTCTTTGATTTTCAGTGTGTGTTTGCTATTTGTATTGAAAATATTCATTGATTTGTATTTGCACTTTATAATTGAGGTTTTTTAAGAAAAGAAGTGTTTTAGCCATCCTCTATATAGTTACAAAATTTTTATAGCATGAGTGGATAATTATTTTCTTTATTTTAATATATGTGATGGTATTTTAAAATTGTATGTTGTTATTTCTTAAGATGTGTGCGCGCGTGTGTCAAAATATCATATAATTTTGTGCTTTTAAACATGTCCAGTAGAATATTTGCAGCTTCAATGTAACATAATATACAAATAGATTTATTGGCTATTTTAATTTGTTCTTAGGTAAACAACTACAATTTATGTTAATTTCTCAATGCAGAGATGGCCAATTATTTTTTCTCGATCAATAACAAGTGTGTGTAGGTAAACTCAATGTCGATGTGTGTTTGAATATATAATAAGTGATAATTTAAATAGATAAATAGAACAATGGATAGTTAAATTACGAATTTGAATTCAAAACTTCTACCACATCAATCCCATCTTATTACTACTTCTTACAAAGTTGAATCAACTCTTTAGCAGCTGTATCCATCTCTTTATTTCCTATAGATTTCAAATTTTTGCTAACATCTCTAACTTTTGCCCCCAAATTCCCCCATGTTACGACACCTTTAAGAGTTTCCGCGATTTCTTCTCTGTGAATTTTCCCATCATCATCTCTAACAATCTCCACCGCGACTCCCAATTCTACCATCAACTTAGCATTCATTGGTTGATCAAGATGTATAGGCATTGCTATTATAGGAACCCCAAAATCTAAACATTCAATTACATTATGCCAACCACAAGGACTTATAAATCCACCAATACTTGAATGATTCAAAATTCTTGATTGTGATGCACATTTGTCCAAAACTCTTCCCCTTTCTCCAATTCTTTCAAAAAATCCTTTTGGCAATACATCTTCAAGATTTTGCTTTTCCCTTTCTGGAAATCGTACAACCCATATGAAATTAACATTACTTAACTCCAACCCGAAAGCTATTTCCTCCATTTCTTCTTCTGACAAGAAATACTCATTCCCAAATGACACAAAAATAGTTGAATTCTCATCTTTTGTTCCTAGCCAATCAATAACCTCCACGTTATCCACGTCATTAATTACGCGATCTTTGATTGGTAGACCAACAGGAATAACTTTCCAATTACTCAATTTAGTGAAATAATCAATATATTTACCCTCTATAGTTCTAGAGGTACTCATCAACAATATTTGTATATTTCCTTGAGCAAAAGGATCATCAACATCATCATGTTCTTCCTCTCTAGAAGATTTCGCAATTAATTCATTCAATATCATCAGCTCATTTTGTCCAGGATAAATATCCTGAAAAGGGAATTCAACCTCGGGTTTTCTAATCGAATTATAAAAGTATGAAAACACCGCTGCACCCATAACTACGAATTTCATTGCTGGAATCCCCTGTTCATTCGCTACGCCTTCAGCCCATTGCAATAATAAGTCGTAAATAACCAAATCAGGTTTCAGATTTTTCAAGATTTTCGCGAAGTTGGATTTGGACAATTTGAGTGTTTTTAGAACAATGTGATCCATATCGACTGTAGTTTCATTCGTAGTAAGTTTAGGTAATTTTGGTAAACAAAGCTCAACCATCTTAATTGAAGCAGAGTATTTTTCAGGGATTTGTTTATTTATAGTTTCTCGACTTATAATTGTAGAACAAATGCGGACAGAGAATCCCCTGTCCGCGAGTTTCTTAGCTAAGTCGAGGAATGGAGAGATATGTCCATAAGCTAACCACGGAAACATAAGTACCCTCAAAGCATTACGATGCTTTGGTGGTACTTGTGTAGCCATGGAAACTTTTTTCCTAAAACAAAAATTCATGTTTTTTTTTTTTTTTGAGAGTGAAAGAAGGAAGAAAAATGAGAGGCTTTATTAGAAATAATTAAGAGAAAACAATAGTAAGGACAAAAATAAGTTTCCTGAGATTTCAATGTATATATGTTGTTGATTTTTACAATAAGAGAAACAAGAAATGCTTTGTAAAACACATCAATATTATTTATGGAACTACATATTCGCAAAACACAAAGTTTCACAACTAGTCCTTTCGAGATGACTTAGTTGGTTTAGAGGGAGGTCATTCACAGACTCACCACATGGATGACTTGGGATTGATCCCGCTCAATGTCTTTTGTATCGAGCCAATTGCATAAGGCTTGTTTATTGTGGTTTACAAGCTATGTAGTACATAGAGGGGGGTTTACCCCGTCATGCACATAAAGTGTTCATTTGAAGGGTAGAAGCTATGACAGAGATAGTGGCGGACTCAGGATTTTCGTTCAGGGATTAGAAAAATAAAAGTATAAACGTGTAAATAAGTCTTTAGAAATGGGACCCTTGAATTCTTTTGGGTTTAAAACCACACTTTTAGCACCTTTTTTAAAATAAAATAAAAAAACTTGAAAAACATAACTGAATTTTTTTTTAAAAAAAAAACTGAAACTAAAAAGGGAAAAAATAAAACGCTATCACAAGGAATCAAACTGGTGACATGAAGCTTAATTTAAGGGGGGCTTGCCACTGCATCATCAGTTTCTCTTTGTCAATGAGGGGGTTCAAAATATACATAACTACAAAAATATAGAAAATTTACCTTATATATACCGTGTAATTTTTTGCCGAGGGAGTTCGGGTGAACCCCTGAAACCCACGTGAATCCGCCCCTGACAGAGATTGTCGCAGCTGCGAGGTATCTTGGGTTCAGACAAAAAAGTTATTGACTTTCATTTTTCCAAGAACAAATCAAGGAGAAAATCAACATTAATACCTACTTTCACTTAGAAAATAAGATTTTAATACAGAAATAATATTCTCAGAGCAGTAATTAATACAGAAAAAATATTTTCAGTGTCCAAAATTAAATTTTACAAAATCATAAATTTAATTTAGATTGAAAAAAAAATCATCGAAATCCGATCCAGAGGTGGATCACACGCGCTAACGCAAATATAAACCGGGCTTCGCAGAAAATCGTTGTTTATATCTACTTTCACATATAGCAAACATGTATGTTATAGTTCTAGTTTGCATAATTGCGCTCCATAGCAAATTTTATGTTTTCTATGGAGCTTTTGATTTGTATAATTCGCTACAAACATCCAATTTTATACAAATTGTTCAGTTTTGTATAAATTCATTTATACATTGTAATTTGTATAATAAGATATGTATTTATATAATTATAAGTGTATAGGACGAAAATATATATATTTGTATTTGTATATACACTTTTCTCTCGCTTTATACAAACACAAACACATTTTATACTGAAATGTATAAAATGACTAATTGTATACCGAAAATGGCTAATTGTATACCGAATCATATGACAAAAAAAGGGGATGTTTACTGCGAATTACAATTAAAATAAACTATGGCAATAGCATTTAATTTGAATTACTAGTTTGCTATTTCATACAATTTTCCCTATATCTTATTCAAAAATATTGCGGGATGTCCTAACAAAATTAAAAAAAGGTATGCATGCGTATTAATTAGAATTGTGATAGAATTTAATAGTAAATAAGATAAACTAGTAGGAATAATTTATACTTATATATATAAAAATAATGACTAAAATACCTAAAAAAGCTAGTCATAACAAAATGAAGTAAAAAAATATATAGCAAACGAAGTTAAATTTGTACCTTGTGTGCACATCAAGTTTAAAGTTGAAAAAGAAATAATATTATTGGCTGCTCCTATCTTATAATAGGAAGCCTAAAGTCCCTTCTTACTAGTCAAAATTCAGTAATTTAAAAAATTAAGGGAAACATTATGATCATTAATAGAGAAGATGATCATAATGGAATACACAATAATAATATTATTAGTTGTGGATGTTTAAATTTGAGAAGAAAGAATAATGTTATGGAGGTAATAAATCATAAGTGGAAGATAATAAAAGAGAATATTGTGACCAATTATAAGACATTGATAATGATGAAGAAAAATAAAAGGGGGGTTAATTGTCTTTCTCATAGTTATGATCCACAAAGCTATGCATTTAATTTTGATGATGATGCTCAAATTCTACATTATGGTGATTTTGCTTCTCGTTTTGCACCTCGACGTAACATGGAGCTTCAACTTATCGAGGATATGACTATCTTTGATAAAAAGGTATGAGGGTCAATCGATAAATAGGGTTTGATCTTACTTAGATTTTTTTTTATATTGTATATATGTTAAATTCATCGTTATATTTTATTTTGTGTAACGACCGATTTGGTATGATCGCGTTGTTGAAGGATTGTGTTCTTTTGGTAGACGACGAGATCATACATGGAATTGAATACATTTCTAATTCAACATATAATTACTCTCTTTTGTACAATTAAATAGTTGAAGACTTAGAATATTTTTCTTTGTTTCAACTCTCTCTTTCACTACACTAATCTCAATATAAACACAATATAGTACTCCTCATCTTTTTCACTCAATGTTCTTCTCACCAAAATAAATTAAAGACCGTCATTATTTATAGGTGGAACATTTTCCTTGTAATGAATAGAAAGAATACGGATTGACTTATTGTCATTCATAGTGTTAGATTAAACATCCATATTGTTTCTAATTCACCACATTTCTAATTCAACATATAATTACTCTTTTTTTCTTGTTATATATATATATATATATATAACACTATTGTCATTCATAATGTTAGATTGACTTATTTTTCGGGTAGCATTAATATTAATTTAATTTTGATTTAAGCATTATGAGTTATTAATATTTGTGGGCTATAAATTTATAGGACCTACCCTACCTCAAGCACAATTGATCCACTCAAGCACAATGACTTGTATAGTTAAAAGAAATATCAATCGACAATCGCATATAAAAATAATAATTCATATCAATATCATACACCAAATCAACAAGAAAAAACTACTTTATATGCCATCATTATGTGTTGTGTGCATGCTTAATTTTGAGTGACCAGTGGCCAGATCAAAAATATATTTTGCCAAATTTGTAGGGCATCAAGTTGATGTGGGAGAAACATGTTTTGTAAGTTGTTTATTGGTAGACAGATATATATTAACAAGTTTAAGTTATATACGATAAAAAAGGTTGAAGTAGAGGGTATCTAAAATTTTAAGTTTTGAGTTCCTATAATAACTTCACGTTAATATACGATAATGACTGATTTCATAATTAAATATTTAAAGATAGACTTGTAGGTTCCCATAATAACTTCAAATTGATATGCGATAACAATTTGAAATAATACATAATATTTAATACTTGAGAAAAAGTTATTAAATTCTGTGAATTCGCATACATGTTGGATTCGCCCAAGGTTTAAGTATTTTAAGGTAGAGTAGTTAAGGAAAAAAACTATAAAAACGAAAATATAATTTTATAAATAAATATTGAACTTGAATTTCACAATAAACTTGTATATAAAGAAGAAAAAAAAACTCGATGAAAATGCTATGATAAAACCACAAAATCTCTTGAAGTTTTGAATTTTTCTATTAAACCACTAAATATTTATAGATAATTAAAGTTTTCTATTAATAGACTTGTATGTTTTTTTTTTTTTTTTTTTTTTAAAGATATTGAGTATTTTAAGGTGGAAGAGTTTTTAAAAAAATTATAAAAAAAAAAAGGAAATATAATTTTTTAGATGAATATTGAACTTGAAATTTCACAGTAAACTTGTACATATAAAAATAAACAATTTGATGAAAATATTATAATAAAACTACAAATTCTCTTGATTATTTTATTTTTTTGCAAAAATGTTTAAAAGCATTTTGTTAAAATTTAATTTTAAGCATCAATTTTACCTACCTTGAGCCTCGTAACTTAAATAGTGGTCCATGCCTAATACCATAAATCACAAATGGGTCATCCTATTAATATTATTTAAGTTTTATTTACTGAAATTTATAATTTTTCTATATTTAATATAATTTAATCATTGTAACAGCAATAAATACTCTCGCCCTGTAACACTAAAAACCTTGATTTTTACATGGATAAAATATTTCATCTTGATAAAAATTAAATAATAAACTATTAATATTAATTAAAAACTAAAGATTAAAGTATTATTGTTCCCAATAAAATATTTTTTTTTAAAAAACTTACCCAACTCCACTGCCTCCTCCCCCGGGACAATCCCCCATCCTTTTATTTTTTAAAATTTCTTTTACAAAATGTTTTAAAATTTTCATACTTCACCCTCCCCCACTCAAACCACCCATTCATTTCCCAAACAAAATTGATATTATTTTATTTTAAAAAATAAAAATTCTATCCCATGCCCTATTTAAACCTCTGCTCCTAATTTATTTATTTTTTTACATTTTGATCGTTTTGTGTTAAATATGTACATATATTTTATGGAATTTTTTTTCTACATGTGTACTAAATATAACATAAATAAAAATTTTATTTTTAAAAAAGTCTTGCGGCGGCAAGTAAGAAATACTTTCCTAGAACTATGTATCTATCTAACACAAAATTAGAAAGAAAAAAAAAAATTAGAAGTGCAGGGTTAGATGGAGTGGGGTAGAATTATTTTCTTAGTAAAATAAAATAATATCTAAATTATTATTTGAAGGAGGAGGCGGGGATGAAGTAAAAAAAAATTGGAAGCGGAGGGTTAGATGGAGTGGGGTAGAATTATTTTCTTTAAAAAATAAAATAATATCTAAATTATTATTTGAAGGAGGAGGTAGGGATGAAGTAAAAAAGAAAAAAATTAAAACACTTTTATAAAAGAAATTTAAACAAAAAAATAAAAAATGTGGGGGGGGGGGGGATACGGTGAGAGCAAGTTGGAGTAGAATAAGAAAAATATTTTACATTTTATTTAATAAAAAAAATATTTTTTGGGATAATAATTCTTTAATCTTTAATTTTAACTATTACTAATAATTTATTTAATTTTTGTCAAGGTGGAATGTTTTGTCCATGTTGGAGTGTGATTGACAAATTTTTTTAAAATAAAAGAGAAAGTGTAGTACGCACACCATGAAGAGAGTGTAATAAAAGACATATGTGTGTTTCTCAAACTATTAAATGATAGTTTAGGTATGAAACTAAAAACAATAATAATTTAAGTGTGTTTTTAACACTTATCTCAATACAAAATAATAACTAGAATAGATGAATAACCTAGAAATTACATGAGTTACAGGATATAAAAAAGTGGAATAATGAATGAATTAAAATTAATAAATAATGGATTTTCAATAGAGAAGTAATGGTGATGGTTGACCATTACCAAGATCTTCCATTAAACAAAATGGGCAATTAAGCCTAATGAACATTGATTCCAAAAGTAATTAGGTACACAATGCCTAGTGTTCTTATTGAAAATACAGCAGAAAGAATTATAGTATGCACTTTAATATAATATTAAAAGGGAAAATTACATAATTACATGACTTAGATAATATAATTTTTAAGAATTTTTATCATTTGAATTAATTACAAAAAGTCTCTTTTTCCTTCTTTCTCTTATCATCCGGATACATCACTCTATCTTTATTAGATACATTATAACTTTATTTATGTTCAATGTATCTGGTACAAATATTATTATTGATACATAACTTCAATTATTTCAAACCTAAATTAGTATATATCTGATTTATAGTTATGTATATTATACTAAGAGAAGGACCACCCCAAGAGATTAGGAACTAATTAACAACACCATAATTAATATTAGTATCAAAATTATTGCAAAAGAAGGACCACACTTGCTTGGCAATTAATATTTTGCCAAAAAAGTGCAAGGGATATATCTCTGGTTAGGAAAAAACCTTTTGGCCAGAAAAATTAGCCAGAATGGTAAAATAACATATTTCACATTATGTTATTTTACCCTTTTGAATATTTTTACCCTTTTGACTTTAATATATTTTAATTAAAAATGAAAAAGGATCAGTTTATTTTAAAATAAAAGGGATATTATAAACTTTTTAAATTTCTGGCCAAATTTCATTTAGCATTACCTCTCTTGTTAGTAGTTGCATTTCTGATAAAGGGCAACATCATTAATTAAGTCTGAATATATGAGTCTTCAATCAAGGATTTTTATGTTGGTGATTAATAGCATCAAAAGTAACTGAAGCTACGTGGGGCAGTAATTTAATTGCACATTATGTACTTGACATTGTACAAATCTTTGGAAGGAAAAGTTAAATGTAGTAAATGTTAATAATGAGGAAAGAGGTTAATTATTAAAAGAATTTTGAACAAAAAAAATTAAAATTCCGATAGATAAATAGTGATACTAACATATAAGGTATGCCACATCAGTGTACTTATTTTCAGCTTTATAGATATATATAGACAAATTTTCGTATTAAAGAATTGTGACTTTTCCAAATGGTTATGACTTTTTGAAGTGTTGTGAATTTTTCAATGAATTGTGACTTTTTCGATGAGTTGTGATATTTTCGAAGGGTTGTAACTTTTCTGATAAGGCACAATAAATACACGTTCATACTATCCATTGTTGACTATAAATAGAGAAATTTCTTTACATTTTAAAACTATGAAATTTTCTGAGTTTTCATTATTCTTCTTCTTAAAAAAAAAAAAAAAAACTCCAAGTGTAATTTGCATTGAGTAAGTTCGAAGTTCAGTGGAATTTGAACACTCCCTAACTTGAATGTTAAAATTAATGTAATACTCCAAAAAAAACCCAATTTAATACATCTTCAATATGTATTATTTTATTTATTTATTTATATTTATATTTATTTTTATTGTTTATTATATTAAAAACAGGAATTCCAATAATATAACAATAACTAAACAATGAATTGTAGGGGATGGAGGATATGATATATTTAAGAGGCGTAAGTAAAATAGTTTAAGAGTGACTTTTTATTCTTACATATCAAAATTAGTTTTAAATTTTAAAATGAGAAAAAAGAAGAAAAAATTCTTAACTTTGCATTTATGATAAAGGGCAACATCATTAATAAAAAAAATCTTAACTTTGCATCACCAAGAGATTAGGAACTGAATAATATCACCATAATTAATATTAGTATCAAAATTATGGCAAAAGAAGGACCACACTTGCTTGGCAATTAAATTTTTGCCAAAAAATTGCAAGAGATAATATTTGGTTTGGAAAAATTCTTTTGGCCAGAAAATTTGATCAGAATTTGGTTAGAATGATAAACTTACATATTTCACACTATGTTATTTTATCTTTTTGAACATTTTTACCCTTTTAACTTTAATATCTTTTAATTAAAAAATAGAAAAAAAGTTAATTTATTTTAAAATTAAAAAATATTATATACTTTTTAAATTTCTAGCCAAATTCTGCCAAACATCTCTAACTTTGCATTTCTGATAAAGGGCAACATCATTAATTAAGTCTCAATATATGAGTCTTCCTAATAATTATATTTATTTTCTTCTAGAAAGAGAAAGAAAAACACAAATAAAAGTTGAAAAATACTCTCTCTGTCCCTAATTACTTATTCACTTTTAAATTGACACACTTATTAAGAAAATAATAATTGATATAGTGAATTTACCATTTTACTCCTATTAATTATGAAGTGAATGAATTAAAAACTAGTTCTACTATTTTCAAAGTAATTAATTAAGGGTATAATGGATAAAAAAAAATTCCTTTCTTGATTTGTCAAAATGGACAAGTAATTAGGGACAACTAAAAAAGGAAACGTGGACAAGTAATTAGGGACAGAGGGAGTATTGTATTATAAGTATGCGTCATGTGGTTTTTACTGTTTATATTCATTGAAAAAACTACAAAAAATAAATGGACTTGATATATATATTAATGACCTCTTACATGACAATTTGTATTTTATGTGACGTCCTACATATATTATGTCATGTATAGTACGTATATATATTTGTTCAATTTTATAAAAATTTAAGTGTCTAATATGCATATTCAAAATTAAAAGACATAAATATCAGTTAAAGGTAAATTAAAAAAATAGGTCTATATATTATATCTATATTAAAATATATCATATCATAATAAATCAAACTGGCATTACCATACATATTTATCGTATCTTATTCTTTCATTTCTATTTTACCCTTAATACATTAATCATTATGCATGAGTTAAATTATAAGATTCGAAATAATATATAAGATAATAAATTTTCAATTTTTTTTATTATCTACTCCCTCCGTCCATTATTATTTGTCAGGGTAAGATCATGTATAACCCTTGAGAAAAATTTAATATAATGTGTAATTTGACTAATATCCTACTATCAATCATTATTAAAATGATTTGTATTTTTTGAAAACTGTAAAAGCAATTTTTTTCATATTAAAATAGTCTTATAACTTTAAAATGACTACTTTTTGAAACTAGTAGTTATGTAATTATTAAGGGTAGAATTGGAAAAAAGCGACTAATTATTTCTTAATTGTTTAAATTGACAATTATTTTTAGACATCTATTTTTAGTATATCTGACAAATAATAGTGGACGAAGAAAGTATCAAACTAGACCAAAAATAATAATTTACATACTCAAAGTTTTTATTTCTAGAAAGATCCCTAATCCCCATGCTGAGGAGTACACCTCACCAAATGATCTCATGGATCACGCATCCCTTTTTTAAATCTTCTGAAAATAGAAGTCATTCCCCATAGATAAGGTTGACACAACCTTTTTGTCTTTTTCTTAATAATAAAGTATTTTTATGACTAATTTAATATGTGTGCGTAATCAATTACGACACGTTGATACTTAGTAGATTCATTGTCAATTTTAGGAATAACAAACATAAAAATTATATTAGCGATTATAGCTATAGTTTTGATATTTGTGTTTATGTTTGCTATGGACCATTTAATTTGTATAAATCTCAGACATCTAATTTGTATAAAATTGCAGCGATTTGTATAAATCTGTCATGACCCGAGCCTACACTCTGGATGTGGCCGGCACTCGAGAATCACTGCTGGTCCCCAAGCGAACCCTCATCCTGACTGACTTCAAGTGGAAGACTAACTCAAGCATACAAAGCTTAAAAACTGAATAAATATTCATGAAACTTAAATAGAAAACTTTAACTCAAAAGAAAACTCCAAATAAAATAAATTATTCAACTCGCCATAAAATAGCCAACTTAAGTCTTTAAAACATTTAAGAAAATAAATGATACAAACTTCTCAACTATACTGACTATCTATGCAGCCTCTAACTATTAAAGATGGAAGTCGGGACAAAATCCACGACATCCTGACTAAACTGAAAAGTAAATGAAATCCTCCGAAAACAAGGAGGCTCACCATAGCTAACTCGAACTTCCGGATGTATCAACGAAGCTCCAGTTGATGATCCTGAATACCTATTTCTGCATCATGAGAAGATGCAGGCCAAATGGCTTAGTACGTGGAATGTACGAGCATGTAAGAGAAATTCTAAAGCATAAACATAAGCTTGAACTTTGATAAAAAGGAAACATACTTACCTCTTCTCAACTCACTCAACTCAAAGAAACATAGCTCAACTCAACGATTAGATATTCAACTCAGAGGTATACTCAAGGATACTCAAAACTACTCAAACTTACTCAACTCAGAAGTACTCAAGGATAAGATACTCAACTCGAAATACTCAAGGATAATGCAACAGTAAAAGATGTAATATATATGAAAAGCTGTAAAACTGTAGATAGCAACTCAATGTCTTGAAAAATAAAATAATACTTAGTATGTATATAAAATACAATATAACTCAATGAAAATTTCTCTAATCGATGACCATCACCTAAGAGCTATAGTGATGATACAACACTTTACCTCATGCTGCCAATGACCATCCTATACCTTGTCGAGGGTATAGAACCTAACTCACTAAGTGGATCCACTAGTCTATGCTAAAAGCATCTTGATGAGTCATCTAAAATGTATGATCCTTTACTACCCATGATGGCTACATAGTTTATAGAGACTTAAGTTATCTGAACTTGCATCCTCATATCGGTGCTCAATACTACTCCCAAAATATACTTAGCTCATATGTTTGTAAAAACAAAACTCTTTCTTTGGTTTGAGATAATTACTCAAAACTTAGTTTAAAATCTCTCTTGGAAATCATAGTTTCCTCTTCACTGAAAAACTAGCTCAAAGGCTCTTTTGAAATCTCAATTTCCTTTCTTGTTTAAATGTGAAAACATTTACTCTTTAGGAATACATAGTCCCAATGTACTCTTTTGAAGAAATGAACTCAACTCTTTACTCTTTATTCTTTGCTTAACTCAAAACTTAAGTCTTAAAACAAAGTTAAAATGTTTGTAAAAGACTTCTTAAAATATGGTTCATGCCGAATTATGGACGTGAACGACTCAATGCAAGGTTTTCAATAACCATAGATAAAACTCAATACTTGGAACTCAAGAACTTCAATAATACTACTCACTTCAAGAATGCTCAACTCAGAGGGTTCATGCGGAATTTATGAGCATGAACTACTCAACTCAAGGACTCAAAGATACTTCTCGTTTCAAGACTGCTTGACTTATAGGGTTCATACGAAATTATGGACATGAATAACCCAACTCAAGGACTTCATGGGTAACATGTAATAGTCCCATGATTAGGAATGTAATCTCAAATGGGTTAGAAACTCAATACTTAAGACTTAGGACATGAAGATATTACTCCTCTCATAGATACTCAACTCATGGAGTTCATGCGGAATTTATGGGCATGAACAACTTGACTTGTAGGTCTACATAACATTATGAAACTCATGATACAACTCTTCTCATTCTCATACTTACTTTCTCAAAATTTAAATCAAATCGATTATGGATCTCAAAGGATTCACAATTGAACTCAAAACTTTCTGGAACTCTACTTTTAACTCTCTCTTAAATGTGAATTATGAATTCAAGAGTTATGATTTATGCTATGAAAGATCTCATGATGAAAAAGTAGACTCATGAATAAATTCTCCTCATTCTCATACTCACTTGCTCGAGTCTTGAAACAAGTTACTAGAAGTTGTAGAAGACTCCACAAAAGGACTCAAAGGGACTTTCTTAAAATGTTCGAAAGAATTCTTAAAACTTAACTCTCAACTCTACCTTAAATTTAAATTATTAATTCAAGGTTATGATCATGTTAGGAATGATTTTAGGTGTTTAGAAGTAGCTTAGAGTAGTTAGAATTGAAAAAGAGTGAAGGTACCCTTCGAAAGAACTCAAACGGAGCAACTGATTGCAAACTGGACGGGGCAGGCGACCCTGAGCTATGGGTGGAGTGGAGCGCCAGCCCCTGAAATTCAGAGCCTACTTTGGGGCGCTCTGGCTGGCGCGACACGCCAGGCCCCAACCCAGAAAACCTGACGAATTTCTTTGTTCGTTTTCCCACCCTAACTCGCCTAGAATCGAACGGTTTCTTCCCCAATCACTTAGAATTGATTACTTAACATAAGTACACTCTAATATACTCAATACATCCCTTAAAACACTCACTTTTATCTCAAGAAATCATCCAAAACCCAACACAACAAGATTTAAAATGAACTTCAAGAACACATATCAAGAACTCAAATCTTTCAATTTCAAGAATGAAATTTGCGCTGAAAATAACATGTTTGGCGTGTGGGTGAACAAACTCAACACTATGGAAGCTTACATACCTCTTAGGGATTAAACCCATGGCGAAAATCCACAACAAGACTCAAGAACCTTGACGAACGTTTTGATCTTCTCCTATTTTCTCCTCTTTTCTCTTCTTTTCTCTTCTTGAACTCTCAACTAAAAACCTAGGCGTATATTAGGATTATAAAACTGAACCTAATAGTATTAGACCCTTAAAACCTTACTAAAAATGAATTAAATCTGATTTCGTAAGGAAAAGACCAAAATACCCCTTACTATTTTCGGCTAACTTTCCTTAACTGGACAACCTAACTTCAAAGGGTCATATCTCACTCATCTGACCTCTAAACTTAGCAAACTCGATGGCGTTGGAAAGATAATTCAAAGATATTTCCTAAGGTATCTTGTAGCACACCTAACTAATCATGTGCTAGGTGTTATGGTCAATTGAAGTTACCCAAAACTCATACTTAGCTTAACTTGCAAAGTTTCAGATTTTTTTTCTATTTCTAATTTAGTTCTTTTTCGAACTCAAGGTGCTACATCTTGTGAACTTAACACTTAAGAAATTTTAATTCCTTGGTAAAATCCTACTCACAACGAAGGATGGTTCAAGTCTTAGCTCAAAAATTTTCTGGGGTGTTACAAAATCGGACATCTATGTCTATGAAAATTGTGTTTTTATATGTACACGTTACTTGTGTTAGGTTAGAGTGACGAGTGAAATTAAGAGAGAGAGAGGAGAGAGGCGAGCAAGAGAGGGCAGATAGTGGAGAGAGGTGAATTGTATATGTATATCGGTTAGATAATTGTATATGTGTAACTACTATGTATATGTATCAATGATTATGTTTGTTTATCTGCATAAAATTTGAATTTGTATACAATAAAATTGAGTTAATATACAATTGAATCGAGTTAAAACATTTATATTTGTATATCAAATCTCTCTCTCGCTTCATACAAATACAAATTGTACATTGTATTTGTATAATTTGTGTTTGTATAAAGCGTGAGAGATAGAAAGACAAAAGAGATTTGTATTTGTGTATACAGTCTCTCTCGCTTTATACAAACACAAACACAATTTATACAATTGTGTTTGTATAAAAGTGAGAGAGGCAAATGAGAGAAAATTGAGAGCGGCGAGTGAGATTCAGGGGTGAGAGGTGAGAATGGCAAAGTGTTTGCTACGAATTATAATTAAATGAAACTATATCTATGCCATTTATTTTGAATTAATAATTTGTTATAATGCACAATTTTCCCTATAAATAAAGCCATAAAATAATATACAACACGTACTCAACCAGCTCACAACCAAGTTGAGCACCCAATAATCTATTTACACAGTACTCTTTACCTACTTTATTGGTATCAGTTTATGTGATATAATTTGCATTGACACAAATTATTTTTAAAAAAAAACTAAAAGTATACATACGAGATTTTTTTTTTACAAATTTACCTAAAAATAGTTCTTTTTAGAGATCATGATCAAAAACACACTTGAACTATCACTTTTTCACAAGTTTTACACCCCAATATCAGCTATTTTCTTTTTCCGAAATATAAACTATCATTATCATGTATTAAAAAGTTACACATCAACTATCCGTTGTTCCCTTTTGCTATTCAAAGAATAGTGATTAATTCAAATAGTAAACATGAATAACTGACAGTTAATGTGTTTTAATACATTGATGATGATAGTTAAGATTAAAAAAAAATGAAACATTTGATAACTGCGGTATGATATTGACTGAAAAAACCTCTAATTCAAATATTTTTCGACCATTAACTATTCTTTTAATCTACTTAATTATAGTCTTATAGATACCCTCTCTACGCACTAGTAAAAGTTTTTATTACCTATAAAGTCACCTTCTTTAAATGTGCCTAAATTTCCTAAATTTTCTACTTTAGTATTCTAAAACAAACAATCACACAAGTCATCACTTTGCATTAAATTTGGCTAGAAGTCTACATCCAATTATTCTATAAAAGACGGCTACCAATTACTTACTTTACTTGTAATGATTCTTTCATCTTTAATAAAAAATCTCAAATTTAAATTTTATTGATAGACTTTTATCATAAAGTTATCACATTTTCGTTCAATAAATAAAGGTGGCCAATGTCACCAACTCCACAAATAGCTCCTCTCTCATCCTTCTTTCACTCAATAGAAAAACAAAGCATACCATGGCAACTTTAAGGGTATTGATGTTCCCATTTTTGGCTTATGGACACATATCTCCATATCTAAACGTAGCTAAGAAACTCGCGGACAGAGGATTCTTGATTTACTTCTGTTCAACGCCAATAAATCTCAAATCCACCATCAACAAAATCCCCGAAAAGTATGCTGATTCGATTCAGCTTATCGAACTTCACTTACCAGAATTACCCCAACTTCCTCCTCATTACCATACTACCAATGGTCTCCCACCCAATCTCAATCACATCCTTCAAAAAGCCCTGAAAATGTCCGAACCAAACTTTTCGAAAATCTTGCAAAATCTGAAACCTGATTTGGTGATTTATGACATATTGCAGCAATGGGCAAAACGTGTCGCGAATGAACAGAACATTCCAGCAGTTAAGCTTATAACTTCGGGTGCAGCTGTGTTTTCGTATTTTTTCAACATACTGAAGAAACCAGAGGTTGAATTCCCTTTCCCTGCTATTTATCTCAGGAAAATTGAGCAAGTAAGATTGAGTGAAATGGTGGCTAAATCTAATAAAGAGAAAGAACCTGATGATGGAGATCTTCTAGCTGATGGAAATATGCAAATCATGTTGATGAGTACTTCTAGAACAATAGAAGCCAAATATATTGATTATTGCACTGAATTGACAAATTGGAAAGTTGTTCCAGTTGGTCCACCATTCCAAGATCCAATCACTAATGACGCGGACGACATGGAGCTCATCGATTGGCTAGGAACAAAAGATGAGAATTCAACTGTTTTTGTCTGCTTTGGGAGTGAGTATTTCTTGTCAAAAGAAGATATGGAAGAAGTAGCTTTCGGGTTGGAGTTAAGTAATGTTAATTTCATATGGGTTGCAAGATTTCCGAAAGGTGAAGAGAAAAATTTTGAAGATGCATTACCAAAAGGTTTTCTTGAAAGAATTGGAGAAAGGGGAAGAGTTTTGGATAAATTTGCACCACAACCAAGAATTCTAAATCATCCGAGTACGGGAGGATTTATAAGTCATTGTGGTTGGAATTCAGCAATGGAAAGTATAGATTTTGGGGTTCCTATAGTTGCCATGCCTATGCATCTTGATCAACCAATGAATGCTAGGTTGATCGTAGAATTGGGAATTGCGGTGGAGATTGTTAGAGACGATGATGGCAAAATTCACAGAGGAGAAATCGCGGAAACTCTTAGAGGTGTCATAACAGGGAAAACAGGGGAAAATTTGAGGGCTAAAGTGAGAGATATAAGCAAGAATTTAAAATCTATAAGAGATGAAGAGATGGATGTTGCTGCTCAAGAGCTAATTCAACTTTGTAGGAATAGTAATAAGTGAATCTTATAATTCAATTAACAAACTAATATTGTATGTGAGGTGTTTTTGTTTATCTTCAAAATATATTGAGGTTGAAATAATGAGAAAAACATAGAACACCATGTAGTATTCAAATGTCATGTAGGATGCGTGTGTCTATTTGTTCAACTTTATGCATGTTTAAGTTTCTATACATAAATGTGAGTTGAAGCCAAGTTAAAGTGCATATTCATGTATTAGGTCTTTAATATAACTAGTACAACAATAACAACACCATTCTTTGTCCCAAAATTGTTGGATTGGCTATGTTTATTTCACATAAACATTACATCAACTATAATCAATCAGCATAAATGTCTACCTCAACGGAATTATCTAACAAAGCTATTGAATAAGACGAAAATGCCGTAGAACTTCCCATGATCTGATGGGCAATCGGTTCAGATTGAAGAGGCTGAGGAGGTACTTCTAGCACTTCAACTTCACCTTCAAGCATTTCTACTACTTTACTCATTGAAGGGCGTTGTATCGGATTTGTTTGTATGCACCATAATGCAACTAAACCCAGCTTTCTAGCCATCTTCTTTTCATCATCATTCGCTTCTTCATCCACCACAATCTCTTTCCCCTTGTTGAACTTATCGTAAATATAATAAGGAAAATATTGGCTGGAATTCTCTTCATTTGCAACTTCATTTCTCTTCAAGTCCAACATTTCCGTTAGCAGCATTCCAAAGCTGTAAACATCAGCTTTGTACGAGATTGCTCCAATGCTTCTGCTGATCAACTCTGGAGCAACATATCCAATTGTTCCACGAGCAGCTGTGAGAGTCACAATGCTCTTATCTGTTGGATATAATTTCGCAAGCCCAAAGTCAGAAATCTTTGGAATGAAATTCTCATCCAAAAGAATGTTGTGTGGCTTGATGTCAAAATGCAATATTCGTACATCACAGCCTCGATGCAGATACCCAATTCCTCGAGCCACTCCAAGAATAATGTTGTACTTCCTCTGCCAACTTAACAGAGGACTTCCTTCTTGACTAGTGCTGATGTACTTATCAAGTGATCCATTGGGCATGAAGTCGTATACAAGAGCACGCTTTGTTCCCTCAACGCAATACCCCACAAGTCCAACCACGTTGACATGATGAATCCTTCCGATGGTAGCTACTTCATTCATGAAATCTTGCCCACCAGCTTTAGGCTTGCTCAACATCTTCACTGCTACATCCCTTCTACTTTGAAGCTTTCCTTTGTACACAGTTCCGTAACCCCCCTCGCCTAATTTCTCTTTGAATCCTCTTGTCATTCTCTTTATGTTGGAGTAATTATATCTGATTGGCATGAAATTGTTTTGTGTTTGCAAAAAGCCTTCAATCGTATCGTACATTGACAAATGCCTCCTTTTGAATTTGTACACCAGAAATGCAATTACCAACGGAAGACCGATCATAAATTTTGCTCCCAAACACACTGCACGTATGAGAAGTCATAACGAACCATAGAGATGACAAAACACATGATCAATGGAATGTTAATCTGTGTCCATCCAAATAACATATAGATTGCTAAAGGGATATATAGGAGCTTACACACGAAAAGCTGACGTAGCGATAGAGTGATTTCTGGTTAGATTAAAGTGCAAACATTTTAGAATGAGAGATCAATGGAGAATTAAAAGTATATGTAGATAAAAGTTTGAGTCCTCACCGGAAATCAATTCCAATAAACCTACAAAGACGTGCAAAAATTAAACTGTAGTGAGTGAATGTTGAGAATATAATTAAATAATAAAAGTGTGCTCTCTCTAACAGCTTAAGTTTTTCATTGTTTTCCTAGTTTCTTACGTATAGAGGATAGAAAAGAATGTTACCCCACGAATAATAAGAAAACTCAAATCCGTAGAGAATTGCTTGATGAATATCAGAAAGGGAAATATTGTTAATATTAGGCCATGAGGTCAAGCCTATAAATTCTGCTCTGCATCCATCACTCACTTCAGAGACTTTCATCTCTCCAATCTTTAAATAAGTGTATCTGCTTAATTTGCAGCCACTAATTTCCACAGATGTCGAATCATTAACAGCAAATGGACAATTGAACATGAAAATGGGTGCGGCTACTGTATACACTGATGCATCATAGTATGATCTGAAGAAATTACTGTATTGGAGAAAGGTAAGCTTAGAAGGTATGAGAGAACATAGATCATCTGTTTGTAAAGTCGGATCTACCAAGTGAATTGTCTGATTAGCATAGTTGATGGCTTGAACGTGCAACTTCTTGGAGGATAACCATATAACTGTTTGGTTACCTTCACAAGCTAATTCATATTTTGAAAAACGACAAAGTATTGGATCGGTGTTTAAATGAAAAGGGTATCTTATGTTACGGATATCTCCACAAGCAGAATCAGGACAGATCTTCCAAGCATTGGATGTTTGCAGAAAGATGATTTGAAGGATTAATGTAAAGTATTTAAGCTGAGAGTTTCCTTTAGACATTGTGTATTACTCAGTTCAGCCGAGACTTCACAATTATTGTTGTTATAATATATAAGAGTAAAAATGTAATTAAACCATCTAGCAAGTTGAAGCTTTGTGGACTTTTCATTACCAATATTACTCCTTTGGGTCCCAAGCCAATGGAAGACTTGTGTTTGGTCCTTGATGGGAAAGTTGAAAGTTGATGAAGGGCCCTCATGACTCATGAGGAAGACTTTGACGGTTTACCAATTTATCAGTGGGCGAGATGGAAATGTCGTGTTCCCCCCCTATGCCAAACACACCTTTTGCTCAAATTGTGTATTTGTGTTGAACAGTTGTGACTTTATATATTTATTTATAGGCATAATACATAAATATGTCTTTTAACTTGGCCTCATTTTATATTGCGGAACTTTCATAAATAGCCACTAAAAATAGCTTAATTACGTTCAATAGCTATAGTTTGCTAATTATGATTCGTAACTACATGTTATAGGGAGGAGAGTGGAGAGCGAGATTGGGAGACGGAGGAGAGAGGCAAGCAAGAGAGGGAAAAGAGTGGGAGAGAGGTGAATTGTATATGTATATCGGTTAGATAATTGTATATTATACATATGTATTTGTATATCTGGTGAGCAAGATTGGGAGAGGAAGGAGAGAGGCGAGCAAGATTGGGAGAGGGAGGAGAGAGGCGAGCGAGAGAGGGCAATAATTTGTTTAATTCACATCTCGTTTGTATAATTCACAGGTACGTTTGTATAATTCATGTATTTTTGTACAATTGAGTAATATAAAGTCTGAAATTATACAAATATGATCAAACTCGAAATAACGAATTGATACAAACATAAACATATGAACTTTAAACAATTATACAAAATATACTAGAAATTACATTATATAAATTATATTATACAAAATTCGAAAACTACACGTTTATACAAATTTTAAAAAGTTATACACAAAAAGATTGAATGTATATGATGACAAAACTGAAAAACCAAAGAAAACCATTGTCATATACAAATACAAATCATCGTATACAAATACAAATCAAACGAAAAATTATTAGGTGCGAATATTATACAAATGTGGCGAATTATACAAACTCGAAGTCAGCCACATAATTAATGGTTAATGTTAGTTGTGAGTGGTAATTATAGCAAACTACAGCTATGATGAGTAATTAAGTAGTATAAGCTTGCTTAACCGCATAATTTTCCCTTTTTTATTTATGTCCTCCAACTTAGGGTGTGCACAAGTATACATTTGAACTTGTGTAAAGTTGAACAAGTAAACACATGAGTCCTACATGACATAATACACATAGGACACCACATAGGACCCAAATTGTCATGTAGGATGTCATGTAGGACACATGTGTCTATTTGTTATACTTTATAAAAACTCTACTTGTGCAAACTCAAAGTTAGATGGCATAAATGCAAATTGAGGTCAAGTTAAAGGGTATATTTATGTATTACACCTTATTTATATTTACTTAGACATTTAATTGATAAGCATTACTAGGGGTGTTCGTGGTTCAGTTTGGATCGGTTATTGATTAAAACCAAAACGAAACCAATCTAGTCGGTTTTTTTAATTTCTAAAACAAAACCAAACCAAACAAAAAATAACTGTCGATTTGGTTATTGTCAATTTTGGTTCAGTTTTTCTGGTTTATTCAGTTTGAAAGTAATAACTTTTTGAGGACGTACGTAGCTCAATAGATACAAACACCTAGTACATGAACAATCCACATAAAAGTTATTGTTGGTTCAATTAAGCAATTAAGCAATACTAGAGTTATCATTACACGAATAAAGTGATTCAATTAAGAGAAAGTGTGACTATTTTATGTAAAGTAGGATAGGTAGATTAAAATGGATTTTGATGGATCTGGACTTAGGATTGTTATAGTTGGGCTAAAGTGTTGGACTTGAGAAAATGGTAAAGTTAAGAACTTAAGTTAATTAAAATTTAACAAAATATTTATATTTTATTTATGAATAATATATAAATAATTATAAAATTTGTAAATCTAATTTATCAGTTTGGTTAGATTATTTTTGCAGTTGTTTTTTAGTAAAACCAAAACCAAATCAAATAGTATCGATGTTCAAAATTTAAAATCAAACCTAACCAAACCAAACCAAATATCAGTTTTTTAATCGATTTGGTTCGGATTGCGGTTTCGTTTGGTTTTTTAACCATAACCATGAACAACCCTAACCATAACACATAAATGAGACCTTTAACTTGGCTTCAAATTTTAACTTTGACCTTAAACTTTCAAAGTGCACAAAGAGGCACTTTAACTATCCAACTCTTGAATAAAAAAATACTTGAATCCCACCTAGCAAAACATGTGATATACACTCAATCTGAGCGCGTCAGGAGTAAATTTTGGGGCCCACAATAATAAAATATATGTTGAAATGACAATTATAACCTTAATGGATCCCTTTTATATATATATATATATATATATATATCTGTATATTTCCTAATCAAAATCCCCTTTTTCTTCTTCTTTCAAATCAAGCTTTTTTTCTCTTTAGCATGATTTTTCCTCGTTTTTAGTACAAATGGCTTCTAATTTTTTTTTTTGTCATTGTGAAAAAAGAGTTACAATGAAGATTTCTTGGTTTGCAAACAATACAGGTCGTTGGTGTGCAAACAATCCATATTTAAGCAAATATTCTACCTTCTATTAAAATAAACTTTCAAAAGGGCAAAACTAAACATACCTGAACTAAGCTAGCGTTTGGCCATAGATTTCCAAATATTTTAGCAAATATTATTTGGGTGAAATTTCACCATGTGTTTGGCCATAGTATTTGGGAAACATATTTCATTTTTAAAAAAATATGATTTATACCCATAAGTCTTAAAAACAATCAAAACTAACATAGGTTTGTATTACTATACATAGTACATGACTTTGTTACCTTGAGGCAATTGTTCATTATTTTCATCAACAACCATATCATCACTGAATATTCCATCACTACTTTGATGTTCATGTAAAAAAATTATGTAAAACAACGCAAACAACTACTATAAAGGGTGTTTTTGTAAAAGATAAAAGTTTAGTGTAGAATTTGAATTATTAAAAGTTTCCAAATAATGAGACTTGGCCCAAATACATTTTTTTTTCTAGTATTTGGAAATTTTGGATATTTGCCAAATAATGGCAAATTGTATGGACAAACGTTGTTTGCCAATTTTTTTCCCAAATCTATGGCCAAACGGGTCCTAAATTGAGGAAGATAAACAGATAAACACCAGAGTATATGAAATTGTAGCTTAAATCTTGAACGATTTTTCCCTTGATTCATGATTTTTGTTGTAAATCCCCAACTAGGGTTTCGTGATTTTGAGAGATAAACATGGTAAAATAGAAGAATCTTTCACCTTATACCCTTGTATCAATTTGAATATTAATTTAGTTTTTTTTTTAATTCTTATATCTACGTGTAAATTTTTTAATTAGTTGGCAACCATTGAGTGGCTTACTAATCCATGTTGGATCGTATGCATTTCACGTGTTTGGGTTGCATTATTCGAGTGTTATTTATTTAAGAGTTGAATAGGTAAAGTGCCTCTTTGTGCACTTTGAAAGTTTGAGGTCAAAGTTAAAATTTCAAGTCGAATTAAGGGTCTTATTTATGTGTTATTATGCCTAATTGATATTACAGAAGAAAATGTATGGTCAATAGTTAGCATATTTTCTACAAAGTCCTAAGTTATAATATCGAACCAAAAGTATAAATCGGCAACAATAAAAAATTCATACTCATAAAGTAAAAAATAAAACATATGCATAATACATAGATATGCCCTTTAATTTAATTTCAATAGACGCCTATGTCCTTCAACTTTGAGTGTGCACAAGTAGACGCTTAAACTTATATAAAATTGAATAAGTAGACACACATGTCTTGCGAGGCATAATACACATTAAACACCACATAGGTTTCACGACCCGAGTCTACACCCTGGACGTGGCCGACACTTAAGAACCATTGCTGGTCCCCAAACGAACCCTCAACCTTGCTGAGTACAAACGGAAGACTAACTTAAGCATGCAAAAGCTTAAAACTGAATATAATTCAATAAACTCAACTTCAAAAACTTTAACTCAAATGAACAACTTAGAATAAAAATAATATATTCAACTCGCCATAAAATAGGCAACTTAAGTCATTAAAATATTTAATAAAATAAATGAATAATACAGACTTCTCAACTATACTGACTATCTATGAAGCCTCTGACTGATAAAGATGGAAGTCGGGACAAGACCCACGACATCCTAACAACTGATATAATTGAAAGGTAAATGAAATCCTCTGAAAGCAAGGAGGCTCACCATAGCTAACTCAAACTCTTGGATGTATCAACGAAGCTCTTGTTGATGATCCTGAATACTTGTGTCTGCATCATGAGAAGATGCAGGCCAAATGACTCAGAACGTGGAATGTACGAGCATGTAAGAGGAATTCTAAAACATAACATAAGCTTGAAACTTGATAAAAAGGAAACATACTTACCTCTTCTCAAACTTACTCAACTCAAGGAATACTCAAGGATACTCAAAACTACTCAAACTTACTCAACTCAGAAGTACTCAAGGATACTCAAAACTACTCAAACTTACTCAACTCAGAAGTACTCAAGGATACTCAAAACTACTCAAACTTACTCAACTCAGAAGTACTCAAGGATAAGATACTCAACTCAAAGATATGATATTTGACTCTGGGTACTCAACTCAATATGACTGAACTCATCTCAATATAAAGCAATTTAAAACAAGTGCAATATAAAGAAACAAACTGTTTAAAAACATGTTGTTAACTCTGTGTGCATGCAAGGATACAACATAACTAGCTGTGTATACAAGAATACAATAACTTCTGTGGGAGATTCTCTAACCAACAACCATCACTATGAGCCTAAGTGATGGTACAATGTTTTACCTCACGTTGCCAAGGACCGTCCTATACCTTGCCAACGGTATTAAATCTGAACTACTAAGTGGATCCACTAGTCTATGCTAAAAAGCACTAAGTAATCATCTAAAAAGTATGATCCTTTTTCTGCCCATGATGGCTACATAGTTTATGGGGGATTGAGTTAATATGAACTCGCGTCCCCATATCGGTGCTCAATACTACTCCCAAATATACTTAGCTCATATGTTTTTTTTTAAAAAAAAAAACTTCTTCTCTGGTTTGAGATAATTGCTCAAACTTAGCTTAAAAAGCTCTCTTGGAATCGATGTTCCCTTTTTGCTATTCAAAACTCTTTTGGAAATCTCAGTTTGCTCTCATCTTAAATGTGAAAACATTTACTCTTGGAAATACTTAGTTCCCATATATCATTTTAAAGAAAATGAACTTTGCTCTTACTCTTTACTCAACTTCAAAGCTTAAGTCTTAAAACAAAGTTTAAACATTTATAAAAGACTTCTTAAAATATGGTTCATGCCGAATGATGGACATGAATGACTCAATGCAAGGTTTTAAATAACCATAGATAGAACTCAATACTTGAAACTCAAGAACTTCAATGATACTACTCATCTCAAGATTTTTCGACTTATAGTGTTCATGCGGAATTATAAGCATGAAATATTCAAATCAAGTACTCAAAGATACTTCTCAAAAGGGATTAGGGACTTAACACTAAAAGGTTTAGAACTTGAAGATACCACTTCTCTGAATGGTGCTCAACTTACGAAGTTCATGCAAAATTATGGGCATAAAACAACTCGACTCGATGGTCTATATAACTATATGGAACTCATGTATACGAATCTTCTTATTCTTTGACTTACTTCCTCAAAACTTAGTTCAAATCGATAGTTGATCTCAAAGGATTCACAATTGAACTCAAAGGTTTTCTTGAACTCTACTGTTAACTCTCTCTTGAATGTGAATTATGAATTCAAGAGTTATAGTTCATGATAAGAAAGATCTCATGACGACAAGGCAGAGTCATGAATACATTATTCTCACTCTCATACTCACTTGCTCGAGTCTTGAAACAAGTTATTAGAATTTGTAGAAGACTCCTAAAAAAAAACTCAAAGGGACTCTCTCAAAATGATCGAAAGAACTCTCAAGACTTAACTCTTAACTTTACCTTGAATTTGAATTATGAATTCAAGGTTATGATCATGTTATGATTGATTTCTAATTGTTTAGAAGTAGTCTAGAGTGATTAGAATCAAAGGGAGTGAAGGTACACTTAAAAGGGACTTAAATGGGACAATCGACGGAAAAAAAGTAGGGGCAGGCGACCCTGGCGCATTCCGGGCGCGGGGCGCCAGCCCCTAGCTTCAGAGGCTGCATATGGGCGCACTGCAGGGGTGTCGCTCCAGCCCCTTGGGCTCATCTGGGGCGTGCCGCACTAGCCTCTCCCCAGGCCAAGTACGACGAATTTCGCCTCTCGTTTTCTGATCCTAAATCGCTTTTAATCGATTTCTTTTCTCAAGTTTTCCTTAGATTAAATCTCCCAACCTAAGTAAATACTAATACACTCAAAATAACTCTCAAAACAATCACTTTAATCTCAAGATATCATCAAAATCCCAACAAAACAAGATTTAGAATGCACTTCAAGAACACCTATCAAGAACTTAAATCCTTCAACTTTTTGTGAATGAAACTTCGCTGAAAATAATATGTTTGGCGTGTGGGTGAACAAACCCAACACTATGGAAGCTTACATACCTCTTAGGGATCAAACCCATGGCGACAATCCGCAACAACTCTCAAGAATTTCAACGAACGCTTCGATCCTTTCTCTCTTTTCCTCTTCTTTCTACTTCTTTTCGCTTCTTGAACTCTCAACTAAAACCCTAGGCATAAACTAGGATTATAAAACTGAAACTAATCAGATTAGACCCCTAAAATATTACTAAAAACGAATTAAATATGATTGGGTAAGGAAAAGACCAAAATACCTCTCTAAAATCCGTTTTGACTTTCCTTATCTAGACAGCCCAACTTCGAATGGACATATCTCCCTCATACGAACTCAAAACTGAGCAAACTCGGTGGCGTTGGAAAGATAATTGAAAGATATTCCCTGCGGTATCTGGTATCACACCTAACTCATCTTGAGTTGGAAGTTATGGTCGTTTGAAGTCGACCCAAAACTCATACTTAGCTTAACTTGCAAAATTTCAGATTTTGCTATTTCCAATTTAGTTCTTTTTGGAACTCAGGGTGCTACATCTAGTGACCTTAATACTTAAGAAATTTTTAATTCCTTGGTAAAATCTCACTCACTATGAAAACGGTTCGAGTCTTAGTTCGAAAATTTTGGGGTGTTACAATATGACACAAAATTATCATGTAGGATGAATGTGTCTATTTGTTCAATTTTATACAAGTTTAAGTGTCTACTTGTGCACACTCAAAGTTAAAGGTCATAGTTACCAACTGAAGTCAAGTTAAGGATCGTATTTATATATTATGCCAATAATAATATCATTGTTACAAGTTATGACTTTAATTATTGAAAAAAGAAAGGAAAAAATATAAAATTAATGCACAATCTTATGAGCTCCTTTTTATATCCACTTCCACAAGGCGATCATCCTTCATTTTATTTTTTTTAGTCAAACTAAAACATGAATATACTAACTATATAATGTGTATTTTTTCGATGAGCTTTCAATGGCATATCAAATAGTATAGTGAACAACTATTTTTGGACGGAGGAAGTACAATTTTAAAAAACTACTCCCTCCGTCCAACAATAGTAGTCCACAATACTATTTTGGAATGTCTAACCGTACTTGTCCACTTAATGAAATTAATGAATAATGATACACTTAGTTTCTAATTTACCTTTATCATTAATTATAATCATTTTTTTATTAGATTTTCTTGTATTTATTATATTAAAAAATAATAATATAGTAAAATTATTAGACGGTGGGAGTAATGTGATCATTTATAGAAAGTCATAGGTTTTCGTATTTTTCACCTACATTGTTGCCATCACTTTTTGGGGAATTGAGTAATGTGTATTTTTCGATGAGCTTTTAATGTAAAAGTTTTAACGTATTTGTGTAGATGATTCCCTTTTGTCCTCATCTCTCTTATGTTTTTAATAGTGAAGGAAAAAATTTCAATTATGTCATTGAATTTTAAGAAAAAAAAAATATTTGTGACATTGATTAAAAGATTGACTCATCGATTTATGTCATTTTCGTTCGAGAAAAAACTCATCTATGTTATTATTTGTTAACTGAAAATAAATCTGATGTGCAAATTTATTATGTATACGTGGTTTGTTATGATTCGTTTACATCATTAATTAAACCGTTTTTAAAAAGGGAAATGACTCAAACATGTCATCGAACTTAGAGAAAAAGGTTCATCTATGTCATTCATTAAAAAAATTGTTCATTTATGTCATTTTAGGTAACAAATAATGACATGAATGAGCCTTTTCTCAAACAAAAATGACATAGATAAGACAAACTTTTAACGTATGTCATAGATGGACATTTTCTCGGAGTTCGATACATATTTGAGTCTTTTCTCTTTAATAAATAAGCAAGCCAACTCCATAGAGAAACCATCTCTCATTTCTCACCCTTCTTTCATTTCAAGATTTTGATCATGGCTAAACAAGTTACAGTGCCTCTTAGTACTTTGAGGGTACTCCTGTTCCCATTTTTGGCTTATGGACACATCTCTCCATTTCTAAACGTAGCCAAGAAACTCGCGGATAGGGAATTCTTGATTTACCTCTGTTCTACGCCCATCAATCTCAAATATGCCAGCAACAAAATCCCCCAAAAGTATGCTGATTCAATTCAGCTTGTCGAACTTCACTTACCAGAATTACCCGAACTTCCTCCTCATTACCATACGACCAATGATCTCCCACACCATCTCCATCACACCCTTCAAAAAGCCCTGAAAATGTCCGAACCAAACTTCTCAAAAATCTTGCAAAATCTGAAACCTGATTTGGTGATTTATGGCATATTGCAGCAATGGCCTGAACGTGTCGCGAATGAACAGAACATTCCAGCAGTTAAGCTCCTAACTTCGGGTGCAACTGTGTTTTCGTATTTTACAATATCACTGAATAAACCAGGGGATGTATTCCCATTCCCTGAAATTTATCTCAGGAAAAGTGAACAAGTAAAAATGAATGAAACGTTAAAATGTGCTAAAGAGATAGAACCTGATGATGGGGATCGTCAAGCTGATGGAAATACGCAAATCATGTTGATGAGTACCTCTAGAATTATAGAGGCCAAATACATAGATTATTGCACTGATTTCCTCAATTTGAAGGTTATTCCAGTTGGTCCACCAGTCCAAGATTTGATCACTGATGACGCGGACGACATGGAGCTCATAGATTGGCTAGGAACAAAAGATGAGAATTCAACTGTTTTTGTCTCCTTTGGGAGTGAGTATTTCTTGTCAAAAGAAGATATGGAAGAAGTAGCTTTCGGGTTGGAGTTAAGTAATGTTAATTTCATATGGGTTGCAAGATTTCCGAAAGGTGAAGAGCAAAACCTTGAAGATGCATTGCCAAAAGGTTTTCTTGAAAGAATTGGAGAAAGGGGAAGAGTTTTGGACAAATTTGCACCACAACCAAGAATTCTAAATCATACGAGTACCGGAGGATTTATAAGTCATTGTGGTTGGAATTCAGTAATGGAAAGTATAGATTTCGGGGTTCCTATAATTGCCATGCCTATGCATCTTGAACAACCAATGAATGCAAGGTTGATTGTAGAATTGGGAGTTGCAGTGGAGATTGTTAGAGATGATGATGGCAAAATTCACAAACAAGAAATCGCGGAAATTCTTAAAGGTGTTATAACAAGGAAACAGGGGAAAAATTGAGGGCTAAAGTGAGAGATATCAGCAAGAATTTGAAATCTGTAAGAGGTGAAGAGATGGATGCTGCTGCTCAGGAGCTAATTCAATTTTGTAGGAACTGTAATAAGTGCAAATAATGTGGTATGTTGTAATTCAATTAACAAAATAATATTGTATGTGAGGTGCTTTTGTTTTTCTTCAAAATATATTGAGAAAAATAATAAGATTCTCAAATATGACTTTCTTTAGCTTTGTGAACTGTTAGTTGTGTCTCTTCCTATCCGAATTATCAGTATCTATGTATTAAAACACATTTCAAGTTGATTAGGTCAACTCTCAGTTGTTCTTAATCATCTACTCAACTAGACGTGTTTTAACATATATATGGTGATAATTCATATAGAAAAATAGAACAACCGACAATAGTTCAGATAGGATAAGAGAACATGTAATAGTTAAAATGTGAAACTGTGAAGTTTAGATATATGTTTGACCATTATTTCTTTAGCTTTCGATATAAATTCTCAAGTTCATATCATTTTTCTCTTGTAGCGATTAAAATGTAACTCATGTATTTCATTTTATATGAGTTAGATTGATTTGACACAAAGTTGAAGAAAGAAAGGAAGACTTTTTTAAATTTGTGGTCTAAAATGAGTAATAGATATTTGTGTGATAGTGAATCATTCATTAAGGATAAAATGTGTATTTTGAAGTTCAATTGTTACTTAATATGAAAATGTGTTATTCTTTTTTAAACTGATTAAAAAGAAAATAAGTCATATAAAGTTGGAAGAGTAGTATTTTCTCTCTCTTCTTACTACCAACTAAAGTTTCTCCTTAAAATTAGAAAAGAAAATATGGATGATAATTATTTTCTACTTCCATATGTTTTCCTATATTTTTTTGTTGCATCATTGTCTTTTCCTTTCTTATTTATTTTAGTCAATTTCATAGTGTCTGACCTTTTCTTCCCCTCTAATACCAAAATTATAGAATACACTAATTTGCTTTTAGAGAATTCATTTTGGTACTTATATGATTTATTTATTTATGACATTTTGTAAAATATTAAATTTCGTTGATTAAATTTGATAATGAATATTAACTTTGTCTCAATCAAATGTATACAAATTTGTTAATGAATACAAACCGATAGATATCAATGTGAAATTATAAAATTGGTAATGCAAGCAAATGTATATCTATTAAATGAATACGGACCAATGAATATGTATACATATTTGTTAGGTGAATACGAATTAATGGATATCAATTTTGACTTAAAGAAAGGCATACAAATTTATTAGATGAATATTGGACAATGTATACCAATGTAGTATTAGAAAGTTACTAATACAAACAAATATATATCAAGTTATTAATGAATACAGATGAATGACTCCAATACAAATCTATTTGATAAATACAGATTAGTGAATACCAATGCAAACAAATGTATACAAATTTGTTAAGTGAATATGTATGGAGTTTTTCATCATACCTTCTAGAAAATGCCAAATAGATAGGGAAAATAATTTGTATATGGTGTCAAAATATCTTAATTAATATCTTTTGCTACTTTTAAGGAGAGATATAATTCTTTATTAAATATCTTTTACTATTTAAAAAAATATATAATTTTGAAGAAAAATGTGAGTATAATAAGAATTTCCTCCCTTTGACACTTAAATGTCACTTCTTTTGACTTTTTTGCCAAATAATTATTTGGCAAAAACATATTAATTTTCAATCTAATTATGTCAATTCTATCTCTTATAAGTAAGGTATCCAATGCCACCAAAGAGCCCATCTCTCATTTAGAATCACAAATTTAGTGTCTTTTCAATATTTTGATCATGGCTACTTTGAGGGTACTGATGTTTCCATGGTTGGCTTATGGACACATTTCGCCATTTCTAAACGTAGCAAAGAAACTCGCGGACAGGGGATTCTTGATTTACCTCTGTTCTACGCCCATAAATCTCAAATCCACCATTAAGAAAATCCCTGAAAAGTATGCTGATTCGATTCAGCTTATCGAACTTCACTTACCAGAATTACCCGAACTTCCTCCTCATTACCATACGACCAATGGTCTCCCGCCCCATCTTAATCACACCCTTCATAAGGCCCTGGAAATGTCCAAACCAAACTTCTCGAAAATCTTGGAAAATCTGAAACCTGATTTGGTGATTTATGACATGTTGCAGCAATGGGCTGAACACGTCGCGAATGAACACAACATTCCAGCTGTCAAGCTCATAACTTTTGGTGCAGCCGTGTTTTCGTATCTTTTTTACTTAGTGAAGAAACCAGAGGCTGTATTCCCATTCCCTGCTATTAATCTCAGCAAAATTGAACAAGAAAAAATGTATGCTAAAGATTTCGAGGATCGTTTAGTGGATGGAAATATTCAAATCATGCTGATGAGTACCTCTAGAATTATAGAGGCAAAATACATTGATCATTGCACTGAATTGATCAATTGGAAGGTTGTTCCTGTTGGTCCACCAGTTCAAGATCCAATCACTAACGACGCGGACAACAAGGAGCTCATGAATTGGCTAGGAACAAAAGATGAGAATTCAACTGTTTTTGTCTCCTTTGGGAGTGAGTATTTCTTGTCAAAAGAAGATATGGAAGAAGTAGCTTTCGGATTGGAGTTAAGTAATGTTAATTTCATATGGGTTGCAAGATTTCCGAAAGGGGAAGACCAAAATCTTGAAGATGCATTGCCAAAGGGTTTTCTTGAAAGAATTGGAGACCGCGGAAGAGTTTTGGACAAATTTGCACCACAGCCAAGAATTCTAAATCATCTGAGTACGGGAGGATTTATAAGTCATTGTGGTTGGAATTCAGTAATGGAAAGTGTAGATTTTGGGGTTCCTATAATAGCTATGCCTATACAGTATGATCAACCATCAAATGCTAGGTTGATAGTAGAATTGGGAGTCGCCGTAGAGATTGTTAGAGATGATGATGGGAAAATTCACAGAGGAGAAATCGCGGAAACTCTTAAAGATGTCATAACAGGGAAAACAGGGAAAATTTTGAGGGGCAAAGTTAGAGATATCAGCAAGAATTTGAAATCTATAAGAGGTGAAGAGATGGATACTGCTGCTGAAGTGCTGATTCAACTTTGTAAGAATAGTAATGAGTGCAAATAGTGTGCTCATTTGGGGACTTCATGGATTAGTTGTTTGGCAGACTTTAGTTAGTTTCTTCGTGTATTTGGTTTGAGGTGGATGGGGGGTCATGTCCCGGTAAACTTATTTCCTTTAGTTTAGAGTTTAGACACTAAAGGCTTGCTCAAATATTAGTTGTTCAGTCATCATGGATTTATTGATGTCCTTATTAAGATTTAATAAGCATATGTTTCAGCTTCCGCATTAATTTCATTTGATATGTTTTGATATGTTAAGTCAAGGGTTAGCCTCGAATCACTTGTGGTTCCAAGTATCGTGTCTCGGCTGGGGTGTAGACTCGGTCATGACAATTACCAAAGTTATTGAATACACTAACTTGCTTTTAGAGTATTCACTTTGGTACTTATATTTATTTATTTATGACAATTTTGTGAAATATTAAAACTTCGTTGACTGAATTTGATAAGAGGAATTTTCACATATATCCACTCAAAAATAATTTAATTATGCTCCATAGTTGTAGTTTTCTAATTACGATTCGTATCTACATGTTAGAGGGAGGAGAGAGGCGAGCGAGATTTGGAGAGAGAGGACGAAGAGTGGAGAGAGGCGAGCGAGAGAGGGCACAGAGTGGAGAGAGGCAAATTGTATATGTATATCTATAAAATAATTGTATATATGTAACTAGTATACATATGTATTTGTATATCTGGCCAGCGAGATTGGGAGAGGGAGGAGAGAGGGCAGAGAGGTGAATTGTATATGTATATCTGTCAGATAATTGTATATATGTAACTGGTATACAAATGTATTTGTATATCTGGAGAGCGGGATTGGAAGAAGGAAGGAGAGGGTGAGTGAGATTGGGATAGAGAGGAGAGAAGCGAGTGAGAGAAGGCAGAGAGTGGAAAGAGACTAATTGTATTTGTATATCTTTCATATAAATATATATGTATATGTATAATTTGTATTTGATAATTTGTGTTTGTATATGTATAAAAGAGAAGAGAGGCAACCAGGGGCGGCTGGCAAGGCTTAACAAAAAGTCTTTGGCCTTAGGCCCCCAATTTTAGGGAGCCCCATTTTTTAGTTAATTAGGTAGGATTAAATTAAAAAAAAAATTAGAACTAAGACAATAAATGCAATGGCCCCTTTTTTTTTAGTTAATTAGGAAGGATTAAATTAAAAAAAAATAAAAAAATATTAGAACTAAGACAATGTAAACGGCTAAATGAAGTGATTGTGATAGATATGACTATGATAAGTTAAAAAGTTGTGTACTTTTTTTTAATGTACAAGTTATCTTTTTTTTACCTTTTTTTTTTAATGTACAAGTTATCTTCAATTAAGAGGTTTAGTTTCTTTTTTTAAAACATATAGAGAAGAAGGATTTACAAGTGCTATGATTTCGGCTAAGGAAATTGCATTAGAGATGAATATAAAACCTGTATTTCGTAAGAAACGTGTAATTTATAGAAAAAAACAATTTGATGAGAATGTTGATAATGAAATCACAAGATCTCTTGAAGAATCATTTAGAGTTGATTACTTCTTATACATAGTAGATCAAGCCATCTTTTCACTTCAAAATAGATTTGAACAATTTGAAGTATATGAAAATATTTTTGGTTTTCTATTTAGTGGGAAAAAATTGAGATCATTAGATGATGAGAATTTAAAAAAATATTGTCTTAATCTTGAATGTTCCTTAAAACATAATACTCACTCCGATATTGACGGTTTAGACTTATTTTCTGAATTAAAAGTGTTAAGGAAAATCATAAAAGTAGAAGACAATACTTTAATTGAGATACTCAATCAAATAAAAAGACTTGATTCTTTTCCAAATGCTTACATTGCTTATAGAATAATGTTAACAATCCCTGTAACAGTCGCCTCTGCCGAAAGAAGTTTTTCAAAATTAAAAATAATAAAATCTTATTTAAGATCGACAATGTCTCAAGAAAGATTAAGTGGTTTGGCTATATTATCGATTGAAAAAGAATTATTAGAAGAGATTGACTACACAAAAATTATTAACAACTTTGCATCTCAAAAAGCTAGAAAAATAGATTTAAAATAAAAACATTTATAATTTTTTTTTAAGGCCTCTAATTTGATTTTGGCCTTAGGCCACCAACGGGTTTGAGCCGCCCCTGGAGGCAACGTAATTACAACTAAAATTAAGTTGTGAGCCACTATAGCTATGTTAGCTAATCAACTAGTATATGTTTGCTTATCCATATATTTTTTTCCATTTGATAATGAATATTAATTTTGTCTCAATCAAATGTATACAAATTTGTTAATGAATACAAATTGATATATAACAATGTAAAATTATAAAAATAGTAATGCAAGCAAATGTATACCTATTTATTAGATGAATAGGAAAATGAATATCAATCTCGATGTAAATAAATGTATACACATTTGTTAGGTGAATACAGACTAATGTATACCAATTTTGGCTTAAACATATGCATACAAATTTGTTAGATGAATATGGACCAATGTATAGCTATGTAAAATTAGAAAGATACTAATACAAATAAATGTATACCAAATTTATTAAGGAATACGGATGAATGTATACCAATCTATATGCAAATGTATACCAATCTATTTGATGCATACATATCAATGAATACTAATGCACATACAGATTTGTTTAGTGAATATGGATTGAGTTTTTCATCATAACTTCTAGCAAATAGTTGGGACTCTAGCAATATCCATAGTCTTAATTAAATATTTTTTGCTAAGTTTAAGGAGAGAGATAACTCTAAATAATTTTTTGCTAATTTCAAGGGGAAATAATTGGAGGTTAGAAGAGCTAGATATCGTACTCCCTCAGTCAACTTTAAATTGTCATGTTATCCTTTTCAAAAGTCAATTTGACTAATTTTCAAGGGAAATAATTGGAGGTTAGGAGAGCTAGATATCGTACTCCCTCGGTCAACTTTTAATTGTCATATTGTCCTTTTCAAAAGTCAATTTAACTAATTTTTAAAATTAAATTAGATTACATTAATTTGATATTTTAAACAAAATTTTTAAATATTCAAAAACTATTAGAAAAGTATTATAAATTGTAACATTTTGCATATCAATATGATAATAAAAAGTTACATGTAAAATACTGGTCAAAGTTCTTATAGTTTGACTTTAAAAAAGGAAATCATGACAACTAAAAGTGGACCAAGACCGTATTAAATATCTTTTACTAAAAAATAATTTGAAGAGAGATTTGACTTAATAAGAGTTTCCTCCCAAAATATATCTTGACTAATAACTATAAATTATTTTTGACTTCTATTTGCTAAATAATTATTTGGCAAAGATATATCAATTCAATCTATGGATTGCATAGACAAGTCAATTCCTTCTTAAATACTTTTAGACTTATGTTTTGTCCTTTTATCTGTCATTTCACTCTATATATAGAGAATTACAAATCATCTTCTTTCAAGATTTTGATCATGTCTACTAATTTGAGGGTACTAATGTTTCCATGGTTGGCTTATGGACACATTTCTCCATTTCTAAACATAGCCAAGCAACTCGCAGACAGAGGATTCTTGATTTACCTCTGTTCTACGCTAGTCAATCTCGAATCCATCATCAAGAAAATCACTGAAAAATACTCTGAATCAATTCGTTTTGTCGAACTTCACTTACCTGAATTACCTGAACTCCCTCCTCATTACCATACTACCAATGGTCTCCCACCCCATCTCAATCACACCCTTCATAAGGCCCTGAAAATGTCGAAACCAAACTTCTCCAAAATCTTGCAAAATCTGAGACCTGATTTGGTGATTTACGACATATTGCAGCCGTGGGCTGAACATGTCGTGAATGAACAGAACATTCCAGCAGTCAAGATCGTGACTTCGGGTGCAGCTCTGTTTTCGTATTTTTTCAACTTTCTAAAGAATCCAGGGGTTGAATTCCCTTTCCCTGCTATTTATCTCCCGAAAGTAGAGCAAGTAAAGATGAGAGAAATGTTCGCGAAAGAACCTGATGTAGAGGATCGTCTAGCTGAGGGAAATATGCAAATCATGTTGATATGTACGTCTAGAACTATCGAGGCCAAATATTTAGATTATTGCACTGAATTGAGCAATTGGAAAGTTGTTCCAGTTGGTCCACCATTCCAAGATTCAATCACTAATGACGTGGACGACAAGGAGCTCATAGATTGGCTAGGAACAAAAGATGAGAATTCAACTGTTTTTGTCTGCTTTGGAAGTGAGTATTTCTTGTCAAGAGAAGATATGGAAGAAGTAGCTTTCGGGTTGGAGTTAAGTAATGTTAATTTCATATGGGTTGCAAGATTTCCGAAAGGTGAAGAGCAAAATCTTGAAGATGTATTACCAAAAGGTTTTCTTGAAAGAATTGGAGAAAGGGGAAGAGTTTTGGACAAATTTGCACCACAACCAAGAATTTTAAATCATCCGAGTACCGGAGGATTTATAAGTCATTGTGGTTGGAATTCAGTATTGGAAAGTTTAGATTTTGGGGTTCCTATAATAGCAATGCCTATGCATAATGATCAACCAATAAATGCTAAGTTGATAGTTGAATTGGGAGTCGCAATGGAAATTGTTAGAGATGATGATGGGAATATTCACAGAAGAGAAATCGCGGAAACTCTTAAAGAAGTCATAACAGGGGAAACAGGGGAAATTTTGAGGGGCAAAGTGAGAGATATCAGCAAGAATTTAAAATCTATAAGAGAGGAAGAGATGGATACTGCTGCTGAAGAGCTAATTCAACTTTGTAGGAATAGTAGTAAGTACAAATAATGTGGTATGTTGTGATTCAATTAACAAAATAATATTGTATGTGAGGTGCTTTGTTTGTCTTCAAAATATATGGAGGTTGACATAATGAAAATAAATAAATAAATAGGATGCAACTTATAAATTGATCCTACAATTCTACATTCTCAAAATATGACTTTGTTTAGTTTTTACATGAATTATCACCATCTATATATTAAAACACATTTGAAGTTGATTAGGCCAACTATTCGTTTTTTCTTTTTTCCTGATTGAACTATCACTATCTACTCAACTAGTTGTGTTTTTACACATATAGATAATAGTTTTGGTAGAAAAATGAAAAAGGGAACATTTGGTAGTTGGTGTGTTAAACCTACGTAAAAATGATGATTCATATGTGTGTTTGATCATTATCTCTATAGCTTTCAATATGAATTCTTAAGTCCCGTGTCATCTTATACAGAGGCGGACCCACCTTTGAGGGTGTGGGTGCACGTGCACTTGTTCTCTTCAGAATTATTTTGTGTATATATGTGTATATTCTTAAATAAGGATTATATAATTAAATGTGTGCGGTAAAACATATAAGTTGAGTTGGTGTAGTGGTCCAAACACCTGGTCGTTGTGCTTCTTAGCAACTCGTGTTTCCCGAGTTCGAGATTCGAACTAGCAATCTTAAAGTCTACACTAAGGGTATTAAAAAAGCTCAAGTGAGATTTAAACAAGCAATATCAAAGTATGCACTCGATTATGTTAGATTTTTTTAATTTATATTCATACATTTTCGTTGAAGTGTCTGTGCTTCGACTAACCCACATCCACCTTTAGTAGTGCCCCGTTGTCTTCTAATCCTGAATTCGTCTCTGATCTTATAGTGGTTAATCAATTATACATCTAAAAGTAGCTACACCGTATGCATTGAATTATGAATTAAAAATTAAAATACTTAATAAGTTAGTATTGTGGTACATCCTTAATACTTCCTCCGTCCACTATTGTTTGTCAGGTATACTAAAAATAGATGTCCAAAATTAATTGTCAATTTAAACAATCAAGAAACAATTAGTCACTTTTTTTCCAATTCTGCCCTTAATAATTACATAACTACTAGTTTCAAAAAATAGTCATTTTAAAGTTACAAGATTACTTTAATGTGAAATTGAACAACTGAATATCTCTCTATATATATATATATATAATTATTGTGTGCATATTATATTATTAAGTACGAAACTTTTAAAAATAACATAATCTTTTTAAGATTAAAAGTGTACTTAAAGAGGAACAGGATAACTCACCATCACACTAACAATATAAGAGCGAAATTAAATGTAGTGAACAAATCTCGTCATTGCTATCAAATGTCAAAATTATCTTTGTATTGATACATTAAAACACACTCCAGATAATAAGGTAAAGAACAAACGAGCATAATAATAATATAACACAACTAATTTTAACAAATTAAAAATATTAAAAAGGATTATAGTAAAGCAGTATCACAATGTCAATAAATATTTATTTTAGAATTCATTTTCATATAAAAAATTATTATACTGGTAAAATATGTAATAATGTTTGCACCTAATTAATATTACAAAGTTAAAGTTTATTAGGAATATATTTCCGTTATAAAGATTTATGAGTCGTTTGGTGTGAGGTATAAGGTATAACAATTCATGGATAACATACATGATTATTTTATTCTGTATTTTGGTTTGAGGTATTAGGCAGTCCACAAAATATTTATCCCACCATTTATATCATAGTGATTAGATAAATTATCTCACATACATGATGGAATAACTTATCTTGAATAATTATCTCGAAATAATTTATTCTGAACCAAAAGGCCTATTTCAATTAACTAAAAGACCTATGAGCTATAAAAAAAAAAAAAATATCACATACAAAATTTTGACTCTATAATCTTTCTTGAGCAATTACATGGCAAACATACTCAAACTCTATCAAAGAGAAACAAATTGTGTTGACTCAGAAAATAAATAAGATAATTTTAAAATTAATTTTAAAGTAAGTAATTAGAATTTCTCACCTAGTTCAAATAAGAAATACCTAAATAAAAGTAAAATAATTTTCAAACCTTTCTAATGATCATTTCTTAAGAAACGTATAAAAGAATACGAGTTATAATTTAAGACGGACCTAGTAGTAGAAGTTGTCTTAGAATTGTTATCCGTCTCTTTCATGCTTCTTTTTCTCCTTGAAGTCTTGAACCTTCACCTCATAAAGAGAAAAAATTTAATTAATATTTCTTAAGAGACGTATAAAAAAAAAGGGACAAATAATTTAAGACAAATAGAGTATTAGGAATTGTCTTACAATTCTTATCTATCTCTTTCATGCTTCTAATTCTACTTAAACCTTCACCTCATAAAGAGAAAAAAAAAAACAAGAAAAAATATTGATAAACAAGAATTAAATTTCATTGCACTTACATTCGAGTTAATATCTTAAAAAGTCATTAAAGTATGACAAATTATCTAACAAAGTCACTAAACTTTATTTTGTTTCAGTGACTTTTTTAGATAATTTTTCATAGTTAACTAACCTTATAAGATATTAACTCCTTGCATCTGGATGACATTAGAAATATTCAAATAAAAAAATACGTGAATAAGGGTAGAATGATTTTAAAATCCTTTTAATCAATATTTCTTAAAAGATGTGTACTATTTTTTTTTTCTCATTATTTCAACGTCATCATATTTCGAAGATCAACTAGAACAAGAAACAACTCACACACAATATAATTAAATTATAACATATGACATTATTTCAACTTAGCACTATTCTTAAAAAAATTGATTATTTCTTCAGCAGCAACATCCATCTCTTCACCTCCTGTAGATTTTAAATTCTTGCTAATATCTCTCATTTTGCCCCTCAAATTTTCTTCTGTTTTTTTCTGTTATGACACTTTTAATAATTTCCGCTATTTCTCCTTGTAATTTTTTCCATCATCTCTAACAATCTCAACTGCGACTCCCAATTCTACAATCAACCTAGCATTCATTGGTTGATCAAGATGCATAGGCATGGCAATTATAGGAACCCCAAAATCTATACTTTCCATTACTGAATTCCAACCACAATGACTGATAAATCCTCCCGTACTCATATGATTTAGAATTCTTAGTTGTGGTGCGAATTTGTCCAAAACTCTTCACCTTTCTCTAATTATTTCAAGAAAACCTTTTGGTAAAGCATCTTCGAGATTTTGCTCTTTCCCTTTTGGAAATCTTGCGACCCATATGAAATTAACTTTACTTAACTCCAACCCGAAAGCTACTTCTTCCATATGAAATTAACTTTACTTAACTTCCGAAAGTTATGCATCTATAGACACTATCATATATTACTGTTGATACATAAACACTAATATTTTATAACAAACTCAGTTTGTATCATATTTATAGTTATGTATATGACACATAATTTTGTTATGTATTTAACATAGTTGTGTATAAGATGTTGTGATGTATCACATGTTGATAAGTATCTGCAACACTATTTTATAACTAAATCAGTGTATATCATATTCATAGTTTTTTTTGTATATGATACACAACTATATAAAATTATCGACTTTTTTTTTTTGAATCTGTTATGACTTGGGAGAGATTTGAGAGAAGAAAATTTGAAATTTGAATTGTTTGGAGCTGTTATTTAGGAGAGATTGACACCAATTTGATTTTCATGATTTGGATAACTGCATTTAATCTTATATTTAGTTTCCTTTTTTTATCTCAACAAACTAGTTGTATAATATATCAAATGTGATGTATCAGGAAGAATGAGATGTATCCCGATGACATCAATTTTAGGGGAATTATGTAAATTGAAAACGAATATGGATAGGATATAATTTGTTCCTTACACTATGAGATTCCTAAAATTTTTACTTAGATATGCCTACTTCTTTTTCTATACACCAAATGACACTCAATTAAATCTTATCATCCATAAATGGATCTTAATCAATTGTGGCTGAAAAAGCTTTCTCAACATTTAGATCTCCTTTTTAGCTAAAGTCTAAAAAATAAATATTAATAGGTGTTGGTCCACTTGGTTTTGCTACTCCATTTTATTGTTATCGATGCTTTAACTTGATCAAGTGTATCAACTTGTTACCTCATGACCCGATACATCGAGTTGTTACAATGGTTGTAAAAAGTTTATATTCACACAAATATCATAGCATGTTTTAGATCATAAGTTTCAAATGCTAATTTTAATCAAATAATAACTGACATCATAAGTTATTCGGGGATATCCTATATGATGTTGTTTGAGTCGACATTTGGCAATACTTGTTACTATTGAGAATTGGAATTGAAAGCTAAACCAAATCATATTTGAGGATGTTGAATTGTAAGATCAATTTATAGGTTGCTTCCTTTTTTTCTTCTTCTCATTATTTCAATCTTAATATATTTTGAAGATCAACTAGAATATGAAAAAACTTGCATACAATATAATTATGTTAATTAGTACTAATCTTACAAAATTGGATTAGTTCTTGAGCAGCAGCATCCATCTCTTCACCTCTTATACAATTCAAATTCTTGTTAATACCTCTCATTTTGGTCCTTAAATTTTCCCTTGTTTTCTCTGTTATGACATTTTTAATAGTTTCCGCGATTTCTCCTCTGTGAATTTTGCCATCATCATCTCTAACAATCTCCACCGCAACTCCCAATTCTACGATCAACCTAGCATTCATTGGTTGATCAAGATGCATAGGCATGGCAATTATAGGAACCCCGAAATGTATACTTTCCATTACTGAATTCCAACCACAATGACTTATAAATCCTCCCGTACTTGTATGATTTAGAATTCTTAGTTGTGGTGCGAATTTGTCCAAAACTCTTCCCCTTTCTCCAATTCTTTCAAGAAAACCTTTTGGTAAAGCATCTTCGAGATTTTGCTCATCCCCTTTTGGAAATCTTGCGACCCATATGAAATTAACTTTACTTAACTCCAACCCGCAAGCTACTTCTTCCATATCTTCTTTTGACAAGAAATACTCACTCCCAAAGGAGACAAAAACAGTTGAATTCTCATCTTTTGTTCCAAGCCATTCGATGAGCTCCATGTCGTCTGCGTCATTAGTGATCAAATCTTGGACTGGTGGACCAACTGGAACAACTTTCCAGTTGCTTAATTCAGACAAAAAATCTATGTATTTGGCCTCTATAATTCTAGAGGTACACATCAACGCGATTGGTGTAGTTCCATCAGCTGTTTGATCATCGTCATCAGGTTCTTGATCTTTAGCAGATTTGGCCATCATTTCACCCAATTTTACTTGTTCAATTTTGCTGAGATAAATATCAGGGAAAGGGAATTCAACCCCTGGTTTCTTTACTAAGTTAAAAAAATATGAAAACACAGCCGCACCAAAAGTTAGTAGCCTCACTGCTGGAATGTTGTGTTCATTTGCGACACGTTCAGCCCATTGCTGCATAATGTCATAAATCACCAAATCAGGTTTCAGATTTTCCAAGATTTTTGAAAAGTTTGGTTTGGACATTTTCAGGGCCTTTTTAAGGGTGTGATTGAGATGGGGCGGGAGACCATTAGTCGTATGGTAATGAGGAGGAAGTTCGGGTAATTCTGGTAAGTGAAGTTCGATAAGCTGAATCGAATCAGCATACTTTTCAGGGATTTTCTTGATGGTGGATTTGAGATTTATTGGCGTAGAACAGAGGTAAATCAAGAATCCCCTGTCCGCGAGTTTCTTAGCTACGTTTAGAAATGGCGAAATGTGTCCATAAGCTAACCATGGGAACATCACGACGCTCAAATTACTAGTACCATGCTCTGTTACTTGTGCTCCCATGATCAAGTTCTTGTTTGTGGAGTTTGGTGTCATTAGCTACCTTATTTATTGAAAATACAAGTAGGTGACACCTGTATCATAGCTTAAATCGGAAATCTCTTAATGAAAGAATATTATTATTTCATCACGCCCCTTGTTTAATGTGATTGGTTGTTGAGTTTTTTATTTTATTTTATAGACTTCTAGCCAAATTTTATGCAAAGTGACCTGTTGTGTGATTGTAATTGGTTTGAAATTTTAAGGTACAAAATTTAGGCAAGTTTTATGAAAGTGACTTGTTGTGTGACTTTTGTAGGTAATTAGAGATTTTATGCGTATCATTCAAACTATATCATATAATTTGATACTGATATAATATGCTACGTGATTATTGTGCTCAAGTTTTTTTTAGTGAATATGTTTTAAAAACTCCCAACTATCACCATTTTACGAAGTATCGAGAATTCACATGCACACACCCCAACACCCAACATCGAACCCCCAACCCCAAACTACTACGACCTCATCCTGTCATGTGGATTCATTTTGATGACTTTTTTTTTTTTTAAATTTCTCACCGCTTCCAATAAATTATCCAAAAAATATTTTGTTATGTATTCAATTTTAAAAGAAGTACAATTCAAGAAAGTAATAGAAACACCCAATAAATTAAATATGAAAATCGGGCTTTTACTTTAAAAAAGATTGTTTGTAAACTACTTTACGAGTTCTAGTTTGACCCATCATAATCTTTTAAATTAATGTATGCGAGTTTGATTTCGCATAAAGTTTAAATATATTAAAAAATAAGTTTAAAATTAATTATTCAAAATATAATTTCATTTGTTTATTTGAAGGGGTTGGTTATGTTAAGCCTAAGTAGGTGATTATTAGTGATAGACTCAAAATTTTGTTCAAATTTTATAATGAATCACAATAATAGCCGATAGTAATAATAATCATACTTTTTTCTATTCTCAAATATTACCTATATATATATATTTTTTTTGAATATATCATTTTAAGATGATGTTCAATTTAATTAAAATATCCTTTCCTAACAAAAATAGGAGTTAGGACAATAACGGCTACATAACTATATCTATTAATTAATTAATGTCTAGACCCAAGTCCTTCATTCAATTGAACAACTATTATCACTACGTTAAAGACATAGCTTTTGTCAAAGGTCTCCGACTTTAAATATATATACTTTAAATGTAGAATTTGACATATATATACAAAATAATTTTTCAATGAACATAATTTATATATATATATCAAAGTCCGTTTATTCTTTTGTCCTTTTTTCAATCGATAAACAGTAAAAACCACAAGATATATGTACATATATAATACCTCAAAATTCTTAGCGTTTTCAACTTTTATTTGTGTTTTTTTCTGCTCTTTCTAGAAGAAAATGTACATTACTATGAAATTTATGCTTTGGGCGGCTGATGGGATAAAAGATTAATGAATTAATAACTATTTAATTGGAAAAAATTAAGAGGATTGAAATAAAAGAAAACTATATTTATTGACATTATTAATATGCCACATCAATATTTAAATTAAACTCTGATCCCCCCCCCCCTCCCCCCTAGAGGGTGAGAAAGTCCAATCTCCTACGTAATGATATCCAAAAAAAGGATTTCGAGTTATTTTTGAAAAACTATTTTCCTTAAAAAAAACAAGTTCTATGATATACAAAAAATTAAATATAAAGTTAACTTATTTTCCGAAATAATAATATTTTTATTCCTGCCTAACTCACTCATATTAAAGTTATATTACATTTTCTTTTGCCGAAATTATTCTCAAATCAAACGAATAAGTTTCTAACACTACCTCTAGAGCCAGCCGTCCGCCTAATAATTAATAATAAAAGCTATTTTCTTTATTTCAATTTAGTACTTTCATTGTCTTAAATTATTTGTTATGTTTTCAAAGATACTTATCAACTCATGATTTTAAATAGGAAATTGTGGAGGACATGAATAAGGATAGTAATTACTACCTACTATTCATTTTATTTAATTTTAAAGTACTAAATATTAGAAGTTCTTATATATTATAAATAAGTAGAGATTTAATAGTTATAACTTTAATTAATTTTAAAGTTTTAAATATTAGAATAAATTTAATAGCTAATTTAGTACATGTAGACATACAAATTATAATCGCAGACTTATTGAAATAACAGCCGAGATAAATCCCAAAATTTGGATTGTTATTGATTTTACAAACATATTCGAACACACCAATAGTGAATAAAGCAAATGAGAAAAAAGAATGATCATTTTTATATAAAAATATAAGCATGAGGATATATAAATTTAAATACAAGCTAATAAAAATTATTAGGTTTTGAATGAATATTTTACTTGTAATAATTCCATAAAATATTTGAGCTATTAGATAGCCGAAAATAAAATGTGGGCTATTTAAGTCAAATATTAGTCCGCATTATATTGCCATCACAAAATCCCCCCACCCCTACCTCCACCCCCACCCACACCCACCAAAAAGGGAAAATTATCTTGTTAGACACACATTCATATCATATATATTTATTCTACATATACTTTTAAATAATTACGTATTTTGCCACTAATTAAGAGTTTCATACGTTATATTGAGAATATACACATAAATACATGTATTTTGCTATCAGATACACTAAAATAGGGAAAGAGGCTAGCGAGATGGGGAAAGAGATAGTCATGTATCTCATATACATGTGAACCACACTAGATACATGTATATGTATATGTATATATCACGTGTGATTGCATGTATTTGGGATATCAACTCCATAGGAGAGTGACGACTGGCGAGCGAGATGGAAGGGGGCGAAAGAGGCGAACTAGATTTGTCTATAGATCCCAGATAAATATGAATCTACTTGGATATAGATCTAGAACAAATTACACTTAATTTTAACCCCGTGTATTCCGAGATACATGTATCTAAAAATATCTAGATGCACTAAAATTTGGTAAAATTCATAATATTATAAATTAGAACGTATCTAACTAATTAACTCCTAAACTAATGAAATTTCTCTAAGTTTTTCAAAAAATGTATTTGAGCTATTAGATACCAAAAAGAATATAATATGGGCTATTCATGCCAAATTTTAGGCCATAAAGGGGGGAATTCCAAATTTTGCCTAACGTGATTTTATTTTGGATATAATACATGAATGTGTACAAGTAAACAATTAAATTTCTATAAAATTGAAGTAGATACATGTTGTGTGTGGAATAAATTGTCATGTAGGATGTCATATAGAACGTGTGTACCTATTTGTTCAATTTTATATAAGTTCAAGTGTTTACTTGTGCACAGTCAAAGTTGGAATACATAAATGCCACCTGAAGCCAAATTAAAAGTATATTTATGTATTATGCCAATTGATTGGTTTACTAATGTATTCTTTGTTGCCAACAATGTGTTTGATGTAATGCTTCACTGGGTTTTTTTCTGTTATGTACACCTCTGCTAGAGTTTTCAAGACAGTAATTCCCCTGTCCTAAATCCTTTGAAAGTGAGTTTGCTTGTTGATTTTTATTACTTAATGGTTTGGTTTTGCATCTTCACTAGTTTCCCTTTGTTTGACATCATGTCTTAATGCATGAAATTGTGCGTATTTCTCTGTGGAATGTGTGTCGTGTGATGTTAACAGTCTGTTCTGATTCAAGCATAATGCTGGCATGGAATTACGTCTTAATGCATGTTTTTCTTGGATACAACTTACATTCTGCTGAATCATTTTAAAGGTTGTTACTTGTAGTGATTATTGGTAATAAGATGATTAGTACTCTCAACTTACTATAACAGTTGAGTTACACTAGACTGACATTTACTCTTATTGCTAATCATTTGTTGCTACAAAGTGCCACCAGTTCTTCCGCCACACCATCTATCTCTTCATCCTCTTTCGCGTTCATCTTTTCACTCAGTTCCTTAGCTTTCTTCCTCACATCCTCCCCACTTTCCTCTGCTACCACTTCCCTTATCGCCTTTGCAATCTCTTCACTTTGTAACTTCCCATCCTCGTCTTTCGCTGCTTCCACTCCCACACCGATATATTCCACAAGCCTAGCATTCATTGGTTGATCAATGTGCATTGGCATGGCAATTATAGGCACACCAAACTTCATACTTTCCATGAATGAACTCCATCCACAGTGACTCACGAATCCACCTATCGATGGATGTTGAAGAATTGTTGCTTGAGGAGCCCATCCTTCCATAATCATTCCCCTTTCTCCTACCCTTTCAAGATACCCTTCCGGTAATGCATCTCGAATGTTAAGTCTTTCACCTTGTGGAAACCTGATGACCCAAATGAAGTTCACTTTGCTAAGCTCTAGCCCTTGAGCTACTGCAAGTATTTCCTCCTTGGATAGAAAATACTCGCTCCCAAATGAAACGAACACAGTTGAACTTTTATCTTTCTTGTCAAGCCATTGCGCGATTTCCTCGTAATCATCTTGATCCATGGATTCTTGAACTAGCGAACCAACGGGGACAATTTTCTTGGAAGTCAAATTTGAAAGATAATCTATATATTTCCCTTCAAAATCTCTGCAAGTTTTCACCAGAATAATGTCGTGTGATCGCCTAATAGCCTCATCGTATGGGAACTTCTTACTTGGTACTTCATCAATATCTTTCTTCAGTGAAATCATTTCGTGTTCCCGCAGGTAAATTTCAGGAAACGGGAACTTCTCCTCTGTGTTTTCAGACATGTGGATGGCCAAAGCAATAACAGTTGCACTAAAAGTAGGGAACTGCACAGCAGGAATGTTCATAGAGGAAGCTGAATCAGTAACCCATGGTTGATTGTAGTCATGAATGACCAAATCCGGATGCAGAGTTTGTAATATTTTGGAAAAATTTGGAGAGGCGAGTTCAAAAGCTGTTTTGAGGGTGTTCATGAGATGAGGTGGGAGGCCATTTGTGGTGTGGTAATGAGGAGGAAGACCTGGTAAAGATGGAAGATGAAGCTCGATTAATTCTATCGGCTGAGGATACTTCTCATTGACTCTTTTCTTGATGGAGTTCAGGTTTACCGGAGTAGAACACAGGTAAATGTGGAAGTTCTTACTTGCAAGCTTTTTTGCTAACTCTAGAAATGGATTTATGTGACCATGAGCTAGCCAAGGTAACATAAGTACACTAATGGTGTGCTTCTTTGCCTCCATAGGGATGAATCTAGTATAGAAAATACAAATTCGACAGAACTCAGTAACTTTGGTTCAAACTTTGTATATCGAGAAATCTACTGAATTTGTATCTTATATTGTTGTGTTGAGGTTGCTGCCCCATCTTATATAGAAGTGTCCTAGTGATTTGATAACAAAGAAAAAAGGTGTTTTAATTTGTACCAGCAGCCTTATATTGACTGTTGAATATTGTGTCAAACTGATTGATATTGACAATCACTTCAACTCAAGAGTTTAAGTTATATGCACTGTCGCGGTAAATAATCTTTATCCCATTAGATTGTATTTATCTGTTGTAGTAGATAATTTGTCTTATTTTCAATGTTACATTGCCTTTTTTGTTTTGTTCCACTCAAAATATTGATTACTTATTTTTTTTTTTCAGATTTTGGAATTTCCAGTAACCTCAACTTTCTTCCCTCTTCGCGCCAAATAGCATTTTGACTCAAAAGTGTGGCAACAATGGAAATCAAGTTACTGAATATCATTGTTAGATGAAAAATCGACATGAAAGAACACACGAAGAGGGGGAAATAGAGAGCAAGATGCAGAGCTTCATAATTGCAGGTTCTTCTTTATCCATTTTCGATATTTTAGAATCAAAGACTTGTTATTTAGAATCAAGTGGATATTTTCTTATGCTAAGAAAGAAATATACGAGCAAAAAAAATTACTACGTGTTATAGAAAAAGGTTATAGAGGAAAAGGAAAGTAAGATGAGAAGATTAAAAATCACTAGGACAGATTGTTTAGCTCATATGGTCACAACTCACAAGTCGTCAATCAAATGGAAAGTTTTCTGTCATTTCATTGAAGAGAAACACAGTTATCCTCTTGTTTCTCCCTCTCTAGCTAAATCACATGTTACCATCACAAGAAAAATTATTAAACGTTCGCAAACATATGAAATTAACTTATTAGATAGATATAACTTAAATCTTGATTATGCTTATCATTTGTTTCTACAAAGAGCCACCAACTCTTCCACCACTCCATCTATCTCTTCATCCCCTTTCGCGTTCATCTTCTCACTTAGTTCCTTAGCTTTGTTCCTCACATCCTCCCCACTTTCCTCAACTAACACCTTCCTTATCGTGTTTGCAATCTCTTCGCTCTGTAGTTTACCATCCTCGTCCCTCGCTGCTTCCACTCCCATCCTAATATACTCCACGAGCCTAGCATTCATTGGTTGATCAATGTGCATTGGCATGGCAATTATTGGCACACCAAACTTCATACTTTCCATGAATGAACTCCATCCACAGTGACTAACGAATCCACCTATCGATGGATGTTGAAGAATTGTTGCTTGAGGAGCCCATCCTTCGATAACCATTCCTCTTTCTCCTACCCTTTCAAGATACCCTTCTGGTAATGCATCTCGAATGCTTATTCTTTCACCTTGTGGAAACCTGATAACCCAAATAAAGTTCACTTTGCTACGTTCTAGCCCTCGAGCTACTGCAAATATGTCTTCCTTGGATAGAAAATACTCGCTCCCAAATGAAACAAACACAGTTGAACATTTCTCTTTCTTATCAAGCCATTGCATGATCTCCTCATCATGATCATCTCGCGCAATGGATTCTTGAACTAGTGAACCAACGGGGACTATTTTCTTGGAAACCAAATTTGAAAGATAATCTATATATTTCCCTTCAAAATCTCTACAAGTTTTCACCAGAATAATGTCACGCGATAGCTTAATAGCCTCATCAAATGAGTACTTATTACCCGGTGCTTCTTTAACAGCTTCCTTCAATGAAAGCATTTCGTACTCATGCAGGTAAATTTCTGGAAACGGGAACTTATCCTCCGTATCATCAGACATATGGATGGCTAAAGAAACAACAGCCGTGCCAAAAGTGAGGAACTGCACAGCAGGAATGTTAACAGAGGAAGCAGAGTCAGCAGCCCATGGCTGACTATAGTCATAAACGACCAAATCCGGCTTAAGAGTTTGTAATATTTTGGAAAAATTTGGAGAGGCGTTTTCGAAAGCTGTTTTGAGTGTGTTCATGAGATGAGGTGGGAGACCATTGGTGGTGTGGTAATGAGGAGGAAGATTTGGTAAAGATGGAAGATGAAGCTCAACTAATTCTATTGATTCACAGTATCTTTTTGTGATATTTTTCTTAATGGAACTTAGGTTTATTGGAGTGGAACACATGTAAATGTGAAAATTTCTATTTGTGAGTTTTTTGGCTAGCTCTAGAAATGGACTTATGTGACCATGAGCTAGCCATGGTAACATAAGTACACTAATGTTGTTTTTCTTGGCTTCCATTAATGACTATAGATTATATTTTTGATGGTTATAGTAAGTATGATGATAGTCTATTTATAGCTAGTATTTTTTGGTGATATTGTATTGTTGGTACTTTATAATATAATGAATCTAATGCATATTCATGTATGATCTATTATATATGTTCGTAATTGATTACGTAGGGCATATAGAAATTGCAATCAGACTTTTTGTTGGAATATTTCTTTATTCTTGTTAAGGGTCCCATCAGTGTTACTTTTCCTTATACTGAAATATAGTCTGTTTCGTCGAGTTTTTAAAGGTCATGGGTATTTTTTGAAGTGTTTGGTGGAGTTTTTGCTGATAATAATAAAAGTATAAAACATATATAAATAATAGAAATAATAATAAAAGTTTCATTTGAGTTTAAAACTGTCTTCAACTAGTAGTTATTATTTATATGGATATTTTTTTTTTCTTTTATTGTGTTATGTTTTTAGCTAAATCTATATTGATTGTCAAGCATTTGGATGTCTTTTGGAGAAGACTTTCTTTCATATAATTTTAGGTATGTCTCATCCTCTTTTAACTCCTTTACTTATCATAATTTCACACTTACAAACTGGTGCATCTATAAGTTAACACAAAACATGTCCAAATCATCTCAAGCGCCCACTTCACATTACATTCTCAATGTGTGTTACTTGCACCTTCCGGCAAACATGATTATTTCTAGTCTTATATTTTTTGATATAATTAGTTAATTACACATTCATCAAAGCATTTACATCTTCGCGATATTCATCTTGTGGATATGATGGACTATAGTAGTTCAACATTCACTATCTTATAACATAATCAAGCTATAATTATTTATTAAAACTTATCTTTTACTTTTGTAGTTATCCTTCTATCGCATAATACTTCAATAATATTTTTCATTTCAACCAATCGATTTTAGTCGTACGAATAATATCTTCATCTATCATTTCATTCATTTGAAATAATGAGACTAGATACAAATTATAAAAATATCCTATAGTGGTGACGTTTTATTTGTATTTGTTTTGTGAATAGTCATATGGAAAAAAAAAAAAAAAAAAAAAAAGAAGAAGTTAAATGTAAGGGGAAGAGAAGCCAAATTTGACCAGTTAACTAGCCAAGCATGATGGTTCCTTTTATAGGAGAACAAATTTTCTTCTCTTTATGTTTTAATATTTTTCCTTTTACTAATATTGAGACACAACAAATTGACAACCAGCATGCTAAAGTTACTTGTAGAATTGAATCAATTTAAAGAAAATTTTACATTTTTGCCAAATGTATATATCATAAATAGATCTAGATTTATCTTTTCATTTGATTTTGAGTGTTTTTCAACTATTTTTTTCTTTTTTTTACAAAAAAATGATATAAAATTTTGAAACAAATCTTATTTTTTCTAAAAAAGAAATCTTACTGGTGAAAGAAAAAAATTCTAATTAACCTATGTAACAATTTCCATATGTAACAACATACATGATCAAGTTTTTTTCTTTAACCTATTTTTATGTTATGCTAAATTATTTATATTGTTGACACTCAATTGTGGACCTCCACAATATATATTAATCATCAAGCTTCTTAAATTCTGAACGATTTGAAATAATTAGTTTTTATTAAGTTCAAAATATTTTTCAAGTTACTTTAATTAATTTTATAATTTTTATAATTTCTAAGTAATATATATGTTTCATATAGTTTTGTATATAATTAGTATATTTTATAAACATTTCGAAAATCATTTAAAAAAAAAAGATTTTAATGCTAGTAAGTATCTTATGAAATTATTTTAGTTTAAATTATGGTTATAGTTTTGAATCATTAGTTTACAATTAAGTTAATTATTTTATTTCGTTAAGATTAAGAATCTCATTAATTAATTATATTAATTTGTCCTATTTAATTATTAGTCGAATTTACTAATTAGCTCAATTTAGTTAAGTCCTTAATCCCATGGACTAATTTCTCAATTCCAATCCAACCAATTTCTTCAACTCCTCTTAGTCCAATTTTGGGCCTAATTTCTAGCCCAATTCATTATATCCAGTAGCCAACCCATCCAAACAAAATCCCAGCCAACCCAATCCTTATAACAATTCTCAACAACCCACTTTCAAATCCAATACCCACTTCTTTTTGTAATAAACAACCCAACATACAATACATACTCACACAACAACACCCATCGACCCCTGTACGTCAATGTCTTCTTCTCCAGTGGGAAGCGATGCCCATAAGATCGAAACCCAAATCAAGTCTAGCAGTGACTTAGCCCAGCTTGCGCGTCCCGGTTCTCTTTTCCGTATCTTCTCCGTACGGGAATAATCCAAGTGTCTCAATCTGTTGTCTCGCTCGTCCTTGCTCCGAGAATCAGCGGTTGCCCTTATCAATCCGTTCAATTTGTTGAGAATGGAGAATATTTCGTACTGAGGATAGCATATTCCTTATCCAGTGAGTTTGAATTCGAATTTTGAATTGGGAATTCACTCAAAAAATCCCTCCCGTTTCCCCCCTAAAATCAACCCTTATTTTCTTCTATTTAAGGCTCTCACCCTCTTCATTAAAAAGGTCAGGGAACTTACATTGAGTAGGGAAGAGAATTTGGGAAAAAGTTGGCAAGAAACTATATAGAGAAATTTTCCAAAGATGTAAAAGATCACCCAGAAAAATACACTTTGTATACATATTTTCTTCTCGATTCTTTGTGGGTCGCAGAAGGATTAGCCAGACTTCTCAAAAATTCTCGTCATGGTGTTAAGTTCGCTCGATTCAAAGCCCGTCTAGTCCCGTTCGCTGCCTTAAAAGAGGTAATAATCTCTTTTCTTAGCCTTGTCTGTTTAACTTCAAACCATGTTGTTTCTTTTTCTATAGGCATTTGTGGAGTTAGAATCTTGCTTTGCTGTTTGCTCGCTGAAAATATTGATATGCATATTTAGTATTTTGTACCCTCTCTTTTGGTAGTTGTTTCTTTTAAATGTCGAAACATCCCCGCCTATTTAGCTTTTACTATCTGGTGTTGTTTGATTGTGTCTTAAAATTAGTGAAAACTCGTTTTGAGGTGTCACAACTTTGTCATGGATCATTGCCTTCTTCAATTCGTATCTGTGTTAGCTTCCCCTTTCCCGTGAGTTTGAGTTTTAAACGAGTTAAGCATGCCTCCGCTTGAATTTTTCTTTGTATTCATCACATCTTAGTAGGCTATCAATGTCATGATTGCATAAGTTTGATGTCATATTCTATGTCTGATTTTGTCGTTTAACTTCTCAGAATGATTTAAGTCAAATTCTTTGTATATCTCTCCGTCAACCTATCCTCGGATGTGTCATTATCTGTCTAGCTTTGGATTCTTTTCTCCTTTTTCGTTGCCAGTGGTCAAGTATACCATGGAGTCTATTTGCTTGTTTCTTTACCCTGCTCCCTTTCTCTTATTTTTTACAGATTTAATTTGAATGTCTTTTGCTGTAATCGGTTGTTTGTTTTCATGTTCATTGAGCTGGTCCAAGGCTCTGTCCATATTGTCTGTTACGGTAGAGTTTTCTTTGGTTTATTTTCTAATATTATTTGGAAGGCATGTGGTTTTAATAGTGGATAGTATTCTAGTAGCAATATATAATGCAGATTTGTCTTTTTCTTTCTAGTTGCTTTTGATATTTCCCATGGGTAGTTTAATTTAGATAATATCAATTATTAGTAACATGGTTCCTAGATTTTGTTATGATATGTTAGTTAGTTTACATCCTTGATTGATCTTGATTTGGTTAAATATACAGTAGTTAAGCTTGAATATATATTGGTATATGATTAAGTTCTCTCTTCCACCTTATATTTATTGTATTTTGAGAAGTGGTTTCTCTTTTGAACTTTCTAATTTTTATTTCTTCTATTTCTTGGTGCATGAACACTCTCCCGTTGAGTCCAATATGGACTCCCATCTCTTATATTTTCCTCTCTTCGAGTTAATCATCAAAGCATGAAAAAGGAAGTTAGTATTGTTGGGTTAAAATCCAAACCAAAGGCAGCAATAATAGCTAAGAGCTTAAACGAAAGTATTTGTGTTCAAATTTACAAAATTTGAACATCAGCAGCAGTAGCTCGAAAGAGCTTAAATGAGGAGCAAAATTGGGTTGGATTTACGATTGACCAATGAGGCAGCAGATTTAACATTTCAGCCCCCTAAAATGGCCAAATAGGGACTGGAAATTTCAGTTTTATAATTCACCGTTTACGTTTATTTCCTCAGTATTCTTTCATCATGAATGCTAACATTTTTCTAACGTTTTTATTGACTTGGATGAATCCTCGTAAGGGTTGACATTATTTATCAATTTCCTTAATCAAATTCTTTTTTTTTTTTTTTTCAAAAGGTTGGTTTGCCTAATTATTTATCAACACGGTTTGTCCTTAGACAACTCAAGCTTAAAGAATAACTTGAGAACCATTCATGTTCTTTTGTAGTTATTAAGAAGCTTTGAATCCACGTTGATGAATTTGAACTAACTCTTTGGTTTAAAATCTCTAACTCGGATAAATTATCAATTTAAAAACATTTTCGACGCTTTACCCCTTTTGTTTAATATTTCATTATTTGTTAAGTATAAACTAATCCCCTTTATTTTCACAAAGATTTTTCACAAGTAATATTAAGTTTTCTTTTAAAATTAGCCAACTTTTAAATCCGTCGGTAAACCGCGTGTTAGTGGATTCTCTAAGATGCTTAAACCCTTCTTTAGAGAATTATTTGAACCCTTACCCGACTCTAGTTTTATTTAAATTGTTTCTTTCAAAAACCCCCTTTTTAAATGGTTTTCTTAATTTTTCCTAAAAAAATTAAGTGGCAACTTCCAAATTATAAATTTTTTCAAAACTTAATAAAAATTGCCTAAGTTGTGGAAATGGTCTCGAAACCTTAGTTTTTCGAAATTGAATCGTAACAACAAAACAACAAAAAAAATAAGGAAAAGTCTTTTGGTGATCGTATTGTCTTCTTAATTTTTATTTGATGAATTAGGGGTCAAAAACACATCTGAAGTATAACATTTTTGTAAATTTATATCTAAAGTATTATTTATTTGTGTTTTCTACTTGAATTATTATATATATAATATTTTGCTAGATTACTCAAAAAATCCTAAAAACAAATAGCCTCAAATTAGTGTTTGTCCCGCTGTTTTAAAACATTATGTTGGTAATGAAAGAGATGTACTAAGAAAATACAAGTCTATTAGACTTTTTATTTGGAAAAAAAAAAAAAAGGCAAACAAAGAAGAGAAGGAAAAGTTGCCTACCATGTAATAATAAAGACGATACTAAATAACAACAATTTTTTCTGTTTGTCCCATAATTATAGTATCACTATTCAATGAATATATATAAACATAAATATACTTGCATGTGGCTAAGCGATAAAACATGAATAGCAAAAGTGATTAAACAAATGATAATTAACTCTGATATTATGTGAAAGAATTCAAGTAGTTGATCTAAAACTTTACTATAATCGCAATAAAAGACAGGTGCATTCTTTAACACGGGCTATTGAAAGAGCAAATAAAAGTCTTGGGCTAAAGTCTCACGGCCAACAATTATCAAAACTATTTTTCACATGTTTGACTCATTAAAAAATATCAAACCACACATTAGTTAGGAGTGTGTTGATCATTACCCTTTAGTTCTTGATATAGGAAATACTTAGAGAAGTATACTACCAAGAACTAGGACTTGTAATAAATATGCACATTAATAAAAACTGATAAATTTTTTACTTATATTAGTTAATTGTCATTGGATCCAATGTCACTATAGGTTTTAGAGACATTTACAAAGAGTGTTAATTGTCTCTAAAAAAATATATTTAGCGATACCGTTAATTAATTGCCGCTAAAGATAATTTTTGACATGTAAATTCACATTACATGTGGGAAAGGTCCCAATACAACACACACACACACACACACATATATATATATATATATATATATAATCAGAGACATAGTTGTTAATGGAGACCAAGAAAAACAAGGAATTGTTATGGAAGGATGGGCTCCACAAGCATTGATTCTTCAACACATAAGCATCGGAGGATTTGTGAGTCACTGTGAATGGAATTCTTTCACAGAAAAGACGAGCTTTGAAAAGTAACATGCTCCCAACAGGCAATTAATCCATAATATCATCCATCGTTGGCATTATTGGAAAAAAATCACCCAACTCTTATTCAATCAAAGCCCATCTACACACTCCAGCTGCTTCCTTTTGAGCTAGTCAAGCACGTGTTGAGCATGGACTGAGACTCTTCCGCCCTTTGACAGCAATTCCTACACTTGACGTCGGAAACAGCCTTCTACCTTCAAATCTTTTCAAAAGCATTCGCTACCGGTTTTGGAATTTTTTCCCATTCACATCTTTCTAAAAAAAAAAGTGGTCGTGGAGGAAAGTGGGGAGGCTATGAGGAAGAAAACTAAGGAACTGAATGAGAAGCTGAGCGCGAAAGGGGATGAAGAGTCAGCAACAAGATTTAAGAGTTATCACTTTGCAATAACGGTAGAATATGTGTGAGTCACTTTTGTAACGAGTAATGTACCAGCTCCAAATCATGTTTTATAATTAAGTACTTGTTGTTGGCTAAATCAACTCATCAAAAATTCTTTAGACCAACAATAATTATGTGCATCTAAAATGGAAAAATGAAATACTTAACATTGTTGCCTACAATTGAATTGAAAAACTACTCATACAACAAAAAAAAAAAAAAAGTGTGATCCTACCAGTAGAGTCTAGAAAGGATGGTGTGCACGCAGTCTTATTTATATCTTATGAAGTTAGCAAAATTATTTTTGACAGACCCTCGACTCATACAGTCCTACTATATATCCCATAAGTAACTCATTTGCTTACCTTGTGAATTAAACAATATAATCGATCGATAGAGTCAAGTTTAATCATGTATATTATTGAGACAAATTCAGACTGAGCATGCAAACTGATATAATCTGAAGAGCTGAAATTGATATTTTTGTATTTTTTTTTCATAAATATAAAAAATTTGCAAATTACGAAAACTATCAAATTTTCTCAAACTCTTATTCAATCTTATCCAAATGAGCAAATTATAAAATAATAAATGACCAGTCTTCATCTTCTTTTTTTTCTTCAAAATATGAGCTTGTAGGTTAAATTTTAGAAAAAAACAAAATTTTACCTTTTAGAGAATTTAAGACTTGAAATTGAAGTTGAAATTTTGTACAAATTTCATAGTTAAATATTGATTTCAAATCAAAACTTGAAATTGGGGTCAGAAATTATATAACCAAGTGACTATTAAATTTTATTGGTGAAAAGATTTTCGGACTATAACTCTTTCATATAAATTAATTCAAGGATAATAGCATCTTCACAAGCCTGAGGTGAATAATACGTTAAAATTTATGTTATAATTTTTTTCATCGAAACTAACCACTACATAATTCAAATGTACCCGTTGCCTCCTGTACAATCCACCTTGCCAATATATATATATATATATATATATATTGAAAATTCAATAATATTGACATAATTTGTTAATAGAGGCATAAATGGTGCTATTTAATTTTGAAAGTTTTCCATTTTTAATTTGCCTATTCTCTATAATTTATCACAACGTCCAAAAGTCCATTTTTAATTTGCCTATTCTCTAAAATTTATTCCAAATTTTACACTTATTTTGTCCTTTCAACCACTCCTTATTTCCAAAAATTCTCATTCAATTCTATCCACCAACAAACTTTGAGGTTTTAATACGGTAAACGTCAACTGACCATAAAATAAATATAGCAAATTCGTTACATACACGAAACAAAAATAAAATAAAAATTGGATCGTAATATTAAAAATTATGATAGTGTGATAAGTATTTCTCTATCAGTTATTTCAATTCTTTAGTTTGAGTCTCACATATGAAATGACATTTAATAGAAAGTGTTTGAGATTGCTCGATATAGAACCGTATTTAGGGGTGTACAAGGTCGGGTTGGTTCGGGTTTTTCAAATATCAAACCAAACCATTTGTGTTGGATTTTTAAATCTATAAACCAAACCAAACCAATAAAATTCGGATTTTTTCGGGTTTTTCAACCTCGGGTTGGTTCGGGTTTTTCAAATACCAAACCAAACCATTGTGTCGAATTTTTAAATTTATAAATCAAACTAAACTAATAAACCTCGGAATTTTTTCCAGATTTTTGGATTTTTTCAGTAAAGTTTGCATACAAACATATAATTAACTTGTGCTCCAAATATTTCTTTAGTCCAACCAAAATACAATTATCTAAGGTGTTTCTTAAGAAAATAACACAAAATATGAGATGAGTACTGATGACACTAAAATATTCAATAAAAAATAATAATGAAATCATCATATAAAATAAATATTGCAAAGTCATAATGAAAATGATCATAATTTAAAAGTACTAAATCATGCTAAAATAAGTTTAATAAGTATTAGTTACATTACTAAATATTTAAGGAAAATTAAATTAGATTATGTATTTTAATTGTCTAAACAAATGTAAAACTAAAGAACAAATATTCAATATTATTGTCATTCTTAGTGTTGAATTAATTTTCTTTTTGCATTAGTATTAATTTGATTTTGATTTAAGTTTTATTATAATTATCAACATCTATGAACTATAATCTTTATTGGACCATTCCAAATTCTAAGTTTTAAACTTGAAATAATATATTAAAAGATAAAAACTATGAAATAGTATAAGAAATATTTTAAAATTATATCAAAGTAATATGTATAAAATAAAATTTTAAAATTACATATATAATATCGGGTTGGTTTGGTCTCGGGTTGGTTTTTTTTAGTTAAAACCAAACCAACCCAAATATAGTCGGGTTTTTTTTTTCACTACCAAACCAAGTCAAACCAAACCACTAGTTGGGTTTTTTTTTCGGTTTGACTCAGTTTGCGGTTTGGTTCGGTTTGCGGTTCGGTTTTGTACACCCCTAACCGTATTAGTCAAATATTAAAAATTTAAAATTGAATACAAAGTATTGAATGGAACCAAAAAATATAATAAAAGCAAAAATTGACTCGTGAAACATAGGCATTTTGGTCATAAATATCATTTCATCAAATTGTCAATATTAAATTTTAAATTTATATTTATATAAATACTCTCTCCGTCCACTTTTAATTATCATGGTTTCCTTTTTTAGAGTCAAACGATAAGAACTTTGACTAACATTTTACGATGTATTTTTTCACTATACTGATATGCAAAAAATTGCAATTTATAGTACTTTTCGTATAGTTTTTGAATATCTAAAATTTTTGTTTAAAATATCGAATTAATGTAATTTAATTCAACTTTTAAGATTAGTCAAGTTTAATATAGAAATATTGATTATCACGTATTTTAATTGAATTACACGTTTAACTCACAATTTTTATATTATTTTAAAGCATATTTTTAAAGTAAAGTTTATGTACAAAAATTAAATTTTTTTGGTAACATAAAAAATAACAAAATGTTCTAGGAACAAAAACTCTATTTTCTTAATTGTACGTATTCTCACGTACAAATAATTTTTTTTTTGCATGTATGACCTTTATTTATCGAAAAATCGACGGATTTGTTTGCCTCTCTACAAATATGTATAATAAACGCGGTGTTGATTTTAATAAATATTATTTTTAATATTTTTCCTTAAATGATGAAGTTTTATGTTGTCTTATTAAATAAACTTGACAGTAAGTAGATCCACTTCTAATTATACATCCCAATGTTCATGCACATTGTAGCACTTATTTGATGCTTCATATAACTATGTGGTGAGATTTAAAATTGATTTTATCTTACTGTATTAGTGTTTTGTGGACTATATTCTAGTAGATATTCTTTATTCATTTGAATCAAACTATAATTAGTATTTGTGGACGGTATTCAGAATTTTTCTTATGAAATAGAATATAGTTTATAATAAATAACGCTTTGAATATGATAATTAGAATGATATAGTATTATTATTAATTTTTTGGCGGAGAAAATTCAATTGACCTTCTGCTTCGCCCAGGTTTAGAAAGAGGTTTATTTGATATTTTCTTAAATTTTAACTTAGACCTAGATTTACGTATAAATTGTATTAAAAATATTGAACTATAAATTTATCTATATATAACTCTAAATAAGATGGTTGAGTTTAATCATTACCACTCTAGTCCCGAATCAATATAATTAAAAATTGAATCCTTCTAAGTAGAATTTAAGGATCCGTTAGACATTTATTTATTTTTTCTTTATTTCAAAAACACAATTTATTTTAAATATCACATTCTTAATGTTCAAGCACTGACTAAACTACTTAACCAAGATCTATTGGAGAACAAGTTAATTTGTTAACGCTCTGTTAAATAGTACCTAGTTTCGTCCATTTTTAATTGTCATAGTTATCTTTTATTGAGTCAAATTATAAAAAAAAATTGACTAACATTTTACGATGTATTTTTTCATCATATATATATGCAAAACATTACAATTTATAGTACTTTTCGTATAGTTTTTGAATATCTGAATTTTTTGTTTAAAATATCTATGTGATCTAATTTGACTTTGAAAATTAGTCAAATTGACTTTCGAAATACTAATTTGTATCGAATATTTATTTCACTTTAAATTAAAATGTAATTTACATAATTTATATGCAAGAAATATATTTATTTTCATTATTTGAAAATACATTTGGTTCGATAAATTTTTATCATTATTGTGAGACTACATAAGCTCAACTTTCTTCATTTCACACATGAGCCATTAATCTCTACTCACATTTTATTTATGACAACATTATCCTTAATATCAACTTTGTACAATACGAAAATTAAACATATTTATCAAAAAATTGATCATGTAATTGATGTATGACAAAATTTAGCAAAAACTTAGCTATTTCTAACGAACGTAAATCTTAAATATTGCAATAACATATGCCTTACCCTTAAAATATATACTTATCAATATCGATAAAAACAATCCATTCTTATATTCTCTCAGTTTAATTTTAATTACTTGTTACACTTAACTTGACCATTACTAATATAATAATATTTGACATGACTATCTCATCATATTATTCCTATTAATTGATGTCTAGTACTATTAGGTCCTAAAAAATAACTTAGGAAATAAATAATTAATACTAAGGCTAAAATATGGAAAAAATAATTACTTTCTTTTGTTATGTTAAAAGAAAAAAAAAATTCTAAAATAGTGAACAAGTAAAAGTGATTAAAAAAAATAGTTTTTAAGTCAAAAGTCAAATTTAAATGACTTTTTAAGTCAAAAAATAAAAAGTAGGAGGAAAACTACTTTTGATTTTTAACTTATTTTAAGTCATTTTTTACCTTGTCAAATACTTCTAACTTATTTTAAGTTATTTTTGACTTATTTTAAGCTATTTTTTATATTTGTCAAACACTTCTACAAGTCAAAAACGGACTTAAAAATATATTTAACCAACTTTAAGCCAAACTAAACACCATCACAAAATATATGCAAACTTTAATATTAACTCGTGAAGATAAAAATGTTGTTTTCGAAAGACCCCAACACAAGTAAAAGTGATTAGGAGGAGTAACTGAAATATTGTTTTCAATTCCCAATAAACAATTTTTTCAACAAAAAAAACAAAACATTTTTTTATTCCAAAACTACCCCTGCACTGAAACACACACCAATAAACACTCTGAACTCTGAAAAATGAGTCCACATATAATAAATTCAACCATTCCCCTTTTAGTCTTTAAGAGGACTTTTTTCCCAAGTGAAGTCAGCTCCAATTTCAAGGTCAATAGTTTTGATTTTCTCTCTTTTGGGTGTTAAAGAATTAGTCAGAAATGTTAAATTAATGCCCCTTTTGCTGTTTTTCAGTTCTTCTGGAGAGAATCTTGATTGGTTCTGTGACTTGGGTCTTTTAACTACTCTTTTGACAATATCTTGATTTTTTTATATATACATATATATATATATATATAAATACTAGATTCTTCTTTTGTTGTAGGAGCTGAGCTTTTGAGCTACTGTTACAAGAATGACTAGTTCTGGGAAAGAAGATCAAGATCAGAGGTACTCATCTTTTTGTATGTATGTGTGTGTGTGTGTGTGTGTGTGAATTTCTTATCTGGAATTTAGCTTTTGATTGCTTACTAGTACAATTGTTTGTATACAGAAAAATCCATTATTAGCTCATGTTTGGTCATAGATTTTGAAATCGAAACTCGGAACTTTAAAATTTGAAACTCGGAACTTTAAAATTTGAGTTTAAAGTTGTGATTTTGGAATTTGAGGTTGTGTCTGGACATGCATTTTATTTGGAAAAAAGTTAAAATTTTGTGAATGGAATGTCCTAAAAATCTGAACTTGGAAAAATTTGAAGAATCAAATTTTATTGCCAAAATCTACTCGTAAAATTTATGGCCAAATGCTACCTAGTTGTGTCTTTACTTTGATGATAAGAAAAATAATGAGTAGAATGGGAATGGGAATTGATCTTGATTATATAATGTGATTTGCTGGTGTTGGGGAGATTTTGTGGTGATGAACTCCCTTCCTTCCGTCCCTCTAGCTCCGCCCTTGGATATTGGATTTTGGTGACTGTTAATTTTGCTTTTGTGTTTCTTTTGTAACTTTTTTGGGTCAGCTGTGGGGCAGTGCAAAGGAAACAGTGAAATTGGAGTCCGTTGCTTTTGACGATAGAGTGTTCATCATAAGGAGGAAGAATGAATTAGCTATAGGAAGATTGTCACTCTGAAAGAATTAGCTATAAGAAAGTTGTCACTCTAGTACTACAAGGGGATTTTTTTTTATGTGTCGAGTAGTTTTGTTGGTTGGTTAGCTGATTGTAATAAACTAAATAACCTCTTTGAGTTTACTAATCGAAGCTTAATAGGGAAAAAAAATTGTATTTTGGTTATGATATATGTCTTGAATGTTAGTGAATGATTGAAGTGTGATACCAGTTTACAGTCTGTTCCTTCAGTTTCCATAATGAGTGATTAGCTTTAAATGCACAGTTGGGCGGCTGGGGCCGGGCAGGGGGAATAGTTTTATAAAGTATCTCTGCATTTGTCATGCACAGTAGGAAGTAGAAAATTTGGCAGCTTAAAAGATCTTCCAGAGTAAGTCGTGTGTCCATTTCAGGGCGTTAAAAGAGCTTTAGAAGTTCTGTTGTGGGAAAGGATGAAGGTTACGGGGCAGAAGAAATAAGAGACTTGCAGAGTAACTGCATACTTAAAATAACTGCATATTCTTAACTCTATTAATTAATGACTAAAGGGGCTTCCTTCAAAAATCATTGATTATTAAGTTGTCAAAATCTATGAGTTTTTCTTCATTATATGGTAGGATGGTATTATGTCCTTTTAACCTCAGCGGAGTCAGATGCTACTTTCATTATCTTTTAACAAACTTTCATCTTTGTCCAGCAAAATCGATGGCGTTGAAGATTCTAAAACAACAATTGAATTTCTCCGGGGGAGATTATTGGCTGAAAGATCTGCATCAAGAACAGCAAAGCAGAGAGCTGATGAACTGGCACAAAGGGTTAGTCCTGTTGTTTAATTCTCTATAAGTAGGCATGCATATAACACAACAAATTGAGTCATCATTCCCAACTCAATCCGCACCTAGCTTAATCTTATTTTCCATATTTAGTTGTTTCCATTCCAATTTTGAAATTGTCTGCCCTTCGACAAGGAAAAACACTTTCAACAAACTGCCTCCATCTGTTACAGGTCTTGGAGCTCGAAGAGCAGTTAAAGGTTGTATCTCTACAAAGAAAGAAAGCTGAGAAGGCCACAGCAGCTGTTCTGTCCATATTAGAGGACCATGAAATAGATGATGTTTCGGAGGAATTCAGTTCAGGCTCTGATAAGGAAACAATCTTATCTGATCAAAAAGATGCTGAAAATAAAACAGGAGGGGACATTTCGTCAAGTGAGAAGGAGAAAGAAGATGATGTGGACACGTTGTCAAGTTTGGGGACTGTATCTTCTTCATCAACTGCCAGAAGTTTGTCATGGAAAAGTGGCAAATCTTCTCATTCTTTGGACAGGAGGAAATACACTGATTCTAATCGGAGGAGATATAGTAACTTTTCATCCACTGGCATTTCTTCTCCAAAACGGGTTGGTAATTCATGCCGACGGATAAGGCGCAGGGATACCAGGTTGCTTCATTTAGAACTACACTTCATTTGATTTTAAACAGTTCTGTCAATACTTCCATAGATTCTTTGCTACAACATCCTTAATGTGACACGTTCAACATTTACTTTTACTTTAATTGATGTAAATGCATGTAAATACGCCTACATATGACCAACACACATACGATAGACCTTGCCATTGTTTTTTGGATAAGTTACCTTAACCATTTCTCATTTTGGACCTTATTCCTTTTGTGTGACCAGATCAGCTAGTGATAAGTTACAAAATAGTTCTGCTGAATGTGCCTCTGAGCCTCTTCCAAGTTCTGCTAACAATGAGCCTCATCCTTTGACGGCTGGTGCTGGCATTAGTGATGTGAATGATCAAGTGCACGTTTCTGCACTAGATGTGTCAGGAAATGGAAAGGAAGCAGATAAGAGTGATGAAGACAGCCAAAGAGCTTTACATCAGCAAGCGCAACTGATAGGGCAATATGAAGCTGAGGAAAAAGCCCAGAGAGAATGGGAAGAGAAGTACAGAGAGAGTAATATCTGTACACCGGTATATTCATGTCTTACACATTTCACATAATTCATCTATTGATTGTTCTAAGTAACTAGGTGAGTTATTTGTCCTTTTGCTGTTAAGAATGTTGGTAGATTACTATACACAAACACACTCACATAGCGGTGCACACACGCGCACACACACACGGAGATATATGATGGAGCTCTCCCTTTTCTGAAGATTTCTATCTGCTATACTCCGTAACCCGTTCTGCTAGTGTATGTTATCTAGGACGATATACAATCTGGATTGGTTGTTCTATGTTATGGCTAGTATTAGCTGTGATTATATTCTATCTCCAATTGGATCTTAGTTTAATGTGATATGCAGATGTACTCACCCAAGTTTATCGTACTTTATATTACTGATTTTAGCAATTTCTAGGATTATATTTTGCATTGGGCTAGTGATATATTTGTTATTGTCATCTATCGATGTTGAATGTAGTAATGGACAAACAGAGACATGATGGTGTGGTTCGCTTGATTCCATCTATGCGGCTTAAATTCTCATATGTGGATGCTGCTTAAAACAAATGAGCAAGCAGCATTCAATAGAAGCAGTAATGCGAACAATGGTGTTGGTCTTTCATGACTTCTAGAGGCCATCAGTTGTAATAATAATTTCAAAACGTTTATAGGTCTTATTATATGTAGACATGGGCATCTAAGGTACATTTTTTATACAAACGGCGTTGAAGGTACATTTTGATTTTAAGCAGACACTAATTCCTGAATTTGATGAATATTGACCATTCTATGGGAGAAACTAAATTTCGATATGGTCTCGATACAGTGATGCTGGTTATTCTTTTCAGTTAATATCTATTGACTTTTGATGTCTTCTTTAACTCTTTATGCCTAGTGAGTTTCTTGATATGTTAGTTTTTACTTTAGTCTGGTATTGACCTTCTGCAGATCATTTTCTGGTGAAGATAATGCATATGTATGTTAAGGTGTGTCGCAACTAATTTCATCTCATTCGTCTTTTGTGAATTACTCAGGATTCGTGTGACCGTGAAAATTACTCGGACGTGACTGAAGAAAGAGATGACTTGAAGGCATCTCAGGAACCATGCTTAGCTGGAAGCACAAGTATGCAGAATCATGCAAACCAGTGTGGAGCAGCAGATGTTTCCCGTACCGAGCAGAATGGAAATGTAGACAACTCTCCATCTACCCCTCATGTCAATATGAGCTGCCTGGAAGATAAAAAAGGCAGCAGAACTGTTGGATCAGATCCCCCAGCATCAGAGCTTGCACGTCCAATGTCTAATGGGAATTATTTAGAAAATCATGGTCAGACATCTGCTTATAGCCACCAGCAGTCTTTTCCTGTGACTCGTTCCCCCGTGCACCCCAGAAGTAGCAGTTTGCAAGCAGGACAAGCTCTTCAAACAGGTTATGAACTTGCCTTGGTGTCTCATAACACTTCGAATGGTGTAGATTCTGTCCTCGGGGAACTTGAACGAGCTAAACTTTCACTGACTAAACAAATCAACAGCTCACTACCAACCACCAGTTACCCGGGAATGCCCTCACAATTCAGTTCAGTAAACCAGTCTCCTGAACCTTCCACCTATGAAATCTCTCTAAGTCCTTACATGGAGTCTCGATCAAAGTATGTTACACAAGGTAATAGGGTTACTTATTCTTTCCAAAGAGCTTTCCCGGAGGTCTCTTCTTCAGTTCCTTCATACAGGCCTATATCTGAAACTAACTTTGATGCAGGCCAACCATCTTCAATGAGGTTTAATCCTAACTCGAGTTCACGTCTTCCCTTCTCTAGTAAATTTACATACCCTTCCTATCCCAAGTTCCCAGACATGGTGCCAAAACCACCCCCAAATGAAGTGTTCTCGAGAAATTTTCCTACGAATGAGACAGATCCACCTCCCTCATTTTCCTTCTCAACCTGGAGTCCCGAGGTCGTGCCAAGACTACCCTCAACTGAAAAAATTTCAAGAAATTTTCCTACAAATGAGACAGATCCACCTCCCTCATTTTCCTTCTCAACCTTGAGCCCCGAGGTGGTGCCAAGACTACCCTCAACTGAAATATTCCCGAGAAACATTCCTATGAATGAGGCAGGTATACCTCCTTCATTCGCCTCGCGTAATGATCCTCATATCAGACCAAATATGTATAGAGGTTGATATTGTTCACAGTACAGTTCTTGGTAAAGAAAATCTTCATATACCTCAGATGTTTTGAGAAGTGCTTACATAGGTTATATTAATCTCTAAATTGTGTATCATTTACTTCTTTAATTATCTTAATCCCAGCCTAGTTAGGGGTTACAGAGAAACATCAGCAATATACCTTTTGGTTTTTGAAGCTGTTGTTGTATAACTAGGTGTGTTCTAAAATGGCACAAATATAGGAAATTTATTGGCAGGTGCTATAACATATAGTTTTCATTCTTTTTTTTCTTGTTTTGTTTTGGTTTCCACCCGGTGTTTGGTAGAGTCCGACTAATCCAGATTTGCGCCGGGTAGGGCCCCCTATTTGGGGGGTAGCGCTCCCTGCCAAGGATTTCTTAATACCCAGTGCTCAAATCCGAGAATTCTGGTTAAGGGAGGAACAACCTCATCAACTGAACCACATTTCATTCTTTTGTTTTCCTTACATTCCCTTTAAGGAACACAATGACATTTGCTAAGAGTTTTGACTTCTATACATGGACAATTATTAAACAAATAAAGAATTTGGTGGTGATAATAAATATGAATATTTATGACCAACACTTTATATAAATGTCATTAAAGACTTTAGTGAATATGGATGTAATTATATTTCTAAATGTTTTTGTGACAATATTCACTAAAAGGAAAAATCTATTGCTAGTTAGTGTCTCTTTTATTCTAGTGAATGCAAAAAGGACTATATAGTATCTAAAATATCCTCTTAGGGACAGTTAGCTTTAATAAAAACAAAGAACTCCTGACTAATCTGAATTCGTAGCACGTAAGACTATTATCATTTATCAGAAACCTCTTATTAACGATGGAGGGATCCTACCTAGCTCCCATTACAAACCTTGGGGTTAATAGAATTGATTGTGACAATTCAATGTTGGAACCAAATATCAAAGAAGACTAATTCAATATGACTTGGTCGAATTTGACTAGTCATGCATGTTAGTTCATTTGCTTGTCAAGCTCAACTACACGTTTAGAAAGAAGAAATCTTCTTTAATTTCACTCTCTCTATAAATGTAGGAACAACCGAACTAAATTAATCAAATACAACACAAAAAACTTTATATTTTTTAAAATGCCCACTCATGACTTGTATGATACCATAGAAACAAGAAATATGCCATCAAATGAAAGTACTAGTAATAATACTGGAAATGATTTTGATCATGACAATAATAAAAACGAAGATCGAGCACGTCTTGATCCCATGCTAATGGAACTCTTGGAATCATTAAGGGAAGTGTATATGAAAAGAAGGGATCAATTGTTGAAGAAAATAGATTATGAAGAATCAATAGAGGTGTTGAAGAAATTGAAGATTTCTATAAGAAAGAATAAAAAGAAGTTGAAAACTCAAACTATTATGAAGAGAAGTTTAAGTGTTGGAGATGAGATGAGGAATGAAAAATTTAAGATCAAGACTCCTCATGTTGTTATAGTGGCTAGACCAAATGGTCAAAATGGTTCCAATAATTAATTTTGGCAAGACCCCAAAAGAGTGCTATTATATTATAGTGGTGGAGGTCGAAATTTCATCAGAAAGATTATTTATAAATATGTTGAAATGTCATACCTGATATTCGAACGCATCATTTATAATATATAAATAATTATGTCAAACCCTATTTGTTATTATGATAGAAGCTTTCTTGTATTTAATTTTTCGAGAAAGGAAATTCAACTAAACAGCTTTGACCGACTTTTTGAAGAAAAAAAAAAGAACTTCACCTAATCTTATTATCATAATTTAGAGCTCTGAACTATTTGTAATTGTTTCTCTATATCTTTTTATATTATTATATGGTTTAGGAAATCCGTATATCACAAGTTAAAAGTGAGCAGGTTAACTATAAATTAGTATGGTTAATTAAATGAAGTCCAATATAATTGCCAACATTCATTTGGACATTTTTGAAAAATAGTTACGTACTTTAAATAAGATGGTAAGTATAATTCACCACTCCCTCCACTCTTATGTTTCAGTTCTCAAGAGTCAATTCGACTAATTTTGAGATTAAATTATTTTAATATTTTAAAATTTAATTTTATATATCAAAAAACTATATAAAAAGTAATATAAGATGCAATTTAATTTCCTCATATCATTTAAGTGAAAACATACCATTTAAAATGTTTATACAAACTCCTTTCAAATATTTTATAATCATCAATTTTTATGACTTATATTATTCTTATTATATAGTTTCCAAATACGTAAAAAAATAAATAGAAATAGAATGTCGTCATCAAAATCTAAGCATATGTTAGGTTTTCAATTTTATCCCACGGATAATTAAAGAGTTGATCAACTATTTAATATTCTCATTGCTCCACTTATTTTTCAGACAATTTGAATAATTTTTTGTTTGATTATAATTTTTTGATATGATGTTTAATTTTAATGTTTTTTAGAGATATAAAACGGTTGCAATCTGTTGTTATTTGTATAAAATTTTGGCAAAAAAAAAAAAGTTTTAAGTTAATTTTTAATTAAAAAATACAATTATAGATAATTATATTAGGAGTTAATAACTTTGATGGTCACTCAACTATCAATTCTTTTCATAGAAAGTTACTCAATTTTCATTTTTAATTCAAAAGTCACTCAACTATGACTTCTTTGCACAGAAAGTCACTCAACCTATTTAATTTTTTTTTTTCATTAAAATTTGCTGACATGAAATTTTTATTATTAACCAAAATTTTAAGAACCAAATATATATCCATTTAAACCATTTAATGATCCGTCCCATTTAACCTGACCCACTAAAAATATAATATTGAACATTTTATTTTACCATTAATTCCCTAAATCATTCTCTCTTGTCTCCCCCATTCTTTCCCTAAATTTTAATTTTAAAGTAAAAAAAATTACATGGGGTATAGATGATCTTCTAGCAAAGTTTACTTGTATATTCTTTTTTTATCTTTTTTATACATTTGAATTATTTTTTGACTTCTTTGATTATTATTATTTGAATTTGTTATCCTAATTTTTTTTTCTTTCATTCTTTAGTGTAAAAATATAAGAAGTAAAAGAAAGAAGTGTGAATGGAAAAAGAGAAAAACATAAGAAAAAAGTTAAAACTCTTTTTTTTTTTTTTTTGTGACTATATTGTAGTTTAGTTTTTGTATCTATTTGTAAAAAATAAATTGGGGCATCACTAATAAATTTTACAAGAAAGTTAGTGAAAATTTAAATTTGACCATTAAAATAATAAATTCAAATTTGCCGTTGAATTAAAAAATTCGAAAAGAAAATACCCGTGAGAAGAATTATATATACCCCTACATTGATTTTTTTTAAAATAAAAAACAAATTTAAAATAATTTTTTTTTCACTTTTCATATATATGAGTCACTTTTATAACTCGGATATATATAACTCTCAACTAAAGTCATATTAAACAACAATGGATTTAGAGGAGTGAGGGGATTTACAAGTTTACAGATCAAGCTCTTGTTATTGCAGTAAATATGCCGGAATTTGGCAATAAATATTAAACATTAATTCCACTTCTACTTAGGTTAATTTTGGTACATAATTATGTATTATCTCAAAACAAGATGAATTATACTTTATAATTAACACATTATTTAACCCCCTCGTCATATCAACCATTAGCTTCAACTAAATATTATCATCTCATCTAGGTTTTCAATTTTATCATAGCGATAAAGAGTTGATCAACTATCTAAAAAGATTTATGCTTCATGGAATTTTGCCGCCTACGAAATTTGAGATATGGAAGTGATATTTAAAAAGATCAAAGTGAAAAGTGGCTTATGAAAGAATATTTTTTGCCAGATGAGTATATGAAGAAAAGCAACAATAAGGATATATTTGTCATTTGCAAAATCAAAGAGAAGAAACAAAAAGAAGAGGAAAATATAATGATGATCAAGTGACTGATGAAGATATTGATGAATTAGTTGATTTTATGTTATAAGGAAATTATCAACGATGACAATCACATTAAAAAATGTGCAGTGAAATTTAATATTCTTGTTGTTCCGCTTATAATTTTTCAAACAATTTGAATAATTTTTTCTTTGATTATAATTTTTTAATATAATATTTAATTTTAATTAATTTTTTTGAAGCTATAGAAAGATTGCAATCTATAGTAATTTGTATGCACTTTCTTGTTGTAGACTATCATGTTACACACACAAATCGAGAAATGATTCAAATGCCTAGTTTTATTATGTCTATTGGCCGATGGTTGAAGAAGCAAAAAATATAATTTTTTTTTAAAAACAACAACAATAATATTGTATGCTATAGCTATAATTGTATGATATAGCTATAATTGTATGCTATAACTATAGTTTGTATAATTGCGCTCCTGTAATGACCTGTTAGATCATTTTGAGTACTAGAATTGTTTTGACTATTCCCGAAAATTTTATAAGTGATATTTTGGACTATTAGTTAATTATAGTTATACAATTAATGGGGCAATTTTAATAATTTATTTAAGGTCTTATATTACTTGGTCCATGTGTAAAGGTAAACTAGGTTTATCATAAACGACCAGAAGGGAGTGTGAGCAGTGAGTTCTCTTCCTTTAGGTAAGAATCTTTGTTTTGCTAAAGTTTTATTATTGGATTGGGATAACTTAATTCATGTCTTAATTATATGTTTTGTGGTTATGTGCGTTAGCTGAAAGAGATTGGAGTTGGAACTTGGAAGTTCTCCTAGGCAGCGTAGGTGGAACGATTTCATGGGATTAAATGTGAGAAAGTTAAATAGTTTTGATTGGTTAAATGTTGATAGCTGTAGTAGGTAGTGCACTTTCTTAATATTATTTGTATATATAGAAATAGTAAAATTTCACTTGAGAATTTGCACAGCCACAAGTTTGACTTACAATCATGGCAATAGTGATGGCATAATGATTAACAAATTATTAGATAGTCTTTAGGAGTATAAGATGCGTGGTTACTTTGTTTTCCCAAATTCACGTCACCGTCTGGTTACTTGATGGTAAATTGGATTTTTGTTGCGTGCTTTAAGTTTCTTGTTATGGTTACATTATTATTCTAGTTTTAATATATTGATATAAGTAATTAAATATTAGGGGTATTATATTATTTGAATATCTTTAAATTTATAATAATTGGAGGAATTAAGACTTAACCTTAGCCTTGAAATTTGGAAAATATTAAGAGCTTGTTACAGATTTGGGTGAGCTTTTGGGTCTAGACTAGACACATAGTAATATGGGTGTTGTTAGTTTTGAAATCTCATTGTGGTTATGTACTTGAATAGATTACATTGATTTGGAAACTCAACGAAAAGGGAAGGCTCAAGTCTCGGAGTGAATTGTGAATCAATTGAGGCAAGTGGATTTCTAAACCCTTGCTAAGTGTATGGAATTCGTGTATTTTCTTGTAATATGTGTTTGGGGGTAATGAGACTTGGTGATGGGTTGAATTGTCCACATTGATTAATTCTAATGATGAAAAAGGGTAATAAAAGACAATGTGATTAATTGTTTGTGTGTGATGTGTTGAGAATGGTTTGAAAGGCTTGTTGAATCATTGTTGATGTTGTATCATGATTCTGTTGTTGTGAATTGTGCAATGTTATGAAAATAGTCATCTCCTCATTATTTGTGTGAACATGTCATTTGCATTGTTATGAGACATGGTTGTGACAAGTGTTATGGAATTGAGAAAGAATAAGAAATTAAAGAGGATGTACCATTTCGAGAGACGTATTGCGCGCCGCGATGGATACTATATTTCAAGGGACGTATCGCACACCGCTAGGGGTGTACATCATCGGGTTGGTTCGGATTTTTTAAAAACCAAATCAAACCATTTGTATCGGGTTAAAATATATATAAACCAAACCAAACCAATAATAGTCGGATTTTTTCAATTTCGGGTTGGTTCGGGTTATTCAATTTTCTCGGGTTTTCTCGGGTTTTTTGATAAAGACTAAAGAGCTTGTGTTCTTTTAGTGATTTAAAAAAAACGTTGAACACTAACATGATTTTTCATCCTAGAAAAGCATTAGGTAGTTTCTTTTGGCATTGCAAGCCCATGAGTTCATTAGGCAATTCTCCATTCTATTTGGAACACAAATTCTCAAAAAATTACTACTATTACTATTTTGGACAAAAATCATAAAATAGTATCAATAATCAAGAGTGATTCATTAACATTCGAGAAATTCATGAAAGTAACATAGTGGCTTAAACAATTTGCATAGTCAAAATATTGTCGTCAAAAGTTAATACAAGTTATTTACATTCAAATCTTTAAATTCTACACCATCATCACTTACAACCTAGGACCTTGTACCTAGAGGAACAAAACATTTTTGAAGTGAGATCTTCTATACATATTTTTCAAAAACCATAGCCTGCATCTGCAAAGTAGACAATACAAATCAATTAAGTTGATTAGCAATGGATTAACTAAGTTGATGTTTAGTCCTTAGTTCTTATTGCTATTTAAAGCAAATAGTAATTTGGTAATTAACAATCACAAAAGAATGAACTAATACCTTTGTTCCATGTAGTGAAATTAAAGTACATCAACTCGCTAATCAATCCTCAAAGGTGAGTCAGGGTATTCTGAAAGAATTGAAACAAATTGAATACTAAATAACATTCAAAAGCAGAATCATTTTTAATAACAATTTGAATATATAAAGTTACCTTCTTCAATTTCCTCAATTTTCTGGACTTCCTCTAATATATCTTCAAGCTTGCATTCTTTAGAAGGCGATCGTAGCCATTGTTGAGTGCAAATAAGTGCTTCTACCATTTTTGGAGATAAAGAACTTCGATAACTATCAAGAATTCGACCACCTGTACTAAAAGCTGACTCAGATGCAACAGTAGAAATAGGAATAGAAAGGATATCCCTAGCAATTTTCGCAACAATTGGTATCTACTGGACGAAACTTTCCACCAACTCAAAATATTAAAATCATTGATCTTCACTATATCATCTTTCAAGTATATTTCCAGATCAGATTTTTTTACAACAAATCCCTCTTTTTTCATGTGTTTCTCCCACTGAGATTGCAACAAATCACTAGATTCACCCATCACACAATTATCATTTTCAATATTTTCATTAGGACCTTCAGAGCAAGAACAATTGTAGTGATTATATAAGAGATTCAAAACATCTCTCACATCTTGAGACTTTAATCTTCCCATCAAAGAGCCATATGCAATAGAAAGAATATACTCTACATATTGCATCTTGTATCTAGGATCCAACACAACAAAGAATTCAAGAATTAACATATTCATACTCTCAAACTTACCCCAATATTTATCCATCTTGGATTTCATTCTTGTTGCCATATCAACCAAAATGAGATCATCATGTTTAGTATACTTGATAATATCATTTCGGAGATTGAAAAAATCATGAAAGAAAGAGTGAGAAGTAGAATATAAGCTGCCCGAAAATTTTAAAGTTGCCTGATAGAAAATATTAAGAAACTTCACAAAAGGTTTCACATTCTTCCAATCATCTGTTGATGGATTTTTTGTGGTTGTATTTATTTCTCGACATTGCTTTTGATAATTCTGGTTATCCACATACATTCTTGTAAAAGCTTTTTCAAATTTCAAAGCTTTATCCAACATTGTGTATGTCGAGTTCCATCTAGTCTCAACATCCAGACTTACAAGACCACGGGTATCAATCTTAACTTTCTCAACAACGGACTTAAAAGTAGCAAATCTTGAAGAAGAAGACTTGACATATTTTATAGCACTTCTTATATGAGAAATAGGCTCAATTTGCTCATCCAAATTTCTCTTTACAATCAAGTTTAAAATATGAGCATTACATCTAACATGTAAAAACTGATTTTCAAACATTACCCCTTTCCAATCTTCAATATGCCCCTTTAAACTCTTAATGGCAGCATCATTTGCGGTTGCAATATCCAAGGTCACTGTAAACAAATTCTCAATGCCCCAACCTAATAAGCAATCCTCAATCCCCTTGGCAATAGTCTCACCTTTGTGATCTGGTGTTTGAAAAAAATTAAGAATTCTCTTTTGTAGATTCCATTGATCATCAATCCAATGCGATGCGACCATATAAGTATAATTTTGGATTGACGTCCATGTATCACTGGTAAGACAAACACGTTGGTTTTTTATAAGCTCCTTAAGCTTTTCTTTCTCTTCTTGATAAATCCTTAGACAATGTCGAGCAACAGTTACCCGAGAAGGTACTTCAAAATTTGGAAAGGCTTTAGCCATTAATTTTTTGAATCCTTCTCCCTCAACAGCTCTAAACGGTTGTTCATCAATAATTATAAATTCGGCAATTGTTCTCTTAATTTCATCCATATAAAACACCCCTTTTTCAGTGGAATTACTTTCTGGCCAACCTCTTTTGATAGGTTTTAATGTTGTTTGCCTCTTATCGGACTTAAATGGAGACTTGAGACATTTCACAGTTAAATGATTCCATAACGTAGTCGTCCCATTGACACTATTGGCAGCAAATGTTTTAGTACAATAATTACATTTTGCCCTACATTTACCTCCTTTAACAATAAACTTGGAGAAATGATTCCAAATTTAAGATGTTTCTCTACCAGTAGTTCCAGAGTTAGGAGTGACCGGAGGAGCTGCTCTTTTTTGCTTCTTAGGAGATGTGTGTCGATGTGGAGATACTTTACCTTGTTGTTGAGATATTATCGACATAGTTGAAGGAATATTAATAATCACCTCTACATCCGTTACAGAAGGTGTAGTTTCCATCCAAAAAGAAAATTGATGCACATACATAACAATAGTTATTAGTATTCTGATACAAGATTGTGTTTCAACAAAACTTCCATTCAAGTATTGTTCACAAGACTTAGAAGTATATTTCACTTTGAAACCAAAACAGATACAAATATAGGAGTACAAAATATTTGGTTAGAAAAGTTTGATGTATATTACTGGCTATTGCTATCAAAATCTAATAGTCTCTTAATTTTTTATCTCTATCACTTGTTTTTCCTTATCTCTGCGGACCATCATGATGTTTACAATACAAAAACCTCCATACAAATGGAACCAAAAGCAATGAGTGGAACACTGCCCCTTTTTCATTGCATTGAAACAATATAAGTAAAGAGAGAAAAGTGAAACTTATATACAAAAAAAATTATTATCATCTTGTTGCTAAGCTTAACACACCATAGATATGGACACCAAGATGTATAATTTTTAGGTTTATATCTATGATTCAACTATCCAAAATTGTGATGTTGTTGACAATGGCAATACAAGAAAAATATCTAAAAAAAATATCTAAAAATGAGTTAGTAGCAATTACTTACCTAGATTAAGATGAGTTGATGATGATTTGAACTAAAATCGAAAAGACGAGCTCAATATATGCCCTAATAGCTGAGTGAAACCTAACAGTGACTATGCCTTTGAAGTGAAGAGCTGCTGACCTAAATCCTAATGACCTTTGTTAAATGAGATAGAGAATATTATATAGGGTTGTATAATTTATTTGGGCTTTTGTTTATTTCTAAAAATAACAAGTGGGCTCAAGTCAACTATGTAGCCCAAGTCCACTAATATTAAACATAAAATTGTGAGAAAGATTAAGAAAAATATATAAATTATATATTAATAAACATTTTTTTGTATAAAATAAAATTAAAAATAAATATATATAATGTCGGGTTGGTTTGGTCTTGGGTTGACTTTTTTTTAGTTAAAACCAAACCAAACCAATTATAGTCGGGTTTTTTTTTCAATACCAAACCAAGTCAAACCAAACCACTAGTCGGGTTTTTTTTTTGGTTTGACTTAGTTCGCGGTTTGGTTCGGTTTCGGTTCGATTTTGTTCACCCCTACGCACCGCGATGATTACTATTATCGAGGGTCGTATCGCGCACCGGATGGATGCATGGACAGATCTGTCCCCCATGGGTCCCGAACTGAGAGACAGCGAGTGTGTATCGTTAGGTCAGACATGCATCACTATACTTGACATTGCATTGCACATCTTTATTATTGATGAACTTGATCTTGTGTGTTGCTGATCTTGTGAGTGCCTTTTTGTGGAACTTGTGACTGATGAATATTGAGCTTGTTGTTGAAGATATGCAATTGTTAGAGTGTCGTTGTTGAGGATATGAAATTGTTAGAGTGTTATTATTAAGGATATGAAATTGTTTGAGTGTTGTTGTTGAGCTATGTGCTTTGTAAATTGAAACTGTTAGGTTGGGCTGGTTTTATGCAGGTTATAGTTGTGGAAGTTCGGTTGGTGTGTAAAGGAGTACCCGCATTCTATTCCCTCAACTTGTGTTTAGAGGTTTACTTGCTGAGTATCGTGTGGTTTGGTACTCACCCCTTGCTTCTACAATTTTTTTGTATGTTACTAGCCCGGACCTTTGCGTTATATTATCTTCTTTTTTGAGGCTTTTTGGAGATTTGTGAGGTAGCTGTTTGTCATCTCAGCAGACCTTCTTACTCATGTTTATGATCTTGTTCTACTCTAGAAACAATGTCATATGAGACTTGTATTTTTCTTTTGATTCAATTGTAATATTTTAGAGGCTTGTACACGTGACAACCAGATTTTGAGGGTATTTTTGAGTTGATTATAAAAAGTTTCCTCATTTTATTGTAATGGTTGAGTTTTAGGCTGACTTGTCTTGGTGGGATAAGACGAGTGTCATCACGTCCATTTTTGGGTCGTGACAGCTCCATAGCAAACATAAAAATCATAATTGTATGTTATATTCATAGTTTGTATAATTGCGCTCCATAACAAACTTTATGTTTGCTATGACTATTAATCTATATATTTCGGTATACATATACATAAAAAATATGTATTTGGGTCCTGCATTTGTATATTTCGGTATACAAATGGGTCTTGCATTTGTATATTTCGGTCTATTTGTATATTTCGGTATACAAATGGGATGACAAAAAACATGGAATGTTTGCGAATTACAAATAAAAGAAACTATGGCCATAACATTTAATTTGAATTAATAGTTTGTTATTTCATACAATTTTCCCTAATAATAATAATAATAATATTTTCCTGTTGTAGACTTTGACAAAAAAAAAAGTTTAAAGTTAATTTTTTTTTAAAAAAAAAAATGTAATTATAGATAATTAAATTAGCAACAGGAGTTAATTGTTGATTTAGGTAGCGCTAATTCTATTCCAAGAGGAAGAAGGAATCGTTAAAGAATTTGGTTTTACGGCAAAACGTGTGGGTGAAGTAACAAGAAATTAAATAAACAACTAATAATGATCAAATAATTGCTTGACTAACTTTCTTTAAAATAAAAATAAAAGATTTTAATCTAAAAACATTGAATGTGTTAGTCTTAGTGACAAGAACGTTTCAAATAATTTCATCGTCATTATCTTAATATTTTAAAGCTTAAATTTTGAAACTGGTCAAGGGCAAGGGCGAGGCAGGGCACAAAGGCGTTTGGTATCCAAATAAATGAAATTAGCTATGTGGGAAAAAAAAAAGAGTTTATTTTCATATGAATAAATAGTATAATTTTCTTTACTATTAACATAAAATTGAAATCCCAACTCCTTCATTTTCCGTCTCACGTTATAATCCTCATATCAAACCAAATATGTATAGTAGTTGATATTGTTCACGGTATAATTCTTAGTTTATAGATTGTCATGTTGCGCCAATTTCTCTAAGGTTATGTATCATTTGGTTTTTGAAGTTGTTGTGTACTAGGTGTCTTGTGAAATGTCAGAAATAAATGAAATTTATTGGCAAATGCTATAAATATTTACGAAGATTTTGTGCATAGTAGCCATTTTTGTCACCCTCAAATTATATATATATATATATCAAAAATTTTAATTTTTGACGTTGAGCACAAAGATATTCAATTATTCTCTTTGGGACAAGTGTTCAATCATAATGCATCTGAAAATCTCCAAAGATGTGATATCCATCATAATATTACATGCTAATCAAATCAAATCTTATCTTAAGTCATAATAAATTAATAAATGAAGAAATTTTATAAGATAAAAATAATTATTAATCTCAAAATAGGCGTCACACAACTATTAAAAGACTTATTGATCTAATTATCCGTGGCAAGCATGTTTCAAATAATCCCACTTAGCTTGTTCAAAATTAAATATATCCTTAATGATTTCAATAATTTCGTGATAATTAAATAGATGTTTAAAGAAAGATAAAAGTAATTTAGATGAATATATTTTATATTAAGGTTATAAAATATTGAAATAGGAATATGTGTAAAATTATTAAAAAACTGATAATATCATGAATTAGTTCCGTTTTTACATTCTTTTGATAATCCTATGGAGGTAGCTAGAGAGATTGTTTCCGAAATATATTTGCTTAAGTGTAATAAATTCAAGTACAAAGAAAAAGAAAACAATAGAATCTAAAGTGATGTCATATAACAAGAAAGAACCAAGAATATAACAAATAGTGGTGTGATTGAAATACAATAAACAACTGACCAGGATAGATATCACAATAAAAAACTACAATAATACAACTAGTACAATGACAAAACATCAGCAAGCTTTAAACTCTCGGATAGCAAGATAGCATACTCCACAACCTACTAACATTCTACCCTGCGTGTCTTTCACGCCCTCATATCTAAACGTCATGTCCTCGGTAATCTAAAGTGATGTCATATCATGTCTAATCACCTCTTTCCAATACTTTTTCGGCCTACTTCTATCTCTCGCATCTCCTAACTAGGGTGTCAGACCATCTCCTTTTCACATGTCCAAACAATCTCAATCTCGCTTCCTTCATCTTATCCACTACAAAGGTCACTCCAATCTTATCTCAAATATCCTCATTCTTAATCGTATTACTCTTTGTATGCCGTACATCCACCTCAACAATCTTATCAAATGACCATGTATTGACCACTTTTGTTTTTACCGGTTCAAAAATTAATGTTCCATTTCATCATCTATCATGATTGTGACATGTCTAACTTTGTAATATACACAGTTGACTTTGAGGGAGATTTACAACAAACCAGCAAAAATTGAAATTTGATCAAACTAATTATAAATGCCAGCTATATATGTGATTCTTCCGGAAAATAAGAAATTGGTTGGATTATGATTTCTTTTAAGAGTAAATTTTAGGTTTAGCAAATATAAAAATTATATTTATATATTATAGCTATAGTTTCTATAATTGCGCTCCATAGCAAATTTTATGTTTGATATGACTATTAATCTGTATATTTCGGTATACATATACATAAAAATTTGTATTTGTATATTTTGATACACAAACTAAAACATAGTAATTGTATATAAATAAAATTACTACATATATACAACATATATGTATACCGAATATGTCTATTTTTATATTTCGGTATACAAATGAGTCCTGCAAATATTTTTTGCCATCCCATTTGTATACCAAAATATACAAATAGACCCATCTGTGTTGTATAAAAATTAATTGCAGGACCCATTTGTATACCAAAATATACAAATAGACCCATATTTATATATTTCAGTATACAAATGGGTCTTGTAATTAATTTTTATACAACACATATGGGTCTACTTGTATATTTCGGTATACAAATGGGATGGCAAAAAACATAAAATGTTTGCTACGAATTACAAATAAAAGAAACTATGACTATATTAATTTGAATTAATAGTTTGTCATTTCATACAATTTTCCCTTTTCTTTTAATAATTATATGAAACCATAAATTGGTTGGTGATAAAATAAATCATTTTTTAGAATCTCAATTAATTAATAGACATCTAGGTTTAAGAAATTGGTTGAATTATGATTTCTTTTAACTTGACCTAAAATGGTAAAGGGTGTGTTCCCTATAATGGAAAACATATTTTTGGAATTAAATAAACTAATTAATAATTCAAGAAAAATACATTAATTATTAAAAAAAAAAATTATCTTTAAAAGAAAATATATAAAAGGAGGGGACATTGTATATATATACATATCATATGATGAGTCATGAACCGTTATTCGACTCATCTTGTGCAATCCAATCTATTTTTGTCCAAACAAATTTTAAGCGTGTTAAAGCATACTACATTAATGAATTGACCTATTCAAATTTAATTCAAAGCGCCTACTACGAACTCTATATATATGAAACATTCCAAACAAAACAATACTATGAAACATTCCAAACTAAATCCCAAGCCTCAACTACCATATCTTATTAATTCCACGTTTCCAACCATAGTCCTCTCATACATATATATTCATTTCATTATTCTTTCTTTTATCATCTTTAGTTAATTAATTCTTTCTTTCTCTAATTAAGTTTAGCTTGTACAAACAAATTTATTAACTATATGTTAATGAAAGATCTCAAGGAAAAATCAGAAGCTATAACATCTTCAATTCTTGATGTTGTTGAAAATGTTGAAAATATTGAAAATATTCAAGAAAATCCAATGATGATAAGATGGAAATCAGGAAAAAAAGTTGATCCAAGATTGATTATGCTACTAGATTTCTTTAGAGATATCTACATGAAAAGAGGAGAATTCTTCAAGAAAATATTTCCATTTCATCATGAGGATTTCATTCCTATATTTGAGAAAATTGGAGTAATGTTTTCAAACAATAAAGATCAAGAAAAGAAATTCAAGATTAATTCATTCAAAAGGAGCCCAAGTGATAACTCTTTAAACAAGAGTAGAGGAATTGATATTGATCCATCTCAATTGAAACTTGAAAAATTTAAGGTCAAAACCCCAGAGGTTATATCTGGCGGCGGTGGTGGTGGTAGTGGTGGTCAAGGGCAAGGCAGCACGAAGGCATCCGGTTCTAAATAAGTGAAACTAGTTACGTGATAATAAGGTAGATAGATTGTTATCAGGTATTAATAGATTATACTGACAGTATAACGATTCTTTAAGTTGTTGATGGTGTGTATATGTTATAATTTTTTTTATTTGAAGAACTCTTTGGGTTGACTTGTGTTAATGTGTATACAAAAAAAGGTTGATGATTTGGTTTATTGCATTTTAGTTTCCATTATTTGCATTTGTTTCTAAAAATTTTGTTTGACATTAGAATAATTAATTGTGTTTGTACAAATATTTGCCTCAAAATCAATATGAATGTCTATCTACTGATGATTCCTATTGATAAGTAGCAATAATTGGTTGCATTCTCAAAATCGTGTTATTAGATATGCTGTATGCAATGAATAAACAAAAAGATCAAGGTAATATCTTCTTCTCATCAATGTGTTAGCATTTTAGAGAGACATATTCTACTTTTATTTATTTATTTATTCCATTCTTGTCCTATGTTTATTGACATTCTTTCTTTTAGATTAGGTTCATCAATAACTATTGACACTTTTATTAGTTCAAGTGTATTATTGAGGTAGACAAGAATTTGTTGACTTGCTTGCTCTAGAAAAACTTAAGTATTATGTTTTCTTTTTTTTCTAAAAGAAAATATCTTGGATTTGTGTCAAGAACGTCCCAATAAAATTGGTAGTCTAACACCAAATTATAATAAGAGGCCATAAATATTTATACACGTGTACGAAAATATTAGTGATTTAGGGTTGAGCTTATTGTTTATAGCGTTTAACTTCACATGGCAATATTATTACAAAATAAGGATGATCAAGATATTAAAAGAAGAATTGTATTAATTAGTTTTCTTCAATACTGAAAGAAAAATACTCATGCAACAATATGTCCTCAACCGCAAAAACATATTTTTCTAAAAGAAAATTATTCACATTCAAGCTATTATAAGTTTATAACCTAATGTCACAAAAAAAAAAAACTTGATAGCATTGCTATTTGCATGCTTATAAACATTAAAATTCAATCATTTCCAATACAGACTCAATACTTGAATTCTCATATGGATTAATTCCATTAAATTGTTCAACTTCACCTAATTCTCCATAATTGTTTAATGTACTTGTACTTGCTTCATAATTACCCTCTAATTGATTGTCATTATCGTTGCTAATTACTTGATCATCATTACCTCCAAATAGATGATCTACTAATCCATCAGCATCTTCATCCTTGCCATCATTATTATTTTCCTCTTCTTCTTTTTTCTTCTCTTTAATTCTACAAATGACAAATATATCCTTGTCCTTGCTTTTCTTAATATACTCATCTGGCAAAAAATATTCCTTCAAAAGCCATTTTTCACTTTGATCTTTTTCAATACCACTTTCATACCTCAAACTTCTCTTATATCCAATTGTAATATTCCTATTTGATTTATCTCTAATGGGAATACCACTTGTTTGGCTACACCAAGTCCCACTCCCAACTGTTCTTGAGAATTTCTTGGTCGAATTCTTGAATTTCTTTAATCGCGTAAGAAAGTAACATGTTTTCTCTCTATCGATAATTTGTCATGGCTCTAAGTCTCCAAATACGTCCTCTATGATAACATTGGGACGTGGAAAAATTCCATCGAGCATGAATCTTTTTAGATGGTTGATCAACTCTTTATCGATAGGATGAAATCGAAAACCTAAACTATGCTTAGATCTTGATAATGCCATTTGATTTGTACTTAAGTTTTTGTTTTTTTTTTTTTTTTGTATGTGTAAAATGATCGATGTAATAGAATTTAATTGAATGTAGTGGGGTTTATATAATATGTTAATTAAGCCTAATCTATCTAATATTGGGATAGATAATATTTGGTAATTAATTCCGTAAGAAACGTAATTACTAAATTTGACCCCAAGTTTTGTAGGGCTATTTTTGTCATTTCAGTAATTGATGGTTTTAGATTAATTTTTTTCACTTATTGATAAACAATTATTTGTTTCAATATTGGAAAACAAATACCCTTGGTTTTAATTATGTGACATTTTTTAAATTTGGAAAATTACCTTTTATTTTTAACTGAAAATTTATAATTTGATTATTATTTTTTAGGTATTTATAAATTACATAAACGTAATTACTAAATTTGACCCAATAATTGAAAATGGTAAAATATTTTAAAGGCGTGATGCAATTTTTTCACTATAGTGATATAAGAAAAAATGGAAATATTTAAATATAATTATTTACATACACTTTTACAGAAATTTATGATTTTAACCTTGAGACTTGAGCATTCAATATTCTATTTGCACAAGTGTACGATCATAATGAATCTTAAAATCTATTCAAAGATGTGCTATCCATGTTGGAATAATAATTCAAAGTTGGTGTAGGAATTCTAAGTTGTTTAGAATTTATTATTTTTGGTATTATCTAATTAATGTCTGGTTAGGATTTATTTGTCCCAATTCTATATAGAATAGATTTTATAATTCTAATTTAATTTGGTTTCTTACTTTTATAAATAGGGGAATGAGTATTTATACAGAAATATACAAAATAGAGAAAACTTGAATCAAAATTCAAAAACTTTTGAGTTTATAAAAAAGTAATGGAGACAAGACTACAGTTTGTGAAATCCGATGACAAGGAAATCAAGCGTCTACAACGATTAACTGCTATCATGATTTGCAAGATGAAACTTCGCACCGTACACCAAAAAGCTTCTAGGGATTTCGAAAATATTGTCATGGCTTATGGAGGTTTCAAACCTCAAGACATGATAATTGAGAAAAGTAAGATCGATGATAATGATAACGATGATGGTTATGAAGACGAGGACGAGGAGGAGGAGGAGAAACCGAGTGGTCGTCTTGATTGCATGGTTACTGTTTTGAATATATTCCGCAAGTTTTTGGGTCTTATACCTAGTACACAAGAGTTCAAGGTGGAACATCTCACAGAAGGAAAACAGATATAATATATACTAGTTAGGATTCTCTTCATATTTTATGTTTGTACATATATACAATATTTTTTCTAAATCTAGTCAAGTATTATTATTGAATTAAGATTCAAGAACTTCTGAGTTTATAAATAAAATATTTTTCTTTAATTGGTATCGAAGTTTTTACAATCCTCCGACGTGCGACTATGACCCATATATGTCACTCATCCGGTCAATGATCCCGAAAAAGATGTTTCCTCAGTACGATCCTGAACCCTAATTGGAACTATCTTTGATAAGACGACTTTGACGAGACTTAATTTAATTTTCTAACAAATTACTTGACCTTGAGGGAAATTTAAAAAAAAAAAAATTAAATCAAACTAATAAATGCCAGGTATATATGAGTTGCTTCATGGAAATGCCCAACTGATTAGAATATGTCTTCCACATTAAAATTCTTAGAACATCTGTTCTAGTAGTTTAATAATCCTATGAAATAGGTAGCAAAAAAAAGGAGGGGAGATTATATATATATATATATATATATGTTGGTCAACATTTTAATATTAATATTTTATATATTAATTTGTTTCAAGTTTGAAGTCAAATGGTGCCTTTGATGTCAGGTTATCCGTTGGTGGTAATTCATTTGTCTTAACGGTTGGAAATTTATTTGGAGCATTACTCCATTTGGAGTAAGTGCTGATGTTACTGATTGTTTCTCTTGCAGCAACGTTAGTGGCATCTTGGCCATTAGTTCTCCATATTATTTCTTCATTATCTCACTCTTTATTCCACCATTATACCTTGTAACCTATGTAACTCTTAATGCCATTTATCTTCACTATTTACTACCCCATTATCTTCCTATTCATTGCTAGGAAGACATCCCCAACTATAAATAGTGGTGGTCTTCATTTGGTTTGGTACATATAACACACAAGAAAAGATAGAGTGCATAAAAGTTAGTCAAAAAAGAGAGTTCTTATTAGTTGAAGGGAGGTGTTCTTTTTGTGGAGCTTTGGACTCAACTCTTGTCCAGAGTTGTTGAGTTATATATTGTGATTAGGCTGTTGTATCCTGGAGGGGACAAGTCAAGAAGAACTACTGCTGGACCGGTGAAAACATTTGCTGCAGTGGGCTTGAATCTCCTTAAAGAGAGCGAGATATCCGCGCCTCAGCCTGAAGAGATTTATTTCTTCAATTTTATTTTCAATTGTAATCTTGTATTTTTTGTTATCTTGTAAGTTTTTCACTAACAATTTTAAGGAGATTCAGAATAACTACAATTGGAAAAACCGCGGATGTTAAGATAGGAGACCTTAACAAGCCATTTCGGTTCAATGGTAACCATTTCAAGAGGTGGAAGGGTAAAGTACTTTTCTACTTAAGTCTTCTCAATGTTTCTTATGTGTTAACTGAGAAGAATCCTAATAAAGTTGAAGACACCTCCATGAATGATGATGAACTTATTTCTCATCATGAGAAAGTGGAAAAGTACGATGGTGACTCCTATAAGTGTCGGTATTATCTTCTTAATTGTCTATCTGATAATTTTTATGATTATTATGATAGAACTTACTCTAGTGCAAAGAAAATTTGGAAAGCATTGCAGAGTAAGTATGATACCAAGGAGGCGGGAGTGAAAAAATATGCAGCTAGTAGATTTTTTCGTTTCCAAATGGTGGAAAATAAATCAGTGGTAGACCAAGCTCAAGACTTTATAATGATTGTTGGAGAGCTTAGGTCCGAGGAGGTGAAAATTGGAGATAATCTTATTGTTTGTGGCATAGTAGATAAACTTCCACCTTCTTGGAAGGAATTTCAAAAAAACTATGCACCACAAACAAAAGGAAACCTCCCTTGAATCCTTGATAATGAAAATCCGTATGGAAGAAGAGGCAAGAGGCCAAGATGCACTTTTACAAATAGAAGAGAACAACATCACAACGAAGGTAAATTTAATTACTTCAAATAATGTTACTCCTGAAACTCACAAAAATACTTCTTTGAAGCCTAAGAAGAAAAAGTTCAAGAAAAATAATGGTAGACCTCCCAAGAAAAATAGTGGTGAATATAACCAAGCACAAAATCAACAAGTTCAAGATAAGGTACCGTGCTTTGTTTGTGGAAAGAGTAGGCATATTGCTCGATTTTGCAGATTCCGGAAACGTGGTCCTAACCCTCAGGCAAACGTTACCGAAGAACCTTTTGTGGCGTTGATTACTGACATAAACATGGTTGAGAGTGTTGATGGATGGTGGGCTGATTTTGGTGCAAACTGTCATGTCTGTTATGACAAAGATTGGTTTAAAAAATATACTCATTTTGAGGAGCCCAAAATCATCATGCTTGGTGATTCACATACTACTCAAGTGCTTGGAACGGGAGATGTCGAATTGTGTTGTACTTCTGGAAGGGTATTAACTTTGAAAGATGTACTTTATACTCCTTCTATATATGAGGAAAAATTTGATGTCGAGTTTTCTTCTTGATAAAGCAGGCTTTAAACAGATTATTAAATTTGATCAATATGTAATTGTGTAGAAGGGTATTCTTGTGGGAAAGGGGTATACTTGTGATGGGATGTTCAAATTGAATGTTGAAAAGAATAAAGTTTCTACTTCTGTTTATATGCTTTCTTCTACTAATTTTTGGCATGCTCGTTTGTGTCATATTAATGATCGTTATGTTGGAATCATGAGTAGTTTAGGATTAATCCCAATGATTATAAAGAATTTTGAAAAATGTGAGGCTTGTAGTAAAGCCAAAATCTCTAAAAGACCTCATTTTCAAGTTGAAAGAAAAACTGATTTGTTAAAATTAGATCAAATTGATATTTGTGAACTTGGTGGAATTTTAACTCGTGGAGGTAATAGTTATTTTATCACTTTCATTGATGATTTTTCTAAGTTAACATATGTTTACTTGATGAAAAATAAAAGTGATGCTTTTGAAAATTTCAAAATTTATCTCCATGAGGTTGAAAATCAGTTTGGAAGAAAAATAAAAAGAATTAGAAGTGATAGAGGCCGTGAATATGAGTTAAATGAGTTTAATTCTTTTGTTAGATCATTGGGAATAATTCATGAAACTACTCCTCCTTACTCTCCTTCATCTAATGGAGTAGCGGAAAGGAAAAATAGAACTTTGGTTGAATTAACTAATGTCATGCTTATTGAGTCACATGCACCTTTAAATTTTTGGGGTGAAGCTATTTTAACTGCTTGTTATGTGTTGAATCGTGTGCCTCATAAAAAGTCTAAATTGACACCTTTTGAATTGTGGAAAGGTTACAAGCCAAGTTTGGGATATCTAAGAGTTTGGGGTTGTCTAGCCTTTGTGAGGCTAATGAATCCCAAGATTACAAAGTTAGGTAAGAAAGTTACTACTTGTGTTTTTCTTGGTTATGCTTCAAATAGTACAGCCTATAGATTTTTTAATCTTGAAGATAATATTGTGATAGAATCGGGTGATGTTATTTTTCATGAAAATATTATTGATTTAGGGTTGAGCTTATTGTTTATAGCGTTTAACTTCACATGGTAATATTATTACCAAAATAAGGACGATCAAGATATTAAAAGAAGAAATTGTATTAATTAGTTTTCTTCAATACTTAAAGAAAAATACTCATGCAACAATATGTCCTCAACCGCAAAAACATATTTTTCTAAAAGAAAATTATTCACATTCAAGCTATTATAAGTTTATAACCTAATGTCACAAAAAAAAAAACTTGATAGCATTGCTATTTGCATGCTTATAAACATTAAAATTCAATCATTTCCAATACAGACTCAATACTTGAATTCTCATATGGATTAATTCCATTAAATTGCTCAACTTCACCTAATTCTCCATTATTGTTTAATGTACTTGTACTTGCTTCATAATTACCCTCTAATTGATTGTCATTATCGTTGCTAATTACTTGATCATAATTACCTCCAAATAGATGATCCACTAATCCATCAACATCTTCATCCTTCACATCATTATTATTTTCCTCTTCTTCTTTTTTCTTCTCTTTAATTCTACAAATGACAAATATATCCTTGTTCTTGCTTTTCTTAATATACTCATCTGCCAAAATATATTCCTTCAAAAGCCATTTTTCACTTTGATCTTTTTCAATACCACTTTCATACCTCAAACTTCTCTTATATCCAATTGTAATATTCCTATTTGATTTATCTCTAATGGGAATACCACTTGTTTGGCCACACCAAGTCCCACTCCCAACTGTTCTTGAGAATTTCTTGGTCGAATTCTTGAATTTCTTTAATCGCGTAAGAAAGTAACATGTTTTCTCTCTATCGATAATTTGCCATGGCTCTAAGTCTCCAAATACGTCCTCTATTTTGATAACATCGGGACGTGGAAAAATTCCATCGAGCATGAATCTTTTTAGATGGTTGATCAACTCTTTATCGCTAGGATGAAATCGAAAACCTAAACTATGCTTAGATCTTGATAACGCCATGTTATTTGTAAATTTTTTTGTATGTGTAAAAAGATCGACGTAATGGAATTTAATTGAATGTAAGTGGAGTTTATATAATATGTTAATTAAGCCTAATCTGTCTAGTATTGTGTTAATTAAGCCTAATTCATCTAGTGTTCGGATAGTTGGCGGTGTTATACAAGTGTTAATTAAGCCTAATCCTCTAAATTTTTGTTAATTACCAAATTTGACTATTGATAGCTGTCAGTTTGCTTTTTTTGTCCGTTTGCTTTAACCCCAAGTTTTTTGAATTTTTTGATAAACAATTATTTGTTTCAATACCGGAAAATAATACCCCTTGGTTTTAATTATTTTGAGTATCAAATTTAAATTTTAGCTGAAAATTTATCATTTGATTTTTTTTTTTATGTATTTATAAACTACATAAATACAATTCGAAAATATTTGAAAGACATCGATGCATTTTTTCACTAAAGTGATATGAGAAAAAGTGCAACTTCTAGTAGTATTTTTTGTTTAGTTTTTGAAATTTTGAAATATTAAATCTAATTAAATTTAATTTTAAAAATTAGTCAAATTAATTCTCAAGAACTTAAACATGACAATATTTGGAACGAAAGGAGTAATAATGAATTACCACATGTTTAAATTACATGACTAACTTTTTTTGAACCATGCAAATTAATTTTAAAAATTACGTTGGACTTAAACATATATTTAATAATTAACGTGCTTTTTTTAAATTTGTAGTATACGAATTTCCTTACAACCATACACAAGATAAAGAAAATTATCTTATATATATATATATATATATTAATTCTACATATAATTTTACATAATTTATGTATCTTACCACTAATTAAGAGTTTCTTACCATACATTGAGAAAGATACATGTATTTTTGCAATCAAACACACTAAAATAAGGAATTTTGCTACCATATACACTAAAATAAGGAGAGAGGATAGTGAGATGGGAAGGGAGATAGTAGTGTATCCAGATACATGCAAATGCACTAGATACACCTTGATACATGTATATGTATGTATTTGATAGGATTCACATGTATCTAGGACACCAGATATATAGGAGAGTGACAAGCAAGATGTGAGGGAGGAGAGCAATATTTGTTAGGTATCTCAAATACATGTGAATTTACTTGGATACAGTGTATCTAGAACAAATTACACGTATTCTGGAAGCACCAAAATCTGTAAGATTCATAATATTGCAAATTAGAGTATATCTAAGTAATTAATTCTTGAGGAACTTTCCCACATAGTCACTATAATAAACTTAATTATGCTCCATAGGTATAGTTTGCATATAAACGGGTTGTAGCTACAATTTAAGTTATCTCGTTTGTATAATTCGTGGATTTATATAATTTGCGGGTACATTTGTATAATTTAGTTATTTTTGTATAAACTCGAAATAATGAATTTATACAATTAGAAACATCAGAAGTGTAAGCAGTTATAGAAATTATATTATACAAAAGTTATACAAATTATATTATTCGAATTTCGAATTATACAAACGTGTGAATTATACAAAATTAAAAAGTTGAGACGCGTAATTATAGCTAAAAGTAGGTCGCGATTTGTAATTAAGGCAAACTATAGCTATGTTAAGTAATTAACTAGTATATATTGCGTATACGCATAATTTAGGCTTAATTCTTAAACTAGTGGGATTTCCGTAAGTTTTCTAAAGGATATATAAGAGACGATTTACAAATAGTTCACGGAGGAATTTGGAGACTATATTTCAGGCCCAAGACAAATGAATATAAAGATGGGCCATATATAACCCAAATATGGGCCTAAAGAAAAGAGAATAATGAGCCTATACACAAACCAGCTTTTACTGTTTATTATTAAAATTGATATATATATATAAATTATACACTAATTATATATACTAATTGGCTCTTTTTTAATCTAAAAAATTAGATGGGCGGTTATTTAGATTGATAATCATGGTGATTATCTCTTCACCAAAGAATTAAATATTAAGAAATATGATTAGTGGGAGGGTGCATTACCCAATTAGAGTGTCAATTCAATTAAAACAAAAACTTATCTACACCATTTGCATTAACTAGAAAAAAAAATGTATTTCTTGCAATTTGCTTAAAGTTAAAACTATTTTAATAATTCAATCCTGCAGTCATAAGTGTCCCAAAGTTAGTGGTACTCACTAAAATCATTTAAAAGTTAGATTATTGTCATTTCTTATACATGGGACCAAATATATACAAGTCCATAAGCCCATTGGATTTAAAAACAAAAAATGAAATAAAAATGGAGACCCCATTATTTCCATTTTCTTTCCTCTTTTCATTAAAAAATTGCATCATCACAATAAACAATTTAATATTACTAGAGTAGTTTAATTTGTTATAACAACAGACAAAATATAGTAGGTGATTCTTCTCATCTGTCTTAGCTTTGGCGGACATAATTATCTGGTACATGTTGTTGGTGGGAGGTGGCAGGTATCTCATTAAATTAGTCGAGGTGCACAAAAGCTAGTCTAAACACCACGATCATAAAAAAAAAATTGTTATAATCGATATTCGCTAATTTTCATGACTACTCGTCAATATAATTGTGAAGGGTTAACTATTTTAAAAGTGATTTGGTCATGTAAATATTTTTATGTTATTGTGCAAGGATTATGTATAAATATATATCATGTATTTATTGACTTATGGTAAGCACCAAATATTGATCATGTAGAATGATCATCACACCAATTGATTGTTGGGTTTTAAAGGTGTGAACAGGAAAGAAGGGTTGTGACTCTCCTGAAGAGTTGTGACTATGCCGAAAGGTTATGCATTTTCCAAAGTGTTGTGACCTTTCTGAAAGCTTGTCTTCTTTATGAAAGATTGTCTTCTTTCTAAAGGGTTGTGACTTTTACCCTTTGCTGGCTATAAATAGAGAGGTTTTCTCTCATTTTTCAATTTCGAATTCTTCCCTTCTCTTGCATACATTTCTTACAAAACAAAATCGATCGATCGTGTCTGTGTGTGTGATTCGTTGTTGTCATTTTGAGTTCGTTGAAATTATTGAAGTTTGAGGTACCACTACTTCTTTAATGGTTAATCCGTTTTATCTTGGGAGGAATTAATCTACAACCTCGGGTACTTGAGGGGATTAAATTTCTTAAGGACACACAGTGGGTTCTGTGGACTCGGATAGTTCTTTGTGTTTTTCTTTTCATCTTTTATTATTTCTGGTTTGCTAATCTGAATACAGGAGTTAACAAGCTTAAGAAATTTAAAGTTTTTGTATTTAAGGTTTCTGGAGATTAAAATCTTTACGGTTTTCTACTATGTTTGAATTTTTAAAATTCATTCAATTAACGATTAAAAGAAGTAAAAACTTTATTGTTACATCAGAAATAGTCTGTGTAAGGATTTATTCTTTACTGTTAATATTTCACATACTAAAATTGTCTGCCATTTGTGACAGAAAAAAAAATGACTAATTCAAGTCAAGTAAATGTTGGAACAGTAAGTGCTGCAACAACATCGATTACACCCAATCGTTCAACTACTGCCCTAGCACCGGCTGAGAAACCTGCAAAGTTTTCTGGAATCAACTTCAAGAGATGGCAACAAAAGATGTTCTTCTATCTGACTACGTTGAGTCTGCAGAGGTTTATTAATGAGAACGTTCCTGTTATGTCAGATGAAACTCCGTCTGAAGAACGATTCTTGGTAACAGAAGCATGGACATAATCTGATTTTTTGTGTAAAAATTATATTTTGAGTGGCATGCAGGATGATCTGTACAATGTGTACAGTAATGTCAAAACCTCAAAAGAACTCTGGGATGCTTTAGAAAAGAAGTATAAAACAGAGGATGCCGGAATGAAGAAGTTCATTGTGGCAAAGTTTCTGGATTATAAGATGATAAACAGTAAGACTGTCGTCACCCAAGTTCAAGAATTGCACGTCATAATCCATGATCTCCTTGCTAAAGGTATAAATTTATTTAATACATATGTTGGAAATATTAAGTCTATTCTTAATACTCACATAATCTTTAATGTAGGATTGGTTGTGAATGATGTTTTTCAAGTGGCTGCCATTATTGAGAAGTTACCTCCATTGTGGAAAGACTTCAAAAACTACTTGAAACATAAACGCAAGGAGATGACTGTTGAGGATCTCATGGTAAGGCTGAGAATTGAAGAGGATAACAAGGCCGCAGAAAAGAGGTCACGTGGTAATTCAGCAACATCTGGAGTAAATATTGTTGAAGAAGATCCCACAAAATCAAAGAAAAGAAAGAAAGCATCTAGTCCAAAGAGCAATCCTCCTAAGAAGAAGTTCAATGGAAGTTGCTTCAATTGTGCCAAACGTGGTCATAAGGCTACTGAATGTCGAGGTCCCAAGAAGGACAAGAAGAAGGATCAAGCAAATTTGGCTGAATCCAAAGGAGAGATGGACGATCTTTGTGCAATACTTTCAGAATGCAACTTGGTTGAAAATCCAAGAGAGTGGTGGATAGATTCTGGTGCCTCATGCCATGTATGTACCAATAAAGAATTATTTTCATCATATACTCCAGCACCTACAGACGAGAAGTTATTTATGGCAAACTCCACATTGTTGCAAGGTGGAAGGCGCAAAATCCTCTTAAAGATGACATCGGGCAAGGTGGTGACTTTGAGCAGTGGTCTTGTATGTTTGAATGCGAAAGAACTTAGTTTCTATACGATTCGACTAAGAACGGATTCAAATGTGTATTTGTTTCTGATAAAGTTGTAGTCAGTAAGAATGAAATGTATGTAGGAAAAGGTTACCTCACTGAGGGCCTCTTTAAACTTAATGTAATTGCAGTTGATATGAATAAAAATTCTGCTTCTTCTTACTTGCTTGAGTCTAAATGTTTATGGCATGAACGTTTGGAACACGTTAATAACAAAACCTTGCGAAAACTGATTAAGTTAAATGTTTTGCCTAAATTTAAGTGCAATAAATCAAAATGTCAAGTTTGCGTTGAATCTAAATATACTAAGCATCCTTATAAATCTGTTGAAAGGAATTTATATCCCTTAGAACTGATTCACACTGACATTTGTGACGTGAAGTCAACACCAACACGTGGTGGAAAAAAGTATTTCATAACTTTTATTGATGATTGCACTAGATATTGTTATGTCTATTTGCTAAATGGTAAGGATGAAGCAATAGATGTATTTAGGCAATATAAAACTGAAGTTGAAAATCAGTTAGATAGAAAGATCAAAATGATCAAAAGTGATAGAGGTGGAGAATATGAATCTCCATTTTCAGAAATATGTTTGGAAAATGAAATAATCCATCAAACTACTGCTCCTTACTCTCCCCAATCTAATGGAATTGCGGAACGGAAAAATCAAACTTTAAAGGAAATGAAGAATGCCTTACTTATAAGTTCAGGTTTACCACAAAACTTGTGGGGGGAAGCTATCATTACAGCAAATCGAATACTCAATAGAGTGTCTCACACGAAGACACATGTTATTCCATATGAGAAATGGAAAGGTAGAAAACCCAACTTGAAATATTTCAAAGTGTAGGAGTGTCTAGCCAAAGTTCAGGTTCCTGTACCTAAGAGAGTGAAAATAGGGCTTAAGACTGTGGATTGTGTATTCATTGGATATGCCACAAATAGTAAGGCATGCCGATTTTTAGTTCATAAGTTTGAACATCCGGATATTCATGATAATACGGTAATAGAATCAGATAATGCTAAATTTTTTGAACATATCTATCCGTATAAAACTAGACTTGAGTCATCTAGTGGGGGGTCTAAACAACCTCGAGAAGAACCAAAAGATAATGAAGTCAATGAAGAGAGTCCAAGGCGCGATGGCGTCAAAGGGCGACTACGTCATTTGGATATGATTTTGTAACATTCCTACTTGAAAGTGAGCCTCAAACATTCAAGAAGGCGATGTTGTCTGGCGACTCAACCTCTTGGAAGGAGGTCACATCGATAGTGAGATTGAATCAATCTTAAGCAATCATACCTGAGAGTTGGTTGATCTTCCTCCAGGGAACAAACCCTTAGGTTCAAAATGGATCTTCAAAAAGAAGATGAAAGATGATGGAACTATTGACAAATATAAAGCAAGACTTGTTGTCAAAGGCTTTAGACAAAAAGAAGGTCTTGATTATTTTGACACATACTCGCCAGTGATTAGAATTACATCAATTTGAATGTTAATTGCCCTAGCTGCAGTATACGGTCTTGAAATTTATCAAATGGATGTGAAAACCGCCTTCTTAAATGGAGAGCTAGAGGAAGAGATCTACATGGAACAGCCTGAAGGCTTCATAGTTCCCGGTAAAGAAAAGAAAGTATGCAAACTTGTTAAGTCACTCTATGGACTAAAACAAGCACCGAAACAATGGCATGCAAAGTTTGATCAAACTATATTGGCAAATAGATTTAAGATCAATAAGTGTGACAAATGTGTTTACATTAAAGACACTCCGAATCAGGAAGTCATTGTATGCCTATATGTGGATGACATGTTGATAATGAGCAAGGACATTGTCAATGTAAAAGCTACTAAGCGTATGGTCGCTAGTAAGTTTGATATGAAAGATCTAGGAGTTGCCGATTTAATATTGGGTATTAAGATTCACAAAACTCCTAATGGTCTAGCATTGTCTCAATCTCATTATATTCAGAAGGTACTTGAAAAGTTCAAGTATTTGAATTTTAAAAAGGCAAAAACCCCAATTGATGTGAACCTTAATCTTGCAAAGAATAAAGGTGAAAGTCAGTCTCAATTGGATTATGCCAGAGTACTGGGAAGTTTGATGTATGTCATGAATTGTACACAACCAGACATAGCTTGCGCTATAAGTAAACTTTGTTGATACACAAGTAATCCCAATCAAAATCATTGGTTGGCAATGAAGAGAGTTTTGGGGTACTTAGAAGACACTCAAAACTATGTTTTACATTACAACAAATATCCAGCAGTTCTTGAAGGATATAGTGATGCAAATTGGATTATTGGGTCAACTGAAACGAAATCCACGAGTGGATATGTTTTCACTATTGGTGGAGGAGCAATATTTTGGAAATCATCCAAACAAATATGTATAGCTCGCTCTACAATGGAGTCTGAATTCATCGCCTTAGACAAGGAAGGTGAAGAAGCTGAATGGCTCCAGAATTTCTTAGAAGATATTCCTTATTGGCACAAAACAATGGCCCCTATATGTATACACTGCGATAGTCAAGCTGCAATAGGAAGGGCTGGAAGCGTTATGTATAACGGAAAGTCTCGTCATATAAAACGAAGACATAACTCTGTTAGACAACTACTCTCTAGTGGAATTATCACAATTGACTATGTAAAATCAAAGGATAATGTGTCGGATCCACTTACAAAAGGCCTAACTAGAGAAGGAGTTAAGAGATCATCGACGGGAATGGGACTATGGCCGAGAACAAGTCATCGTGGCGGTAACTCTACCTAGAAGACTGGAGATCCCAAGATCTAGGTTTAAGGAGATAAAACAAAGTCATAGATGACGGTTCAACATTGTCAAAAATTATTTTATGTCTATTCTCATGATGAGACAATGTTCAGTAACCAGGATAAAGGCATAAGGACTTTTTAATGATTTCTAAGTTTGATACAGGGTGTATCAAATAGTGTATCTATGGGATAACACATTTAGAAATCACTTATGTAAGTGTGAAGTGTAAGCCGCTTCAAGGAGAATCCGGTAAGGCTAGTTCTCTAAGCACTTATTAACCGAGATGTGTTCATGGCTAAAACGAACAAAACAATGAGAACCAAAAACAGTTCAAGGATTGATTGTGTGACTTATGTTGTCTAGGTATACACCAAAGCTCGACGGTTCAAAGATATCAAATCTACCGATTGACCGAGTATATCCGATATATGTTCACTACGAAAAGTTTAAAGGGAAACCTACTTATCCAGATGCGATTAACCTTTACTTACGAATCACACAATTTTTCATGCATATGTTTTAACAATAGTCGTTCCCTATTCTTGTGGGGGATTGTTGGGTTTTAAAGGTGTGACCAGGAAATGAAGGGTTGTGACTCTCCTGAAGAGTTGTGACTATGCCGAAAGGTTATGCATTTTCCAAAGTGTTATGACCTTTCTGAAAGGTTGTCTTCTTTCTGAAAGGTTGTCTTCTTTCTAAAGGGTTGTGACCTTTACCCTTTGTTGGCTATAAATAGAGAGGTTTTCTCTCATTTTTCAATATCGAATTCTTCCCTTCTCTTGCATACATTTCTTACAAAACAAAATCGATCGATCTTGTCTGTGTGTGTGATTCGTTGCTGTCATTTTAAGTTCGTTGAAATTATTGAAGTTGGTGTTATAATCTCAAATTTTAGGCAGGACCTATTACCCCATGCACTATTTATTAGTGTATTTTAAAGATATATAGGTGCTCACGTGGACATCATAAATATTGCATCATTTATAAATAGTAACTTGTCCAGTTTGACACTTATATATCTTTAAAATACAATATTAATTAGTCCGGGGGGGGGGGGGGGGGTTGGTCAAACTTCAGATATATTTCAGACCTTTTTCTCATATTTTTACTGTCTTCGGGTCGAAAGTAGGGTGCTTATCATCCAAATAAAACTCTATCTAATTGGATAGAAAGTTGAAGAAATAAAGAAAGATATTGTAGTTTATTAATTTGCTCTTATTAAAGTCATTTTAGTACTTTTTTTTTATTAACTTTTCTTCATAATAAAATATTTAAAAAATTTGAGAAATTTTCTTTAAAAAATGTCACGTAAATTAAAAAATAAAGTTAGTATATAACTTTCTGTCTGCCCTTTTGATATCATTACACTTAACATCAATATAACAGTTTGTGATACTAATAAAGAAAATCAAAACAAAATATAAGACTACACCAAATTCAGACAGACAAGATATTTAGGGGACTTAAAAAAAGTAACAAATGGACATCATTTCTTACTTTAGGTAATTTATCTTAATTGACAATTATTTGCACTTTGTGTCACTTCCTTTTTTTTTTATAGATATTTTTCCCTTTGAGACATTATAATTATAATTATAAAAAGAATTATCAACTTGGATCATGTTGTCCTTCATTCTCTTTCTTAATCTTGGTAGATTTTAAGGTTGAGAAATGAGAATAGGAAAGTAGGTTTATTTTTATCCAAAATATAAATAAAGTAAATATATTTTAAAATTAATTATTATATAACAAATATACACATAATAAATAAATAAATTTATATAAACAATATAAATTTCAGACAAAACTGTGTCGATTCGACTTTTTCCGGACAATAATATAATAATTCGATCCTCCATATATGGAGTTAGAAATCAACCTATATGGCTGAGCGATCGAAGAAATCTATTAAATATATACTAACCTCTAATATCACTATTATAAAATTCAAAATTCATAAAATTTAAGTTATATGCATATTTTGATTTGGTCATAGTGGATATATATATCGTCACTTTTTTCTCACTAATTTTTTTTTTTTTATCATATGAAAAAGATAGATGTTTTCATCATCACTTATGTCATTTAATTACAACTTGTAGCTACTTTTATACCAAAAAAAGGAATAATTTAATTTACAAGTTGTTCCATTTTCTGCATTTTAATTATGATGTTTTTCTCCACAACATCCCCATTTGATTTAGACACTGATATTTCACATATAGTTTTAAGATTTTTAAAAAGAAAATATAAAGGTTTGCAAATACTTATAATTTAATTCTTGCATTTTGAAACGTTCAAGCAAGTTCTCGTCTCAACTAATTAGTTATACCTTTTTTTTTTTTTATCAGAATGCGATAGAATGAATGAAATCTTTTTGTTCTTAATCAGAAATTTCACGTTCGAATCTTGAAAATGAAAAAACTCTTGACAAAGAGTGTTTTCTCATCTATATTCCTATACTATACGAAACTAAATTTAATCGGACAATTGAATTTCGAATATCAGATTATTATAAAAAGTAAGTCATATCCTTTCTACGATATGGTCAATACATTGATTAACTTCACCCATGTCACAATTATATCTACTCAGACAAAAAAAATTATATATATATAAAAGTAATTATTTGAAATTCATCAAATTGTGCCAACGACTGGTAGATGGCAAGAGTAACTGTATGATAGTGGGAAGTCATGATGCATGTGGACAAAATGGATAAGAGATATATAAGATAACAACAACTAATAATGTCGAGGCTGATATTTTTGGGAAAAGAACTAATTATTATTTTGAAATTTCAAAAGTTCTATTTATAATCCTAGGATAATCTGCGGACGTTAAAATTTCTGCCACATTTTTTATTTTTTGAGTGAGCACTTTGTGCATACGGATAAATCTTCATCACTGTATAATAGCCTGCAAACCACACATGAGATATAAACCACATTAGGCAAGCCATAAGCGACAAGCCTGACTCAAAGACATGGAGGAGGGATCAATCTCAGGTTATCTGTGTGGATGACCACCCTCTAAATCAACTGAGTTATTTCGAAGGACAAACTTTCTTGAAAGTTTATAGTTAACGAGATTTTTTTTGACAATTTATCATTAGATAGAATCAGCAACATAAAATTGTTAATTCTTATTTTTTTTTCTTTAATGTCATGTTTATGTAGTTAAGCTCTTTACAATTAGATTTTCATAAGACAATTAAATTTGACATAACTTTTTCATCCATAGGTTGCCATCAACCCAAGCATTATTTTTATTTTAAAGAAAAAGAGAAAGCTCCCAGAATCTAGTTCAAGGGAATTTCCAAATTGATATTCGACTAGGGGGCTTATATAATAAAATAAGTCTTAATTAAAAGCCATTTGAAAGAATACAAAGATAACAATTACACTTCCCGTTACCAACATGAGTTGTGGTGCAGTAATAGGACTGCTCCATTCTTAATCAGAGGACTCGAATTCGAATTCAAAAATCCTATTGAGAGTGTCACCCCAAATAGACCCTGCAATCCGCGATTCAGATTAATAAATTATACCTTCTACTTTTTGATTGATTACTTAATAGCTAAATGATAGAGGATAATAAGGTATTTGTATTTAATTAACACTCCACAATGAGGGTGAATTTGAAAAATGTTTTGATGCTTCTTGATTATTTTTTTTAAAAAAATGTTTAATTGTTTAATACAAATTCAGTTTATTAAAATGACTAATATTTAGAACCCAAAGGAATATATTCTAACAACTCTGGATCCATATATCATTTCAGCATCACATGCATTGGTTCCTATGAATCAATGGATAAATTCCAGACAAAAATTATCTGGATATATATATTCTTAATTATTGGATTACAAGTACAAAAAAGTTTACTAGGTTTACACTAAATAATGTCAGTCAATTCAGATAGTAAACAAGGAAAAAGATTACATAATTATACTACTCACTTTTCTTTTTAGCCCATCTAAAACAGAAGGACACATTTCTATATTAAATAATAATTTAACTTTAAAATACTCATGTTATCTTAATGAAATGATTTATAGTCACACAAACACCTAAAGTCTTTCCGGACAACACATACAAAGAGACCCGCCAACAGTCAAATAATTAGTGAACCTTAGACATAGAGAGATATTTCTATAATTAGTTCGTTTCTCTCTTAAATGTTTATGTTAAGTCAAACTAACTCATACAAAATGAAACGGAGGGAGTAGCTTGTTTAATAATCAATATGGATAACGTTGATGTGATGGTTAGAATTTCTTCATTATTAATCAGAGTTCTCAATTTTGAATCTCCTAAAAATAAAATAAAAATCTTATTGGAAATGTTGCCCTAAAAAATATACTACCAGTAAATCATTTTGGAATCTCTGAGAATGAAAAATCATGTTGGGAGCTCATATTAATCTTATATCAAATTCCATGAATCGAATGATTTTTTCGAGTAATAATATCGAATCTTAATTTATTTATTTATTTTGACTTGTCTAGTAGCAAGGGCTCACTACCTTTGAAGATTAAAAACTACTACATGGGGCATGTGACTGTTTGGAGAAGCAAAGTATTAAAATCTTTATATTTAACTAACCTTTTGCCTTATTAAAACAAGAATCTTGTACTAATTCTCTTGGCAGTGAGTTTTTTTATTAATAAGAAAATCATCAAAGCAGATTCCCAAAATCTTTGAACTTCTTTTTAATAATTTTATTGATGTGTCGCAAGAAAATCTTTAGATGCAACAAACATGTTCTTTCACAATAATTATTGGTTCTAGTGTTGTGTATCAATTGACTAGATTTTGAAGTTTGCTAGTTTGACTCATGTGTTATCGATTTATAGAGATGTTAATCGTTATAAAATTATTAAGATATTAACTTATCAGATATTCGTTATTGATCATTATCAGATCGATTATTAATTTAATCATTAAGTTTTGACACAATAAAGCTCCAGTGAAGCCAACAAATTCAAGTGAAATGATAACCAACAATTGACCATGGCTAACAAAAAAAAAGGCCTCATCTTCACCTAGACATTCCTTTATCGAGCTAGGGTTGATAGTGCGAATTTAAGATTTAAAGTTTAAATTCATAAATTTTTGTAATGTTTTTTTACTTAATATATAGTAATAATTAAATTATTTAATAAAAAAAAATTATTTGATGATATCACACATGATGCAGACGTGAAAGTGATCGATATTTGATATACAAGTTGTTCTCAAGAGAGAAAAAATTAAGTATCTAGAGTCTCTGATCCAAGGAAATGGAAATATCGACGAGGATGTTACACATTGTATTGATGCGACATGGATGAAATGAAGGTTTGTAGCTGGAGTTTTGTGTACAAGGTACCATCAAAACTTATAGGTAAATTTTATATGGTGGTTAAATTGACTTTGTTGTATGGGAGTGGAGTGTTGACCAGTCAAAGTTAACTCTCATGTCCAGAAAATGAAGATATCTCAGATAAAGTGAGAATGACTTATGTAGTTGAGAAGATGAGGAAAGTGAGACCGAGATGATTTGAGCATGTGAAGAGAAGATGTGTGGATGCCCTATAGGGAGGAGGTTTGGTAGGTTGAATATAGTGGGACAAGGAAAGAGAAAGATATGCTGAAAAAATATTAAGGAGAGTCCATTAGAGAGGATATAGAGCATCTTAAGCTATGAACTTAGAGAGTCAGGGGGGAGGGGGGGTCGTGGATAAAGATAAAAGGTTAATAAGTGGTTGAGCGTTATCTTAATACTAGCATATTCATGCATTTTTCTTGATGGTAGTGTAAATCACCGTATTTGTTATAGTATTAGCCTATTAATAAAGTCTTAAACTTTTGATATTTGACACCACATGTTGTTTACTATGTTTAAGTGATCGCACCTCGTTGTTGATGAGGTTCTTTACATACATGCTGACACTATTTTGCTACAATTAGTCATCATATTTCTCTCCACTATCATTTTTATTGTTTAATTACTACTTTGATTTAGTTTACTTGAATTGATAGTCTTTTGTATGTAACTTCTTTACCTTCAAGAGGTAATGATAATGTTAGGTACACTCTACCCTCTTTCACAAAATATGTTATTATTGTTACTATAATACATATGCATGATTTAAATAAAAATTACTAAATTACTATGAACTCGTAGCTTATGTTCTGATATGATGATAATACTACTCATCCTATGATTAAGTGTTAGTAGTTGAAAACCCATCTAAACTAATTCATTTTTTCGAGTTTTATATCTAAATCATCATTATCTAGTTATTAAAATACACCTTAAAAAATTGATAATTGAGATGTATTTTTATAAATAATTGATACTATTATATATTTTATATATAGTTCACTCCATGATTAATCAAGAAGAGTCAAGAGATGGGGCCCTAAATCTAATTAAAAATATTTGTACTAAAATTTTAAAAAATTAACTCAATTACTTGGTTTAACTCCACAGGAGAAAAAATTACTCCACTAATCAACTATGATTATGGATCTGAGATCTCTCTCACTAATTTCCTCATAATCTATCTCTTAATTTTCTCTGTTTTCTCTCTCCACATGACAATATCAAGAAAACATGCTGACCCTTTTCTTGATTAAAATGCTAAAATTTTCAAGATTCAAATATCCAGTACATATATATATATACATGCATAACTATAGGTGACCAAGATGTCTCTAGAGGTATAAAGATTGTATTTTTATGAGCTATGAAGAAAATCCAGAAAAGGGTTGTTGGAAATTGAAAGTGGAGATTAGGTTCTTGGCTGCATTTCTTAAGTAAATTGCCTCAAGTGTTAGAAAGATTAGATTTTTGAGAGAAAAAAGAAGAAAGTACTATAAGGGGTTTCTTTATATAGTTTCTGAAAGTGAAAAAATAGAGTGGGGAAGGTGGACTCTAGTGATTTTTTTAGGGATTGGTTTTAGGTTTTCTTGTGTTTATATGAGTTGGGTATTGTGTAGAATTTGGGTTTAGTGGGGATTTGTATAGCCGACTCCAACTTGTTTGGGACTGAGGCGTAGTAATTGTTGTTTGGGTATAGTAGTGATTCATATAGCCGACCCTAACTTGTTTGGGACTGAGGGGTAGTATTTGTTTGGGTATAGTTGGGATTCATTGAGCCTACCTCAACTTGTTTGGGACTGAGGCTTAGTTGTTGTTGTTTGGGTATAGTGTAGAATTTGTTTTATGTTAGGCTTAGATGTTGTTGTTTGGGTATAGTGTAGAATTTGTTTTATGTTTGGAATGAGAAGAGCAAAACTTGAACTTTTCTGGAAAATTCAAATCTTGGGTTGTTGGAGTGGACAGTAAAGTTGCTATTTTGGGAAAAAAAACAAGTTGGTGAAATGATATCTTCAGGGACAAATTTGGTGATGACTGTGATTGGGTTTGCAGTTAGTACCATGTTCATAGTATTTGTGTGCACAAGGCTAATTTGTGCAAGAATTCAATTGGATGCAAGACGACGCTCTTTTGCATATGCTTCTAGATCTGATCTTAGCATTGTAAGCACCTGTTTCATTACTGGTTTAGTAGTATGGTGTTTTCTTTTCTCTATATAGTTTTAACATCTTGTTGCTTATTTGTATGCTGTTTTCTTGTTGGGACTTTCTAGTAGTTGAAAAAACAAGTATTTGAAGTTGAAATTGTGTTTGTACAGAATTTCACTTGGAAAAAAGTTAGAAGTTTTGTGAGTGAAATACTCTTCAACCAGTGTGTCAGTTACAAATTCTCTAAATCAAATTGAAGTTGATATAGTGGACAAAATTGTAAAGCAAACACTTATTTTCAAATAATACGTACGTCCTAGCGCCTAAGTAATCTGATCATGACTGCAGTTTTGATTGGTTGAGTAATCTTGCCAGCACACAGTACATACTGTAGGCCACTTAGGTCTTTGATGTGTAGTTTGTTAAAGATGTTTTGTGGACATTCTATTTGTCATATTGTTCATGTTGAGGCCTTTCAAACAAACATCAATTTTGTCTTGACGATGTCGTGCTTTGTGCGTGTAGGTCTTATTCCCCTCACTTCACATCTTTTACCTCACAACCTAGCTAAATTTAGTTGTATTTGATCAGTAACAGTACTAAAACAGCAGTAGTGCATTTTAGTCCATATTTTAGTTGTATTCTTCTTTATTAGTGGAAGCAGAATGATTTTTTCTGATGAATCACTAATTCTGGTTTTTGGTCAAATAATAGTAGTGTATGTTTACCTTGTACAGTTAGAGCATGGTTTACATGGTCTCGAGCCTGTTGCTGTTGCTAACTTCCCGACAAAGAAGTATGGGGATGTGTTTTTTACTTCCGCAGAAGATGCTCAGTAAGTTGATATTTGCTTCAAGTTCTACATATAATACAAGCTTTAGATAAATAGCATTTCTTTCTAGTTGGTGGTTCTTGACTTCTTCATAAGATGGCTATTTTTATCTTGATTTCAGAAAGCAAATATATTTGTTGAAAACAGGAATGAAAATTTTGTTGGATTACAGATAAAATTTTTTTTTTTGAAATTGGTAACATAAATAAGAGAATAAGAAAATGAAGAAGCTGAAGTAGCATTATGAATATGTGTTCAGATTGTGTTGTACTTTTTCGACGTTTATACATCTGTAAAGTCCACAGGGTTAAATTTTAATATGATGTCCAAATGATGTGTATGTGGGAACCTAGTGAATACATCTAAAGAACCAATATAGGCGGTTCCATGTAAAACTTTGCAAGACAGTTTTATCTTGCCCTTAATTTAAGTTTTTATGGTTTTTTCTCAAGTTCTTACTTAGTATAACAACCAAGAGTAAGTGTTTATTCCACTTGATCTGCAAAGTGAATTTTTATTGGAGAAACTAAATCAGATTTAGTTCCAAATTTGAGTTATTTGAATCATTTGGGATAAGGCAGTCAGGACAGCCATAACAAGAGAAGAAGGCATTCTTTTTTCTTGTTGTTGATAAGGTAATATTTAATAATAGGGCTCATGGTTGAGAGAATTGTCACACACTCAAAACCGGTGTTCCTTTGAATTCAGTTACATTTGCTCTGCCCTTTGCTTTGCTTGTGCTGTTATCCACTTATCCTCCAGATATAGGAGAACCAACAGTCTACATTAAGCGACGAGGCATTAAATTATGACCGAGTTACGATAGAGATTGAAGTTATAAAGAAAGAGCATATGATCATGTAGAGATCTACTACCTATTGAAAGCTATAAGCATGCATTGGACCGGACTGATCCTCTCAGTAAAATTCTCATAAATTTAAACTTGTTTTGAGTGGTGATTGATACTTTCTTCGTGGAGATATACTTGAAATTTAGCTCAGGTTTGAAATCTTTAAAGTCCTTTGCTTGTTTGTATTTCTCTTTTAAAATAACCATTTGCTCAGATGAGACTTGCATCAGTGGGGTTTACCATTAAAAGAGTTTTTAACTATATATATGTACAAGTTGAACCGAAGGTAGTGGTGCATCCTCATCTGCATTTGTTTAACTTTTGCATAGGCCCTGAGAATCCCCTCTTCCTTTTCCTCTAGGTTTCAATGTGATGCGACCCTGCTACCTCTCTTCTGGAAAGGGAGAATACCGTCAACTTCATTGTGGACATATGTTTTTATTTCTCGAGAACCCTGGAGTAGATGATTGCATTTTACCTATGTGAAGATCTCTGATTTTCCTGTTTCTCTTTCATGAGGTGTTAAAATTCCTTGTCAGTGAATATAGTGGTTCACCTTTAATATAATCAACGAGTTCCCTGTGAACTAAAGATGAAATATTTCCTTACACTCTCCACATCTGTAAAACACTACTTATCTTGGATTATCGCAGGCATTAACCATTATATGTTTAAAGTAATGAGAAAAAGTTCACTACTTTGATGTCTTGGTTAATATGCAAAATCACTTTTACTGTTAAAGCTTTGTTCATCTGAAATTTTTGCAGTTTACTCGCTAGTGTCATCACTCACTGGACGAGCCTTTCTATTTGTACCAGTTGAGTACGTCTGCCCAAGACCCAGACAAAAAGCTTTTGTCCAGAAAAAGTCTAGTCAATAGGCATCCCCAAGGCTTAGTTCAAGTGGGAAAGGTTTGAGTTACTTGTGACTTAGATCCCTAAAATTTAAGTGGAGAAGGGTAGAGGGGCGGGCCCATTATCCTTGTGTTTCGAGGGATGTGGTTGGTCCTTAGAGCTGGCCGCAGACGGATTTCTCAATCATAAGAAAAAATTCTAACTCTACTGCACAGTACCACTGATGTGATTGAAATATGAACAACTATTAAATTTAAAAGGTTGCTGTTAACTTTTTCCTCTCTGTTTCAGTGGATAGTAAGACTACTTTATTTTAGCATACTTACAAGCTTCACTGTATGCAATGGGACACTATTTATCATCCGATTTACTACCGATAATGTCTTTTATCGGATTGAGTATGACCATTAAACTAGAAACTTCGATGAGACTTATAGTCTGTGATTAGCCTAATAGAGTTTACTAACTTCTAGTGTGCATGCACATTATCAGTACACCTAGTATGAAGCAAGATAGGAAACCGAGAATTGTTTGGGTTTTTAATCTTCTCCATCTGGACCTGGACTCTATACGTCTCTGTTGGTCAATATAAAAAATATCTCTTTGAAGTATCGGATTTTGATGAATAAAAAGGCAGGTTAGCGTTGGGTCAAAAACATCATATACAAGGTGTGTAGTAGATCTATGTGCAATGTGATTGCATCATCTAGATGGTTCAATCTTTCCAATATATTTTGAGCACTTGCCTTCATATCAGAGAAGCTAACTGCTTGGAAGGAAATAATTTACTGGAAACCATTGATTGATGACTTTTGGACTAGAATGGCCAAACCATTGATTCTGTTTTCCAAATATGTCGAAGAAAGTGAAGAGAGAAAATTTGATAGAGATATGCAGAGGGAGTAGGTTCTGGGCACTCTGGCCATCGAAACTCTGTGTCATGGAAGGCATAAGTATTACCGTATACTAGTGGGCTTCGATGACCATAGATGTCATAGCAGGAGGTCTTGAAGGAGATACAAGATTACAAATTGCATTTTGAAATTGGGGTGCCAAAAAGTACCTCTTTAAAACTAAATACATGTGGCATAGTGGTGAAGTAGATTGAGAACCATGAGACCTCTGAGACCAAAAAAACACTAGGTGATTTCTTTCCATTTCTCCAAGCCTTGGTGGACAGAGTTATCTGGTACCTGTTGCTGGTGGGAGGTGGCAAGTATCCTCGTGGGATTTGTCGAGGTGCACGAAAGCTGAACCGGACACTACGGTCATTAAAAAAAGTTAATTAATAAGAAAGTTACATCCATGTTTCTCCCGAATGTAGTATAGTCATCCTCATTCATCATACAGGAGAAATGGCCCTTTTCTGGTGATATATCACCAACTGTGCATATACTGTAGTCTATGTAGTATACTTATTGATGTTTGTAAAATAGTCTCGGTGTTGATTGATGGGCTATACGTTTGACATGCATATGACCATAGTTGAATCTTAATCATTGTTAGATTGCTGAACAAGTGTGGCTAAACATATTCTCTACCTCTCGTACAACCTAAAGGGATGTCACCCTTTTCTCATTTAAAAAATTGAGATTTTTGCTTGTATTATTACTATCTTTTATGATGTGTGTATCTTGTATGATGTAGTTTCGAAACTCTTGTAACTTGTGGCATATTGCTAGTGTCTATGATACATAGCTTATTCCCATAGTGCTTTAGATAAAAACATACCCAATTACCTTATTATAACTTATCCAGTTTTATTGTCATAGGTGCATTGTTTGCCTTGCCGAGTATCAAAAGCAGGATGCGCTACGTATTTTGCCAATATGTGGGCATTCTTTCCATGCAACATGTATTGACATATGGTTTCAGCAGCACTCCACGTGCCCAGTTTGTCGAATTTCTCTACGTGAAACACCTGAAAAAAAGCGATTTATGCAGCCACTGTTTAGTTCAGCTATCCGATCTCACTTTGAGATGGACTCCGTGAACGTTAGTTCAAATCTTTGTCTATCAGCTGAGCAGAGGCATTCCAGCCTGAGAACGGACTCCACCACAGACGCCCAATGTCCCTCCGAGGCTGGTATGATGGTAGTCAGAGGAAACAATGTTATATCAAACGAGGATAGTCAGAACACGAAAAACTCAGAGGACAAGCAAGTTGAGAGCCCATCAAATGCATAAGCTTTTCAAGTCAAGACCACATAGACTCGAAGATTTCACAATGTAGGTATCGCATTCATTCCGTTGCTCGGATTTTGATTTGGTAGATAACTTACTTCTCATAGCCTTTTGTAAATATAGCAAGGTATTGTTTCTTTCATTTATTGAGTACCTTACACTTTGCTAAACTTCAGTTTTCAACTTGAAAATTGGTGGTAATTTTGTAGATCAATTAATTCAGCTTCCTTGCTGAACAATGTCAATTACATATATGAGTTTAGTAGACAAGAATCAAGATTGTATCTACATATTTATTTACTTGAACCTATAGATTATTTTTTCTTATGATGTTTTTGCAAGAACATTGAACCAAGAGCATGATAAATGACACCCTCTAGTAGGGGTGGACATGAAAAATATGATTCCATAACCATGCCAAATTAATTTGGTATGATTGGGTAATTTTTAAGTCTGGTTTTGGTATTTTGTGGTAAGGTAAATATAGGGTGTGCCTTGTAGGCATGGTACGGTATTGAAAATTTTGATTTCGGTAATTTCAATTTTCTATTTATAAAATAAGATGCCATTATCATGGCAAATTAATTTGGTGTTTAGGTATATTTATGTTTGATTTTGGTATTGGCATAATACTTAAATATGTCCTTTAACTTGGATTCAGTTGGCATCAATGCCCTCCAACTTTGGGTGTGTACAAATATGCATATAAATTTGTATAAAATTGAACAAGTAGACACACGTGTCCTACGTGACATAATACACATAAGACGTAACATAAAATTGTCATGTATGACGAATGTGTATTTGTTCAATTTTATATAAGTTTGAGTGTCTACTTGTGCAAACCCAAACTTAAAGGTCATAGTTGTCAACTGAAGTCAAGTTAAAGATTATGTTTATATATTATGCCTTTAGTATTTTGTGGTACATTAATCAGTAACTATATTTTTTTGTCTTCAATGTTGTAATAATATATATGAAATTGTGTATGCAATAATTAATGGGAACAATGTGGTATAATAGTCATATCGATTATTATTTTCTTAATAAATATATCAAATTCAAATATGATAAGTAAAAGTGAACGGAAGAGCGGACAAAAGTTGTAATATAGAAGCGAATTGAGAAAGAAGCCTGAAAGAAAAGGGAAATACTTTAAAGTTTGTCCACTTAATTGATGAAAAATTTAATATTGAAAATGATTCGTAGATAGATTGTACTTCAACCTTGTTTTCATGCATTATTAAACATATAAGTCCCAAAATACTTACTCCCCATGTCCCTAATAACTTGTCAATTTTTCCTTTTATAGTTGTTCCTAATTACTTGTCCATTTTAACAAATCAAGAAAGGACAATTTTTTTTTTTACCTATTATACCCTCAATTAAATAACTAATTACTTTGAAAAATGCAGAACTTTTCATCCACTTCATAATTAATAGAGGTAAAATGGTAAACTCACTATGTCATTAATTGATTTATTAATAGGTGTGCCAATTCAAAAGTAAACAAGTAATTAATTTATAAAATTAGTATATAATTACTTATTGTCTTTATTTTATTTTTAAAATTTATTATTTTTGGAAGTAAACTATAATAATTGAAAAAAGGTATGAATAAATTAGTAAAAAATACCTTTTTTTATAAAAACGAAATGTGACAATTAATACATTATAGAAGAGTATTAATACTCCCTTCAATTTATATAAGTGATATTTTAATTAAAAATTTCATAAATAATAAAAAATATTTTTATTAAACTTATAATTAAACAGTACCTGTTTGAAAAGTAAAAACATCACTTAATATGAACATATGATGAGAAAAGGGTCAAAATAGTCCTTTTATCTTTGGGTTAAGACTCAAAAGTCATCTTTGAGTTTTTCACAATGAAGCAGTAATAGTCCCTTGATGCACTTTTAGTCCTTCCCCAAACTTTTGCCTATTTTTCAATATTAATTTTACCCATAATTTATGTATGAAATATTCAATTGTCTTTTTATATATTTAGTAGAAATAATAACTCCTTTTGAGAGACGGTGAGAAGAGGAAAATTTTGTGTTGTTTGGTAAAAATATTATTGCAACTAAAATTGAGAGATTCATCACGTTATTTTCACGTGCAATCAGAGGCGGAGCCAGAATTTGCAATAGGGGATTCAAAATCTGACAAAATAGACACATGAAGTAGCCGAAGGGGGTTCGACATCTACTATATATAACTAAAAAATTATTTTAACTGTGTATATATTATATAATTTTCCACCAAAGGGGGTTCAGATGAACCCCCTAATAGAAAGGTGGCTCCACCACTGCGTGCAATAGTACAAAATTTTCTTTTCCCACCATGTCATATGTCAAGGTGTTCTTACTTTAGATGCAATAATATTTCTACCGAACAAAATAATGTGCTCTTCTTCTCGTCTTCTCTCACATGATATTATTATTTATATTAAATATATAAAAAGATGATTGAACATTCCATACATAAAATTGTGGATAAAATCAATGTTTAAAGATAGGCAAAAGTTTGGAGGAGGATAAAAAACGCACTAATATTGCAAACATGAAGGACTATTAATACTTTATGTAAAAACACAAGAATGACTTTGACTTTTAACTCAAAAATAAGGACTGTTTTGAACTTTTTCTCACCACAGGATAGTAATTTTGGATGTTATGTTAAGTGACAGCTAACCACTTTTTGTTAGACTGCCAACTGAAAATGTTGTTATCATGATTAATGTTGTTTTAAAATGACTTATTACCTTCTTTTTTCATTCACACGGTTCATTAATGACTTCTCTTTTGTATGTAGATGCCACAAGACAAATGATATACTCCCTCCATTTCATTTTACTTGATCTATATAGCAAAATAAATATTTTATTTTAGCTAATTAAGAAAATTTTACTATTTTTTTCTCATATTATTATATAACGATATAAAGCAGGAATAGTTAAACTATTTTTGAACAAGATGATAGACTTTATAACCCTAACAAGGACATTGAGTTTCTAAAAGGGATGTTTATTAATTGTAATACCCTAGGCAAATTAAATCTCCCATCGGCTAAACATGAAGAGATTAAGAGTTAAATTAGTAACATTTCAAAAAAGTTTTTTAAGGAATAAAATAGTAAAAAAATATCTTTTTTATTAATGATTTTTTAAGGAACATGTAAAGCAAAAAGCGAACAACTAATATGAGATGACTTATTTTTGCGACAGCTTTGCCTAATATTGGAGAAGAAGTTTGTCTTAAATAGGCTAACAAGTAGCTAAGGCATTGTTTGCTTGTGTTTTCGGGCATACCATCTTTATTGGTTTCATAAAGTTGTTTCCCATAACTCAAGGCTAGAAATATACTTGACATCATGATCACATGCATGATTGGACTAATGAGCAAATTAGTTCTACATCCATAATACTATTTATATTTAATGTCCAACTGCAAAATGGAACATTAAAATAACATTGGTCCCTCTACACACTTATAATTTTCGAGACTTTTAAATGTGTGGCGTAAAATAAGTTATAAATATTTGTATAGTTATAAATTATCTCATGGAGTATTAAATATATAAGTGTATCATTTTTTAAAATCGATTAAAAAGGAAAGTATGTCACATGAATTGAAATAGAAAAGGTAGTTTCTTTTGAGTAGCACTTTTAGGACCGCTGGTTAGATATTAAATATTTACAAAATATTTAAAAGTCATAATAAATAAACATGTCATTTAACTTGGTTTTAGCTAACATTTATATACTCAACTTTGAGTGTGTACAAGTAAACACTTAACTTATATAAAGTTGAACAAGTAGACACATCTGTCCTACATAAAGTTGAACAAGTAGACACATCTGTCCTACATGTGTATAATAAACGTTGAACACCACGCAGGATGCAAATTGTCATATATGCGGATGTGTCTACTAGTCCAACTTTATACAAGTTTAAGTATCTAATAGACTAATAGTGCACACACAAAATGTCAGATGAGGCTAAATAAAAGAGCACATATATATACTATTTCTACTTAAAATATAATCACAACTAATTTAAGGGTGAAGTCCTAAAGTTCAATTATTGTGTGGTTCCATGTTTAGACCATCAAAGAAGAAGAAAGAAGCATTAGTATTAGTAGAAAATAGAAATAAACTTCACAAGATTTTTTATTAGTATGTTATAAACAAGAAAATGTGGAATATTGTAATTACTATATTGAAAATGTTACAAACCTTCTTTTATTAAACAAATTTTGGACTTATAATCTTAATTATGAGCATTACTTAATTATATTCTTGGCTTAACTTTAGCTCTTAATGGATTTTTCATTACCACAGTAAATTCCAATTTCTCACTAAAATCCACTTCACTATTTCCCGGGTAAGCAAACCATTCAAATTCTTGAACCATTCGCGCCAACATCAAATTCACATGTACCGTTGCCATTCCCAAGCCCGGACAAATCCTCCGTCCGACCCCGAACGGCATCATCTTCACCGCCTTCACCCCTGTTATATCTGCATCCTCCCGACCCGATAAAAACCTATCCGGGTCAAACTTCTCTGGGTCGGACCAAATGTCCGGGTCGTGTGAGATCCCGTGTACAAAAAACTCCACATTAGTATCCATGGGTATGTCATACCCGCCCAATTTAACCGGCTCTGTTACTGTATGGGTCAATGTGAAGTACGTTGGAGGGTGTTTACGTAAAAGCTCCTTTACAACTGCATTTAAGTAAGGCATCTTCTCTGTATCATTCTCGTCAACCTTTTTATCACCCACTACGGTTTTGATCTCTTCGTACATTTTCTTTTGTATGCTTGGATTCTCAATCAATCTCCCTATGGCCCACTCTAATGCCGTAGCTGTTGTGTCGGTCCCACCGTTCAAAAACTCTGAGCATAATGTTACAAGCTCTGGATTCGTTGGTCCTGACTTTCTACCTGTCAAGAAAAAATAATCAAGTAATTATGTTAAGAAATGAATTTTAGTCCTACCCTGTCTGGATTACTCAACACCACCAAAACTAGACATTTGAAGTGAGTTTGGCTCTGATATCACTCAACTTTAAAAGTCAGCTCAGATGATAGATCGTCATCCCACTGATGTGAGATTCTTAACCAAAAGAAAAATAGTCTCTTTAATCGTTCATTTAAACTTTTAGCTAAGATAGTCGTATAGTTCAACACTATACCTTCAATTTTGACGTCGAACAAGGTGTCTAGATAGGAAAACGAGGCTGCAGTCTTGTCAGACCCAGGATTTTGTACAACACTACGACGTTTCTCGATTAGAGGGACGAGGGTCTCAATTTGCCTCTTACGAACATCGTTAACTCTTTTACGTTGCTTATAACCAACAAATAACCTCAAAATAGGAAGAAAATCATCTATCCTTGGATCAAGCACAAGCAACACATCCTTCATCATTTGATCAACTCTTTCAATCATTTCCTCATCATTCATCCCAACACCAAAACACATTGCTAGTAGAATATAAAACACCGCGAATCGCGCGTTCTTCAGCACCCAAACGACGTCGTTATTCTCCTTTGCATCGACTCGAATCCTTTCGATCAACTTCTCCATCCCTATCTCTCTACAATCGCGAAATTCCTTCAATCTACTCGGACTAAGCATGTTCTGCACCATATTCCTTCTCAATGACCGCCACACCGGGCCGTAAACCGCCGCATTGACGGTGAATTTGTTGCAGCTGAAGATAGTTCGGGTCGGGTTTTCTCTAGGGCGGCTAGCGAAGATTTGCCCCTTTTCGATTAAAGCTTCGTGAGCTAAATCAGCACTGGTAATGATAATCATAGTTCGAGAACCCATTTTTAGTGTGAAAATTGAACCGTATTTTGGTTTGAGATCTCTAATGTATTCGAAAAATTGCTTACCGGAGCCGGCGACTTGAAAGAGGTTTCCGACGATCGGCCAACCTGGAGGTCCGGGAGGTAGATTGGGGGTTTTGGATTTAGTTTTTCGGGTTAATATGAAGATGCAAAGTGAGAGGAAAATGGCGAAAACTGTGAAAGTGAAAGGCTCCATTGTTGTTGGTTCAAAAAATAACATGAATTGAGTGGGCAAAACATAAGAGGAGTTTAGGAGTATATGAATGGAATAAAGCTTGAAATTACAGGTGGGAGATAATAAATGTTGTTAAAGTAAAGAAACGAAAGAGAAGAAAGTTTTGAATCATTGGTGACAGGAATCAGAATTTTAATTTTATGAATTATGAATTACTAATTCAAAACAACAACTTGAAACATTAGTAGCTTGATTTTCAACACTATATTTGGATAGTTATTACGTATGATAATATATCAGATTCTATTGTATTGTGTTGTTTCAATAAATATAATATTTGGATAAATTTATCGTTCTCCGTCGTATACTTAATGTAAGCTAAGCTACTATGTAGGATAAAGATTAAAATAAATTTATATTAAATAATAAATAAAAACAAGATGAGAAATATTATGGTAATGACGGAAACACGCAAAATCAGTTATTACACAAAATGAGACTATGAATTTAAACAATATGATACAATAAAATTTAAGTAACAATCAAAACAAATATGATACTTAAACTAACAATACAATACAACATGTAACAACCATTCAAACAAGATGTAAGTGTTTAAACATAAATATATTGTTCGAGCAAAAATTACTAGGTTTAGCTTCTATTGTTGTTGTCTCTTTTTTACTGTTTGTTCAGTCGAAGATCTTCCGAAAACAAACTTTCTGTATTTTTTTAAAATATGAGTAAAGTTTGTATATACTATATTTTCGTTGGATTATACTTATCAGTAAAGTTTGTATCTATTGTATCCTCTTTGGATTATACTTACGAATAAAGTTATTAGGTTCAGCTGAATTTGCAATCGGACATTTACCTCCGCCTTTATATTATAGGTTATAATATAAAGTAAAGTAGCTAACGTGTGCGTGCAACTCTGCATGCATTAATGCAAATACAAGGTAAAAGTAAAGGAATATTCATGAAGTTGTTATTAGAACAAGTAGAGTATATATTCAAATGCCTATTATTTAAGAAGTACATCAAACACATGCAGACCTACGAACAGAATTTTCAGCCATATATTTCTTATGTCCCGATTCAAATTATGTAAATTTTAATAAATATTTTTAAATGAAATTTCTTATATATATATTGTATTTTTTTGAACGTTTACATATAACTGTATCTTTCATATTACAAATATTGAATTCCGATGAATTCGGCATCAAAACTTTACAACCACACCCTTGACAAGAATTATACATCATTAAATAATATCACTAAAAATCTAGTAGGTGGCAAATATTTTTATCGTGCATAATATTTACATAAGATAAGATGAACTTAAATGAAGCGACAAAGTAGTCAAGTTGGGATGGAGGATCCCAAGTTGTTATTATATAGTAGAAGAAGTACAGATAGGTGAAAAAGACAAGAATGAAAATGGTGGATCGTTTAGAGAGAGGGGTCGGTATCAATCCAACTACCTTACTCACTAGTCATTAAAATTTCAATTGAAATGGACTTAAAAATAATAAGTTTGATTGTGAAAATTATGAGTATTTAAAAAACGTATCAATATATTTTTGAGATGAAAATAGTTTTTAGGTATTTTTCAAATTCCTGAAATTAACTTCAAATTGAATTTTAAAATTTTATGATCAAACCTGTTTTTCAAAATTTAATTCTAAAAAAAAAAAAGATATGGCATTATGAAAACCAAGTCTTTAACAAGTCTCTTTGAAGAAATTGGGTGGTTGGAGAACTTTTACGTGTGCAAAAAACGAAAACATTACGTGTTATTTCTAGACGATTGTTGATTAGCGATGATAAAGCAGATTTTAAGTGTAAAAATGTTTTCTTAATATAAAAAATTAGTTGTATAGGATAAACACGTACGTTATAAAAATTTCTAAAAATACCCAATTAGCATTAACATGGTTCTATATATGAAGAAAAAAAACTCAAAATACCTAACTTGCATTATAATACATGTTACGAAAATATTGTACTCATTTGACTTTTCTCTATACAATGTATCTATCACTATTCTTGATTTATCAAATATTGGTCTGTTATTTATGAATTAATTTGGTGTAAGCATTAATATGATTGAAAAGTTCAACTAAAATTTTCACTAATTAGAACAAATTTAATTTCGAACCAATATCATTGAACTTACCCATTTTTAGGAAAGATTATTTAATTTCTTTTTCCTTTTTTTTAAAAAATTGTACATTTCTTTTTTGACAGAATACATGATCGCGACCTCCTAAACTTACTAGTAAATTTTATTTAAATACTTAAATTATAATATATTTTAATTGGACATTCGAATGTTAGGGTTTTGCCCTAATTTTCTTACCATTATTTAAGATTTATTTTCTTTAAAGAAAAGATAAAACATTACCATAAATGTTTTTATTTTTCTTGAAAGGAAAATATAATATTCTTTCATATTTGGTTTATTCTTTCCTTTTAGGAAAAGGAGTTTTAGATTAGCTGGTCCTTTTCTAGTAAGAAAAGGTTTTAGGACTCTATAAATATAGGTTTGTTTCTTCTAACACAATAACAGGAGAATCCACAATATAGTCGTTTAGAGAGTCATGTTTATGGGGAGATTTATTCTCTCTAAGGTTTCAATGTTTTTCTTTATATTAGTTTTGATATAATAATATTTTGATTTTTAGTATAAGTTTTTTTGTTATCTGATTTATCAACTATATGATTTGCAAATTGTAAGCTTCCGCATGACGCCCTAATCATCTTTCATAACCCAACAAGTGGTATCAGAGCACATGGTTCACAGATCCGGTGGTCCTATGGTTCAACGAGGTTGAAGACAGGCTCAAGATGGTTTGAAATCAATTTGATGATAATGAAAATTTTTTGTCAAGCTACATGTGGAGAAGAATTTCAACCATATTTTCAACATTCCTGTTGCTGCAATTTTTAAGAATAAATACAAAATATTTTTAACCCATTTTTAACCCATATATTTTAAACTTTATTTTTAATTATGGCAAGCAACAATGATGAAGATTTTGTGGAGAACAAGACTATCATGCAATGAAGAAGACAGATCAAGCTTTGTCAAGAAAATCCAGCCAAAAGGGGAGATTTGTTAGGGTTTTGCCCTGATTTTCTTACCATTATTTACGATTTATTTTCTTTAAAGAAAAGATAAAACATTACCATAAATGTTTTTATTTTTGCTGAAAGGAAAATATAATATTCTTTCATATTTGGTTTATTCTTTCCTTTTAGGAAAAAGAGTTTTAGATTAACTGGTCCTTTTCTAGTAAGAAAAGGTTTTAGGACTCTATAAATATAGGTTTGTTTCTTCTAACACAATAACAGTAGAATCCACAATGTAGTCGTTTAGAGAGTCATGTTTATGGGGAGATTTATTCTCTCTAAAGTTTCAATGTTTTTCTTTATATTAGTTTTGATATAATAATATTTTGATTTTTAGTATAAGTTTTTTGTTATCTAATTTATCAACTATATGATTTGCAAATTGTAAGCTTCCGCATGACGCCCTAATCACCCTTCATAACCCAACATCGAACACGTAGTAAAATATTCATATTTTCTGATTACATAATAAAAAAGTTTTTGTATGTGTATCATTACGTTGATATGTAAGTTTAAAATATGTCTCATTCTTTTATATTATATAAATCAATGACAATTGAAAGAAGCTTTAAGTTTTACGATTTATTAGTCTAATGTGTATTAATTAAAGAAGATGATATATTTTAAATAATTAACTTATTTAAACGTAATGGACGTTTGAAACATGTGAATAAGTTTTTTCTAAATTTTGCATTGGAAATGTCTAATAGAAATGTTTTAGCAAGTGTTCTGATGTTTAGTTAGAACATGTCATAATTCGATTGTCTGAACAATATTTACTAGTGAGTTTAAGAGGTTGTTGGTATATTCATTCTTTTTCTTTTCTTTTCTTTTCTTTTATTTTACTTTATTTTTCTTTTTTATGTTGTTTCATAAGAAATAATTAAAAAAAAAAAAAAAAACCTAAGGTTTATGGTTGAACTTTATTGTATTTTTGAGATCTCATTCAAGCTGCTTAATTTATTGTTAGGTGCCAGCTTTCGGTTCTTTCTCATTTATTGTTAATTTAATTTGCTATTTATATTTATAAAGTAATGAAAATGAAAGGTTTATTTGTCTCTTTTTTTCTACAAAATTTAAACTTCAACCACTACTGTAAAAAAGGGGCTCATTATCGACAGAAAAAATCATAGCAGGCAATCGATACAAACTGAAAAACAATTTAAAATAATTATGGTGTCAAACACAATATGTCGATCCTAAAAACCGATCAATTATTCACATGTCCTTCAGGATGACTCAGTTGGTTTGGAGAGTGGTCATCCACATGGATGATCTGGGATCGATCTCCTGAGTTGAGTCTGTGGTTTACATCTCATATGTGGTTTGCAGGCTATTGCATATACATATTGGGGGGTTTACTAGTGCTCACCCGAAGGGCAAAGACTATGACAAAGGTTGTAGCGGCTGCGAGTGATCCTGAGTTAAAAAAAAATGAAATCTATGTAAAAGGAATTTCATTTTGTAGTATTATTTTCAAAATTAATTTCATATAGATAATATGATTTATAACACGGTAGTAAGAGTAAATTATTTAAACATAGCAATCCCAATTTAAGCGAGGATCTCTCTATTTTGGAATGTTACAAAAGGTTTGGTGCTAGTCCATTGGGTAGAATTAGTTGAGATGTACGCAAATTAGTTCGGATACCACGATTATCAAAAACAAAACCATTCAAAACTTCAATTTGCACAATTTCAAATTCATTTATCTATTTAATTTGTAAACTTTGATGTGTTTTATTTTCTCTATCGCTAGCTTGAAATACAAAATTTGTCTATGAAACTTTTATTTGATACCACCAAAGAATGTGGTGCATTGAATGGGGCTATTTTTTCCTTAATAATAAGTTTCAGGTTAGAACTCTAGGTATGAAAAATTCTTGACAGGGACTAGGGAGTGCTACCCCCCCTCTCCCCCTCTCCTCAAATGGAACCTTACGTGACACGAATCCAAATTAGCTGGGATCCAATATGGATATCGAACACCAAAAAAAAAAACTTACTATATTGAATATATAATATATTAGCTACTTACAACTTTATTTTTCATGTTATAATTATACCCTCAATTTATCAACATAGAGTTAATGTCTTTGAAAAATGTAGCAGTAAATATGTTTGGAACCTTATCAATTGATATGGGTAAAATGGTAAACTCACTATACTAATCATTATTATCTTAATAAGTGTTTCAAGTTAAAATTTAGTAAGTAAATAAGGGCGGAGGGAGTAATTATACTTTCATGTAGGGGTGTTCATGGTTCGGTTTGGATCGGTTATTAGTTAAAACCAAAACCAAACCAATTTAAATCGATTTTTTAAATTTCTAAACCAAACCAAACCAAATCAAAAAAATAACCGTCAGTTTGGTTTGGTTTTTTCGGTTTTTTTCGGTTTGAAAGTATTAAGTTTGTTGAGGACATACACATTTCGATAGACACAAACACTTGGTACATGAATAATTCACATATAAGCTATTATACGAACAAAGTGATTAATCCAATGTACCATGTTTCAGAAACTAAAAAAACGCATTGTCAATAGGATAAAGTTGGTTCAATATTCGGGAGATCTCAATATCTTTTCAATAAAATTACACCTTAAAATATTGAGAAATTACTTCTAAAAAAAAATATTTCATAGTCAAAACTAATCAATTACCATCTTCTTTAGCTTGAGCTTTAAATTATTCAATGTTGCGTTAGAAAATTTTATAAAGAATTGAGAAAGTGTGATCTTGAAAATAATGACTATTGAGGGATTTAGACTTAAGGTTTTAATAGTTGGACTAAAATTTAAGTGTTGGGCTTTAGAAAATAGTAAAATTAAAGACATAAGTTAATTAAAATTTATCAAAATACTTATATTTTATTTATAATAATTATAAAATTTATATATATAACTTCTCGGTTCGGTTTGGTTATTTTTGCGGTTAATTTTTAGTAAAACCAAAACCAAACCAAATAATATCAATTTTTCAAAATTTAAAACCAAACCTAACCAAATCAAACCAAATATCGATTTTTTTAATCAGTTTGGTTTTATAACCATAACCCTGAACAACCCTACTTTCATGTGTTTCAATTTATTTGTTATACTTCCCTTTTTAATCTCGTTAAAAAGGAATATGTTTGCCCCTCAAGGCCTAGCTCGAGTGGCAAAAGGTGGAGGATTTGTGACTTAGGTCGCAGGTTCAAGCTACCATGCAAAGCAAAGCCCGGTATTTACGTAGAGAAGGGTAAAAGGTGGACTCATTATCCATCGAGTTTAGAAAGCTTTGATTGATCCATGCAAAGCAAAGCCCAGTATTTACGTAGAGAAGGATAAAAGATGGACTCATTATTCACCGAGTTTAGAAAGCTTTGATTGATCCAAAAGGCGGGTCACAGATGAATTTCTCAATTAACCCAAAAAAAAGGAATTTGTCTGATGGTTATAAAGCGGAATAGTTGCAAATCATCACCTATTGTTGCACCGCAACTTCTTGAATATTGCTCCTCTTTGTATTTTTAGGTTAATTTTGAGATACGAAAATAATTGAATTTTTCAGGGTGTAGAAAATCCCATATGGAGGATTAAAAGCTCCGTTTTTCATATTACTATATTTCTCGAGTCACTATGAGAAACTACTGAACTCATCACTTATACTCGCTACTCTTCATTTTTCTATTGAGGTTTATTTTACAAAAGTACTCAAATTAAATAGTGTTCAAGTTCTAGAGATGATGCAAGATTTTAATTTTACGAACCACAATTTTTAATATTCGCTAGTATAACTCTCAACCTGGCTAGAGATTTGAATGCTATTGAAAATTGTGATTCATCTTAACAAATTTGTATTTATATAATTGAAATTATTATATTATTAGTTGTTATTTGCCCACGAATCAATTGTTGTCGTAGCAACCATCTAATACATTTTGAATCTTCGTGCCCATTTTGTGTGTGCTACTGATGTCATAAAGTGTGTTAAGTAATTAAAACAAATATCACAAGAAAGTACTAATAACTCCTCAAAACTAATTGAATGATAAACATGCTAAACAACTAAACAATAATCATATCATATCATATCTCTGAGTATATTAGAAGTATTAATTAATCATGTGAAAACACATACCAGTAACTTCACAGTCAATTCTAGTTACTTCAAAACTAACTAGCCTATCTCACACTTGTTTTTTTTTTTTTTTGTTTTGTTTCCAACCTGGTGTTACATTGGAGTTCCGACTAAATTTGGATTGCGCCTGCAGGGCCCATTCGGGGGTGGCGCTCCCAACAGGATTTCCTCCATACCTAGGGCTCGAACTCGAGACCACTGTTAAGGATGAAGCACACCTACCAGTGCATCACAACCCATGTTGGTTTTCTCAACTTGCTTACTCACACGAATTAGATGGTTTAAATACACACAAACAACAAACATATCACACTTATAAGAAAAGCAAGTAAATTAAGAGTTAAAAGTCTTTTTTACCGTATAATCAGTGGGTAATTTTTTCTTAAAATGCTGAAACTTGTTCAAACGATCCTTAATGACCTCAATCTATACATAATCATGCATACCTAGTCTAAATTAGTCTAAGGGAATTAATTCCATAATTTTTTGGCGCTTAATGGTCAAAGTCAACTCTTGATCATCTCAAATGTACCCCTCAAGTCAATGGTTAAAATTTTGGAATTAATTGCATGAATACTCCTAAGCTATATATGGAAGACCAACAATTGAGTGAAATCGCAACAAGATAACTTAATCGAAAGGTGCAGCCCCTTGTTCGAAAGACGCCCCTCCCCCCCCACACACTTCAATTGGTAAAAAAAAATACTTTTATAGTAATATATTATCTAAAAACAAAGATAATTGTTGTAATGGGATAATTTTACAATGAATATATTGTTATAAAATCTGTTGTTGATGTTTTTGTTGATGTCATAAGTATACTATAAAAAGTAAAATATAACATAATTTTTTTTATCCAACTATGAAATTTGATTAGAAAATATAATTAATCGAAAGTTAAATATGTTCGTAAGGATTAAAAATGAAATTAATTGATAATTTAAAGGCTAAGCTAGTGTATTTAGTCGTAAACTTTAGAGATTTATCTTCAAGTATCTACTATTTAACTATGAAATTTGATTAAATTTTAAAAATATAATCTTCAAATATTTTCAAGTTCTCGTACTAACCAGGTTTTTGAAAAACTTCCGCTCCCATTCACAAATTCAAAACAAATTAAAGTCAAATGCATATTTAAACGCAATTTAAATTTCAAAAATCATAATTTCAAAAAAAAAAAAATCAAAATTTCAAATTTCAACTTCTAAATCTAAAACTATCTATAGCCAAAAATTACAACTTTCAAAAACTCATATTTTCCTCATGTCAACTAGGTTTTGGGAAAACTTCCGCTCTTGCGCACAAAAATTCAAAACAAATTCATGCATGTTTAAACACAATTTAAATTTCAAAAACTCAAATTTCAGAAAATCCGAGATCTAGAACAATCTACAGCCAAAAACCGCAACTTCAAAAACTCAAATTTTCCGAACACAAGTGTTCCTATAAAAGCATCACATTCTTCCTTTCCCCTTACAGAACTTTCCCTCCTCTTTCTGGAAGAACAAGAAAATGGCTCTGGATCCAACAGCCTTCAAAACCATCGTCCCGTCCCGGTACATCACCTTCACAATCCCAAATCTTTTGCTTCATCTTCATCACTTCAATTCTTCTCAACTCCGCATTGCAGTTCTTGATTCTCCGGCGCCTTCAGAATCCATTCAAATCGCTGCAATGTTGGTTCCGATCGGCCGGGAATCCGATTGGTATTTTTCAACCGAACAAGGTCATCTCCAACTCATACTTAACTTCCCTCAGCTCTCTCGACTTGTTTTGATTGGAAATTCGACAAATTCTACGAACCCCACTTCGTATAATCCCCTGTTATGTACCGATGGTGTGGCGGGTGTGGCGGATTTGTCTGTTGTTGAAGAGAATTTGATGCCATTGTTGATTGAGTTGATACCCAGATCAGCATTTTGTCGAACAGGTGATGGGTTATGTGAAATTCCATTTTTGAGCTATGAAGATGAGGTGGTTCGGAGTTTGGTGTTGGATAGATGTGTTGGGGAATTTGTTGGAGAGATGTTGATTGAAGATGTAGAGTTGGAATTGGAAGATGGGGGTGGTAGAGAGTTTAGAAGGAGATTGAGGTTTAAGAGAATGCCGAATTTGGTACAAACACAGATAAAGATCCGACCTAAGAACGTCGATTTTATTAACATGGAGGAGGTAGAATTTGAGATTGTTGATGATGGGGTTTTAGTTCATCCTTATTTGACTCCAATGGTGGCGGGTCTTTCAGTAATCCGATCATTCTTGGACGCGAAAATTGGAAATGGGATAAAGCCAAAAGCTCTGTGTTTGGGTGTTGGAGGAGGGGCACTTCTTGGTTTTTTAAGCTCTCAATTAGGACTCCAAGTCTTGGGTATTGAGGCTGATAATGTTGTTTTGGAGATAGCAAGGAGATACTTCGGGTTGGAACGTGGTAGCTCGATACATTTATGTGTTGGAGATGCACTAGACTTGATTGGGAAATTCGCGACTCAAGTTGAAAGTGATGGTTTTTGTGGTTACGTTTTGGAGAATGGTGAGCATTTGAATGATTTCGATGGTAAATTTGATGTGATCATGATTGATTTAGACGCGACTGATTCTAATATAGGTATGAGTGCTCCTCCTTTAGCGTTTTTCCACAAATCCGTGTTGCTGGCCATAAGAACATTGCTTAGCAAAGATGGTGTTGTCATCATAAATGTGATTCCTTCAAACCAGACATCTTACAAGCTAGTAATCACTGAATTCAAAGAAGTTTTCGCTGAGTTATATGAGATAGATGTTGGAAATGAAGATAACTTTGTTCTAATTGCCTCTGCTTCAAAAATCGGACATGTCTCCGTTCATCGTCAAAGTAAATTTCTAAAGAAGTTGAAACAAGTATCAGGATCTTTTCTGGACTCTATAAGATTGATCTGAAAGGGTTCTTGGTAGCTCAAGTAAAATTGTGCAGCATATGGAGTAATTGTTTTTGCTTGAGTTTTCGATAGAAACGATGAGCCAAGACAAAGGCAAATCTAATATTCTTTTGGATGATAAAAGAAATCAAATTGTATAAAGTTCATTTGAATTGAGAGAATTACAAACATGAATTTTGCTTTCATATTGGTTGTTTTTGCATTAATAGAAAGTTTGTGCATTTTTCCTTAGGGGTTTAATGCAATGTTTGCTTTGGTGGCATAAGAAAATATAATCTCCGCATAACTGATGCAACTTTTAATGGGTGGCAGTATAAAATAATACGCACATTAAGCTATGAGAACTTTTAGGTGTTATTTCATACAAAATTGAGGGATTAAACTATTGAAAGAAATTAAAAAAAAAAAAAAACATTTCTATCGTAGTAATTCTTGTATAAAAATCCTTCCTTGTTAATCCCTGTATAACACTTTTGAGAAGGAATTTTCCTTCTCAAAAAAGATAGCGACAGGTGCATGCCGGATCCTCAAAAAGCAGTGCATTTTGGAGGATCTGACATGGATGCGACAATATTTTTGGAGAGCCGTGCAACATAGCTTCAAATTGATTGCAAATTTTTCATAATGGTAACCTAAAATTTTCTTATGCAGCAACACCTGGCACCAACATATATAACATCCACAGGCCAATAGTTGATCTTCAGAATTCAATGGTGGTACGCCCGTGCCAAGCTGCCTTAAGCCAGGCGTCTCTTCAGTTTATGCAAGCTCCAGATCAACACTCGGCATGCACTCAGTCGGAACTCCTATAGCTAACTCACTTGTTTTTGGAGCGAACATCAAACATCTTCGTAAGATAATATCACTAGGGGAGTGCTCAATCGACCAAAGGTTGTGTTGAAGGCTCAGTCTAAGCAGACAATCTGATGTAACTGGGAGATCATTCCTTGAAGAATATAACACAATCTAGAGCAATCAGCACCCACTTAACTCTACAAAGATATCTGATTAAGACAAGTTCTTTCTAGCTTTGACGTATTACAACCAATTCATTTTTATCTTGATTGTACTATTAGATAAAAAAGATAAAACAACAACAATAAACCCAATTTTATCCTACAAGGTGGGGCCTGGGGAGGGTAGAATGTAGGTAGACCCTTACCCCTACCTTGTGGAGGTGAGTTATGCACCAGCCGAAAACACGAACCCTTGTTGTACCGTGGCAGGGTACTATTCTACTACTGGTGCTTGATTATACAAAGGTCAAAGCATCAAAAGAATTTATGTAGTCACTGCTAATAACCTGTTTGCACAGCAACTGTGCAACTCCAGTTCATGCAGTTTCTTCCACAATTGCTGCAGCTCACAGGTTCTCCAGTTTAGTACCTAATGCAGGTGATCAGAGTAAAAGCTCTTTCAGCTCAAAGTCTTCTCCAACTAACTTGAGCTCAGCTACACTTGACGAAAACTTGATACCACCTATAGTGCATCCATTCTTGATGTCTCGTAATTAGGCCATGTGCTGAGATAAATTTGCAATACGATTTGGAACTGTAATCATCTATGGATGAATAAAGCTTCTCATTTCTCTCAGAAAACTCATTGCTGTTTGAAGCTCATTGCAGTATTCGTTTTCTAAAACAACCACAAACTATTCTCCGTATCCTGATTTATGTATGCTTTTTTGGCATCATCAAGCACTCATTAGGCGGAGCTCAAATTTGTTATCCTAGAATTTAGGACCCATAAAAGTTCAAATCCCGAATTCACCTCAGCCAATCATCGAGTTCTTATTCCTCAAGTGATTGCTCAAAGATCCATTATTTTGCCCTTTTGGATCAATACTTCCTCTGTTAAACAATTGATTGGTTCTAAAACTTGCAAGTAGCTGAAAGAAAAACAACAACACACCCAATGTAGTCCCACAAAGTGGTGTCTGGGACGGGTAGAGTGTAGTATGCCGACCTCACCTACCTCTGAGGTACAGGGAGAGGATGTTTCCGATACACCTCGACTCGAGGAAAAAACAGTCCAGAAAAGACAAAAACAACAAACACAACAAAACAAGAGGCTGATAAATGAAGGAACTTTAGCATATAACCAAGTTTCAATTTACTTCTGAGAGAGTTCAAGCTACACAAAATAAAAATACTACCTTTACACTAAAAAATTAGTGCAATTACCCAAAAATAGCTAAAGCAGAGTAATAAGAATGAAAATTAAAAGAGCAGCAATAAAAGAGTACTTAAGAGCAGCAAGAAGAATAGCCAATGCAATCACAAACAACTGCCACAATATACTTACACTAGCCCATGTCAACAGACCCGTTAACCCTACTGCCACAATATTATCCGGGTCAGGATCCAACAAAAGATCCATCCATCTCAAATTCAATCTGGGTTTTCCTCCACCATCACCATTACCATTATTACTTCCATTTCCATTGCTGGAACCATTGTTCTTCAACCCATTTTCATTTTCAGTATTGTTGCTCCCATTTTCTGCTGCAAAAACAAGAAAGTGTTTTCTTTTAGGGCAAATCTTTGATTTGGGGGTGTGAATTGGGGAAAAAGGGAAATGGGTTTTGGTGATTGAGGGGTTTTGAAGGATTGGTGGTGAATAGGAGGGGGATATGTACATTGAAATTGCCATGAAAATGTAGGAAGATTGATTAGAGGTTCAAGGAAAATGGAGAGGAACAAAACAAAAAGGTTTTTTATTTAACTAAAATTATGATTTGACCTCTTTAATCACTTTGGTCCTCAAAAACTTTTAAAATGTTGCTCATACACCTTATTTTTATCCCTTAAAACAAATAGTTGTGGTAGTTTTAAACTAGGGTCCCTCTAAACTATGGGCATTAACCAACATGGGTCGTGGTGCACTTACAAAAGTGTTTCACCTTTAGCTAGAAGTTTCAGATTCGAACTCTAGATATGGAGAAAATCTTGTTGGGAGCGTCACTCCCGAATGGGCCATGCAGAGCGCGATCTAAATTTAGTCGGAGCTCCAATCAATGTGGGCTTTCAGACACCGAGTGGAAAACAAAAACAAAAAAAACTATGAGCATTAATATATATATATTCTTATTAGAATATTTCTCAAGTTACATCCTAAGTACCTACAACTTTTAAAGAATTTATATCCTATTAGACATGAGTTTAATGATCGAAGGCGATAATTAAAGATAAGCTTATTTAAAGATAAAAAGTAGAAGTCAAACTATTTTAAACGCAATTTGTAGAAGTTCAACTTGTGATAATCGAGCAAGCCTGAATAGGAGTTTGCTCATATTCTTATGCTTCACAAAAATCATGTTAGGAAGTTTGAAAGCCTAAATATCACAAGTGTTAAAAGTCTTCAATTTAATAGAGCTCATAAATTTTGCGATACTAATTATTTAAGAGTGATATTAGGGTAAAGAAATGATAAGGAATAATTTGATGTACTAAAGCTTTCATAATGCACATGATTTGGTGAAGGGCTTCACAAAAAGGAAAAACCTTGAATCGTGAAAGTAAGTTATATGTGTAGATCAACTATTTTCTCTGTTTATTTTTACTTATTATATTTAACTTGACATAATCATTAAAAAATAATTTACATAATCATTTTATCACACTATTTCTATTAATTGATGGTTAATATTAAATTTTAAAAATAATTTAAAGAATAGGTGATTAATACTAAGATTAAAACATGAAGATAATTAATTATCTTTTCTTGATAGATTGAAACTGACTAACAAAAATAAAAATCTATTTTTTGAAACAGTAATAATATTTCAATGTGTGTTTGGTGTGATTAAAAATAATTTTCACCAAAAAATTATTATTTTCATGAAAATATATAAATACTAATTTTGGTCAAACCTCAATGCAAAACGCTCAACTCATAGAAAAACAAAAAAAAAATCATCATCATGTCTAGTAGAAGCTGGAGGCTTCTCAAAACGGTGGAAACACTAATTTCCTCAACACGTGTCTATTTTATTGCTCAACACTTCTAATTCTAATATAATAACTATATACTAAAAGCACCCAAAATGGAGTATATAAAAATGGGTAAATTATAGTACAAGAACAATATGCAACTACATAGAGCAAAAAAAAAAAAAAAACTTGTATCATATTAGGAATTAATTAATCAAATTAGATATGGAGAAGAAAAATAATAAGGGAAAACAATTAACACAAATAGAAAAGTGGCTAAGAAAACATAAGTTAGAGTATAGTTCAGCTACTAGACATCCTTTTATTTATTCTATCCATGATGGTTCTATTGATTTCTCTTGTTACAAGAAATGGCTGGTAATATTATGTATTTTTATTTTATTTAATTTTATTTTTCTACCTTATTTTTTAATCTCTAAATAAATAATTATGAAGTGCAGGACAGGGAATATGTGTTTGTGAAAACAGCTTTGGTACCGTTTGGAGCTAGTGTTTTGCTTAAAGCTTGGAAAGAGTCAATAAATAGCTCTGATGTTGAGGTTATTTTGGCTTTTTTGGCCTATTTGAATGATGAGATTTCTTGGTTAAAACAAGAAGCTCCCAAGTGGCACATTTCATTGACTAGTGTTGTTGTTGATGACAAGCCACTCCTTGATTACTTTAGGTAACTACTTATTTTTTTTTATCTGGTATTCGATATTCATATTAATTGAGGTAGATTAAATTTGGATTCTTTAGTGATTTGAATTCGAGCATTGCAGGGTTTATTTTTGTGGCAATCCTAATAGGATTTGTTTCATTCTTGAGTCTCAAAATTTGAAACTTTTGATTTGGTCAGGAAGAGATTTCAATCATTTCATCACAATCCAAGTTGAAAGTTAGTTGTTACTTTTAACTGATTACTACAATTAGTAATACCTGAGGGAGAATCAATTAAGATTTGTTTCATTCTCTTAGGGAAGAGATGATCCCAATTATTCCACCCCAAAATGTGTTTTTACTTTAACTAATTACCACACTAGGTAATACTTAGGGGAGAATCTAAACTTTGGAATTTATGGTAACCTTTAGTTAGAATCCAACAATAACCTTGTTCACCCTTGAATATTGATTTGGCTAAACATTATATTATTGTCATAATTGTTTTAACTAGGCAAAAATTACCATATGCTATAAATAGCAATCATTACTAAATGACATAACAAATGGTATTCATGACCACTTCTAAAGGTTAATTATGTTACATTCACTTCTTGAAGTGGTTAATTTTCTCATATATTTTTTCATTTAACTATATGATTTTCATGTAATTAAATTTTATAATACAGGTTTTTCGAACGTTTAACAAGCCCAGACGTAAAGTATACAGAGGCAATAACCATTTTATGGGCAGTGGAATCAGTTTATCACAATGGTTTTGAACATTGTTTGGAAGAAGGAAATAATACTCCAAACGAAATGAAAGATGGTTGTAAAATATGGGGCAATGAGAATTTCAAACAATATTGTCAATCACTTGAAAACATAGCTAATCGAACGCTAGAAGAGGTGTTGGACGAAGAAGTATCGATGACCGAAGTATTAATCCTCGAATTTCTTGAGAATATTGTTCGTTTTTGGAATATGAACCTTGGAGGAACTTAAGTTTTTGTATCATATCGTGGTACGTACTATAGTTCAATGTTTAATATGGTTATTGTTACTTATATAGTGTGTTATCGATTTATTTCCTTCTATACCAAATAATGTATATCAATGTACATGTATAGCTAGCGTGAGTACATACATATATATATATATATACATATATAGTAGTGTGTTGTGTTAATTAGTGTTGATTATGCTTGTTGCTTGTCCCTTTTAATCGATTGTGCATGGAACTTGTGTTCAGTTACAAAGCAATTATAAGATTCGTGTTATCAACAATCCAAACTTTGTATTAAAATTTCATGAATGAATTCATGAAATTTGAAAAGAGTAGTCTATTAAATTTTACCTTTTATCTCACAAGATAGTGTTAAAAGAGAAATTATTTCAATATACATTTCAAAACTTTTTCTAATTATAATAATTAAGAGGTAAATTATATGGAAAAATTATCTAAATGTATAAGTTTTTAGTTTTTCTATTCTTGGATATATCATTTTATCCGATGTTTCGGGCCACACATGATTTATCAAAATGTTTTGAGATGTATTCTAATATTACCAAATTTAAGGAATTTTGAATTTGTGCAAAATTCTCATACGTTTCTTAAATCATTCTAAAAGAATACATTACTTAAATCATTCTAAAAGAGAAGATATAATACATAAACGTGTTTTTTTATTTGATCACAACTGATATTTATGCTCTTCAAATTTGGGTCTATATAAATAAATATTTAAATTTATATTAAGTTAAACACTTAAACTGTAACAAACCGAATTCTCAATATAAATACATAAACATTATATATTCATTGATAGCAAAATTATAATAACAACACTTAAACTTATGGATTACATATAACTAAGAAAAGAGATAAAAATAGGGATGAGAAGTTTAGATTTTAAAAAGAAGATATGAGAGGAACAAACAGTTTCTTCACAATACACATAATTCTCCAAAACCGCCGATGACAATTATTTAATCTCTATTAAACCTGGATCCCAAGCAAAATTAATATTGGGCTGTATAATTCTTGGACCTCTTTGTGGTTTGCCTCAGGCCCAACATCTTGATCGGTTGTGTTCACAACATAAACACTTTATTTTTCATGACATAACACAATGTGGACTTCTTTGTGGTTTAGCCTCAGGCCCAACATCTTGATGGTCGTGTTCACAACATAAACACTTTATTTTTCATGACATAACACAATGTTTGGTGAGATCTCACCATACTAGCAAAGAGCTTTATCCTTTGCTGATGTGATGATGATTCTAACGCACAATCTCAAACTCACAGATGATTCGAATTCACAATCACAAACTCACAATTTCAAAGTTGAAAATGAACTATGCTTACCATACAACCAACTTGAAAAACACTTCAATTTTTAGGCGGGGCAAGTATTGCCTGCCCCGAACCCGCCCCCAAATCCGTTTCTCTACACAGTGCCTCGAGTTCTCCACTATTCCCAAAGAAAAAACAAGTAGTCTCCGCTCCATAGCAAGGGAAAAAGAAGAAGAAGAAGTTGAAAAGAAAATGGAAGAATCTAACAAAGAAATGTTGATGATCCAAAAATGGCTGAATCAACACAATGAACTCTACACTTCCGCCACCAGACACCCATTTACTCTTAGCATTCGTGATGGTTCCGTTGACCTCTCTGCTTTCAAAAGATGGCTGGTAATTTAAGTTTTCCCCAAATTCTTATGTTTCTTCACTTGAGGTTCTTCTCTTACTTGTTAAATAAATGTTGGTTTTAGTAAACATGAAGTTTATGATAGTAAAGTGATTCAGGAAGAACTATATTAAATTCTGTGTTGAACTAATTCACACTCTAAAAGCTAGCTGAAAGAGAGTTCTCGTCATTTAGGATCATTGTCATGCTTGGATCCAGACATGCTTTCACTACAACAAAAACAATTCTTAGCGCCAATAAATATGCACATTAATAACATGTATTAAAGTCCTTACTGACATTATTTAATTGTCATTTGATCTAGTGTCACTATAGGCTTTAGGCACATTTATAGAAGTGTTAATTGCCTCTAAAAAATATATATATTTAGCGCCAATTAAGCTATTGTCGTTAAAGATCTTTTTTGGTGCAGTGTTTGGGGTTTGATTCAAGGACTGGGGAGTATATTCACAAATTTGACCCCTTGCTCAACTAATACTTTTACTATAGTGTAAAGAAAGTTGAGAAAAAAGAATTGTTCTTTTCTGGGATGATGGAGGAAAAGACTTGCTTTATACTTGTGGAGATCGGATGCAGATTTTATGTATAGGATAGAATAAGAACAGATGTCCTAAAGTCTAGCGAGTTTGCCGAGCTTCTTGTGGATCAATGCTACTACCCTTCTATGGTGTCATTTACTAAAACAATGATCCCATTATTGCGTATTCTAGCAAATGCAGAATGTGGTCTTTAAGGCGTATTCTCAATCCATATATCTAAAGTTGTGGCAATGGGGTGTGGTTTGGTAATATGCCAATTTGACCAGTAGGCACTAGTAGATAAAATGATTTGTTACACCTGAATCCCAAACAATTTTAAGGTTAAATTTAAGGTCATTTCTTCAAATTGCTCTCCATTTCTAAGTTCATAGCCTTCATGTTAGCTTCATCAATATTACCTACCAAAAAAAAGGCTTGTTCAGGAAGACCATCTAATTCTTCTCAAGGGAAGAAAGTTTCTGTTTACTATCAATGACTCCATGTACTGTTCTAAAACATTCAAGTTTAGGGCCGTTCTAAGTATCTTTATTTGATTGTTCAGCTCGATTGAATGTAATGACATCTAACTTCAAAAGATTATCGTTTGCGGCCTGAAGAAAATTGGAGATCTGATGGGAGCTTGATCACACTTTAGTATTGTATTAATTTGCACAAGATAATCAACTTTTCATGCATATCTCCTCGCAAACGCATACATTTCTAGGCAGCGATATCTGCTGCCACATATTCAGCTTTAGTGCTTGAAACTGCAGCAACATATTCAGCAAACTAATCGGAGCTTGAGTGGGTTCTGATTTATGTATTGAGTTGTAACCATATTCACCGAGTGTAACACTTATCTTCCTCTTTTTTGTTTCTGCAACTAAAATATGTGCCGTGTTTTGTTCAGTTTTCTTCTTGCAAGCTCATGAAGTTTTCTATCAGTTAATGATTAGATGTTGGATGCAGGGACAAGATTATATATTTGTTAGAGCCTTTGTTCCTTTCGTAGCAAGTTTACTGTTAAAAGCTTGGAAGGAGTCGGATGATGATTCAGACATAGAGGTCATTTTAGGTGGTATTGCTGCGCTGAACGATGAGGTATCATGGTTCAAGAGAGAAGCATCTAAGTGGAGTGTTTCGTTATCCAGTACTGTTCCTCAAAAGACTAACCTGGAATATTGCAGGTATAAAATGCACTATATGCTTACAAGGTCATACACATTTTTCGTAATCAGCAGTCTTGTTTTAGTGGTTCTTGTCCCGCTACTATAATCTGTATGCTTTTGTCACAGTTACTATGAATGATTTCCGTTCCACTAGTAACATTCAACATTGATTGTGTCCTCCCCACCCCCAACACAACTCATCTCATCCCCATCCCGACCACCCCACGCCCCTCCCTCCACACCTTTAGGATAACATTTTCCTTCGTACCGAACATACTCAAAGTGCTAATCTAATTTACCGCTGAGATATTCTGTTTCATTGATTGTGCATCGTTTGCTACCAGATTTTTGGAAAGCCTAATGAGTCCTGAAGTAGATTATACAGTTGCTGTTACAGCCTTTTGGGCAATTGAAGCTGTCTATCAAGAAAGTTATGCCCATTGTTTATCAGATGGCTCTAAAACCCCAGAAGAACTAAAAGAGACTTGTCGAAGATGGGGCAATGATGGTTTTGGTCAGTACTGCCATACTCTTCAAAACATAGCTAATCGTCGTCTTGAGAAGTCACCAGAAGCTATCATCTCAAAAGCTGAGGCAACAGTTATGCGCGTTCTTGAGTATGAAGTTGAGTTTTGGAACATGAGTCGCGGGGAAACCTAGAGTTCCCCTTACCCCCCTCCTGCCATTGCTCATGCAGTGACATTTCAACTAGTGTGAGATCCTCGCGTTCCGATACATTTTTCTTTGGTTGACATATGGACTAGGATGATTTGTTGTATTCTATACAGAAACTTCTTAAGTACTTCTAGCAAATAAATATTAACAGGGGTGTCGAGGTCAACTTGTGCACACCTCGACTATTCCATTACTATGGTACTACTACCTCTCATCAGTGGTGACTTTGAGGTTTGAGGCCAAAGTGGAGCTTCACAGAAGAAAAACTGCAGTTTGATAATCTAGTATTAGATGATAGAGTAAAATAAATCAATTTGTCAAATATTTATGATGGATTTTCTTTTATGCATAGAATGGATTCTAATGATGATTAATAAAGTGGACAATTTTTTCTCCGATAAAACATTTTTGCATATACTGATTAGTTCCTCTAAGGCGTCGTCTCAACATAATTTAATACTGCACTTTTGATCCTTCTGTTATTGATAAATTTTAGTTTTAATTCATATGACTAAATATATTTGACCTTTAAGTAATTGGAACATGCACTTTGATTTCTTTACTTGTGAATAGTCACATATTTACCATAATTATCAATTATTCATGTATTGTGTTAAATTTATATTATTATTCTATATTCGAAGATTAAATATATTTGAAGAATATCACAAAAACTAAAATATATATATAGAAATCAAAAGTGTTTGCTAATATTATTTTCTATTTAAAAGATTTTTTGAGAAAAAATATGAATAATTACTAGTAATGTAAAGAAAGTTTGGGACTTTACCATAAAGTATTGTTTGTTTTATTTGATTTAATAGAGAATTAGTCAAACGCATTTTTCGAGGGAAAAGAAAAAGAGCAAAAAAATAAAAGGCGGGAATGTACTCAAATAAATGCGGCAAAACAATAAACTCTTCAAACCTAAAGAGTTAAAAAAAAAAAAAAAAAAACTCTTCAGACGCGAGAATCGCTTCACCTTCAGTTTTCCGACGAGCAGTCTGAACTCACCGATCGGAGGCGCCACATTTCCGATCAGAATTATTCAGGTAACTTTTCCTGATTATTGAATCGGTCTGTAACTGTCAAATTTAGATCTTATATTTGATTATTTACGCTCAATTTAGAAAAATCTTCAAATTAAATCTATGATTGACTATATGATTACTTTCATTGTTATTGTTAACTTGAATATTTTGAAAATAGTCCAAATCTCGAGATCGTAAACAAAAATGCAAAGTGAGCGTATCTAAGGTTCTCGTTTCTCCTTTTTTTAGCCGAAAATTTGATGAATAGAAGGAAAAGAGATTAGAAAGCAGAAAGATAGGCGAATGACTTGACTATTGCATAGGTCAGATGTTTTCGTAAGCAGCAAACAACAGATCTCCCCTTAGCTGGTGGCTGTGTGAATCTTTCAAGGGTGACCTGATTCGACAGTGTTGTTTACTCTGATCCAGAGGTAGTTTTCATTTACCAGCGCGTAGGTGTTTTTTGAAAAGAGAAAAAGAAGTAATGTATAATTGGAAATGCTGTCTTAACTGAACTAAGTTAGAGTGAAAAATTGTTAGTATCTCAAGTATAATAGGGTGAAAATGATTCACTAAATCCCACTTTGAGTTGCAAAAAGGACCTTATCAGAGAGCTAGCTAAGTTTAGACCTTTTGACTAATGTGGAGACGAGAAAATTCAGAGCTTGGGGAACGTTGTTTTCCTTAAAAATGGGATCGATTATCCTCTTTAGCATACTGATAAGTAAAAAAATAATTGTTTGTATTAAGGACTTTATGCTTCTAAGTGCCAAAAAAGGAAAATAGCATTTAGGTTGATGTTATGAAGTCATTGGTCGAACTAGAAAACTATAAATAAAGAGAAGCTAAGGTTACGAGGTAAGGTCAGCTGGTTAAGGAAAGCTCAGATTATGAAACCATATTTTTCTGACTTGGTGAATGGTGTATCAGTTCCAGAATTTGGAAAGTTCAAACAGTTGCAGGGAGAGCCGTGCATTGTTGCTAACTTACTCTCAAAAGTTCAATGGCTTTCAGAGAATTTTTTTCTAGATGATGTTTGATTGCATTTCGTATAATTTGTATATGTCATTTACTGCTATGTTGTTTTCTTCTAAGGAAGAGAGAGAAGTACTCCCTTATTTGTAGGTTTAACTTGTCTTTCATTCTGGCCTATCAATTTTCACTGATGACATGACCCGACACAGGTAATATATAAGAGAATACTAAAGATCCGAGCCATAGAATTTCTCAATTCTGACGCAAGGTACTTATTAGATCGAATGTACTTCTTAAATCTAATAGAATGATTTTGCTGTATCCAGACTAATATCAATCCAAGCCATTTCATGAATAAAATGTGACCAATTAACCAACCAAGAAAACCACTTGTTACAAAAAAGATCTTGTTGTTGCATCGAAAGAGATAAATGTTGACTAATCTGGCTAACATTGAACTTGGTAAAATGAAATGGTTGAATAATTGAAAAATGAGATTATTCAGTAATACACATTGAATGTTGAGATCGAATATTAAGGTAGGAGGCGGCTTATTTCTTCCCATTCTCAGAGTATTAGTATTATTCTTGTTTTCTCCTTATCGTTAGATTTTTATTACTACATGTTATTATTTATTCTCATTATCTTATTTTCTTGCTGTTGTTTTTGCTGCCTCTTTTTAATCGTTCGTTCATCCTTGAAAACAACCTCTCTACCTTCTCAAGGTAGGGGTAAAGTCTACATACACTCTACCCTCCTCACACCCTACTTGTGGAATTACACTTGGTTTTTTGTTGTTATAATGTTCACTACCTTGCATAAACTTTGCGAATATACCATCCTTTTGCATTTCGCCCTTTCTTTTAGTTTTTTGGTAACATGGAGACGATTCTGGGTCTTCAAGTGGCTATCTGAAGTTTGAGAAGAGTTGGCAATAATTGGCAGAGCCTATTGCTGATAGGTGATCCTTTTTCCTATCTTAATTTTTCTTAGTTTTGTATCCTTTGCTTAGACTGAAGGATATCTATATTAAGTTATTAGGTGAAGGTTCAATAGTATGCATCTTCAGTTAACCACTTTTTCCACATAAAAATGAGCTTGTCAACATGTAAATCAAAGCAAGTCATTTCAGGGAATGAATAAAAAGGATTTTCCACTACAATGGCATCAACTGTTTTCACATTCAAACTATGAATGCTACATCTCAATTTTCCTACATCTATCCTTGTTTTCTATTTGGTAAATCTTGAATAATGATGGCTCAGTTTGTGAGCATAAATCAAAGAATAAGAGATGCTTATTGTACACTACACCCTTTTTTGCCAAGGGTGACTTCAATTCTGCTGCTGTAAATTTGCATCTCCGGTGAGGTTATTGAATGTCATCACTATGTTAGTCATCAAATTCTTATCCTACTCCTCCTTGTGTTTCTCTACTTTGTATGGACAGATTTTGGTGAGTTATAACCAGCAACCTTCTCTGCAGCTGTTCCCTCCTTTTTTTTGTCATCACTTCTATTTTTGACCATCTTACTAGCAGGGAAGTGCAGTCTAGCAATGAGAGGTCGTGGGGCTCTCATCTCTCGATCAAATCCCCTTACACAGACAAATCCTGCAAAATGACATTTTCAAGGACAGTTTTACATAATCTGACTCTAGGAATTAGGTAACTCAATCACATCTTTTACTTGAACAGTTTAGTAGTGGCACATATTTAACTCAGATCCCTTTTCTGTATCTTTTTAAATATGAGAAGCAAGAAAAGTTGGACTTACCTCTCCAGAAGCAGTACTGAATTTGTTCTGTTGACAAGCCTGATAAACATCAATGTTTATGTAGTCAGTAACTTAGACTCAATTCTTAAGTCATAGATCAAACCACAATGTTTTTCCTGAGCATTTGTTTGTACCTTTAAAAATTGTTGAGACAGAGGTCCCAAAGTACACGGTCCTTCTTGACAGGGACCATAGCAATTTTCTTGGAACATGAATTGGATCAAGACTGGATTTATGATCCGCGAATACCTGCACAGTATAAGATCACATCTTATTCAACGATCAGAATGATTGCAATCAATAACATCCATTTCCAAGTTTCATTACACAGTTGGACTTGTAAGTTTTGAAGCATCAACGTAGACTCTTGAAAATTGTGATCAGATGACAAGGTGTGGAATTTACCTCATTAACCTGGAAGTATGTGCCGTTGAGTGGGAAGCTCCCTCTCATTGCTGTACGGCATGGTATCTGCAATAAGCTAGGCGTTTCAGAGGGAAAAAGGCAATGCTAGCTTATAGTTCTTCTACAAGTAGTGACTTTAAAGGACAACAAATGCCTGGGCCACTCACCAGTAGTGTGCCTCTTACGGTTTGTGAGTTTGCCTCTCTTATGCCATTGCACGAATAGCATGTCGTCTCATTGCACAGGTTTCCTGATCCACTATGATCACACTTTGTTTCAGGAGGTTGAATTGAATTTACAGTCTCACCTGGTTGCAGTAGGCACAGAAGTTAAAACAACATAATCTACTGTGGACTATAGTTCTAATTAACCATTGTATTGTTATATGTAGTCAGTGATGAAAAGGGAGGAAAAAAAGAAAAAAACTGGTCAGTGTGTCCTCCCGTACTATTTAGGGCAAATTTTGGTTTCAAAAGCTAAATGTTGCTAATGCATGGTTTTGCTTCAGATTAGCACTATGGTGAGAATCAGGGACACAAGTTTTCTCCATTCACTAACTGTTATACGTGTTGCATTAGTTGATATCCCAGAGAAGATGATACTGTTCAAAGAAAATTCAGTTGCATACCTGGTGTCCATATTGCCAGAAGGTACGGACTTGGATCATCGGGTTCTCTTTTATCCAACTGTATTGGAAGATTATTGGGTCATAAAGCTTAGTTCTAGCCAAATTTAATTTTTTTTTTGATGAAGAGCCAAATAATTGAGCAACAGAAGATAGACAACTGACCTTTTCCAACAATTCATGGGAATCTGGGAGTTCGTAGCTGCAATATTAGAGTATTGACCATTAGTTTTGAGTAAAAAATGAGACGATTCAATACTCAATAATTGACGGTGTTGTGTATGTGCAATACAAACCGGTACTGCAACTTTTTACATCTAATTCTCTCTTTTCAGCGCAGTGCAAATTTGTGTAGATATCTGCTTTGCACTATCTTTGCTGAGTGTCTTCTTAATTACGTACAATTTCATATTCATCAACTCCTACTACAACAATGTTATACTCTAACAACTCCTTTTTATGGCATACTTAAAAGTTCACTTATCTTGTTCACATATTTACACAGGTAAACATCAAATAAGAGATTAGGAACTTACACTTGGTGCTCTGTCCGTAGGCGGCCGACATTTTTCAGCTTGGGAGTAGGAATTGAAGCTGCATCTGGATTCAAGGCCACCAGAGCTTTGGATACGTCGCCTTCTTTATTATGCTCTTGTAAAATGGTCTCCAAATTGGTCGTGAACTCTTTCATGTTGAGTTCGATCAATGGAATTTCATCAGGATCTTCAAAAAACCCGTCTTCAATGTCGCTTTCTAATAGTTCTGGCAATGGTTCTGGGGTTTTTGGTTCCTCAATTATAGGTTCACAGTTGTTGGTAACAAGTGTTGCTTCTCTATTTAATAAGTTGGTCTTCTCTTGAGGTATTGGCATTGACCTTTCTAGGAAAGAAGGTAGGTCACCAGCTTCAACTGGAGCATATGGGTACGCTATTCTTACTTCAGCTGCTGGGGGTAATAGCATGGGCTTGAACGCGGCAGCTGCATTTCCCTCACTAGGGATCGGAACTGCTGAACTCACTATACTCTTCTCCTCTGGGCCAGGAAGGGCAAGTCTTGCACTGCAGGTAAATTTTTAAACGTTGGTCAATTTTCCTAGAAATTAACTAAGTAATAAAAGAAGTAAAAAATTGCCAGATTTTACATCTCTAATGCAAGCGACATCTGAGGAACAGTTTTCGAGCTCTACTAGCGAATTTTTGAAATTATTTTGTGATTTGAACTTAATAATTTGACTGACATTGATATCATCATTATTATAATTTGTATTAGAAAAGTATGGTTTCTGTTCTTAGAGTTGCATTTTTAAACTTCAAACCATGTTTTTTCGTCCCCAATTTTGTAGGTGACACTAACTCTTTTAGTTTGAAGTTGCTAAAAAGAGGAATGAAGCAAATCTTAAGGTAACCTTATGTTCTGCGCTTCACTAGCAATTTGAAGACAGGAGATATGGATTACTAACCTTGCGTAAGCACTAGCAAAGTGTCTGCACTCAGCTCTCAGTGGGCATGCATTACAGTTAGGTTTACTTTTGGTGCAGAAAACCTGTGTCAACATTGGAAGTCAGCCATAATTATCATTCTTTCTGATGAGGGAGAACAACTTCCACAAAAATTGTCATATGAGGGCACATTCAACTTGAAAAGCTCAATTAAAGTTACCTTCCCAAAGGTAATCATGTGGTAGTGCAACTCATACCTGTCAACAAACATAACCCTATTAGTGATACATCCATGGGTATGTTAGAGCGCCTTTTAGTTACATGTGTAACCAATGAAAAATATTATGAGGTCTTGAGAAAGTACAGTGTTCTCTGATCCAGCTTGCAGAGTCGTGGCCAGAGATACTTCTGAATTGACTCCAGAATTGGATACCTGTATTGAAGCATGAATAATAACCCATATAGTAGACAAAGTACAGTTTTGAAGTTTTGCTTTAATAACTTACAGTTCAAGAAGATGCAACTGCAGCGACTCAGGAAGTGGTTGGAGAGGAACCCATCCTAATCGCACAGCTATTCGTCCAACATTTGTGTCAACCTGACAAATTCAACTTTGAGTTCTAGATCAAGTTAGTAGATCATTGCACATTGTTGGCAAATGGAACTTACTGGAAAAGCAAGGTTATGAAGTGTTAATAGCCGCACACATTCTACACTTTTCAGACCCAGTCCACGAATACTCAAAAGATACTCTCTGCAGACAGGAATTTTTTTAGGGGCAGATAAACTCACGAAGGTAGAAAACTTTAGTGTATTATTGCAAGGAACTTACTTCACTTTGTCTGGGGCCACATCTCTCAACCATTCTAGGTCAATACTTCCATGATCCCTTACCAGTCTATCGAGGAAGTCCTGCACAATAAGCAATTATGTTTTTTATGAGAATTTACTTGTGAAGTTTCTCTTTCTCCTTGTAACTAATGAATACATGTTTAGTGCTGGTACCTTAATTCGCTCTGCCAGCATGTTATTCATCCCTCGTTCCTTAATAGCATCAGAAATTTCTTTAACTGCTGCGCTTCTGACTGCTTCGTAGTTCAATGAGTCCATTGCATCCTTGCTTCTTTCTTTTTTCCCACTCTTTGATTGGACTTCCTTTCTCAAGCTATCCCAATCAAAGGCTTTCTTATCTCCTTCCTCAACCGTTCTTCTTCTTGTCTTTGAGATGCTGGTGCGTGTTATACTGGGTTGCTTGCTTGAAGGATAAGCTTGACCTTCTGCATGGAATTTGGTTATATTGCAAGAGTTTCTTGTATGTACTACGAGGTAAGGACTACAAGATTTTGGGATATCAGGATTACCTTCTTGTCCTTTAGCAACGGCTTCTGAATGGTTTACTGATTGTTGGATGCAAGCGCTTTCTAGTTGTGAGGCCATTGCCATCTCATTTTGATGGGAACTTACAGAATGTTGATTATCTACCTTGTGAGGTTGCATTTTCACACCTCCTATCTCTCCCATCCTTGGTGCATGAATAAAGGGAAGTGTGGTTCGCTGATCTATTAAAGGACTTGAACTTCCTGCTATTTGTTTCATGCTTTTGCTCATGTCGATTTCTTTCTCATGGCATGCTGTTTCATGTTTTCCAAATTCTGGTGTCGTGTTCAACCAGGAATTGCTGGCAGGTCTTATTGGTATCTCTTGGACCTGAACATGCGGATTGATTGGATAGCCATGTAAATATGTCTCTGCATCAAGATTTTCATTATGCCCAATATCTGCTACAGTTTCTATCTTCTGATTCCCAAAGACAGGCAACTTTTCTGAAAGCCTATTCCTCATAAAGTGACTCTGAAACTTTTCTGAAAGCCTATTCCTCATAAAGTGACTCTGAAACTTTTCTGAAAGCCTATTCCTCATAAAGTGACTCTGAAACTTTTCTGAAAGCCTATTCCTCATAAAGTGACTCTGATATTCCTGGAATGCAGCAATCCACTTTGTTGGTGGAGAATGGCTTGCTTGAGTTCCGTCTTTGTTCAAGTTGGGTGAACTTGGTCGGTCTTCACTTTCTAAGTCGGATCCGGAGCTTGACCTGAGTTCTTCATTGGCTTGAAGAATGAGAGAGTCAGGAGAGTTTTGTAATGAAATGACTTCCTCGTCAACTCTCTTGTCATGCTCAGTTACTAAATAAGCTCTAGATGTATGAGTGTGGTTTTCCATTCTGGGCTGTAGTCTAGCTTTATGATATATGGTAGTCCCATCTGGATCTATTATTTCGACTTCTGGTTCCTCCACTACTATGTTACACCCATCTTGGGAGAGGGTATTCTTGGTGCTTGTTGGCAAGGGGAACTTGGCTGCAAGGCACATGAAAGCAGAGCTGCAAGAAAGGGTATTGAATTATCAACTTCTATTTTTAATTAGATTGACTATGTTCTTCTGATGGTAGCTGACCATCAATTACCTTGAGAGATGATCTGAAACATTCTGTGTGAGGAATACTCCTATTACTGAGTCGACTACAGATCCCTTCCAAGGCGAGAACCTCCTATCCCCTGCAAAGCTTTTCAAATTATTTGTCTATTTGGAGTTGATAATATCACGATAAGAACAATTCTAATAATATAAGACAGATGTGTGGTAGTGGAAATGAATGGTTGTTTGTTACCTTGAACAAGGCGCATTCGTGCGACAAAAGAGTCTACCCGTCCACGGACAACTTTCCTTTCATCTTCCCACCATTTCTCGTTGTCCTTGTCCATTGTCTCTGCACTTTCTTCCTTTCCCATTAAGACGTTCCATAGTCTGTTGGTCTCTGGGTCAAGGTCCACTCTGGGCCGTGCTTTACGTCTTTTGATAGGATCAAATCCCTCATAAGGGATAATTGTGCCACTGCCCTTGTATGGAACAAGGGCCTTTTGCTCCACTTGAGCAGCATTTTTCTTGCTATTACTGATAACAAGGCGTTCCAATTGCTGTGTGATTACATCAACTGATACTGCATGTCTGTGTGTTCTTTGTAAGCCTGTGTCGACTGACACTACATGTCTTTGTAATCCTTGTAAGCCTGTGTCGACTGACACTGCATGTCTGTGTGTTTCTTGTAAGCCTGTTTGACAGAAAGTTTTTAGTGATTGGAATCTTAGAAAGCATTTGGACTTGAGAAAGATGTGATACTTGAAAAAAAATAGTATTTGAAATTAAGTTGAAAATTGAAGTGTTTTGTCATGCATTTAACTTGAAAACAAGATGAAATATTTTTAGTAGAAAAGATTTTCTTCAACAGTTTTTAAAATTTTGAACAAAAAAGGAAAATTCATCTTCAGATTTTTTTTTTGAAAAATCAGCTTAATGTATAACCAAGCAATGTTCTGATTATTTTTTTTTATAAAAAAGGGAAAGATATTCCATGGACAAACTGCCCCATCATGATTCTTCATACTTTGTCTAAGACTGATGCTACACTGCTGAAAAAAAAACAATAAAAGCAAGAGTGATGCCATAGTTGCAAAAGGATACCTCTAGCTTTTGTCAGGTGATGTTGGTCAGCTCGTAAAATCTTGTTCTCTCTTGGAAGCAGCTCCCCATAATTGGATAGTTCATTGGGTGATGTCTTCCCCATGTTCTGCTGTGCTGGCATCTTGTTGTGAGAATTTCTTCTCTCAATGTTTTGTACCACCATGGCAAGACTTTGGAGTTGATACTGATAATTCCAATTTCTAATTGTGGCCTGTACTTGGGATCCATGGATTTCAGCCGTCTGTTGGGATATGTGCTGTGGTATTGGCTGTGCATAAGAATGCATCTGAGATGGGTTTGGTTGCTTTTGCATATTATGTTTAACAACCATGGGACTAGCACAATGCCTACTACCCTCCTCACTGGCTATGTTATATCTGTTTATGCTCAAGCTGCTTGACGGGAACTTTGTTGAGTCATGAATTGCAGCTGCAGTAGAGGAAGGAGTACCAGATGAAGTGCTGCAGTTTCTTCTGCTGTTGTCATTCCCCAACATTTCCGAGCACACAGATCCCATCTGGCTGAAAGTTCTTGGTTGAAATGGGGAACTGGGGCACTGATCCCTCTTGGATCCTCTTCCATCGTTGTCTGTGGATGTGTCTCTCAGAAGTAGAGGCATCCTACCCAGTGCTAGCTGTCTTGGTTCATAAATCTGAATGCTGTTTGGATACCTAGTGACAGTTTGCATACTTAGACTTCTTGCAAGAGCATTCAGTGCCTGGTTATTTCTTGTAACTTGATTTGCTGATGGAAGTGGCGATGCCAAATCTTTTGGCTTTTCCATTAGCAGTTTCTCTGCAATTTCTCCTTTCCTCTGGTTCTGCCCAGCTGATATTGCAGAAACCTCCGTGATAGCCAATGACAACTCCATGTCTTGGGAATTCAAGTTCAAATCGAAAGTTTCTTTCTTTTGTTGATGTTTTTCTGGGTGGTGGATATTGGTACTTGGCAGGCTTTCATCTTTTGTTATGTCTTCCAAGTCAAAATCTAGCATTTTCCGACATGTTTTTTCTGTCTCTCCAGCATCAGGAACTTTGTCCTTGTCAACAACTTCGGTTTGTTGAGTTGTTGAAGCATTGGGGCCCTTTCTGCAGACATACTTCCTTTTTCTTGATGGGTTCTCATTTGGAGTGCTATTTCTTCCGGCAGTGGATGCATTAACTTCGGTTTGTTCAGTTGTTGAAGCTTTGAGGCCGTCTCTGCGGACATACTTCCTTTTTCCTGATGGATTCTCATTTCGAGTACCATCTCCTGGAGCAGCACGCTTCGGAGTTCTTTTGGTTTCCCCTTCTATTACTACCTTCGGCCGGTGTTTTCGCCTTTTGGGAGTTTTCGATGCTGGTGTCTTGTTTAGGTCAATGTCCACATTACCTACATTGCCATTATCAACCTTTTCAGTCAATGGTGAATTGACCACCACTGAATCTGTGACTCTCTGTAACAGTTTATCAGAGTGGTCATCTTTGGATTTCATAGACCCGAGAACATTCTCCTGCCCATCTTTCTCAAGGCTAGACCTTTCTTGTATCGGGACATTTTGTCTCTCAAAATGCTGGTTGTCATTGAAGTGGTTATGTTCTGGTGTTACTGGTGCAAATGTGAATAAACTATTTGTGCTTGGACTTGTACCAGCATCTGGTGCCAATGGTGAAATCAGGGATCTATTGACCTGATAAGGGCTTCGCATACCATCTGTAAGGAAAATAAATTAGACAAACTTGTGATTCAGATTGAAATATCATGATATATATATATATATATATATATATATATGGGATAATTTCTAAGCTTTTACGTCACTAACTTGCGTTTAAAATGCATATCTAACTAACTTTTATTATTAGGAGTAACCTGATACTACAATTAGAATCTCTAGTACATATATGGAATTGATACAAGTATTAAGAACTTTGTAATGCAATTTGTTGAAGAAGAAAGTTGTGCTAATATATCGTATCTATCAAAATAAAATAAAATGTTATGCTAATGTATTGTACTCCGTAGTTGTATAGACTTCCTAGCACAATCTCTGTTGTGCTCACAGAGATTGTAAATTAGGGTTTGAGTACATTGACATGCATAAATCTTGTTGGTGAAAAAAATAGCATGCTTTTTTTCTTTTCGTTGTACTGTCCCTAGGCATTACAATGCAATATCTGAAAGTGTTTCTGCCTTTCATGTATTTTCTTTTTCTGCAAACATAAGTTTGAAAGACCTCATAAATGGTTATGTTCTTGCAATATTAACATAAGAGTAAACTCACCAAGTGGTAGGTGTCCGTTGTAACAATCAAATGTCTGGTTTGGACTAATAAACACTTGACTCTCATTGAGCAATGTTTGACCTGCAGCTTTGAGTTGCGGCTGCTCATATCTGCTGTCAAGTTGAGCATATGAGTTCCGAAGGATCGGTATATCACTGAGATAGATGTTGTTGCTTGATCTTCCACGGGTGGAGATCATATTTGACTGGTTCTTCATCCCAATCAATTCTTCTAAAGAATTCACTTTTGTGCAAGCAGGCCTACTGTGATCTGGTACATTTTCGCAGCTATTGATATCTATACCGGAGCTTCTGTTACTGACTGCTACATCAGACCAGTGACCAGTAGACCCTTTATCCCAACTCACAGACGTGACAGGATTCTGAACTACTCCAGTTTCAGAAGCTGGCATTAGTAAGAAGTCACCATACATCCCGAGCAGGTCTGGCCATCCTGTCATCTCGATCTGATTCTGTTGCATTTCAGCTTGAACAAGATCTGGTAATGGCAAAGCAGGCTTTTGCGGACTAAAAGGAATCCGAGGATCCCCATTTTGGACACCTCCATTCTCTTGGGGAGTTGAAAATACTCTCCCTGGATTCATCCTTCAATTGTAAGTCTATTCTTCTCGGCTGTCTAATTCATCCCTCGGGTCTTTGCTTTTAACTGTTCAAGACTGACTATGTTTCAACTCCCAGATAGCACTTCACTGTAAAACATACAAATGAAAAAAAATTCAATCCATAACTGCTCCTAAGTAGAAGGTTTAAACTCATGAAAAATAACAGTTCTTTGATATGAAAGCATAAAGATTTCATCATGCATTTAATGACAGGACATTTGAGAAAATATCAGAAACATAAAGAGGCAGATCCAAAATCTAACCTCAGTCAACATGCCACAATAACTGAACCAATTAACAAGTATTATCAAATTCCAAAAATTAAAAATAAAATAAAATATTGAAACAAATCACTATATGAATATAAACTTATAAGATTCGTCAATTTGAACATACAGTTTCTTAGTACTCGAGTTCTATACACTTCCTTTTGGTTTCTAATCCAGTGTATGTGGTACCCATCATTAAAACCCGACTAATTCATGTTTTCCCGTACCCAGGCTTGAAACTCTGGTTACGGAAGGAACAGCTCTATCTGCTGCCACATCCTTTGGTGGTGAGTTTTATGCACTTTACTAATTCAAGTCTCTGGATTTTGTTTTCTGCAGCCTAAAAGGAATGACTTTTCTACCTATGCATACACCAATGACAAAATCAACAATTACTATTTCCAGTTCATTGGCATTTTATGATAAACCCAAATGAATCATCAATCAGATAACAGAAAAATAAAAAATGTTGCTCATTATAGAAACTCAATCTCAAAAAAAGGAAAGATTAATTCACTTTTCAGTTTCTTTCTAATTTCTATCTTTTTACTCTGTGTGTACTTATCATCATCATATCCACATACCAAATTCATAAACAAACAAAAAAAAAACACAAATGTTGTTTACCAATTAGCAAAATCTCACAGAAAACAGACTTTCCATCAATTCTTCAAAAGCTCATCTTAATCTCCATCAAGATTACTGCCTTTCCCTTGTCTCTATATAATGGAGTTCATCATTAATTAACAGATTTTTCTTCCTTAGAATTGGAAGAAAAAGATTGAAATGACTGCTAAAAATTCAACATTCCCCAGAAATGACAGAGGAAAAAGACAAGTGAATTGGAATAACAACAAATTTAGATATCATTCTGAATTTGAGGAAATTCAATTCCCCATAAACTTCACCCAAAATCTACAAAAAATAGTTCTGAGTTGAAAAATGATCACACCTACTTTTATGGATTGTTATACAAAAAAATTAAAACAAACCAATTAAAACACAAGAAAAATAAATATAATTTAGAACAAAATTATTATATTTATAAATTAACTTACCGATCTTTAGCTGAGTCCAGTTACCGGAGTGAATTTGTTTAAGAACCAGTCAATGCCGGAGAGCCAAAGTCAGTCTACTGTTTAAAAAAAAAAAAAGGAGAGAGAAACAAGAGAAAATGAAGGACAAGTAGAGAGAGAGAGAGAAAGAGAATAGAAGAATTGGAAAAAAATAATGTCAAGAAATAGTACACACCTTTGTATACGTTAAAGAAAAATGTTATGTTTATGCTTGTACTATTTATATACTAATTATATATAAAAAAAATTGGTTTGGAGTTGAGAGGTGAATAAATATTTGGGTAAAGACTACATTCAAAGCATAAAATCTTCATTTGTTACCAAGATTAATAACCATATATTAAAAGTGTATATATATGTTTAAGATAAGATGACAATTTTTTTTACTGGAAAGAATTATTTATTGGTGAGTATTGGTTTAATAAATAATACTATATATATGAATTTAATTAATAATATTTATTTTATTTAATTTTGATCATGATTTCTATACATTAAGTGTCACGTAAAATTATTGTTATATGTTTAGTTTGGCCGTAAATTTAATAATTATATTTATGACTTTTGGACAGGATTTCTATACTTGGAGCATGCATGAAATTGTTATAATGTATCTATTTTGATTATTGAGATAGAGATGTTGATCGTATAAGTAATTAGATAATATGTTCATATTTTTAATTCACCTTTTTTGATTTGTTTTTGTATTTATTTTTACCATTGGGAAAAAGACGTGAATTTAGTATTTGAATTAGATATTATACTTATATTTTTGATTTGTAATTTATTTATCTTGACTATTGGTAGAGAGGCATTGATAATGTCGTTACTCACATTAAAAAAAGGAAGAAAAAATTGATCAAGTTTGACGAAATTTAATTGAAAGTAAATTTTATATGTATGTCAAATATTTAGTCTATATTTTCTACTCTGCTTTGATTTGTAATGTTTTTATTTTGACCACTGGTAGAGAAACATTGATAATGCCGTTATTCACATTAAAATGAAGAAGAAAAAATTGATTAAGTTTGATGAAATTTAATTGAAAGTAAATTTTATATTTATATCAATTATTTTGTCCATATTTTCTACTCTACTTTGATTTGTAATATATTTATGTTGACCACTGGTAGAGAGAAATTGATAATAAGTTTGACGAAATTTAATTGAAAGTAAGTTTTATATGTATGTCAATTATTTCGCCTATATTTTCTACTTTGCTTTGATTTGTAATATATTTATTTTGACCATTGAAAGAGAGACATTGAAATAAGTTTGACGTAAATTAATTGAAAGTAAACTTTAAATGTATATCAATTATTTTGCTTATATTTTCTACTCTGCTTTGATTTGTAATATATTTATTTTGACCACGGGTAGAGAGACATTGATAATATCGTTAATTACATTAAAGAAAGAAGAAGAAAAAACTGATTAAGTTTGACGAAATTTAACTAAAAGTAAATTTTATATGTATATCAATTATTGTCTATATTTTCTATTCTACTTTGATTTGTAATATATTTATTTTGACCGTTGGTAGAGAGACATTGATAGTGTCGTTACTTGAATTAAAGAGAAGATATTCGCGCCTTAGTGATCACATTTGATGAAATCATTCAAAGATTAGTGATTCTTATATTCTATTGGTAATTATATATTATTGCAATGTTTTTTGGTTCTATATTTTTGATCGTCACTATATATCCACTTTAACCGTTCATACATTACAACGCATTCAGTCGTTATTCATGTGTCATTATACGTTACTCCGTGTCATTCTAGTCAATTTCATGCAATTACATGTCGGACGATGTTAGGATCGAAATAAGCAAGTGTAATGCGGAAGCTAGCAAAGCAAACCTCGAAAGATCATGAGTAAGAAGACAAACGAGAAACACACCAAAAGAAACAAATTCAACGTGGTTCGGTCAATCGACCTATGTCCACAAAGGAGATGAGCAATCCACTATAAATATGAGAGTACAAAATATAGAGAGAAACAACCTCAACCAATTCACTCGGAATACAAGGAGGTACACAAAATTCTCCTCCATAACTGCAACTCTCAAAACCCTAGGACTACATTGTGAATGTTGATTAAGTTAGAAGGAACAAGCCTATATTTATAGAGTCCTAAACCTTTCTTACAAAAAAAGGACTAGTTAAAATATTAGAACATTTTCCTAAAAGGAAAACCTTTATGGTAAGAAATCAGGGCAAATAAACCCTAACAGTCGAAAAAATTATAAATAAAAATTTAGCTTCTAGATTACTCCATTAGTTATGCTATTTAGCGTAGCGTCTTACGATCCCTACATATTGTCAATTTTGTATATTTAATCTTTTATGATATAGTTTCTAAAGTGATTCTTTTAGAAGGTAAGTCGCATTACTACCATCAAATATTAGCATGCAAAAAACATGTAAATATATATATGAATAAGTAAACAACGTAGAAAACATTACTTTATAAGCCAATACATTGCATTATTTTTATGATAAAATACATTATACTACTTTTAAGGAAGGCACTATTATTTCGTTAGAGATGAATGAATACACTAGAGATATATTTAAAATGTGTATGGTACTTTCTCATTTGATTTGATTAGTTGATGTGTTTATTTTCTTTATATTATTTTTTACTTCAGTTATATTATTATAGACATAACTACTTTAAGCATTAAATCAAGTTCTAACATAGGAAAACACATTTCTTATGATGTTTTAAATTTTAAGACAAATTTCATTATAACTTGATGTATAATCATTTTTTTTGCAACCATTTGGTTTCTCATAAATTTGCAGATGGACCAAATCATACAAATGAGCTTATAAATAAAGTCTGATTTGTTATTTTATCTGATAAATATATAAATAATTTTATTCTACTTTAAACACGGAGTATAATAAATTGTTAAAGTTTTTTAAAAAAAAACATTAACTTTTTCATTGAACATGATATTGATTTTGGAGACATTACAATTTTGAGCATCAAATCAAGTTTCGATGTGCCGAAGCACATCCCTACTAATGTTTTCAATTTTTTGACAACTTTATAATTACCTAATAAATAATTATTATTTTTTCATAACTTTTTGCATCCTCGTAAATTTGCAAACAAACTAGAATCATATGCATAAATAAAATTGAGAACCTATAAATATGATTTGATTTAATTTGATTTTTTATTTTTTGTGATAAAAAATATAAATAATGTTATTATACATTAAACATAGTATATATAAATCGTTAAAGTTTAAAAAAAGAAGAGTTAAATACATTTCTAACTTTAAAATGAACACAATATTAGTTTTGATATAAATTTAATAATCTTCTGGCTCTCTAAATCAGATCATAAAGATTAAACTCAAATAAAAGGTTAGTAGAGGATGGGGGCAAGAGTTGAAGTTCCAAAAAAATACAAAAAATAAAATTAAATAAGAAGAAAATCTAAAAAAATCCAGAAAGTGCAAGATTTAACCTCAAAAGTCAAAACAAATTCAACCGGGGAGAAACTTCCGAAAGTTTGAGATGCTATTAAAAAAATATTTGCGTCTCCAGAAGTAAGTCATATTTGATTATAATACAGTGAAATGCAATTATTTTTTTCTAAATGAACATAATAATGATTTTCGTATGAATTTAGCAGTCTTCAGACACTAAAACATATCATAATGATTAAATTCAAATAAAAATTTAGTAAAGGACGGAGGCAAGAGTTGAATTTCAAAAAAAAAAAAAAAAAAAAGTTAAATGAAAAGAAAATTTAAAAATATATTAAAAGTACAAGATTTAACCTGAAAAGTCAAAACAGATTCAAGTAGGGAGAAACATTTGAAAGTTTGAGACGTTATTAAAAAAAAAGCGTAAATATTTGAGTCTCCACAAGTCATGATATTTGATTATAATAAAGTGAAATGCAAATATTTTTTCTAAAAGAACACAATATTGATTTTGGTATGAATTTAGCAACTTCTTGCTCTAAAACATATCATACAGATTAAATTCAAATAAATTTTAGTAGACGATAGGGCAAGAGTTGAAGTCCGAAAACAACAGAAAAATAATAATTAAATAAGAAAAAAACTGAAAATATCGTGAAAGCGTAAAATTTAACCTCAAAGGTCAAAAAAGATTCAAGCGGAAAGAAACATTCGAAAGTTTGGAACATTATTAAAAAAAGCGTAAATAAATGAGTCCCTGCAAATAAGTCATCATATTTGATTATAATAAAATGAAATGCAATATTTTTTCCTAAATGAACACAATATTGATTTTGGTATGAATTTAACAATCTTCTGGCTCTATTACATATCATTAAGATTAAATTCAAATAAAAAATTAGTAGAAAATGGGGACAAGAGTTAAAGTTCGAAAACAACAAAAAAAGAAAAGTGAAATAAGAAGAAACTTGAAAATATTGTGAAAGTGCAAGATTTAACCTCAAAAGTTAAAACAAATTCAAGCGGGAAGAAATATTCGAAAATTTGAGCTGCTATATAAAATAAAGCGTAAATATTTGAGTCTCCACAAATAAGTCATCATATTTAATTATAATTAAGTGAAACACAATATTTTTTTTCTAGATGAACACATTGGTATGAATTTAACAATTTTCTGGCTCTAAAACATATCATAAAGATTAAATTCAAATAAAAAAATTCAGTAGAAAATAGGACAAGAGTTTGAAGTACGAAAACGACAGAAAAACAAAAGTTAAATAAGAAGAAAACCTAAAAATATCACCAAAATGCAAGATCTAACCTCAAAAGTCAAAACATATCCAAGCGAGGTGAAACATTAGAAAGTTTGAGACGCTATTGAAAAAAAAACGTAAATATTTGAATCTAAGTGAAATGCAATAATTTTTCTAAATTTTTTAAAAAATATTGAATACAAATGAAATTTCTTGTTTAGTAAAATATTGACTGATTTATTAGATATTGTACAGATGCAATGAGCCCAACTCACCAAGAATAGTGTGGTGACGTTTAACAAAAACAATATTCGTAATACTCTTTTATTATATTTTAGTTCAAAAGTGTCCGACTACATGTCACCTTTATAAAAGTAATAACATATTAAATATAATTCCATAAATAAGATTCGGAAAAGATAGAATGCAGTAGATATTAGTCCTACTTTATCAATAAAGTCACGTTGGATTGTTAAAGTGAGGGTTTTGCGAATGAGTGTTGTTCTTGGTGTAAATTGAAGGAGTTTTTTTTGATGAATTTCGTTGGGTTTATGAATTTAAATGAGTTTAGGAATGAATCGTTGGATTCCAAGTGGGTTAGGCTATGAATTGAACAAGAAAAACTCGTCAAAATTCTGAGTTTCGGATGGGGCATCGCGCCCCAAGGCGCCAAGGGCTTGGCGCGATGCGCCAATAGTGCACCCAATCAAACCCCCAGTAAATGGGGGCCTAGCGCGATGTGCCATAGAACGCCTAATCAGACCCCAGTAAATGGGGGCCTGGCGCAGCGTGCCAATAGGATGCCCAATCAGGCCCCCAATAAATGGAGTCTAGCACGATGCATCAGTAGGACGCCCAATCAGACCTCCAGTAAATAGTTCCTTCTCTGTTCTCATTCCGTACTTGTTCCTTTGACCTGAGTTGTCATTCTCTTCTTATTATCAACTATCTAAAACCTCTATTATCATTGAAGGATCTTATGAAAAACTCACATTTTCAAGTCCAGGTAAAGTTAAGAGGGAAGTTCAAATGTTTTATTTCATAAACACCTAAAAGTTTTCAAATGTTATTTACATAACTAAATGTATACTTATGTATCTATGTTGATTATTGAACTTGAAAGAATTTCACAAGTACATCTTTTCAAGAATGTAAACACATCTAATGTTTGAAAAGTATTTCAATCAAGTAAGAAGTCCATTCCTTTTAATGAGTGAATTGAGCATAATGTTATATTTATTATTTTGGGAATAGTATCGAGCACCGAGTTGATGTCTTTTGATTTGGAAGTCCCATAGAACTACGTAGCCAGCGTAGGATAGGATATCATTGACTCTTCATGCAACTCCTCACTGCCTCTGAGAAGGTCAATTAGATGGATCCATGTCACGATATCATCTTATACCCCGACAAAGTATATGGTGGCCCTGACAATGTAAGGTGAAACGTTGTATCATTACTAGGCTCATGGTAATGGTTGTCGGTTAGAGAAACTCCCCACAAGTAAAGTATATTATTTTCCTATTGCTTTCATTTCATATTATTGTTGACACCCAATTTTGGACCTCCACATATAAATTAACTTTCGAGCTTCTTTAATTTCGAACGATTTGAAATAATTAGCTTTATTAAATTTCAAAAAATAGGTTGCATGTACTAGTACATTCAATGTACTGGCGTCATAAGACCTGCATCGTTTCATGATGCAAATACATGTAAGGATCATCAACCGGTGAATCGTTGAGATCATTATCCACTCGCAGACAGCATTTGGTGAGGCCTCCTTGCTTCCAGGGGACTCCATTTCATTTTAGTTAATAGTTTTAGGAGATGTCATGGGTCTTGTCCCGACATCAATCTCACATTGTTAGAGGCTTCGTAGACAGATTGAGTCGATGTTTTTCATTGTTTTCTCAGGATGTTTTGTTTAACTCATGGTTCATGTTAAGTATTTTGCAAAGACAGTATTTTAAGACTTTCTTAAATGTTCATTTGTTCACCTATTTAAGTTTCCGCATATTGTTTAATGTCATGTAAGTCATGTAGCCAGGCTAAGGGTCGATCGGGGATCAGAAATGGTCTCGAGTGCCAGTCACGTTCAGGATATAGGCTCAGGGTGTGACACAAATATCAAAAAGTAAGAGACTACCTTAATAAGACTAATATTATAATTTTTTAATATTAGCTCGGAGTTTAGAATAGCCAATGTGGCTATTATGTTGTATCTACGCATTAGCTGGCTTAATTATAAAAGCCATGTTTATAATATAAGTGCAATCTTTTTACCCAAAAAAAATTAATGTATTTGTATCTCTTAATTAATTACTGACTTGTGAAAAGGACGTTTATATAAATCAAAACGTAGGCACGAAGATGCTTGGTAACTTGTTAGGGTAATCTTCAACAATTTATGCTAGTGTTTTTTATCCCACTAAAAATAAATCATATATTATTGTAAATAAAAACTATATTATATGTAAAGTAAATGTGACGAATTGGTAACGAATTATTAATCAAATGTGAGTATATATAAGGAATTATTTGATTGTTTTATTTGTATTGGTTAAATTATCGTTGAATATTAAAATATTAAGTCTACATATTATTGAATCAATATATTTATTTATTAATTACCAATAGTTTACTAAGATATTTTCTCCTTTATTTTTCGTGCTCACTAGGGGTCGGGACCCCAAAGAAGGAGCGAGTCTATTGAATATTAAATTTCTTATATTTAAATAGACATGTTTCTTGTTAAGAATGACATGTCCTATGCACTTTTCAAAAGAAGGTGACTTATAATATTATATTCAAACTTGGACGAGTCAATATGATTAGCAATCTAAAATCAATTAAAAGTCGTTTTTGCCATCAAAAGATATGGTATAGTGGATAGAGTTGTTTCTTTTATAATTAAATGTTTTAGATTTGAACTCTGAATATGAAAAAATTCTTAGTAGGAGTGTTATCTCTTGAATGAGACCCTATCCGACAAGAATCTGAATTAGTCGAGCTTCAATAGTGACCATAAATTCTTAAAATATATGTATTTTCAAGTTTCACAAACCTTGTAGATCTTTTAAAAAAATCCCAACTAAAATGCATATTTTAAAATTCTAATTTTAAGTTTAAACTTCAAAATTTATATCTAAATAGAACCTTATTATCATTCGCTTTCAATTTCTACAATAGAAAATATTTTGTATATACTGCAAAATAAAGAAATTGAAATTAAGTGGCCCTTTTATATTTTAAGATAACAGCTGATTTCAAAATGACTGCAATATATATAAAAAATAATTTAAACTATTTTATTTCTTTTAAATAATGCAATTCATCAAAATAAGACCATTAAACAAGTTCCCCATATTCCTACTTTCCTATTTACAAATTGCATGAATAATATCTTTTACTTTAAATTTATCTGGCATGTCTTTCAACTTTAAGTTTACACATAATACGAGTATACTTATACTTGTATAGTGTTGAATAAGTAGACGTGCATATCCTATTTGACATCCTAGATAACAATTCACATAGTACGCAGCATCCTATAAGTATTATGTCACATAAGACGTATGTATCTACTTGTTCAATTTTATATAAATTTATGTATTTATTTGTGCACACAAAGTTGATGAAAGACACAAATGTCAGCCAATGTTATATTAAAGGACATTTGTGTATATCCCGTTGCTAAAATTAGACTAATTTTTCATTAGTGTAATTTCACCGAGAAATATCATTAACGGGAAAAAATATTTATTCAAACTAATTACTCTAAGTACATGAAATTAATTTTTAAAAAATACAAGGAACGGATGCATACCTTAGTCGTTATTAATAGATTAATTAAACATTAAAAAAAGACGAGGGAGTGATATATCTTAGGCATTAATAATAGATTAAACATTAAACCAACACAAAAATTAAGATCATTAATTAATTACGAAGCAAGCCCAACGGAAGATGCTCTATTTTTTTTATTTTTTATTTTTACTAGGGAAGATCACAAAAATTGATAGTAATTAATTAAGTTTGTAAGAGCCTTGGTCATTTTTTTTTCTTTTAGAAAAATACTTTCTATCTTTTGTTAGCACATTTCACTTTTTGAAAGTCAGCTTAATTAATTTTTAAAGTTATATTAAAATAAATTAATTTAATATTATAAAATTAAAATTTAAATATTCAAAAGCAAATAAAAAGTATTATATTTATAAAAAAATTCAGATCATTATATCTTAAAATATTGTAAAAACTTTATATCGTTTTGACTATGATGACATGTATTTTAAAGCAGAAAGAATATGATTTAATTTTTATACACTATATCTTAAAATCGAATACTCATATATCCCATATATATATATATATATATAAATCCCACCGTTACACCCCCACTATAACATATATATGTGAGTATATTAAAATATGATTTTTAATAGATAATTTTAGAGAAAAGGATGTTTCAATTTATGTTAAAATTACATGTTTATTCATTTTTGAGTAAGAGAATTGCACATTTCCCATAAAAATATACTTCCTCCTGTCCATAATATTTTTAATTGTCGTGTTTGCTTTTTGTATGTATCTTTAAAAAGTAAATTAAAAGGATAAGCTGATTAAATTACTCTTATTTCATTCATAAATTTTACTTGTCCATAAATATTATACTTTTTATTAAAATATTTTAAAAAGATAAACAAGAAGTAGTTACGTTAAGGTAAAATAAAAAATATTTGCTAAAATAAATAAATTTAAAAAATTATTTTTTATATAGTGAACAAGTGAAAATAAACGAAAAAATATTATTTAATCTCAATTACCATCACTCTTCCTTTCACCACACTCTCCACATTTATCAGAGGAAAAAGTTAAAATAAAATAAATAATTAATTCTATCTTAATATTTTAAATAAACTATTTTTGTTTTTAGTAATCACGATAACAAAATAAACGTTTAGGATTATTTTGGAACAACTATTTTTGTTTCTAGTAATCATGACAACAAAATGAACTTAGCGTGAATATTTAACAGCATTAATCATAAGAATATTTTCTATTTTAAAATTGCCTCACACTTGAACATATAATTCTTCCTCATATATAACCCCAGTTGTGACTTAAAACTAAAGCATATTTTGAATTCCATAAATAGTAAGTATTTTTTTTTCCGTTCATTTTTACTTATCTAGTATTTATCTGACACATTTATTAAGAATTTAAAGATAGAATTAACAATTTTGCTCTCTCATCATTTGAATATAATAAAATCAATATTTTAAAAAATGACTATTATTAATATTAAGGATAAATTAGAAACTGAGTGATAATTATGTTTTGGTTTATCAAAGTAGACAAATAAAAGTGAACATCTATTTTTAGTATAGTAGACAAGTAAAAATGAACAAAGGAATTAAACTTTTGTACTCTATCCATTTCTAATTATATGTCGTGATAAATAAAAATGGTTGTGTTAAGTTATTTGTCATTTTAGAAGTTTAAGAGAACTGTTATTTTTTCCTATTTTATACTTAGTAGTAATAGTTCTTGAAGACAACAAACACTTCAATAAAGTAAATATTAATGAAGACATATTATATCTCAAGACATAAATGAGAATAAGATAATAAAAAACTCCTCTTAATTAATATTTTTTAAAGAACACGTAAAAGATAATTTGATACGGAGAAAATAGTTGTGGGGAAACATTCTATAAAATTAGAATTATAAAATCAAAACTTTTACCAAACTTCGATACTAATCATAGAAAATCTCTATATTAAAGTAAGTGTTGATTCTACTTGTTTCCTTTGACTCTTGACATTCCATTTATTGGTAATAATCATATTTTAATTGAGGTTTAATTATTTTGTGTATCAAGAATCATCCCATGTGTATGTATGCACATGAGTTGATCAATTTAGAAAATTTATTAATTTAATTCATACTATATACATATATATATTCCCTTATACACAAATTAATCCCCCTACTTTTTTTTTACTATGATAAGTTTTGTAAATGATGCCTAAAATATGATGGATGAATATAACAATATTAATTAGTAATACTTAATGGATATATTCCATGGAAGTAGTAACAAAATTAAGTCAATTTGCAAAAGAAGAAACTAATTAATTCACCCTTCTAGCATTACTACTATTTAAGAAACAAAAATAGTGAACCCAAAATTTAATTCATACATTAAGAAGGAAGAAAAGTATGGGGAAGAAAAAAGAAGATAGCTTGGCTATTGCATAAAAATCAAATAAAAATAGATGAAATGCAAAGATCTATTAAGAGAATTTTTTTAATATTTTGTTACTTAATACAGAACGCAATTACCTAAATGAAGAAAATAGAGATAAATAAAATGATTGTGTTTGACAATAGTAGAAGATATGTTAATTAAAATTATTTTTGTAAACTAGATATTATGCAAATCTTTTTAGGAATACAAGCGATACATATTTTCATTTTTGGCTTTACGGATATATGTTGTACGTAGTTATCCCGATTAATTTCTTAAGGTCGTCAAATCTTTTGGCTCAACCCTAATAAATGTTGATTCAAGCCTCTAGATCTAAACGTGAGATTGAGATTGACCCTAAGATTTCAACCTCGACACCAATCTTGAGTCTCGATCCCAATCATGAGATCTAGTTCGAACCCAAGACTCGACCTAGACACCAACCAGAAAATCCTTTCAAAATTCGCTATCAAAGATTCCCCAAGTTCAAAAATGGTGAAAAGGAGCTTAAATCTCAAAATTTGCAGGCCAAAACCCTCTTAGGTATCGCACAAGCAACTAGGTGGGTCTCGCTTCTGCGACTTGACCTTTGCTTAAGTATGGCTGCTTTGCAAATGCGAAGGTCATCTCTTGAAAAACCGAGCCATCTCTCGCAAAAGCGGAGCACACCAGCACTCCGACTTCAGAAAAAATCAGTCAACTCTCAAAACATCAAAAGGACCCACGGGATTCGTTCAAAATCCCGTGCACACAAACCACATATGCAAATCAATTATACTCAACATTCTGGACTCAATGGAACCGTCAAAACACGAAGTCAAGGTCTCTTTAACCCGACATCCGTGAAATCCACAAAAAACTCACGCCTAAAAAAAAAAATCAACCAAGACCTCAAATAGGCCTAAAATCATCCCTTGAATCCAATGAAACTCTCTGAATTTCGATCCGAGCATCCGAACCCTAAATGTTGACCAAAGTCAACCAATAGGCTAAAATTTCACAATTTCACTATTTAGGACCTCAAATCCTCAAAAAGACTCGGAAACTGAGACCGACAACTCTCACAGATAAGATTTCACATTTCAAGACTAATGAAATCGTTGGAATTTCATTCTGACACTCGAAACTCCAGAAAACACCGAAAACCACTTTCTTAACAACTTAGCCTTTCAAACACAAAACTTACCAAATTCTCAATTTTTAACTCAAAATTTTAAAACCAATTTTTCAAACTCAACCATAAAAACTCGAGGTTACTAGCGGGAAGGCAAAACGATAATTTCTACGGAAAAAATAAAAAATGACTGATGGGATCACTACATTAATAATTAAATTAATATATCTTATGTATAATATTTTTTAAATAAAAAATGATGAAGAGAAAAAAGGTGGATTGTGAAGATAGAAAAGAAAAGGGAAACGATAAGAAAAATTGTTCTCAGCCAAAATGGGTGATAATGTGAAGATGAAGAAGAAAGGGGAATTGGGGGTGTGGGTGCCTAAAATATTTTATATTTTGCAATATAACAGGAATAAATAAAATAATTTCAATAAAATGTGTTTTTTTTAATTTTTATTTTATTTTTATGTCACATCATTTTTAAGGATAATATTGAATTCGCTTTTCATTTGTACGAGAATTAATAAATTACATAATTAGTTTGAGTGTGAATTCGACTTTTCGAAATTACTTTGCATGTTTTTGATATCTTTTTAATGTTTGTGTATTTATGTTATGCTGGAAAGGACTTCGGTGATACTGATTGACAAGCTTCTACCAAAGTTCTTCACCTTGTTATATATTTTATATAAGAAAATAATTTAAATTATTTTATTCCTTTAAAACAATTTTATTTAAATTAAGTGAATTAAAGAAAGAACAAAAACTCTTTGCCCTTTATCTGGTCTACTTCACCCTTATTATCAAGTAATACTTTTATTTATTTTTTAATATTTTGATGACTTATAATTATTATGAGTGATATGTTAAAATTATTATTTTATAAGAGGTGTATTATGTCAAATATTAAATATATAAATATAAATTGAAAAGCACTCTCTGCCTTTCGTTAAAAGGGCTTGCTTGGATTGTAGGCACCCCTCATTTTCAATTGTAAGATTGTGAATTCGAGTCATCAAGAGAGAAAAGAGAAAAAAGAACTTGTTTTGTTTCATATTAATTGACCTTTGTTGACATGACACATTACATCTATAAAAGATAAAAATAAGAAACTATTCCCTTTGTCCAATAATTGTTGTTCACTATTGACTTGGCAGACATCTTAAGAACCAATAAATAATAGGAGTAATACCACATTAACCTTTGAATATATTAAATTTAATGCTTTAAAAAATGTATTAGGTATTGAATAATATTTAATAGGAAGGATAAATAATATCTTATAGCAAGAGTGTATCAAACTGAACAAGTACTCCCTTCGTTCCTTTTTATATGTCACCATTTTAGATTTCACGTCCCTTAAGAAACTAGGTAAGTTTACCATTGTATCCCTATTTAGTATTCTCTTGAAGTAAAGTTTTCAATAATGAACATAAATTAATTTATTTTGATTAATTAAATTGATCAATGAACATGAACCAATCATTTATTTTTTCTATATTGGTTAAATTCATATTTTTAAGGCAAATAAATTTCAGGGGTAAAATACGAAGAATAGTGTCATTTATGCATTGATTTTATGAAATAACAAGTATTAAGGACTATTTATTTTTAATAAGGACAACAAATAAATAGAAAGATATGAAGTATTGTTGAATAACTATTTTTAATATGATGAACAAGTAAAAATGAACATTCCAAAAAAATTTATAAAAAAAAAGTAAAAATGGACAGAGGAAAGTACTCCCTCGGTCATTTTTTTACTAGTCATAGTTTGACTTGACATACTCTTTAATAAAATAATTATTGATATAGATATTTTATCAAACTATCCCTTATTAAATGTTGTCTTGAAAATAATTTAGAAAATAAGTATTTAATGTTAAGGGTAAAATATGAAGAAAAAAAATTATTATTTTTTCTTAATATGTTAAAAATAACAAATGAAAATAAAAATCTATTTAAATAATAAGTGACAAGTAAAAGTGTTGACGAAAAAATAATTAAGAGTGATATCTACTGGGCGTTTGCCCAAATGAAGAAATAGTCAATCATTAGCATTTGAAAAAAAATTAGAGAACATCGTTATGCGTGCAAGTCACTTAAAAAGAAAAGAATCTTCCATTAATCATTCATAATTTTTTTTATTTTTATTTTTTAAAAAAGGACACGTGAAACTCTTATTATTAAAAATTTACAAAAATACTTTTGATACTTTCAATAAAATTGATTTACAAATCAAAAAATATTTTTTAATTTCTTAAATTGAAGCTCAATCAAACATAATTACTTAAAATAGAACATATGAAAAGACATTCAGGATAAGTACGATAGACATCAAAATTTTATCGAATTTAAAATAGAATTTTACAAGACGTCTGCACACACTAAGCTCCATTAGAACATCTTCGTATCTTTGTTTTACTTTTCCTTTTTAATTCATTTTTAAGAATATATTTAATTTTGATAATTTCTGAATTTTAATTTTTTATATGACATGTTTAAAAGATCACAAAATTAAATGATACATTCTACATATCTTTAATCGTAGATCATAAAACTTAAAAAAATTCTTTATTTTTTAAAATTTCATTTCAAAACAAATTAAAACGACAGTTTTTAAAACTTCAATGAAATCATAGTCAAATGTTTGGTCATTGTCTAAGAAAAATCGTGACACATGATATGTTACAAATCATGAAGGGACATCAATGTGAAGTAAAATCCCCACGTTTTAATAAAGGGTTTGACACAGAAATATATGGTTGAAAATAAATGTAGGTGGTACGTTATTCACACAACATAAAAGTTAAAAGTTATTAACCAAAAAAAAAATTGTTAAAGTTATATATATATATTGTGTATATTTCTAATGTATACGTCTCATGTGATTATATTTTGAGTGAATAAATAAAAGATCTAATTAAGAAATATTAATTAGAACTTTTGGAATAATTTGTAAGGTGATTAGGTAACTTTCTAGTTTTAATAAAATATGAAAAACTAAGTGATTCTTAAATAATTAGGATAGGATGTGTTCATGTTATACTTTTTTCTTTTTATTTTACTTATCTTTATATTAAAAATAGATATTTTGTTTTATTTTATTTTTATACTAAAAATAGATATTTCAGTTATTTGTTCATTTTGATAAATCAAGAGAACTTTATTATTATTATTTTTCATCTTACAATTAATGTTAAATAACTAAATAAATAGTAATAATAAGAGATTGAAAAACATGATACACGTGATAAGAACTCCGTATAAGATCAACGAGACCTGAGCACTCAAGTAAATATGAAATGGGGGAAGTAATAAAGTGGTTGAAAAATATGATATCGACATGATAGATCAACATGACATATATCGGCATGTATGACGATGTGAAACAATTCATGAGATGAAGTTTGCATATCTAACATGCGCCACACATGCAAATATGAAAGACTTGCACCTGTGACACATGTTATGTTTGTGTCACGTTTGCGAAATCATCTGATTTCATCTATAAATAGTTCATTACGATCTCATTGTTATGCATCAAAAAAAGAACACATACTATAATATATATTTACTCTGTATGAGTAGTTAGCATATAAAATAGCTTTAAGAAATTCTAGCATTCTTTCCACTGCAACTCACAGTTATTCTCATCAAATAATGTGAGAGAGAATAAAGCGTAAAAAAGTGAAATTAGTTTCTCAAAAAGTTCAATATCATTGTTGAAGATAATTCAAGAAAATGCTATAAATTCAGATATATTTTCTTGATTAAGGTAATAACATATAACATCTCATGAAAATCATTAAAATTCAAGATGTTAATATTCTCATCAAATCATTAGATATATTAATTTTGTAATCGGTCAATCACTTAACTATTCGTCATTAAGGCTAAACTAATTATTAATCAGTTAACATTAGACTATCTTAATTTAACTTAGATCTAAAAAAGGTAAAATTACAGTACAAAAATGTCAGAAATTGTTCAAACATTACAATATTTTTTAGCTTAGAAAATGAGCCTAGTTTATAGGACAGTAACGTACTGATAACTTAGGCATTATTAATACTCCCTCTCTCCCTTCATTACTTGTCCACTTTTAAATTGATACACTTATTAAGAAAATAATTAATGACATAATGAGTTTATCATTTTACTCCTATTAATTATGAAGTGATTGAAAAGTTCTACATTTTTCAAAATAATTAATCATTTAATTGAGGGTATAATAGGTAAAAAAAAATTATCCTTTCTTGATTTGTCAAAATAGACAAATAATTAGGGACAACTATAAAAGGAAAAGTGGACAAGTAATTAGAGACAGAGGGAGTACTAATTAAACATTAAATTAGCACAAAAATTAAGAAGATCTGTAATTATGAAGCTAATCTTTCACGGAAGATGCTCTGTAGTTAAGTTTCTGTTTTGCAATAAAATATTGTAGGCAAATTATAATTAAATATTCGTGTTTGTTGGTACTATGATAAGTTGATTTCTCTTATCGTCAGTTAATTATAATTATTATCTTAGAAAATCATTTTATTTGTTGAAGAAAATTTAAATCAAGAACAATAATAATTTTTTGAGATAATAACTTATTGGTTGAGCAGAGAGTTCAAATCGTATCAATATAGTTATTTAGGGGCCTTTAGTTATTTACTCAAAGTTTTATTCCTCTATTTTAATTTGTTTGTCTGATTTTTGACTTGATACCGAGTTTAAAAAAATAAATAAAGACTTATGAATCTTATGATCTTAAATTAAAGATACGTATATTATACGTAAATGCCCAATAAATTCTATAGAAATCAATATAGGGGAGGGATAGACTACTCCCTAATTGTTGCAATGTCAAGAGATTGGTAAGTAGAAATTACATACAAATATGTCATTAAGGAACGATGGCTATTGACTTATTGTTATTAGGTAACATTATCATTAATAGCAAGCCTTTTTTGGTTTAAAACCTGAAATCTGGTGTCCTATTATTTACATTATTTGTTACATAAATATCGATTGATTAATGACAAATGATGTGATTGATTGATAAAAACGTTTTTTTTTTTAAGAAACATCTTAGATTCTTTTTGTTTTTCACTCTTAATTTTACAAAATGAACAAATAAAAGTGAATATATATTTTTAGTATAGTAAATAAGTAAAAATATACTGAATATTACATAAGTGCATATTAATTTCCTCCTTGTAATTTCCTCATCTCGGACGTAGTAATTTGAATATGTAAAAGGAAATTTATAAAGGGTTACTCTTATGCCAAATCTTAAGTTGCCTCCATTCTTCTTCCTCACTATATAAAGGGTCGTTCGATGTTCTAAAGTTTTTGTTATTCATAGAGTTTGGAGAAGAATTGGATCATAAAGATTTATTATACGTAAATCGTTTTCACTATATAAAGAATAGTTTGGTGCTCTAAAGTTCATGCTATGTGCGAAGTTTGGAGAAGAGATAGACCATAAGGGTCTATTGTGCGTAATGCTTTCTCACTATATAAAGGATAATTCGGTGCTCTAAAGTTTATGTTATGTGCAAAGTTTGAAGATCAGTTGGACCATAAGAATTTATTGTACGTAATTTTATCTTACTATAAGAGATTATTTTTCGATTTGTATCCGTGATCTGTTGATCACATGACAGCAACTCTACCTGCTACTTCACGGCACCCCTCACTTACTCCCTCTTGGGTTGACATCTGTCTTTTCAATGGTGTTGACAACAACAATAGGTGGAAGATACAAATGCTTAAAATGGGAAGGAAGAAAAATTGCATTTTAACTAAATACATGACATTGGTCTCAAACATTTGTCTTTTGTCCAACTGAATTAATTTTAAGAAAAAATTAACATTTAAAAAAAACAGTTATTAATAATCTTTTCAAAAATGCTCTTGATATTTTAATTAAACGGGTCTTAATTAAATAAAATATTTAACAAGAAATAATTGTTAATTTAAATAAACATTTTATAATTAAGAAGTGTGCACAAAATTAATTTCTACTAGAAAGATGCACAATATTTGGACTACTTTTTGACATTGAAATTAATATAAAAAATGTTTAAATATAATCAAAGACGAGCTCAAGCAATTAAATCTAGATTAAAAGAATAGCTAACTTTTTTCATCATTATCATATAGAAATTTTAAACATAGTAACAATCTTATATAGGCTAACATCTACATATAATCAAATCGTATCACATAAATTTATTCTCCATTTACAAAATAATTAAACACATTTTCCTTACACGTTCAAATTCTCTTCGAGAGTCTTACTCTTTCATACGTCTAATAGCTACATATTTTTATCTCGTATTATAATCACTTCGGCAACTTAAAATAAAAGCACGTTTAACTTTCAATAATTGATTGTTACATTCCTTTCTATGACATCCGATAAAATTGGAATAATTTGTGTATGAATTAAGCAAATTTCTAAAGCATTAACTCATAGTGTATCACATTTTCCCTACTACGCAAAATCATTCCCCTTCTCTTTCTTTTTTTACTATAATAATTTTTTAAATAATATGTGAACAAGATGGAGGAATATTGTAACAATAGTAACAATAATAGATTCATCTAAATTGCTATTTTAGATACGTCACATGGAAATAAATTAAAGATAGACTGAATTTGTAGAGCAGGTAATCTTTTAAATGAAGGGTCACAAGTTCGACTTTTGAAACTTCCTACATGCTTTCTAGATTGAGCTTGATAGATAGAATTTGCTCGTATGGTTACCTCTTCAGTATGATTACGGACTATTATATCAAAACGAGATTTACCCTGTGTAGTAAAAATGCAAAAGAAGGAAACTAACTAAATCACCCTTTAAGAGGTACATCTAACAATAATATTTAAGATCTACAAATATAGTGAATGAATTATAAAGAATAGGAATTTAATTATATACAAGTTGGTACTACACAAAAGTTAGATATAAAAGAAAAATTGGGGCTACAATTCACTTGGTCCCCCATAGAGAAATTCTTTAATTTATTGGCACTTAAAGCGAAGAGATTTGGTCATGCCTAACTTTGAGATAATAAAGCTTTTATATTAGGCAGGCATCTTTATGTTTATTATCTTTTCTTTTATGGTAGCTAGGTATCATATTCCATAAAATAAATTCATGGATTTGCTTTTTAAATGCTTTAAACAAGATAAATGTACAATCATGAGCATCTAATGTATACACAAACATTATATCATACTGGCTAAAATTTGTAAAAATGATCAGTAACTAATATTAGGTTTAATTTTTTTTCCATTCGTGGCCCGATATATTTTATGGGATTCGATTAATTCTAATTTGTACCGTCTATGATTCATTAAAGAGGGAAACAGTCTCTACTAGTATTCTTTATCATTCTTAAGGCTTGATCAATCAGTATGATTTAATAAAGGATAAATAAATTATATTTATTGCACCACAATCTTCGATAATTCATTTAGTCATTATTGATCAGTCACAAGAAGTAGCTATTTCATGCTCTTTTCGTAGATTCTCATCAATATATATATATATATATGATCGATAAACAGAAGGACAAAAATAACACATCGTATAATTTAGATGTCAAAATCTAAAATTACTAAATTAGTGCTAATAAAATTTTTCTTTTTGCAACAACAAATATATTTAACATCAATGGAGTTAATGTCATTTCATTCAAAATCGCTAAAGCCTTTAGCGATATTTATATACCGTGTTGATTACAAATACACATTATATTAGTACTGCTAAATATACTATAGTAACAATAATATTATTAGGCAAAATTAATTTGTTGTAATGTGCAATACTATTAATCATCTTTTGTATACTAGTTATCGATCATTTTTATTAGGTTAATCGAGGATTATATAATATAGAAATTTGTAGACTAAGACAAGGGTAACAATATTTATTTTCGTGTATCGCAATGGTACGTCTAACGAGTTTGTTAAGAGCATATAATAATAGATATTTATAATATAATGTTAGAAGTAAAGTTGAGTAAAAGTCACATGAAAAGCAACCATAGTGTAAAGGAAAATGACAAATCAATTGTAAGTAGAGATAGAAACAACACTTAACCAAACCAAAAAATATAATTAAGAGGAAAGAGACTCTACAATGAGAATCTTGGGATGGTGAATTTTTTTTTTATAAATTTTATTTTTTTGGATTCTTGCATGCAATACAAACAATGTAAATAATTTTAAATTATAGTAGAAAAGCTTGAGGCACGTGAACTCACTGTCCGTACAATTAAATCACGTATATATCTTTCAGGATTTAATAAGCTCTTTCCGTATTAATTAAATTAAGAATAGAAACAAGAAATTTTCAAAAGGGAGAAAATCCTAACTTAAAACAAAAATTAAAAAGAGAAAGGGAAATACAAATATTGAATTCTTAGCTTAAGGGCTAGTGTATAAAATTATAATAACCAAATTATTTATTTCATAAAGCTCATTGAAATTTATAATGGCTAATTTGACCCTTTCAAATACAGTTCATCTTATGTCATTTAGACTATAACTCAAAAATAAATAAACTTTACATGAATCATGTATAGGTAAAATAAAATTAACTTGCAGAATAATTGGTGAAGTCAATAACTCGTATGAACCAAAGATTCTTATAAGACAACTTTTTTATTCATCACTCTATTTTCATACATTTATTGTTTATTGACGTTTTACGATAATTTGTCATGTGGTGCCTAATTTTTTTATTAATTCTCAAGAAATCTTTACCATAAAATTTATAGGAGGGTCACTCACCCTTGTATAAGTCATTTCATTAAGTGTATTATGCAGTTCAATACGCCATCTTTAAATGATATGATTGAATTAAGAATTTAATAATGCATACACACTTTCATTATTGTTTTGCACGATATATATCATAAATTCATAATCGAGAACGAAGTTAATTAATATATAGTGTTTACCAAATCAAACAAATGACTAGCTAGCTATTATCCATATGAAATAGAATATTGATCAATATATAATATATGTTAGGTTATTATCATTAATTGATATTACAAATTGACATAAGTCTCTTCCACTTGATGTTTCACTAATTAATTTTCTCCCCATGAAATTAATTGGTGAATGACCAAATCTATATATAATCTATGAAAATAGCCATCTCTAGAAAATTGTTTTATCACATTATGTCTCAAGAAAATATTTAAATTCCCATTGAAAATTTCTCTTTGTGAATGTTAGCAATTGCAAGTTAACAATCACAATGCACACACATAAAAGGGGTCAATTTAATCTCACAAATACTTATCAAGAAGTTAAAAGAATCATTTTTAGGAAGAGTTTGGGAAAAAAATAACCAAAGTAGTAATATATACAGAAAATTATCTTTTGATTAACTATCGTTAAATATCGTTCTTATGGATTTGACACACGCCAACAATTTATTTATATTGGACTAATATGTAAGTATTATATATTATTTCCTCTGTCTCAAATTATTTATCGTGATGATATTCAAAAATAATTATCTCAAATTATTTATCAATTAAAAAGCATAAGACAAATTAATTACTTTTCCCAAATTTATTTTTAGTAGTAACTATGCTTGAAAACTACAAACTTCTCAAGATGGCACACAAATAAAGTAGATATTAATGAAAAGAAATTACATATTAAGACAAAAATAAAAATAAAATAATTATGAAAATATTTTAATTAATATTTTCTTTTAAAATATAAAATAAAAACACGACAAATAACTTCGATACAAAACAAAAAAAAAAAAAGTCATTATTTTAAATCACCATTTTCTAAATTTCTTGTTATCTTATTAGAAACCAATCGTGTACATGACATGTTATATACTGGTATTTGTCTATTTGAAGCCAAAAACATGATGGTGACAAGATACCTCATCTTTATACGTTACTATATAATATCATTATCATTTTTTATTTTGAAAATAAAAAATATTTATCAAAAATTATATTTTTCATAGTCAAACGTGTTCTTAAAAAAATAACATGTTGTTTTAAATCTCCAATTACTTTGTTCTTTTCGGATTGAAAAGTACAATATATATACTTCCTCCGTCTCATTTTTTATGATCTAAAAAAGGATATTTGAATGGACAATAAATCATCTTTTTAAAAGATATTTTTTAAAAAAATAAAAGAAAATAATTTATCACGTGAATTGAAACATAGGAAATATATGATTAAAGTTATACGTCGTATGTTTCAATTTATATGACATAGTTAAAATTTTGAGAGTCAAACAATTTAATCTTGATCGTGAGTTTAGGTATGCAATCTTTAGATAAAATTTACATATTTTAAAACTACGTAAAAATGTTGCTCCCTCGGTCCCAAAATAAATGTCACTTTAGCAAAAAAGAATTTGTCCCAAAACAAGTATCACCTTAAGAATTCAATTACTATGTTTTCTTTACTATCTGTATATTAAAGAGCTATTTTTTCTTAATAGTGCTCAATTCTCAAAAAATATCTAATAAAATAAAAGCGATTCAGTGAACTATATTTCTATTTTTTTAATGGTTGTGAAATAAACTGATACTTATTTTGGGATGGAGGCAGTATAAGTAGGTATTTGGCCATGCGATCTCATCTCATGATATGAAATCGGCGTTTGGACATGCGATTTCACGTTTATTTCATATTATGAGATGAAATTCCGAATTCTCCAAAAATTAAAATTTGAGAATTTCAAATCATGATATGAGATTTTTCAAATATAAATCACAATAATTGATAATTTACGATATGAAAATCTTATTTAAAAATTTCGAAACTCGAAAGATGCCAGATAAATCGAGGGAACTTCCATTCCATGTGTTTTTTAAGGAATCCGTACAAATTCACCCAAAAGTCCAGAAATTGACTGGCAGCCATGGCCCATTAGAGGCCCCCTACCCATGTGTACTCTACGGACCTAATTTGCTGGCTGACTGTTGTTTGGACCAAGCATGAGTAAAGGAAAGTGGACCACTAAATTAGGGCTCAATTTAATTATCAACATCTTGTGTACAAATAAACTAATACAAATTTAATGGGGTGGTACGTTTACACCGGTGATTTACAAGAATGATCTTGAAAATGAGTAATTTTGAAAAAAATTCACTTTCGCTTGTCTTACGAGTAAAATTTTAAGCTTAATATGCTTTAGGGAGTAAGTGAGGGTTAAAGACTTGGAATTGTCAATTTTCAAGGTTATTGATTAATTTTCTGAGTTGACATTCTGCTATGTAAGTTATTTTCAGCTTATTCAAGATGTTTAATTTGTAGTCACTATTGACGAACTTCAAATAAAATATTCTCCTTCACGTCTTCTTTGTTATTGTACAAACTATTCTTATATAGATATCAAGCAATTATAGAACAATTTTCATTTAATCTTTCACTCTGTACTCTATTATTGATACACAATAATTATTGACATGATGTATTAGATATTTAAATTTGAGATCAGTTGCTATTAAGTATTTAACTTGAAGTTGGTCTTAACTGAAAATTAAATACTTCAACTCGTTTCTATTGTATCTCGAGGTGAGATTGACATGACACATAATCTTCGAAAATGTCTAAATGACCGATTTTTACCAATTGGAGTCATTGACACAATGATGAGACAGTTGGTTATTTTAAATATATTTTACTTTATTTAAAATTTATAAAGTTTGAAATTGTGTTTCGTTATACTTTTTGCAAAAGAGAATAAAGAACACTTGATTTGAATTTGTAGAAATGAAGTTGAGAAATAGATTTGAAACACTTTATCAAATTTTAGAATTCAATTTTAAGTTTGAATTTGAAAATTTTACACTCAAACACCAATTCAAAAATAAAGTAAAAATATTTTCAAAAAATTAAATAATTCTCATGGTCAAACGAGTCCTTAGTGAATTTTTCGACTAGATTTCCAACAAGTGAACAAATGGTCCATTTTCTCAATGGGCTGTGATGAAAAGCCCAAAACTCTGATCTTATTTTAGCTAAGGCCCAAAAGTGAGTTTCAAAAGCATTCGGGTCATTTGCACAAATACCCTATTTTGTGATAGTGATAAATTTTTATCTTTTGGCATTTTAAGTATAAAAATAAGTGACTGAAAGTTCAATTTTCTTTTGACATAAATTTATATTATCGTATCATAATATAATACAAGTTATGCCTTAAAAGACATAATAAGTTATGTCACTCAATTTCTATATAATTTATGTTGATAGAGATAAAAGTTCATTTCAAAACCCACAAGTTATGTTGTAAAAAGACATAACTTAGTTCCTACCAAACTTATGTCGATAGAGGCAAAACTTCAGTTTCAGAACTCATATTGTATGTCGTAAAAAACATAACTTAATTCCTACAAAACTTATGTCGAACAAGATAAGAGTTCTATGCCTAGCAACATTAGGTCATAGAAATAACATAATTTGATTTAGCAATATAATTTTATTGACCCATTCAATTCCTAAAAATGATAACTTGCTCCTTTTCTTAATAGTGAAATGGTTGAATATAATTAGTTTATTGCAAATATAGTAATTAATTTCCTTGAAAATAATGATAAAAATATGTCAGTGGCTTCGTGATTGAATAGTGTTTTTTTTGTTTGTTTAAGAGGCACAAGCTCCTTGCCAGCCAACTAAGATAATGTCCATATTTATATTATATACGTATTTAAAATTTATAATTTTTTATAACACATTTAAGTTAATATTACAATAATAATAATAATAATTAATTTTACAGTCACATGCATATTATAGCCTCTGGTCAACATTATTAGGTTTACCGATATTTCTAATCGTATTCTAGATTTACATGGGTTTATCTTGTATTTTTCGTTTGCAATAATTAGTTAAATGTCAAAAGACAAAAAAAGTTCTTTTTGTGTAATTTTTATTTGTTCAATATTGATTTAACATTCTGGTCAACATTATTAGGTTTACCGATATTTCTAATCGTATTCTAGATTTACATCGGTTTATCTTGTATTTTTCGTTTGCAATAATTAGTTAAATGGCAAAAGACAAAAAAAGTTCTTTTTGTGTAATTTTTATTTGTTCAATATTGATTTAACATACTCTTAATAAATAAAATGATAATTTTATTATATTCCATTTGAATATATTAAATTCGATAAGTACTTTTAAAAACATTTATAATAAATAATAAAGACAAAAAAAAAAAAAAACAGTCATTTCGTGTAACTTTTATTAGTTCAATATTGATTTAACACAAATAAAATGATAATTTTATTATATCATATTTGAATATATTAAATTCAATAAGTACTTTTGAAAAATATTTATAATAAAATAATAATAAGAATAAATTAGGAATCAGGTGTCATGATCATACACAACATGTTGGATTAAATATATAAACAATAAAGACCAAAATCATTTTTTATTGTGGACTTTATTAGATTGTTGTGTAATGTAAAAGTTCTACGTTACAAATGCCAAAATAATTTCTGGACCTGGTTTAAAATGTAAAAGAAAAAATCATAGAATTATATAACGAGTTTTTCAGTTCATGAAATCTTAATAGCTCAATTAACTTAGCCATCTAAATTTTCATCTTTGTTCATGAGAGTTTCATCCCTCTCATTACGATTTCTTTTTCATGTTTCTTTCTCCTATTCCTAATTTTTTATTTTTTTAAAAACAAAATTTTCTACCCCAATTACGAGACCTTAATAATAGAAAAACGTATCAGACTACAACAAAATACCACCAAACAACTATTGCTAATAGAATAATTAAATGTTACTTTTTCGAAAAGAACATTAGGGTAGGTGGATAATTAAAGAAATGAAACGTAGGTTGTGAGGTTTTGTAACATTAGGGTAGGTGGATAATTAAGAATCTAGCAATATAAATCTTGATTAATATTTAAAATATATTATTTCATCGTATTGAAATATTTACAAACCTTTTGCTTATTAAGTTTAAAACATATTTTAAATATAAATATATAATTTAAATATAAGCTACTGAATAAATATTTTATTCAGAGAACGTTTCTCTTTTAAATAAATCAAAATCATATACAATATGAATATGAACTGTATTTTGCTTGATAAACTATCAAGAAGTCAAAAAGCTTTTTTTTTTCTTTTATAATGATGTTTTTTTAAAAAAAAAATAAAAATTGAGGTATTTGATCAAATTTTTTTGAGGAAAAATATATATTTTTATGTGATAGCCAAAAGCTATTTTTAGGTTTTCATTAGAAGTATTTTTGAAATCTTGACCAAACACAATCATACAAATTATTATTCTAATATTAATAAAAATATTTTTTTTAAAAAATAATAATTTGCCAAAATACAAACAATGAATTTTCAAAATAATTTTTTTTTTAAACCTTAACTCTCTTGGTCTCAAATTATCTACTATGATTTCTAAAAACAGTTATTTTTAATTATTGTTACTTTAAAAGTTCAAGTCAATTAATTTTTTTTTTTATTCTTAATAGGAATTGTTCTTAAATCTTACAAACTTCTCAATCGAATATTTAATGAAGTAAAATTACATAGTTAAAATATAAACAAAAATAAATTAATAAAAAATCCTCTTAGTTAGTAATTTTAAGTAACGTATAAAATAAGTTAACAATTAATTTATGACGGAAAGAAATATTGGTCAGAGAAAAAGTAGCTTTTAGCAATCTCGTAGTGAAGGTTTTGAACTTTGCCAAGTAAAATTTGGAACAATATCTTTGTCAACATCAATTTTTATTTTTATTTCCTATTCAACGTTCCATATTTAATATTGAAGCATAATTTCTTTAAATTTGTGATATGTATGTAGAGTCTATTAAAGAAAGTATTTTCTATCAAAAAATAATATATATTTATAACTTAAAATCAAAATCTTTGGTTAATGGGAAAATAATCTCATTTGATGTCCCCACATCTTTGATGACACCAAATTTTTATTTTATTTTTTTGATTTTTTATTTGACATTTTATATTTGTATTAAAACATGATTAATTAATAATTATATAAAACAAATTATATTTTAGTCATTTGCACTAAGCTCAAACTTCCTTTCAGAGTAACCAGTCGATCAACTCTAGGCTAAGCTTTTAGTGAAAAACTAAAGTCTGATATAACAATCCATTACGTTCAATCAACCTTTAGTTACGGCTGCAGCCCATTCGGGGTTGCGCCAACATGATTTTCTCCATAAATGCAGGAACTCGGCTTCCTGCATACGGTGAAACACTCCCACCAGTACACCACAATCCATGTTGGTAAACCCCTAAATTCACTTACTCATGATAATCTTTTAGCTACTAAAACATATTTAAGAAAGAGTGTTTTATTAAATTTTTTTATATGTATTACTCAAAATCGAGATTTCTGATTTAAAAACAAAAACAATCTCATTTACCGTCCCGCATCCTTTTTGTTGATCCTTGTCAACATCACTCATTTTCCCTTTGTATGGTTTGGACCTACATCCTTTTTTTTTTATAACTTGAATTGCTACCGATATTTGTTAAGCAAATTTAGCTGTTATTAATTGTCCACGTTCAAACTTTCTACACCATTGAATAATCTCTTTTTGTATTTTATTTAGTATTTTACTTTAAAAGAAATTATATTCTTATTATCAGTAAATCGCTCCATATTTGTTCCCTATCATAAACTTAGGTCCAAGATGGATTACACTATGTCCAATTGAGAAAAAAAAAATTAAATTTACGTTGCAATTTTTACCATAGTTTAAATTTGTCCTTAAAGTTCGAGCTCGATCAAGGGTTAAAGTAAAAAATGAGGCTATAATTTAACGGCATGATAATATTAGATAAAAAATGTAATGAATACCGAAATTGCTTAATAGTTAATTTAAGTAGTATACTACACCAATCAGAGGTCTTGGTGGAGTGATACTCCTTCGTCCTTTCATTTGATGTTTTAGATTCAATTTTCGTTACCTATTAAATTCAGAGAGGCGTAATTGATACTCAATATTTATTCCATCGAGCTCGTCACTAAAATATAATAGAGAGTGATCATGAAGATCGATAAGACCATCACACTTAATTATTGAAACAAGATAACTAGACCGGCAAGATCGCAACAATATAAATACATAATCAAAAACAGACAAGACCGACTTAACTGATAAAGAACTATGAAACCATATATGTAGTAAGCTTATAAGGCTATAAATGAAAATTGAGAAGACCCAACAAAGTATATCCATAAATCTCTAAAAATATTATAATTCAACTGATTGGTAAAAGACAGATATAAAATCATTTGTGTTAAGAAGCACTTTGCCTTCAATATAAGATTTTTTTTTTTTGCAAATTTCAATTTAGCCAGACACAATATCGAATGAAAATTTGAAAATAAAAAGTTAGTACATGACAAATTTTAAACCACTTTCTCTTAATAAAAATATATATTCAAAGTCATACGTCAAGTGTCACGCTGTTCCATTTATTCTAAAACTTCTGGAGGAGTCTTGTTCTTTGCATAAGGACCAATTATTGACTTTTAATTTTGAAAAATAATTTTTTTTTTCTGTAGCATGAAAGGCCACGATAGACGAAAAAATAACAGAAAAATTTGGTCTTACATAATTTAATTTATATATATATATATAAACAACATAATTTTAATAATTGGAGTAATGTATAAATCAGTCGAGTTAAAATCTATTTAAAAAGGTGAATTAGAACTTTATAGTATTGTTGGGATCTCACACATGTAGAAATGAACGTTAGATTTTTTTATTTGATTTGTTTTTTTCTATCTTTAATCTTTACTAATGCATATAGAATATGAAATCAAAATAATTAATTTGGTTTGATTTTTTCTAATTTAACTCGATTTGATATTTAGATATCAGTGTCCATCCCGTATTAAATGACATTTGGTATAATATCATGAAAATTAAGAAACAAATAATGACAAATTCAAAAGTAATCTGCATCTTCCACCTCAATTGGCATTTGGCAATATTTGACCATTCTCTTTTTACACTTTTTTACAATATTTGAAGATTTTTAATTTTGTTAAACTATTCCATTTTAAAATTTAGGATTTTCATATCAAATTCATTTTCCATTATAACTTAATATTTTACAAAGTACAACCTATTTAATAAATGACTTGTGTTTTAATTTTTTTTTTCACCCAATATTCGAAGCTCGCATTGAAGATCTGACTAAATTTCTATAGTGCACGGCAAAATTCATTCAAGAATGACCCTTTAGCCACACAAGAAGATAAAAAGATAAAAGTGATTGAGTTATTTAATTGATTCCAAAAGAACTAATAGAAAATATGTCAATAAACGTTTAAGAAATCATGTCATTTTATTTTTTTAATTAAAAAAGTGAGCTTAGTGTTATTTTCTTGAAACTATTTTTTTTTTATAAAATAAACAATATATCCCCGTAACAAAAATTATATCTTAAGCCACGTGTAATTAAATTATTGGAAGCTGCATGAAATTTCCCTATAAGTTTGTGTACGAACTCCAACAACCCAAAGCATTTTTCACTCTAGAGAATATTCGTTAAGCACCTCTTAGAGCCAACTACTTTTTCTTATACGATAATTAGATGGGCATGGCCCGTGCTGGCACGGGCCCAACATATAATTTCGTGTATTTTCAAAAAAGGAAAATTATGAAACAAGATAAAAATGTTAACATATTTTTGAAAAATAACTATAGTTTAAAAAAAAAGATAATTTCGTGTATTCTCTCCCTTGCCTTTCCTCCCTCTCTCTCGCCCTCTCCCTCTCTCCCTTTCCTCTCTCTCCTTGCCCTCTCCCTCTCTCGCCCCTCCTCTCTATCCTACCAATAAAAAAAATTCATTCAAATGTATTATGTATCAGTTGTATTCAATCAAATATAGATGAGAATTTCGTATTTTATATCAATGGTATTCAAAAAGCTATGTTTATATTTTTGTATCAATTGTATTTGAAAATTGATCTACAATATTAGATTAATAGAGTAACAATTCAAGTTAGCAATTTTGATGGTTTCCACTTGCTCAACAGCCATGAGTATAAGAGGTACAATACAACTTAATTCCATCCTACGGCACAAATCCTTAAATTAGGGTGTACATGACCGAATTAGTTCGGGTTTTTCAAATATCAAACCAAATCATTTGTTTAAAAATTTTAAATTTATAAACCAAATCAAACTAATAAAATTCAGATTCTTTTGGATTTTTCAACCTCGGGTTGGTTCAGATTTTTCAAATACCAAACCAAACCATTGTGTCGAATTTTTAAATTTATAAATCAAACCAAACTAATAAACCTCGGATTTTTTTTTTCAGATTTTTGGATTTTTTCGGTAAAGTTTGCATACAAACATATAATTAACTTGTGCTCCAAATATTTCTTTAGTCTAACCAAAATACAATTATCTAAGGTGTTTCTTAAGAAAATAAGACAAAATATGAGATTAGTACTGATGACACTAAAATATTCAATAAAAAATAATAATGAAATCATCATATAAAATAAATATTATAAAGTTATAATGAAAATGATCATAATTTAAAAGTACTAAATCATGCTAAAATAAGTTTAATAAGTATTAGTTACATTACTAAATATTTAAGGAAAATTAAAATTAGATTATGTATTTTAATTGTCTAAACCAATGTAAAACTAAAGAACAAATATTCAATATTATTGTCATTCTTAGTGTTGAATTGATTTTCTTTTTGCATTAATATTAATTTCATTTTGATTTAAGTTTTATTATAATTATCAACATCTATGAACTATAATCTTTATTGGACCATTCCGAATTCTAAGTTTTAAACTTGAAATAATATATTAAAAGATAAAAACTATGAAATAGTATAAGAAATATTTATATGTATAAAATAAAATTTTAAAATTACATACATAATGTTGGATTGCTCATTATCATTGCTTTTGAATGTATCGTTCTCAGAATCATCATTGCTCTTATCACCTTGCTTCTTGCTACGTTTCTTACTCACCTCCCCACATAAATATCATCCTCTTTTTCTTGTCTAGGTTATGCAATGTCCAGCTTCGTAGGCCTCCAAATGAAAAGAGACCTGAAATACATTTATCAAAATGAAGGGAAATTTTAAACAAAGGAAAATGGGTATTAATTAACACACTAACTTGATAAGAAGAACATGATATATCAAGAAAATAGCAATATTGTATTTGAACTAATTAGGATATGCTGTGTTCGTCCTTTCATTGTGTCACTTATTAATAAGGGTAATATAAAATAAAATTATTAAATAATAAGTAAAGATAAAATGAGAAGAAAATATTAACGTAATGATGCGATCACACCAAATAAAAACTAATCTAAACATTACTAAACAACAAATAAAAATTAATCTCAACATTACTAACTCCAATATTATTACAATACATCATATTCAATACTCTCTTTATTTCAATTAATGTATCGTAACCAAAATTTCAAATTTTAAACTTCTAAATTTTGCTAGTAAATCCAAATATAAAAACTTTAAATTTTTCATAAATCATCCTAATCAACAACTTATAATATTTGAAAAATATATAAAAAATTAAATTAGTTCTTATAAACTCTATCGAACGATCTCGAAATTAATTTCGACTCGGGAAACACCGGTCAAAAAACTCAAACCGCACGGCCAGTAGAACAATTTGGAATCATAAATAGGTGAGCACATACCTGATGCTTAAATAGGTCCCACACAAAACTTTCTCTCACTAAAAATCCCTCATTTTTATCATTTGTTTCTCTCACTAAAAAAGTTGGTTTAGTTTTCGCCGTCACCACTGAACAAATGCATTTTCATCATCCATAATATAACAGCAAGCTCTATCTTCTGAGAAATGCCCAATTTAGCTCATACTAATTTCTTGTTCAATACGAAAATCTGAAAAAAAAAGTTCCGGTGATGCTCGGAGTATTGTGTGCACGTCCTAAGCCTTGGCTATTCGCATCACTCTGCTTATCACACGCCCACGGCTCAACGCCTTCGGGTTATAGCAGACTTATTGCGACGAATACTGCTAACAAATCATCGTTATTGTTAATATCTGGAGGTGGAGGTGGAGGAGGAGGTGGAACAGGAGTAGATCAGAGGCGGAATCATTCGAGTCATTGCCGTATTGCATCATCTGTAAATCGAGGTGGTGGTGCAGCGTCGATATGGCATGCGATTCTTCCTGCTGGGAGGAGGAATAAGAAGGATATAAATCGGAGGAATAATACGGTGTTTAAACATCATTATGAGCTTGCTAAGAAAGGTGAAGGCTCGTGGAATGTGAATTGGGATTCTAGGCCGGCGAGATGGTTACATAATCCTGATTCTGCTTGGTTGTTGTTTGGGGTTTGTTCGTGTTTAGCAGCGCCATCTCTTGATCTGTTACCAGATGCTAATTCTGATGTAGCTGTACCGATTGATAAACAGTCTGTTGTAAATTCTTCAGATGAGGATGATCAAAACTCTGCCAACTATAGAGTCACTGGTATATCTATTATACTGTTATAATTGTTGAATTTATTTTGTACTCATTATTCTCTGTGCAATATTCTCTGTGCAAAGTCTATTGGAAACAGTCTCTCTACCTCCCGAGGTAGAAGTAGGGGTAAGGTCTGTCTACAGTTTGACCTCCCTAGACAACACTAGTGGAATTACACTGGATATTACTGGATATTATTATTATTGTTGTATTCATGTGAAAAATGGATGTATGTGGATTAGAGGAGTGAATTGTTTGAATTGAGGAACTAATTTGGAATAACGAAATTCGGGATTTGATTGATAGAAGAGTGGATTATTTGAATTGAATTGAGGAACTAGTTTGGAATAACGAAATTTGGTATTTGATTGACAGAGGAGTGGATTATTTGAATTGAATTGAAGAACAAATTTGGAATAAAGTAATTTGCGATTTGGTTGAGTTTTTCTGGGTGTTTAAGACTGCAAATTGCTTGATGAATTAACAAATTGAATGGTGAATGTAACAGGGGTTCCAGCGGATGGGAGATGTCTATTTAGAGCGATAGCACATATGGCTTGTTTGAGAAATGGGGAGGAAGCTCCGGATGAAAATCAACAGAGAGAACTTGCTGATGAATTAAGAGCTCAGGTATCTTCATTTTCTTGCACTTTTGCTGTGAGTATTGAAAATATAGATATCGGAAATTATTTTTATTTTTTCGTTTACACAGGTTGTTGACGAGCTGTTAAAGAGGCGAAAAGAAGCTGAATGGTATATGTTGTGTACTTCTTTCATAGTCGGTTCCTCTCTATATTCAGTGTTAGATGTTTATGAATATGTGTTGTTTTATGTTACATAGGTTTATTGAAGGGGATTTTGATGCGTACGTAGAAAGAATTGAAAAGCCATATGTGTGGGGAGGAGAACCAGAGCTACTAATGGCTTCTCATGTTCTCAAGTGAGTGATGTTTCTGTTTCATGATTGATTATTGTCACTTTGCACTTATGAATCCAACTATACATGTTTTTTGAGGCGTTGATGTTTTGAAATTCACGATGAAACACAGTAATGCTAAAATGAGAAAAACATGAAGAAAAGAAATAAAATTTTGTTTGAGAAGAGAAAAAGGTAAAGAGCATTTTAGTGTGATTCTAAGCTAGGTTAATAATACAAGATAGCATGAAGTGGCATAGTTTATGCAGTTGACAAGATCGTTTCTGTTGTATGATGATGAAAGAATTGGTCCTTCATATGTGTTTAGGAAGTGTTAATTATATATATCCATCGACATTCACTTTCACTTTATCACTTTCAAGTCAAATCAAGTAGGAGAACTGCTTTTCTAAGAACTACTAGGATATCATATGGAACTACTTTGTCAATGTACTATGTGATCTCTGGATGACGCTGGTTAAGGCTTCGATTCTAGAATCTGTTGTCTGATTTTGTTGATATATTTCCTAATTTTTGGTTGCAGGTCCTCAATTTCTGTCTATATGGTAGATAGAAGCTCTGGAAGTTTAATAAACATATCGAATTATGGAGAAGAATATAGGAAGGAGGGAGAGAGTCCGATTAACGTATTGTTTCATGGTTATGGTCACTATGACATTTTGGAGACAATTCCAGAGAAGATTCACCAAAAGTTAGAAGAATAAAAGTAGGGTATGATGCCCTTAGAGACGTAGTCTTGATTTTAAATTTTCATAAAAGGTAGTTCACAACGACGATCAAATTGATAAGAAGTTCAGCTATCCAGTTATCAAAACATCTTCTTTCAGGTTCAGTCAATTTGTTGAGATGATCTTTTCTCTAAAATAGTGAGCTTGTTTCAATTTTGTAGATTCTCTTGTTGCCTTGTCCAGGAAATTAGTCGAAGCAAATAGCATGATTTCTCCGTATTTGTTTATTACCAGATAATTCTGGATGTAGTTTTATTCAGATGTTTCTAGGTTTGTTTTTTGGTGTCTAATAGATCCAGTCTGAATATTGATTTATTAATAATGTGCAGCAACGGAAATGTGACACTGAACTCTCTAAATGTTGTTACTGAATCTGTGGTTGTCAAGTTATCACTGGAATGGATTACGGATATGTTTGTGCAGTCTGGATCTGCTTACATTAGATTTGGGACCTTGTTCTGGAGGGAGCTGTTGTCTAGTTAAGCTTCTCTCTCGAACAAACTTCTCCCGGACAGTTCCACTGTAAAGTCTATAGTCTTTGTGAGCTTCCTTTATCCAGTAGCAGAGTTAGGTGGATGCGAGGGGTTCAACTGAATCCCCTTCATCAGAAGATTATACTGTCTAGGAAAAAATATGATCTTTTTTGCTTAATAAATTATTGAATCCCTTTGACTTAAGGGAGGATTCTTGTGTACTGATAGAGGTTGTTCTAGTTTACAATTTTAAATCTTATTCGTGACGTTTTACATTTTTCGAGTCTCCTTGTTAGAATTGCTGACTTCGTAACTGCCTATACGTGACTGCTCGAAATTTCAGTTAACCTTGTGTTTCTTGATTAGCATGAGTTCCATCATCTCATTCGCATTTGAGTCCAGCAGTTTCTCATGACTTCCATGAATTGAATCATTTTGCTAGACATAGATGCCTTTGATTTTCTTCAATAGATTAATCTAAATTCCCCCTAAGATGCTGTTTGTGTTGTTGAAATATGTTTTCTGTATTTTACTGATAAAAATGTCTGGAGGAATTGGATAAGTCCCAAAAATGGAGTGTGAAATGTGCATTCATCATATTTGAAACTGCAGACCTTTAATTCTACTGCTAGAGGTTTTACGTTCGAGCCCTATTGGGTATGAGTCATCTTTGTTAGGAAGCACTTTCCCTCCTAATACTGGACTATCCGGTACGACTCCGGATCAACCCAAAAAAGATCTACTTGCTGTTGCATTACAACATTTGCATGAGTGGCTGCATGAATGTTGATTTCGTGTAGTCGTTTATCGTAGGACCTTGGATTTCTTTATACCGAACAAATGTATGAATGAATAGACAGACTATGGACTCTTCGGAAGCGAATTCAGGTTTTGAAGCTTAGAATAGACCGACTATAGACTCTTCGGAAGCGAATTCAGGTTTTGAAGTTTATGGGTTCTGGCAGTAACTTCAAGCTAATATACAACAAAAACTGGATTGACAATTCTATATTTACGAATATACAGTGAATTTCTTAGTACAAATATATAGTTTGGGCAAAAACTATTAGGTTCACGTGAACTGACTGTGGTTTGTCTACGAAATTAATCAATTATAGAATTCTCTTATGCCTTACTCATTCAAAGAACCAAAAAAAAAAAAAATACAAATAAAGCATGCTCTTAGCTGCCTATACACATTGTGGTACAAAAGAATATCAAGCTACTATTTATAATTTTACAAACTAGTAACTTGAAATCAAAATTTCACCAACAAAACAAGTCCCAAATTTGAATCAAGAATTTGGAACAAACACACCAACATAACCAAAACCAACAACGAAAAACGCCATAGCTTGGAGCAAGAGGTATACATAGAACCTGTTCCTTCCAAACGAATAGTCGTACCACCCACAAAACAGCAGGTACAACCCAACGAAAAGCTCAAGAACATGTACCCTGCCATGTTAAACAATATAATAAATTAGTTCTACCAAAACTCTCTGTTTCACTTGTAAAGATTTGGAGAAGGTTTTACCTTTCTCCAACTCGAAACTGAAGTTTCTTCAGTGCTTTTGAGCCCTTTTTGGTCTTAAGAGCATCTCCGAGTTTCTCTGTCACGATCCATTCATTGACTCTCTCTGATTCGAAAAGACCAATGAACGTTGCTTTTGTCCGATGAAGGGACATTACATTCTCAAATAAGATCCAATAAACCACCAACTGCATTGATCTGAATAAACTCATACACATAAATAACAAAGAAACCAAAAAAAATGCATGTTAATACAAGTTAAAATTATCTTTTTTCTTTGCTCTACCTTGCGGAGCCAAGTATATTGAGAAGAGTGATAGCTGTAGGAATGTATATAGTTCCCCATGTAGGTACTTGGACTTCAGGGATGAAAATCGTTGCAGGAAGAACAACGCAATATAAGATGAATGTCACGATGTGTGCTATGATCTTTCGTACAAAGAAGAAGCTGTAAATCAGGTAAAATTTCTTCCATACAGAAACTTTCTGCAATGAAAAGAACAGCTTATTGTTTTAGTTGTTGAGTTTTTCCATTTTGTCATGTTTTAAGTGAATTTCATATAGCATACCTTGTTTGTTGCAATTTCCATTGCCATTTTTCTAAAGAGATTAGCAGGTCCACAAGACCATCTATGTTGCTGATTGCGATAGGCCCTGAACGTGCTTGGCAATTCACTTTTCACCTAACACGGTAAAAAAAGTAGGGGTAAGATCTGTGTGCACACTACCCTCCTCAGATCCCACTTGTGTGGTTACAGTGGATATGTTGTTGTTGTATAGTACTTATGTTTGTCCGACTCTCCTAAAATGTTGTCGCACTAGTGTTAAAATCCTCCAAAAAATGCACTACTTTTGGATGATCAGAAAGGTAGTTATCGTCATTTTTGAAGAGCTCGAGCAACATATAGGTAGTAACTCAAATGTAGAATAGTAGAACCATCATTTCATTTCCATAATCATGAAAAAATTCTTCTTATTGATGAGATAAGAAAGAACATCCCTTGACCCTTTTTAGTCTATCCTTCAACTTCAAGTTTAAATTCCAATCATTTTGTCTTTCACAATACTGTAGTTTCACAATAAAAAAAAATATGTTGATACTTGTATTGTGTTTTTGCATGTCAGTGTATATAACTTAAATCCTTAAATCGGTATATGTGTGATTGTGTACCTTAAGGTCATCAACATAGACGAATTTCCAGCCATTGAGACCGGCTCGTACTGCTAGATCCATGTCTTCCACAGTTGTTCTGTCTTTCCATCCCCCTGCCTCATTAAGAGCTGACATCCTCCAAACTCCAGCAGTGCCTGCAGCAGTTCTCTAGTTATATAGGAACTTCATATTGCATTAGAGTTGAAAGTAAAATGACAGTCTGGTGCACAAATCATCCCGTGTTCACTCAGGATGTAGGGAAAGGTTGTACCTCAGGACGGTGTGATACAGGCAACCTACCCTGATGCGAGAAGTATGAAAAGAAAATATAGTAATGAAGAAATAAGACGCAACTGTAGCTAAGGAAACAATAGGTAATAAAATCGAAGAATAAGATAGTAGTAGGGAAAACTAGACAACGCTTAGAAACCTACTAATCTTCGCCTTCCATATCCTCCTATCTAGGGTCAGGTCCTCGGTAACAATATTAATAATATTTTAAAATTATTTTTGGGTGTGGATAGCCTACCATTGAAGCCAAAAAATGCATGAGCTGTAGATCCAACTTCTTGCTCCACTGTGAAATGGTAACCAAATGACATTTCTTGCATTTTTGTCATCAAACACTCATCAGCATTCACTGCAAAAACCAAATTAGCACCTCAGTATACTGACTATTTGCTCGGTATAATTTTTCGACAAAAGGGATTCAATTGAATCACTTCATTGTACACAGCTCCACCTTTGAACTCGATGCACTAAGCTCGAGTTTGAGGTAGGGTCGTACACTAGAACACATTGAATTGGGTTTATTGTACGTAACCTTACCTTGCATTTCTGCAAGAGGCTATTTCCAACATGTGGGACCCTTCACTTTTCATAAATTAAAGACATTTACCAAATTCCCAACGAGCTTGAACGAGTCCGATTTCAGGATTGTGCACCAGAAACGGGATGCTACGCTCCAAGAAATCGGGCTCGGGTTGAAAATCAGCATCAAAGATGGCTACATGACTACAAAGCTTCACATAACTATGCTTCATTCCTTCTCTAAGAGCCCCAGCTTTGTACCCTTTCCTGTTATCTCTTATCTCATACTTAATGTTAACTCCTTTGCTTGCCCATCTCCTGCACTCTTGCTCCACCAAAACCTGTTGTTTTATACTATCAGCGTATTTTAACAAGTTACTAATATCACTTATTATGAACGATTACATAACCTCTTTGTAGTAACTGTATAATGTTGTTCTAGATAACATATAACCTAACATAACATAGAAATTGGTTCCAAAGAAAATTTGGCTATTACAGTGAAATATTGTTATAGTGAGATCTGGCTGTATGATTATAATCGTGAATATTACACAATGAGTATATATAAATTGAACTTATTTAATATTGGACCTTAATTGTAGGGTCAGTAGAATCATCAAGAACTTGGATGAAAATTCTATTGGCAGGCCATGAAAGGTTACAAGCTGCTCCAATAGACAATTTATACACCTACAAAGTAACAATTCATCAAACACCATATAAGAATTTGACAATTTTAATAATATAGACGAATTAACCTAAATAGTCATCTATTCAACTGCTTAAACAAAAAATATAGTCCCCAAATGTATAATATGTGTATATTTTATGTATATCAACTATAAAAAGTAATATGATTACCTCTTTTTCATTGCACATTGGTATTTGCACTAAAACCATAGGATATGAATAATTTCCCAATTCCAAATCACCCTTAAGTGGCTCCCACTTGTACTTCTTCTCTGGTTTTCTTCTGAACAACTTTACAAAAGCTATGATAATTCCCATGTAAAGTCTCTCAACAAATAACATAAATGATAAGGCCAAGCAAACATATAAAATTATTCTTAGAAATTGTACAACCAAAGGAGTTCTAGTTTGTTGCCAAATGAATCCAACATGGCTAGTAATGCCACTATGAGCATCCAACAAAGCTTGAGAGGAAGAGAAGATCGCGTCCATAAGGAAGGCGATTTGAATTGTCGCGTTGAAAGAGGTAATAACAAAGAGTTGAGAGTTGAGAGTTGAGAGTTGAGAGAATGAAACTTATGAGGTTTTATAAATGAGTGAGAGTGAATGTGTGTAAGGATATAAAAATGTTGCTTTAAGATAAGAAGAGCAATGATATATGCAATATGTGCTTTAAGTTTTAGTGGGAAGAAGGCTTTGATTTTTGCTTATTTGTCAAGCAAAAACTTGACTAAGAAGAAACAAAGTAAAGAGCCTTTGAATGAAGGCTTTGAGAAAAAACTTAATGATCATTCATTTAAATTGAAAACTTGAACTTTATATACACACAAAATATACTTCTAATTGGTTGTGTTGGTACTAGGAAGTTTCTCTAAAAAATCATTTTCAATTTGATGGATCAAGACTCAAAGCCTCATGTATTGTAGGCCAAAAGAAAGCGGAGGGGGGAGGAGGGGGGGAGGGGGGATTCTTTATTACTCTAGTGTTTCAATATATGTCACATAGGTTTACCAGACATAAATACTTTTGGAATCAAACGTGTATCCAAGATTATTTAAGCTTTACGAGATTCAAATTTTAAGTTCTTAGCATTGAACTCATTGTATTTTTATAATTATGAGTTTATATCTATTACCTAGATGGAGGATCTTAGTATAGTTCAGTTGATTGATTATCTGAACTTTCACCTTATTTGTGAGGGTTCGATTCCTCACTTTGGAATCCCTCCCCCATTTTCCTCCCCTTTCCCCTAATTTTTGGGAAAAAAAAAATATACCACTTAGATCGTGGGCGGGTTTGGATGTGATTCATCCAGACCCCCTTCGATGTAAAATAACATTATGTATATGTGATTAAATTATTTATGTATATGTGATTAAATTATTTATGTATATGTATAATAAATATTGTTAGTGCACAAAAAGTAGATTCAATTACGTATAGCCAAAGTAAGTCAAAATTAGCTTCTACAGTCATATGCCAGTGGAATTTTCAGTGTGCCAACTTATTTTATTTATTTGTTTAATTTTTAATGTTTTTTCTTATGATTCTTGTGGTTGTGAGCCAAAAATCATATTATAAATTTCTCAGAAAAACTTAATCTGATTTTGCTGATTTTGCTTTCTTTAATTCTGTTGAAGGTGCCTTTCCAACGTTTAATTGACAATATTCTATCTTCGTGCAACTTTCATTTGCTTAAGTTAAATGAAAATCCTAATTTTAGTAATTTAAATTTCGATCATTAAAGTCGTTTAGTTTTTAGATTTGAATCTTACTTGTCAGCCATTATTTACACACGTCACCCACCAATCACCAAATTAATTGGCCTACATTACCACTAGCTATTATTTACACACGTCACCCACCAATCACCAATATCACTACTACTATCAATCACTATCGACAATCACCACCGTTAATCGCCATTATATATCACTAATCATGTCATCATTCACTTCCACTGTTAACTATCACATCATTCACTGTAGATATCAATCACTATCATCAACTATCACCATCAATCATTACTATCAGCAATCATCACCATTGACAATTAATCTATTATTCACAACACGACAATTAGCCAATACCATCCCCGATCGACACATACAAAACCTCTAACCATCACCAACACCATAAAAAAATCAAAAGTATTTCGTTGATATAATATTTATTAATTAGGTTCAACTCGTCAAAATTTTGTTAGCCGTCACTGAGTTATGAATAACTTATTTTATGATTACTTTTTTTTTTAAAAAAAAAAAAAAAAAGCAAAGTCAAAAACTAGAGAAAAATCACCTTGTTTAGCTTAGAATATAATTTAAAGAATTTATCAATCTTTGAGTCAAAAAGACTATTAATAACTTTATTAAAAAATATTATACCCTTCTCAAAAACAAGAGGTTGTAAAATTAAATATACATCTTAATTGGGATAGTAAGCGCAAATAATTAGAATTAATAATTCACCCACTTGCTAAGTTTTGTCTTTATACTAATATTATTAGGGAATGCTTTAGTATCTACACGGCTATTAAAAAAATAGTACATTAATAAAAATGAGTAATTTGTTTAATCTATTCCTTATATATTCTTTATTTTTTGTCTATTTACGTGTCTCTCATACCTAAAATAACAAGTATTTAAAAATGAAGAGAACATAAGTCAATTATAGACAACTTATTGACTCTTTGACCTTCTATTGAAATATCACCTGCTATACCAACTCAGTCACTCTTATAGATTCCTCCTCTTCCTAAATATCGTACACACTTCTGTTTATGTTAAAATATGACTAAAAATAATTTAAAACTAAAACAACAGTTAAAATTAATAGTACGGAGGAGTAACAACTTTATATTAAAATTAATGTACGACTTAAGAAGTCTTGGTCTTTGCATTTCACGAGATTCTTGTTAATAATGTTCACGAGGTCTCCCTCTTCTATAACTTTAATACAAGAAATATCTAACCAAAATTATAGATATGAAAAATGAGAATTACTGCATCGTAACCTAGTTTAAGAAATCATTAACATTAAAGGACTAAAATCTCAAATTCATAACACCATTCTCTCGATAGGTAGAGCCTCATTCAATGGATCGATCTAACCATGATGTTTATAGATAGCTTATCGCTAATCGTATTTCATTCAACTTTACTAAGGAAATAAATTTTTAAAAACCATACTACCCCCTAACCAATTATTTTAGTTGAAAAGTTGGTTAGAGAAAGCAAAATATGATAATATGGTTATTTAAAATAATACATAGGAAATATGTGGAGAACGCAAAGAATTTAAATGACAAAACTCAAAAAATCTTATAAATATATATCTTCGAGACATGTGAACAATGTTTGTGAAAAAATGAGAATATTTCATTTTCTGTAATCAATCGATCCGATCAATTTATATTCACACTTTTTTTCAGTATGTTCTAAAAATAATATCAGATTTTTATATTTAAAAATAATAAATATTAATTCTCATTTTCACCTTAATAAAAGAAGTTATCACCACGTAAATATCTAAATCTTATTTTATATCATTAAAAATAAATAAATTTCGTGTCACTTTTGGGTGCACTTTGGAGTGTTTCATGCCACAACAAATAGTGACACATATTTATCCACATATTGTCACAAGATTCATTTGCATCAACCTCTTTTTTTTATATAGTCAAAATAAAATACTCAAAATATTAAAGTTTAACTTATTAAAACAAAAAGTAGTACTAGTACTTTTGGCAATTCGTTTTCCTTGTGGTCTGGAATGAAAATGAAATTCAATTGCCTAGAAGAGATTTGCACACCTCAACCAGTTCCACGGGATACCTGTCATCTACACTAGCAACAAGTACCAAGTGACTCAATCAACCGAGGGTAGGACAAAATCACCTTGTGTTTTTTTTATCTCCGTTGAGTTTTGAATTAGCAAGTAGTTTTGATTAAGTCTAACTTCCTAAACTCCTTGAGCCTGAAGTTTGATCCTGAGTCTGCTAAACTTTAAAAACTTTGTGAATTTCGATGCTACACAAAAACGCTTGAAGATTAACAAGAAATGATTTATAACGTAAAACATTGTCCATGGAAAACATTTACGTTCCCTCATGAACAAGCTCAAGCAAATAGACGAAAAAAGAGATGATATAAGAAACTAACAAAAGATTTCAAATAGTAAAATGGTTATAGGCATCTCTTGCAATTCTCCAGTTAGGCTTTTCCCAGAACACACCACACCATGGTACAATTGACTTCCGCTCCAAACACAACATTAAGAACCTTCCATCTAAGATATCTCGAATACATCTACTCTATATAACAAAGAATTTTGCAGACGAATGTGAAAAGAAGCAGCACAGTGATATGGAAGAAGTTTACTATTATAGAACTTCCTTCTATTAAGTTGAATGACACCAGAGGATCTGTAACGATGATGAGTTTGAACTACTTCCGCAAGAGAGCTGTGGCAAATCAACTGCAAGGACAGCATGCCCCGTTTGTCTGTGGAAAGAAGTGGGGAGGCAAATATCAGACTATATGAACGAGAAGTTGAACATAAAAAGGAGCACATTCGTCAAAAGTATGGAAAATTTACTCTCAACTCAAAGTACTTTAAAAGCTATAACAAGAAAGATCTAATGTAGACAACGGGTAAATACCTACAACTACTGTTTTTGTCGATCCATTAGCATATATATGTTCTGCTCGTATAGCATGATCGTAAAATAGATTACACTAGTCTATCTAGTTGCTTCCACCTTGAACTAGACTACTTTTGGGGCAAAGGAGCTGCTATATTGTGAAGCCAAAAGATCAGTACTGCTTGTCTGCTTGACTAGTGGCGAGTGCAGGAGCTGCTATAATTTTTGACCATCTTTCTCTTTTCCTTTTTCCTTGCATTTGTCCTTTCCTTATTAAATTTGATCCCATTTATCTTACCAGTTATCCTCTGTTGAGGTTCAAATATAACTCGTAGTGAACCAATATCACAACTCACAAGCCATTCATTAAGACAACTACGACAAAAACATACCCAGTACAATCCCACGTGTGGGGTCTGAGGAGGGATGTACACATACCTTATCCCGACCTTGGGGATAGAGAGGTTGTTTCCGATGTACACTCAGTCATTAAGACAGCTAGCTTAGGTAATTAGGAAGCTCTGGGAACAACATAGAGCAAACTCAATTTTTCAAAAGTTTTGTAAAGTTAGATGGGCATAGAGGACTATAAAGTTGCTACCATCCAAATTCTCATTAAGTTAGAAATTATAGGTAGATAACTTCTTGCACACAAAGATCACGGTAAAAAGAGTCTTTGCAAAATTAAACAAACCAAAACGACAACTTATATCTCAACTGACTAATGTATTCCACTCTAAAATGTCTAGTGCAGAATTTACGTTTCAGAGATAAAGACATACCTTTGACAACGTAGAAGCACAAATATCTCAAGCCATGTTATGATCATTTACTGGATCATCAAGCGGTATTCTACAGATTGATTCTCCAACACTCTTCTTCATAAGAAAATTGGATGAAGAATTTGAGCAATCACTGAAAGCCAGTATTTGTGGCTTTCCAGAAATAGATTTTGCAATGGATTCAACCGCATCAACATAACCTGTCTCAGTAAGAGGTCCATCGATGACCTGAAATACAATGATTACCATGAGTAATCTCCGAATGGGAACCCGTAATGCTAGTGACGTAAATGACATATATACATCTTGCATATCCATCTCAGAGATCATGAATATAACCTCCAAAAACCAGTCTGACTGGACCATATAATCAAATAAGAGAATACATGATAGTGGCATAACTGCCAAAAGTATAACATCCTAAATCTCTCTTGCGAGAGATAACAATGAATAATCTCAATTACAAGGCAAGATTCAACTTTTTTTTAAAATCAGTATACAAGGCAGGACCCAAATTCTCTGTCCACAATTAGAAAAGGAAAAAATCAAGCGAAAATGTTGAAAACCCTGAATGGATCATAACAAGAAAACGTCAAAGTTTAACAGAAAGAGGAAACCAGAGTAATGCCAACCATAGAATTGGAAATAAACCAAACAAGAGAGGAGAGAGAGACCTACAGAATTTTTTTGTTTTTCGATATTTTATCATGTAGGGGACTGGAAAGGAGAAGAGGAATTGTGGGAGCCAAATCTATGCCTATCGTTTGGAGACTGCCACCATAATACTAGCCTTTAACCTGGATAGTCCTCGAGGGATATTAAGTTTCCAATGAAGAGCCTGTTTGGTTTGCATGTAAATTTGATTCTGATTATTGAAACAAGTGATTGTAGAATAACTAATTTAATATCAATTACTTTCACCTAAAAATTATGTGGTTAACTGAAAATGTAACTTAAATGAAATCAGGCAGGCTCACCAAATCAAAGAGGCCCTTAAATCTGGTTGGTGTTGTTTAGAAAAACTTTCAAAACCTTCCATTTTCTTCACCCACTAAAAATGGAAAATATGTATTGTATACTTATATTAGTTTCCTTTACTCGTTTTCCGCAGAGCAATACGTAATTTGAGTGCCAGTTTGTCTCGCTATTTACAGGGAAAACCTTATCCAAATTCTGCTTTCTATCCAGATCCGCTCTATTTTAGCTATATGCATTGTGGTTCTTGCACAAGGTGTTCACTTACCTATTCTTATTTCAATTTGTTACTGCAATTCCTTTTGCTTTCTTGAAGAAGCCCCATTGTGAGAATAAATTGTTTCTCTTTTTTCCCCTTACAGAGAAGACAATAAGAAAATTGCTAGGCACTGAAACTAACTTTTGCCAAAATAATAAATCAATTTTTTAAATTAGAAATTGTGTGGAAATGGAAAAAAGAGAAGTTCTTGTGTTAACTAGAGAGCAAAGTAAACCAGTTTCCACTTTTCACTCCTATTACCTAAATACGAAAACAGTGATAGGACAAAAGATCCAAGATAAAATCAATACATAAGTAAAATGCAAAATAATCAAAATTACCAGGAAAGAAACATCAGAAGTTTTAATGGCACCATGTGAGAGGAGTTCTTGAAGTCTTTCAGGAGTAGAAATAAGAAACTCGGGCTCACAGTTCTTCAGGCTGTCAACAAAAAGTGTAATCATATAAAAACAGGGAAGATAGTGAATTTCTTCAAAAGAAAACAGAAGGCTGGAAAGCACACAAGTACAAAAGTCAGCATGTGTAAAAACAAATGGGAATAAAAAGTAGTAAGCAGTAGTTACTAATTGCAACTAGAGCCAATACAATAAGGAAAAGAAACTTAGAAGCCAAGGTAGGTTACTTTTACAGATCAAGCAAGTAGAAACACATAGCCACATGTAAAGTCACACAACCAGAAGTTGTTGCAATGAGGGCTAATGGCACATGCACGCAGTTATTTATCGACCATTATAATAACATCTTATTATTAACAGAACAAATCATATGCTAAACAGGGGAAAGTTAGCAATAAGTCAAGGTTCTGAAAAAATTAATTTTCATCTTTCAAGCAATAGACAAACAAAATCAACTTGAGGACTAATAACCTCAACTATAGAGAAGTTACAGGGAAATCATACCCCTGAATCTGGTGGTCTATAGAAGCACCAGGATGCAGACTCACTGTATGTATTCCAAGAGCTTTCAGAGGCTTGCATATTTTCCGCACCTACGGAACGATTGAAATGCTTATTAAGAGGTCCACAAGTCATAGAAGGATACATGTAGATATCCATATAAATTTCACACATGAACTTACAGCTTAGTGAACATCTACCTAAATTATAATGTAAGCACGGGAAGAATACATGCATGGAGAAGGATAAATTGCTCTGGATAATAAATCTTAATCATTTTACTAAAAGAAGTAGGAGATGCATAAAGAAATTCTGTACAACACAAGATTTTCTAAGGACCTTTTATCCAAAAATCAAGACTTTCCGCTGAAATACTTGCTATCAAAAGTCCAACTAGCTTAAGAAAATAGCTACGTAGTATTTAGCAACCATACCATTAGAAATCAATACAACTTTCACAATGTTGTGTTGAACATATTACAATGGAAGCAAAGAAAATTTGGAGAATATTGCACCAACCTTGACAGCTTTCTCTTGGGAGGGAACAAGGAATAAAAGGAAGGAGTTGCTAATTGATAGACCTTCTTTCTCCTTTCTTGATATGGCATCAGCAGTTGTTGCTGCAACCCAAGCAATTTGCTCAGTTGTAGCATGGGCTTGATTTGTACCAATTATATCTTTGCCACTGGTAAAATATTTCCAGAATTCAATTCCCCATGTATGGACGAAGAAAGGCTTTTCCTCTCCACCATTGAAGGCTCCATCCTGCTGAAGGCCATCCTGAATGGTTTTCAAACAGAGAATTAAGAACTTAGATGGAGCATGCATGTGGAACTCTTCCTTTAATTTGTCAGAATTTTGTGCTAAACCAGTCTTCTTAATAGGGTTCTTGCCCTTTTTCGACTGGTTCTGCTTCTTCTTCTTCTTCTTCTTTACAAGATCAACTTTTCCATGCCTCTCATTGAACGGATCCTCAGGTGTAGGCAAACTATAGCACATTCCCTGTCGATGGAAGGTAAGAAAAAACAGCAAAATTAACACAACATAAATTAGCCCCATTAGGCTGGTTGCGACAAATTAATATAGGAGTCATATATATATATAAATGTGTAGATCCATTCCAATACCACTTAATCTAAGTCCTGCATTTTCCTCTTGGCAGTTTCACATGATGAAAAAGAAGTGCAAACAAGATACACCACCAACAAGATCACACTAAGTAAATGAATTCCAAAACATTTCTCAATTCCTAATCAACCAAGAAAACAATTCTTTAGAACTTTCTTCCTCAAAGTCCTCACATTTAACAGCTTCACAAAAAGAACTACTCAAGACAATAATTTTGCACACAAATAAAGAATGCCCAATTCCTTAAAACTCCATTTGAATATACGAAAACGAAAATCTTCCTGTTTCATCCTCAAAGTACACTCTTTTACCATTAACAACTTCACAAAATAGCTACTCAAAACACTACTTTTGCATACAAATAAAGCATACCCAGTTCCTTAAAACTCCATTAGAATACACCAAAACCAAAATCTTCCTCTTTCTTCCTCAAAATCCCTCTCTTTTCGCATCAACAGCTTTACAAAAGAACTCCTCAAAACACACAACTTCCATAATCTTTTCTCGACACCCATTTGTCAATACAACATTCCCAAATACTTAACGAAATCTCACATTAAAAATCAACAAACCCACAACCCAAATGAACAAAATTAGTTCATATAATGTGAAATTTACCTCACACATACGGCGTTTGCCGGAGAGTCGACGTTTCTTAGCAGCAATAATTCCGGCGATACGATTAGAGACCTTGTCATCTTGCTTCTTTCTACTCTTCTTGTTCTTCCTTCTCTGAATGGAATCATCGCTTTTCCCCATAGCTTGCTCTGGCTGCTGCTGTTGTTCAAGTGAAAGAGGCGGTTTTTGCAGTTTTGTGTAGTGGCGCTTTTCTCTTTCATGATTTATGGGTAGGTTTGATATTAAATCAACAAATCGTGGGTGTAACTGTAATTAAGCAAGCACCATCAAAATAAATACTATTAAGAAAAAAAGATTAATTTGGAATTGTTTTATTTGCACATAGAAAAGGAGGTTAATATTCATGTACAATTTTATTTTGGGAAAAGGCATAGATTCCCCTGAACTTGTTCCGAAAAGTCAGTTACAAGTTTAAACTATTATGGTGATCTATTACACATCTTTACTACTCAAAAGTGAATTTATTACTACCCCGAGACATGTAACACCACTCTCACATTATGTGGTGTATTACACTCATTGTCACATCAACGTTACGTCATCGTCATGTCATAAATTATAATCCTGTGACACCTTGGATTTGGAAAAGGGCTAGAAAGGACAAATGGACAAGTCCACGAACCCAAAATGGACCATGGACCCTTCACGACACCCTAGATGGGCCGTGTAGGGGTCCACGACCTGTTAAGGGCATCGTGAGACCATCCAGGACTGCCCCTAGGCAGGAGTCACCTGGACGGTGCCATAGACGGCCCATGGTGACTTGGACAGCCTGTCTTGGAGTCTATACAAGTCGCCTAGACAGTGAGATTGCACCCAAGGTCACTGTGAAGGACCACGAACCGTGAAGTCGTCCGTGAAAGGGACTTATCAGACTTTGAATTTTGGGTCAAATTCAAACGATCATATCTTTCAGTACAAAATGAATTAGATAGCCCATGACCTATCAAATTAAATAGGGAAAAAGAAAAAATATACCCTCGAACAATCGTAAATGGTATATAGATACCCTCTGACATACTTTTGGGACTTTGGTGCCCTTGCCGTCCAAAAACTAGAACTTGTTTGCCCTCCACTCTAACGAAAGACCAAATAGGAACACATAGTGCAATCCTACGGAAGGACCCGTTTGACCAATTAATTAGACCCAAAATTTAAAAACCCACTTGAAACCCTTTGACCCACATTAAAACATCCAGCTCCAAACCAGCTCACCTTCATTTCCAGCTGAAACAACCACCAAACCGAGAAGCTCGCTACCACCAAAACACATCCACGAACCAGACCCATTTCACCATTAGCCATCAGGAGTCGACCATTGAACCAACCTCCATTTTCCAACAAACGAAACCAAAAACCGGACCCCAAACCAGTGATTATCGATATTCCGTCAGCCTCACGTCGAGCAACAACCAACGACCAAACAAAATTCCAACCAAAAGCCACATATTGCCATAAAGCAACCATTAATGGCGAGCTCGTAGCTTGAAGCTCAGGCGAACAACAACGAAACCCATATCCAGCCATCGAGCACAAAGCGCCGACCAAATAGCTGCGATGAAGCTCAAAGCTTCAGCAATTTCCACCAACAACAACCTGGACCAGCGTGACTCCAAACTCAGGTAATCTCTTTCATGTCATTTTTCTTTTCAGATCTGGCCGGAAGGGTTCAAACTCCGACCATCCTTATTATTATTTTATGATTTTTAGTTCCTAATAATTTTTCGGTGAACATTGTTCTTTCTTTTCGTTTTGATTGTTGTTGTTTAGGCTCTTGACTTATTTTAGTGTAACTATGATTTTCCGTTGAATTTTGGTAGCCTAATTGTTTATCTATTATATGTACAATTATGTAGTCTGAGATCATGGAAGAATATACATTGTTGCAGGAGAAATAAAATTTATGGTAACAACAGCATGGATGAATTCCGTTCGCATTACCCGAATGTGTTCTCTCACTCAACCCATGCAACAAATGAAGACCCAAGGCTTTTAAGAATTATCAAAACTGTCTTGCTACTCTAGACTATATGGTAGCCCTTAAAAGTTATGTTTTTGTTGTGCAAAGGCCATAGAAGATTTGAAGGATTTCGAGAGACCATTAGCCATGACAGGTTCAATTTGTATGGATTTAGGAAGATGGGTGTTTTAATTTGGGTCAAAGAGTTTCAGGTGGGTTTAAAATAAAAATGGGTGGGTTTTTAAAATTTTTGGTCTAATCAATTGGTCAAACGGGTCCCTCAGTAGGATTGTGTCACGTGTTCCTATTTGGTCTTTCATTAGAGTGAAGGGCAAATGTGCTCTAGTTTTTGGACGATAGGGGCATCAAAGTCCCAAAAGTATGACGGAGGGTATCTGTATACCATTTACAATAATTTGGGGGTATATTTGTCTTTTTTCTTTCAGTCCTCTTTCTAACGCCACCAAGTTTGCCTAATTCTGAGCCCGAAGTAAAAGGTTATATCCGTGTTAGTGAAGCCATGTCGGGCAGGGCATTATTATGATCCACTAGACTGGCCATGATGCTCTAGACAGCCCGTGAGAGGCACTTCATCAACTTTAAGTCAGGGTCGTTTTGGTCTTTTCCCAATTATTTTAACCCAGCACTATGTCGTTTTACCCTCTATCTATGCCCTATATAAATATTTGTACCTCCAAATCATTCAATTCAACTCACTCTCTTAAATTCCCAAAAGTTGATCAAGTTCATTCTCTCAAATATTTCTCTCTTTAAGGAAGAAAAAAAAAAGTTTGGGTTTCAAGATCAAGTCTCCAATTGACCATTTGTTTGGGGGCGTTGAACTCCAAGGTATGGAAGTCTTCACCTATGAAGCTCTTTCCTCCATAGGGTTCCTAAAATCCCCAATTTTATAAAGTTAGACTCCCCAAGTAAATTAGGATTTTATTCAATTGCCGTCGGTTCCCTTCAATGTTGATCCAATTGATTGATTTATGTCTTGAATCTTCATGAACCCATGCTTGACCCATGATTTCTAGACTATGATGATATGATGTGGTTTTGAACTATGAAAGATGAATTTATGAAGATATGCATGTCTTTATGAAATTGATGAAAAATGATTTAAGTTGCTTTGAGAGTAAAGTGTCAATGTTGTTGATGTTGTTGTGAAAGGATTTCTCACATACTACTCAATACATGAATGTGAAAGGGTTTTCTCACATAAAGAATTCTTAGAGTTGATAGGTTTTCTCAACTTAACTTTGAATCAAGATTTAGGAGCTATTCTAATGAAACCTAACTTGGATTAGCTACTTTATGTGCCTTCCATCGATGATAAGGCAAGCAACAATTACCATGTCTGTTAATGATAAGACAAGTAAAGGCTAACGACATTTCCGTGGAACTTATGCCTATCACCGAGTGGACAAGAGGGATTACCCATGTCCCATAAACTATGTGTCATCATAGGTTTGTCTTAGATAGACATTAGCTAGTGGATCCACTTAAGCTAGAAGTTTATGGTTCTTACTTTGGCAAGTAATGACATCTCTTTTCAGTGTGGGATAGACATCGCATTCCATGTTATAGCTCACATGGCCTATATGTCGGTAAGTAACTACTCGCACAATAATAAACCAAGGTTACATCTAGAAGTATCTCACATGCGTTTTGAAGACGGTTTTTACTTGCATTGACCATGATCACGATTATGTTTCTAACCTCTTATCTTATGGTTTAACTTGGTCTTTGCATGTCGTGAAAAGTCTTTTAGCATGATTTCATAATTGTTATGCATTGCTATCATACTTGGTACATTCTTTATACTAACACATACTCTTGCCTACATTGTTTCACTAATGTAGGGTGCGATGCTCCTATTTTGCATCCTCGTGGCTAGTGAACACCTTAGTAGCTTTTGAAGAGTGGTGAGTCCTCATGTTATGAGGACCAAATCTTTTATTGCTTTATTGTCTTTACTTTTTCATATTGTATGTGATATATGAGTTACATCTCAATCATTCTTGATATAATAGATGGTTTTGAGACTATATTAGACTTTCGCTTTGTTTTGTCAAACTCTTAGATATAAAACTGTCTTTCGAACTCTTTCAATTCCATTATCTTGTATGATGTATGCTAAATGGATTATGTAGGGCCTCTCGGGGTCTTATACGTCATGTCACATCTAGGATCTACTTTGGGTCGTGACAAATCAAAATTGAATCTTTGTCTCTCGAAGAGTTCAAATTTATGCAGCAAATAAAAAATACATGCAACCCACCCTGCCCCCGCATTAATTTTGAAAAAATTATTTCAACCCGCTCCGCACCCGCATACCTTAAAACCCGTCCCGCCCCACATAGCCTAAAACTCGCGCCTCCTCGCCCCGCTTCGTTCCATTATCATCCCCTACTGAAAAATGAGATAAATGTAACTCCCAAACACCACATTAACATTTGGTTCCTTTAGTATCATGTTTCATCCTTAATTCCTTACAATAACCATCGCTAATATATTTTGTATTGATTTTTGAGTTCTTGATTTCTATCTGAATCAATGAAAATAACATCTTTAAATAGATGTTTGGACTATGTGGTATTATTTTATAATATTCTTGGGGCTAATTTGTAATATTTGAGGTTTCCTTTTAAAGATTCGATCTTATGAGAATATAATATTATGTTTATTGTTGATTTCATTAAGTTTGAATTTGAAATTTTAAAAATGATATTATTCAAATATGATAATTTTTTAGTTGAGTAACATTTGATAGTAGCTATATCAACTTCCTAGATATGATTTTTTTTCTCATAGATATTAATTTTAGTTTATATACTTTGTATTCATTTTTAAGTTTAGGTGGCTCAAAAATAAGGCCACTGCAATTTTAAAATTTGATATAAAATATATATCTCAGATATTAATTTTAGGTGGCCCAAACAGACTACTTTTTATTTCTTTCACAATTATTTCACTCGTAGTAACAAGATAGTTTGTTATAATTACTCACTCACAAGAAAAATTACATAATATAACAAGCATATACTATAATTTATGATACTCAAGTATAGTTTAAAATTATTAATATTTAATGCTCAATTTTATACCAAAAGATCCGCTTATATTCACTTAGCACACTATACAAATCAACGTGACCAGTATACACATATGATAGTACATAAAAATGACTTACTACACAGATAATGCAGTCGAGATGAAGAGTCAATTATACCTTTTAAACCTACTAAAATATCTTTCAGAATCCACTATTATCTTGTACCGTGTTATCAATGAATTACACTCGACAATAGGATGTAACAGGCCATCATCAACCTTTTTGTTTTGATTTGCCTTTCTTTTCCTCTTTATATTATAAATCGTTCGCGCATCCTGAACCAAGTCTTCTTTCTTTGGATCAAAATTCTGAACAGAAGGAATCATTTTCTCATTTAGATCCTTGATGCCCAAATGGCAATGCCCAATCCTCCAATTAAGCAAAAGAGTGATATAAAGGTTATCCACCCAACAATTGCATAGAATAGTTGCAAGTGTTGGTAGAATATCTAGGCTTTCGAATAGAAAAGAATGAATCCAATTTTGTTTTCTAAGGAATCTATGACCTTATTTGCCTTTTGCTCTAAATGAGACATCTTTGAATCTAACTTACTTTTTTTCTTTTCAATGTTTTTAGCTAGATAACACTAGCTTCCAAACCTAGTAGAGATGCTGAAGCAGAAGAAATAATAGTTGTTATAAAACCAAAAGTTATATATATAAACTAAAATTATTAAATGTAAATATCTTTTTTTCTATTATTTTCTAAAAACACAACTTAAGAAGACAAATCAATCGGAAAAAGAAGAAGGAAATCAAAAGTACGAATTATTTACCTTCAGAATCTTGAGGTGGAATTTTTCCACATAATTGAGAACTTGAGCTAGAGTTGAAAGGAAAAAACAAGCTCAGTTTCTCCTTTGTTTAAGCATTCCCACAATTCAACAAATCCAAATTATATTCGTTTTTTTTTCTAAGTCTTTTAGCAATGTTATGCTTGACTCCAAAGCTTGTGGGGATACTGAATTAGAAGTAGTACTAAAACTATTTCTTTTCATTTAATTTTTGGTCTAAATAATTTTTGTTGAAGAATTTAATTTAGTTGTAACTTGAAATATTGAAATTAAAACGTGTTAATATTGAAAGAAAATTTAATTTATTACTATATCACTATACAATAAAATTGTAGGAGAAAAAACTGATTTTCCATTGGTGTTTGTTACCTGTATTGGAGTTTGATTAATTCAGATTCGTGCCGCGCAAGGCCCCATTTGGGTGAAATACTTCCTATCAAAAAACTTTCTATACACCTGAACTTGAGACCTCTTGTTAATAGAGGAACAACCTCATCCAGTGCACCATATCTTTGGTGGTAATAGTATTTTTGGTATTATAAAGACTTGGAAATAATATTTAATTCTATACAATTTATATTTTTTTCTTATTATCTTAAACAAGAGGTTTCATTTTTTAATTTTTTTAGTGTGTGTTGTTCAAATGAGTGAGTAAATTAGGTTAAGTTCTTATTTCTCATTAATTAGTATGTATACACCTATCTCGTTGGTTATGATTTTCCCTTCTTCACGTATATTTGTTCTTTTTTTTCCCTTCTTCTGGACAACTTTATATTTCGTGCATGTTTAAATTTTATGAATCAGTTATTTATTTATCTATTAAAAAATGTTTGAATTAATTAATCCTTACAAATATAAATTTATACCGACACATAAAAAAGGTTTAAAAGAGTGAATTTCGAAAAAATACATGAATTTTTATTAGGATATTTATAAAATTCTATTAAGTTTTGGTTTTATGCTACCAATGGTAGGAAAATGGGCACGATGTACCCTCAACTTGTGATTTAGATTTGATATACTCTTCGGAAAAAAAGGTCACATATAGAACTATTGTTACACAAATGATTCGTATATATTCTTTTAGATTGGCAGAAATGAAAAAATAAGTTTAAATTAGTTTTATTGATATTTTAATAAAATAAAATACATGTAACATCAAGGTGGAGATATATAAGATGTAATTGGTTGCTACCATATATTATACGTGGAAGGAGAGAAATATCCTTAGTGTATAGACTTGTTTTTTACTTTCCTTCGAGTTATAAATTGTTTCACATGGTCATAAAAAAGTATTCTTAATTATCAAAAATAAATTAAAAAAAATAATATTCTTGTAAATTTATTTATTTTTAGTACACCCAACAAACAGGATAATTGCATGTGTTCGTAGAATATCCATGCTCCCGAGTAGGACAATATAAATCCGATTTTGTTGTCTAATAAAGTTATGACCCTATTTATTTTTTTGTTTTATATTTGTCATCCTTGAATTAACCTTATCAAGCTGCTTTTTCTCATTAATTTTTTTTGTTTAAATTTTTTTAACATGAAGAAAATTATAGTAGATAAATTGTGTTATAAATTTCAAGAAGGAAATTCTATATCTGCAATTTTAAGACTTGATATAAAAAAAAGTTTATACACTTTGAATTTAATCTTTGAATGTGTGTGGTTAAGTGTAAGGCCACTAAAGTATCTGTTTAGGACCTCATGACTTATATATTATTATATATAACTAGTAAGTAGTATGTGTTTATAGTTTATAACTTTGCATGCAAAAAAATATGTGTCACATTGTTATTATATAATTTGAAATAAGTTTTTCAAGTTAATAAAATATTAGTTATTTGTTGCAGTACAATACATCGATTTTTGTTGTTAAAAATCTTATTGATATATATAAAGATTCAACTAGTTTAATCCAAAACTTTAAAATATTGGACAAAGTCCATGACCCTATAAGGAAGAAAAAAGGTGTTGTGTTGTTTCTTCACCCACATTGCAGAATGGACAATTTGTGTCCTTTATAATACCTCATTTATGTAATCTATCCTTGGTTGTCAGTCTTCCCATAATTGTCAGCCTTAATATAAATGTCCATTTAGGACATCCCTTGTTATTGCACACTAGCTTCCTCCACACCACATTTGGGAATGCCCCTTGGAATGTTTTGTACATATTATGATTCAACTTGTTGGAACTCGTTTACGCATAATCCAGCCCTTATCAACTAGTGTTTAGCTTTGAAGATCTTCTATATTACTATGAAGCCGTTTTCAATTATGTTTTCCACATTGAGTGCTCCTTTATATAGTAGGCATGTAGCCATTTGACCCATAGACGCTGCTTCTCCTTGCATAGGTCCCAGAGATGCTTGCAGATAACTGCTTTATTCCGTAAGGAAACATTTATGAAGTTCAAACCACCAGCCACTTGGGGCCATCATAGCTTATCCCATGTTATTAACGTCTTCCTTGATGTGTCTGCTAATCTGGTCCACAAGAACCTTTTACAAATCATTTCCATGAAGTGAATTATCTTTTTCGGTAGTATGAAAACCTGCGACCAAAAGGTTTGGTTGGAAAATAATACATTTTGGATCAGAAATTACTCTTCATGCATATGATAGGAACTTTGTCGTCCAAGCAGTAACCCTATGTAGCATCTTTTCTATGAGGGGTTCGCATTCGAGAATAATAAGCCTCTTCGTGTTTAATGGAACTCCCAAGTACCTAAAGGGCATTTCCCCCTTGGTGTATCCCAGTAGTGTCATAATTTTCTCTTGTACCAACAAGCCTTGCTACTCCACCAAAGTAAATGGCACTCTTATGTTTGTGCAGAAAATATTTGGAATCTATCCTGTAGGAAGTCTCGTCCTATGAACTAGGGGTAGGTGATGGTTTGATTTCCTGTTTGTGTGATATATGTCGGTCAATTGCTTCGTTGTACGCATGCATGTATGAGAATAAGGGATGTAAACCGAATCTAATGCAAATAAGTATATGTATATGAATAATTACATGTCATGAACCCATTACTGGATTGTATGACTACTGGTATTGTTCATTATGGGTGTGATTGTGGTTGTGCTGACCGGATCGAGTGTCACGTTCTGACACATCTATTGGATCGGGTGTCACGTTCTGACACATATATTAGATTGGGTGTCACATTCCGACACATATATTAGATCGGATGTCACATTCCGACACATGTATATTGGATCGGTGTCACATTCTGACACACTAACAGTTTGGGTGTGGGTTCCATGAGAGAACCATTGGTGATTACTATAGTTATGCCTACTTGTCATTGATAATGGAAATTAGTATGGTGCTCCTGAATGATAGTTGAATTATGCACTATGTATATGTGTATTACTATGTCGTGCTTAATTGTTATATATCCCGTTACTGAATGAACTATAAATGGTCAGGCCCGAGTTGGGATGTGGTACGGTAAGTGGAGACCGAGGGTCCAGGTGTACTACGTGTTGCTTAAAGAGGTTGTCTGTGTTCTTAAAGGCTAAGAAGTGAGGTGGTGATCCCATCATAAATGTTAAGTAGTTAGGTTTTACCTGGGCGATTCGTATTGAACGATTAGTGAGCCTTGATAGAATGTACTATGGGGTCAGGATTTGAGGGGTGATGTGGAAGAAATACGGGTATTTCGTGAGTGGTTGGGACGGGTTGGTAGTGGTTACATCCGGTAACTCCTCTAAGCGATAGAATGGTTAAGCTATGATCAAGATCGGAGGGAGTAAGGGGTTAGAGTCAAGTGTACTAGTATATTTTAAAGTGTTCGAAAATGGTAAGGGCGGGAGGATATAAAGGTGGAGGAATGAACAGTCTTATTGCATGTTTCCTACTAGTCGATTTCTTTATATTATGCGGTGGGTATCATGTTGACCGATGATGCCTACTAGTACGTGTGGTTTGTACTAATACTACTCTTGCTATGTCTTTTTGGTATAGTCTGGTTGTAGGGTCAGTGATGTTTCATAGGTGAAAATGAAGACTATCTCCAACAGCTCCTATTTTTCTTCCATGTGGTGGGAGCTGCGTCATTTGTTATTATGTTATATACCTTGTAAATCTTAGAAGCTCGTGTACATGTTTAGACTAGATCCCTGAGGGTGATAATTACTTTACACGTCTTAACTTGAATTGTTGAAAAACTCTTTATTTTATAAAAATCTCATGAATGCTACTTTATCTCTAGTTTTGTTTAACCTTCCGCATGTTTTTAACCGTTTAGAAATTAAGAATTCTCCTACTTAGGTGTTAGAGTAGGTGCCCGCACGGCCCGATGGATTGGGGTCGTGATAATCTTTGATATGATCTTATATATTACCGTACAACATGATATAGGCCGAAATTCTTTAATAGTAGTGAGGGGTTTTTTTTACCTTGGGAATGAGAGTGAGGACAACACAATTGATTGCTTTAAACATTCGACCTGTCACAAAGAAATCTTTCACAACATCTGAAACATCATCTCCAATAATAGGCCATGCCTTTTTGAAGAATTTGGCATTAAATCCATCAAAGGTTTAAAATAACGCATTTTCAAGTCATTAGTGTAATTCCCAGCTTCGAAAACTCCCGAACGCATTGTTTTCTTGAAGAATATGAAACATGAAACAAGAAATCCAAATTGAAATGGATATATTAATCTCGTGGCCTAAATTAGATAGTCGATAGATATACATCTTTTATAAATAAATGTCAATATACAAAATATATATTTCTAATATATAATAATATATTTTATATATCTTTTAACTAACGAATGTAATATTTTGATCGTTGGCCAAATATGTAACTTTAGGTAGTTCAATATGAAAGCCCAACATGTATCCCAACTTTCCACAAAAAATATATATATATTTATAATATATAATACGTAATACATTTTTATATATATTTAATTAACGAATGTAATATTTTAATCGTTGGTCAATTATGTATGACCATTTTACATAAACAATATATATTACCCTCATAATTACCATTTATAGTAATATAATGTATTTCTTTTTTTCGTTTTTCTCTTTCTCCCTCTCTCCATTTTTTTTTCCCGTTCTAGAGCTTTATTAACCGAACAAAAATAATATTGTTTTGAAATTTCTAATACAAATATATTATAAGCTTATTAACTAAAATATTTCTCTTTCCCAATATAATGTATTATACAATTTATAACATTTTTTTAGTACCGTTAATAAGAGAAAAAATAAGCAACAGTTATAATACTTTTTGAATTCAATATATTATACATATTATAGGCATGTTTCAATACATGTGGTGAATATATAATTAAAATATTTTTAATACAAATATATTATAAGTATTATATGTAAATTTCAAACATTCCGGTACAATTTAAATATCGAATTCAAATTATAGCAATGTATAATATCAAATTCGAATTAAAACTGAAAACAAACAAACTTGGGGGTTAAATAGAAACCGAAATAATAGCAAGATCGAAACATAATTCAATCCTTTATTTAGTCGTTTGTATTTCAATTGACTTAATCTTTAGCACGTAAGTAGTTGGTTGAATAAAGATAGCAGAATCCTTTCAATTTGTTAGTAGTTGAGTGATAGTAGGAGTTAGTGCTATCTTATTTTTAAGTTAGTAAAACTCTATTATAAAAGAGTCAAATTAAGTAGTTGATTGAATAAACATAGCAGAATCCTTTCAGTTTGTTAGTAGTTGAGTTATAGTAGGAGTTAGTGCTATCTTATTTTAAGTTGGTAAAACTTCATTATAAAAGAGTTAAATTGTTGTAATTTTCATATGAAAATTTGAGCCTATTGAATAAAGTCCAAGTTTTTTTTCTCTCCAAATTTTAGTTTTCATCAACAATTTCTCTCTCGTTCAACAAGCCGTAAGTTCTTCTTTAAAATTTTCTTGAATTTCCTTAATGAAAATTCTAACTGTGCTCGTGAGTGTATACTGGTTACTTGAATTAATTTGATTCACTTATCAATCATATTTGATATATGAATATGAGTACATATTTTGTTGTGATACCAATTCTTATTTTGTGCTTTTTTGATTTATTAGGTGATGACACTTGATTTTTTCACAAGGTTGGGTTCACTACTTGAAACAATATGTAAAACTCGTAATGTTGATGATGCTGATCATACTTTTGAACGTTTGCCTGATTGTCTCATCATTGATATTCTTAGTAGACTTCCATCACATTCTTTTCTTAGATGTCGATGGGTTTGTAGGCATTGGAGAGCGTTATTAGTCTCATCACAAGACTCTTTTACCAATATACATCATCTATCTAGACATACTAGACCTATGTTTCTCATACGTGATGATTTTGTCAAGCATGATTTCGCGAAGCATGGACAGGATCTTTTTGTTTATGGTGAAAATGAAAACAAGAAGATTAAGAAGAAGAAGAAGGTTGCGTTTGAGCTTATATGATTAGTTGATGTCATCCAACAAAGTGTCTTGGATTGACCCGAACTCGAAAGAAGAACCTAATCTTTTATATTGTCAACCCTATAACACAAGAAGAATTAACACTACGATGTACACTTTATCCAAATAGTATGTGCTCTGTATTTTTGTCCCAACACAAGACAATACAGAATTCTTTTTGCAGAAGTACAAGGAACTTCTTGTCAGTATTTCGTACATATTTTAAAGACGTGGAAGTGTAAGAAAATTCATTCATCAACCTCTTTCAAAAAAAAAAAAAATTTGCTCCTTGTGAAAACGGAATCATGGTTTTCAGAATGGATAAAGAAGAGTTGTTTACTATGCCTCATCCTGTAAGTAATAATCATAATGTTTGTAACTCAAAACAAGCGCATTAAGCGATGACACTTATGGTGAAGGATGATCGTTTATGATCAAAAGGTACAAGATTAATCTCTTAAATGAGAGGATTTTCCCTTTTGTAAGCGTCTCAGTGAAATTAGAATCAGGTGTGCATGGGATCTAAAGTTTTTGTACATCCAAGAAGGTGAACTTTTGATTCACTTGCAGGCTGATTACGAGTTATATCTTTATAATTTAGATCGTAGAACAGTGAAGCAACTTGAATTGCCGCGAGGAAAAATGTTGTCCTATACTGATTGTAAGCTTTATCATAAGAGTTTTCTGGCAATAGTCTAATCTAATAAGTTCTGTTTTTCTTTTTTAATCTTAAAGAATTGTCTATAGAGTAATTAGTGTATTCCGAGCTTCGGAAACTTTCGAACACATTGTTTTCTTTTGAAAATGGATATATTAATCTCGTGGCCCAACTTAGATAGTCGATAAATAATATATATATATATATATATATAACTAGCGAATATAATATTTTGATCGTTGGCCAAATATGTAACTTTAGGTAGTTCAATATGAAAGCCCAACATGTAATCCAACTGTTGGTGTAATATACCACAAATGTAAAATATACAGTTGAAAATAAAATGACAGAAATGAATAATAGACTGAGGCACGGACGTCTCGCTTTCTTTAAGGAGATTCAAGTCCACTGCGGCATAATCTACACTGATCCAGCAGTAATACTCTTGACTTGTCCCCTCCAGAATACAATAACCCAACAACGTCGTACAACTCAAGCAACTCCGGATTAGTTGAAGAGTCCAAATCTCCACAAAAGAACATCTTCCTTCAATATACAAATATTCTCTTTTGTATATAGTGAATACAGTTGAAAACTTAGAATAACTCTCTCTTTTACTACTACACTCCTCTCACTACACACTATAATATTTTTCCACACTTCTCATATTTTTTGGCCTTACATCACAAAGGAAGAAACACCAATATGTATAGGTGAAAAATTCTTCCTAATAGTTAATAGGAATAATATGGATGATAATGTAGGTAAATGAATAGAGGAATTATGCCTTGGAGGTTACATGAGTTACAAAATAATGTTTAAGATGTTACAATGGTTTTAAGAGAGATAATGACCATTTCATGCTACAAAGAAACGTTTGGTAATGGAGCACCAAAAGTCACTCCATTATTTAGCACTTGACCATTTCCACATTAAACATTTTAATATTAAAATGCTTAATTCACCAACAATCCCCCACTCATTTTAATATTAAGATAAGAGAGTTCTTCACAATTTAGTTGAAGGTAGACTATTATGCATAATGAAGATGTGCTCTGCATTGAATCTTTATTTGGTAAAACAATGACCTTTGCTCCAGAGTCAGTAGTGGTCTCAGACTTGAACTATGACTGCTTAAGGGAAATAAAGTATCACTGCTTACACACAATAATCAAGGTGTTGACATAAGCTTTAATAGCCAGCACATTACGACCTTGTGCTATCCCGATTTCACGAGTGTTTTTGAGAACAAGCTCATTCTCATAGAAATGGACCTACTTTCACACTCACATAGGTGAAATCTGTCAAGGGCGCTCCTATAATTTGACACCCCACTCATACGAGATACAGAATTTCATTAAGAGTTCAAGACTCAACCTCCACAAATCATTATAAGATAAATGCACTCACATCATAGGGATTGAATAAAATTAATAATAGTGCATTTCACAACAAGTCATCATATGATTCGTTCTTTCCATTGAACCTGGTTATAGGATCTCTAGTCCCCAGGTTGGGTTTCCTCATATATGACTCAGAATTTATGAGCTTCAATTTTTACCTCCCTTCATGTGCTTCAGACTCTTTATCTTACAAAGGCCTTAGTTCATGAATCTGCACGATTATCACAAATAATTTTAACACAATTAATATTGATGGTATACCAGTTATCAATATGATCTCACAATATTGTGTTTTCTTCTCATGAGTCTGAATTTACCGTTATAATAACGTTTTTGTATTCAACCATTATATTGGTGCTATCACAACTAATAAAAATTAGAAAAATTATTTTCTCAAAATAAAGTGTTTTAATTCACTTTTTCACTAGTTGAAGTTTAGTTTTTTACTACAACCTCCATGATAGAGTTAACAAAAAATAATTTGTTTTTCTCATCCCACCAAATAACACCAAAACTTTCTCATCTTGTTTGCTTGTACCTTCAAAGTACTTTTACTGCAAACACAATATGAAGTCAAGTTGTTAGTCACATAGCTCATATTTTTATTAGGCTAGCAAACTCCCTTTTTTTTATTTGTCACAATTTTCTCACACAATTGAATCACAAGGAGTTGCAAGACTCACACAACCAACAAAATTATATTTCACAAACTTTTCAATATTATGTAACTTTACAAGGAAAATTCTATCACATGTTTTATGGTATTTTTTCATTTCAAGAAGGAAAATTCTCTCCCAAAACATTTCATGTTAAATGGCTACTCAACATGGCTTTCATAATTTATTTATAACTCTCATGTTAGAGCCAAAAGTCATCACATTATAGCCAAATAATAACATGTGATTTTTTCCCCAATTAATATATATGCACTTGTAATACTCTTTTTTTAGAGCATTTCTCAAAGATGCAAAAATCTTTTTTTTTTTCACAATGATTTTTTTTCCTCATTTTATGAGCCCTCACTATTTTAAGAATTTAAATATCATTTTTTTCATGAAAAGTAGTATTACTTTATTCATGAAAATACTAGGTAAAAAAGTTTATTTTTTCCTTTACCTTTTCTCCACTTGAATTGAGCAAGTAGAAAAACGCTTTACCGTACACCTCTTCTCTTACATCTCTTGAAGAGAGCGACGTTGAGATTCCTATCTTGATATCCGCACTTTTTCAAATTGTAACAAAAACATGAATCTCCTTAAAATTGTTGGTGTAATATACCACAATAATCAAAATATTATAGTTGAAAATAAAGGAACATTTTAAACAAATCTTTAGGCTGAGGCACGGATATCTCGCTCTCTTTACGGAGATTCAAGCCCACTGCGGCATAATCTACACTAAATCCAGCAGTAATACTCTTGACTTGTCCCCTCCAAGATACAATAGCCCAACAACGTGTACAACTCAAGCAACTCCGAATTAGTTGAAGAGTTCAAAGCTCCACAAAAGAACACCTTCCTTCAACATATAAATATTCTCTTTTGTATATAGTGAATATAGTTGAAGACTTAGAGTATTATTCTTTGTCTCAACTCTCTCTTTCACTACTACATTAATCTCAATATAAACACAATAAAATACTACTTATCTTTTTTATTCTATATTTTCTTGTACTTCTCTTATTTCTTCTTATGTCTCAACACAAAGAAAGACCACACTAGTTATAGGATGAATTCTTCCTTACAATGAATAGGAAGATAGTGGGTTGTAAATTTGCCAAATGAATGGCCCAAATGTTACATAAGTTACATGACTTAAAGATAGAATAATGGGTGAAATGAAGAGTTGGTGGTTACATAAGTTACTAACAACTAATGACCACTTTCTTCCACTACTGAAGAGAGTAAAGAGGCACAAATGTAATGTCCACCAATAGACATAACATGATATATAATGTGACATAATATATTTTAATTAACATTAAAATGCCACACCAACAATCCCCCACTCATTTTAATATTAAGATAAGAGAATTCTTCACAACTTAGTTGAAGGTAGACTATTATGCATAATGAAGGTGTGCTCTGCATTGAACCTTCAGTTAGTAAAACAATAATCTTTACTGTAGAGTCAGTAGTGGTCTCAGACTTGAACTATGACTTCTTAAGGGAAATAAAGTATCATTGTTTACACACAACAATCAAGATGTTGACATAAGCTTTAATAGCCAGCAGGTCTTGTGCTATCCCAATTTCATGAGTGTTTTTGAGAACAAGCCCATTTTCATAGAAAGCGACCTACTTTCACACTTACATAGGTGAAATATGTCAAGGGTGTTCCTATAATTTGACACCCCACTCATACAAGATACATAATTTCATTAATAGTTCAAGACTCAACCTCCACAAATCATTATAGGATAAATGCACTCACATCATAGGGATTGAATAAAATTAAGAATAGTGCATTTCACAACAAGTCATCATATGATTGTTCTTCCCATTGAACCTGGTTATAGGATTTCTAGTCCCCGGGTTGAGTTTCCTCATATATAACTTATAATTATTTTAGCTTCAATTTCATCCCTCTCGATGTGCTTTAGACTCTTTATCTTGCTAGAGTCTTAGCTTATAAATCTGCAAGATTATCACAAATTTTAACACAATTAATATTGATGGTATACCAATGATCAATATGATCTCACAATATTGTGTTTTCTTCTCATGAGTTTGAATTTACCGTTTAATAACAATTTTGTATTCAACCATTATATTGGTGCTATCACAATTAATCAAAATTTTAAAAAAATTAATTTCTAAAAATAAAGTGTTTGATATAGTAAAATTGATTTCACTTTATCACTAGTTGAAGCTTAATTTTTTTTACTTCAACCTCCAAAGTAGAGTTAGCAAGCAATGTGATTTACTTTTTTCACTTCCGTCAAGTAGCACCAAATTTTCTCATCTGCACCAACAAAAATTTTAAGTAGCATAATATTATTATTTTTTCATAAAACAAGCCACCAACTTTGTACCAAGTAATTTACTTGATTTGCTTGTATCTATACTTTATACACAATATCATATAAAGTGCAATTAGTCACATTTCTAGCTCATATCTTATTAGGCTAGCAAACTTCTTCTTTCTTTGTTTCACCATTTTCACAATTGAATCAAAAGGAGTCGTAAGACTCACACAACCAATAAGATTGTACTTCACAAATTTTCAAAATTATGTGACTAGACAAGAAAAATTTCATCACATGCTTTATGGTATTTTTTTCATTCCAAGAATGAAATTTATCTCACCAAAACATTTCATGTTAAATAACTACTCAACATGATTCTCATAATTTATTTATAACTCTCATGTTAGAGCCAAAAATCATCACATTATAGCCAAACAATAACATGTGATTTATTCCACAATAAATATATGCACTTGTAATACTCTTTTTTTAGAGCATTTCTCAAATATGAAAAAATTATTGGTGTAATATACCACAATAAAATCACAAAAATGAATAAATATCTTTAGGCTGAGGCACGGATATCTCGCTCTCTTTAAGGAGATTCAAGTCTACTGCAGCATAATCTACACCAATCCAGCAATATCACTCTTGACTTGTCCCCTCCAGGATATAACAACCCAACAACAGTGTACAACTCAAACAACTCTGGATTAGTTGAAGAGTTCAAAGCTCCACAAAAGAACACCTTCCTTCAACATATAAATATTCTCTTTTGTATATAGTGAATATAGTTGAAGACTTAAAATATCATTCTTTGTCTCAAGTCTCTCTTTCACTACAATACTAATATCAATATAAACACAATAAAATACTACTCATCTTTTTCACTCTATATTTTTCTTGTACTTATCTTGTTTTTTCTTCATACACAACACAAAGGAAGATCACACTATTTGTAGGTGATGAATTCCTCCTTGCAATGAATAAGAAGATAGTGGGTAGTAAATTTGCCAAATGAATGGCTCAAATGTTACATAAGTTACAAGACATAAAGATTGAATAATGGGTGAAATGAAGAGTTAGTGGTTACATAAGTTACCAAAAAACTAATGACCACTTTCTTCCACAATTGATGAGAGTAAAGAGGCACAAATGTAATGTCCACCAATAGACATAACATGATATATAACATATTTTTATTAATATTAAAATGTCACACCAACAATCCCCCACTCATTTTAATATTAAGATAAGAGAGTACTTCACAATTTAGTTGAAGGCAGACTATTATGCATAATGAAGGTGTGCTCTGCATTGAACCTTTAGCTAGTAAAACAATAACCTTTACTCCAGTAGTGGTCTCAGACTTGAACTATGACTGCTTAAGGGAAATAAAGTATCACTGCTTACACACAATAATCAAGGTGTTGACATAAGCTTTAATAGACGGCACATTACGGTCTTGTGCTATCCCGATTTCATGAGTGTTTTCTAAGAACAAGCCCATTCTCATAGAAAGCGACCTACTTTCACACTCACATAGGTGAAATATGTCAAGGGTGCTACTATAATTTGACACCCCACTCATACGAGATACAGACTTTCATTAAGAGTTTAAAGACTCAACCTCCACAAATCATTATAGGATAAATGCACTCACATCATAGGGATTGAATAAAATTAATAATAGTGCATTTCACAACAAGTCATCATATGATTTGTTCTTCCCATTGAACCTGGTTATAGGATCTCTAGTCCGCAGGTTGGGTTTCCTCATATATAACTTAGAATTTTTTTAGCTTCAATTTCATCCCCTTCGATGTGCTTCAGACCCTTTATCTTGCTAAGACCTTAGTTTATGAATCTGCAAGATGTAACACAAGTTTTCACACAATTAATATTGATGGTATATCAATGATCAATATGATCTCACAATATTGTGTTTTCTTCTCATGAGTTTGCATTTACCATTATGATAACGATTTTGTATTCAACCATTGTATTGGTGCTATCACAACTAATCAAAATTAGAAAAATTATTTTCTGAAAATAGAGTGTTTCAATTCACTTTTTCACTAGTTGAAGTTTAATTTTTTTTTTTTTTGCTTCAACCTTCATAATAGAGTTAGCAAAAAATAATTTGCTTTTCTCATCCCACCAAATAACACCAAATTTTTCTCATCTAGTTTGCTTGTACCTTCAAAGTACTTTTACTGCAAACACAACATCAAGTGAAGTTGTTAGTCACATAGCTCATATTTTTATTAGGCTAGTAAACTCCTTTTTTTTTTTGTCACAACCTTCTCACACAAATGAACCAATAGGAGTTGCAAGACTCACACAACCAAGAAAATTGTATTTCACAATTATTTCAATATTATGTGACTTGACAAGAAAATTTTCATCACATGTTTTATGGTATTTTTTTTATTTCAAGAATGAAATTTATCTCACCAAAACATTTCATGTTAAATGACTACTCAACATGATTTTCATAATTTACTTATAACTCTCATGTTGGATCCAAAAGTCATCACATTATAGTCAAACAATAACATTTAATTTATTCCACAATAAATATATGCACTTGTAAAACTCTTTTTTTAGAGCATTTCTCAAAGATGAAAAAATTATTTTTTTTCACAATGATTTTTTTTCTCATTTCATGAGCCTCCATTATTTTAAAAATTTAAATATCATTTTTTCATGAAAAGTAGTATCACTTTATTCATGAAAATATTAGGTAAAAAATTTTCATTTACCTCTTCTCCACTTGAATTGAGCAAGTAGAAAAATATTTTACCGAACACCTCTTCTCTTCCATCTCTTGAAGAGAGGCTTTCCACAAAAACATATATTTGTAATATATAATAATATATTTATATATATATATTTAACAAACGAATATAATATTTTGATCGTTGGCTAAATATGTAACTTTAAGTAGTACCGTATGAAAGCCCAATTATATCATCATATTAACATCATCGCATCAAAAGTTCCAATTTTGATACAGTAATTCAATATTTACCGTACAATGTTCAGACCTAGTAAGGTTGGATCCCATTTTTGACCCAATTATATAAGTTCAATCACTTTCTTATTACTTTCTGTCACTTTCTTCATTGAAAATATTGTATACTTAAAGATGCATAAGGCCTAATTATGTCTCTTTCCAAATATTTTGCCTTTTTTCACAAAATTGCATTTCTTCTTAATCACGTGCAATTTTTGACCCCATTATGATTTAATTCAATCATTCATGAATTCCTATCACTATTATACTTGGAGAATTGCCGCAAACACTACGCTATAAGAAAAGTCCATATTTCTAGCTTAGAAAGCAATTATTTTCTTTACAATCGTGGAATATAAGAAAATACAAGTACTAAAAATCCTCACTTTTTAAGTCATTTGGATTCACACAAGAAAGACTAAAAATAATGTCATTTCCTTTTCGTTCAATTCTTGTGTCATAGAAAACTATATAAGAAAATAAAATATTTGATTCCCAAAATAATGTTGTTTTGACAAACTTGGATATCAGATATCTCAAGAAATATTAAGTACGAGTCTTGTGAATAGAAAAATTATTGGTAGAGAATATTTTCATTCTAATAAAGAATGCAAATTCAAATTAGGGTAATAGCTATCGAGTAATTAAAAAAAGACTCCAAGAAGTAATCAAAAATTGGTTTATTTAAGTGGTATAATCATAATAGCTCCTCCAACTCTCTTTATTATAACATCAAAGTATATCTCAAGAAACAATAAACTAGAGTGGATCATGAGCTTGTTGAATACTTCAAAACCTATTCTAGTTTTTCTTTTGTTTTTTTCAGTCTACTATAACTTATAATTTATACAAAATGTTTCAAGATTCCAATTTCATTTAATTATATTTAAATTGATATCATATTATATACTCACTCTGTCTCTAATTACTTGTCCACTTTTGAATTGACACACCTATTAAGGAAACAATAATTGATATAATGAGTTTATCATTTTATACCTATTAATTATGAAGTGGATAAATTAAAAACTTAAGATTTTCAAGAACTTCTACCTTTTCCAAAATAATTAATTGGGGGTATAATAGGTAAAAAAAAATTATTCTTTCTTTGATTTGTCAAAATAGACAAGTAATTGGGGACAACTAAAAAAAATGTGGACAAGTAATTAGGGACAAAGAGAGTAGTATATAATACAAAATAGCATTTCTTTTTATGTTTAAACGGTTTTTCAAAATAAAAAGTGAAAACTATAAAGACTAAACGGACCCTTAATTTTTTTCTTAAAAGCTGCTAAACATCATATTATTATTAGAAATCAAAGTAGTAAAGCTCGTGTGCATTCCCAAGACACAAATAATTTTTTTAAAATTGTTATCCAAAAGCAACACTTAACCAAACAAACAAAATAATCATCTTCTAACAGAGTTATCGTGGAGTGGAGTGATAAATATTTCTTCATCCTTAAAATATTTTATTCCCAATATAAAACTTCTCAGAGCCAATTTAAAATTAGTCAGGCTATAATTTAAGTATCAAACACCCGCGGAAAATCAAAAGTAATAATTTATCTTTTGGAGTATATATAACGCTCATTTTCTCGAGCTCAGAAATTTAAACTATAGTACTATATTGTTAGTCGGGAAAAAGGACAAATATACTCCCGAACTATCGTAAATGGTATCTAAATACCCTTCGTTATACTTTTAGGACACTGATGCCCCTACCGTTCAAATTTTGGGTTGTATATACCCTTTGAACTAACGGAGAAACACGTGTCACAATCTTAACGGCTAAGTCTTTTTTTAAAATAATAATTAAAAAAAAAACAGATAAAGAAAGTATGAAAAGTAAGGAAAAGGAGCTAAAAAGGAGGAGTCGGGTCAAACCAGGTTAAGTGGGTGGGTCATATTATTGTCGTAAATGGGTCCCAAAGATTTGACCCGAAGGTCAAAATAGTAATAAGCTATTTTCTCCGCGTGGTCATCTATAATGATTGAGACTAATCTCTCTATATTTTCCTTTGCCCCCTCTATTTATCTATTTTTCCTTTTTAGTCTCAAATTTCAAATTATTTTCTACTTCTTGCCTCTCAAATTTTAAATTTCTTACTGGGGTCGGAATAGATGAGACTATTGCGGGGTCGTTTGGTTCATGAATTACGTCCACCTATGAAATTCATCTTTGACTTTCTTCTAGGTAGGTATATCATTTATTTTTATTTTTCGTGTAATGATTCGAAAAATTCAGATTCGTAGAGGAGAAGGGCCGATGGGGGAATTTGGAAAAGTTGGGACGACCGCATGTCTTCATTCAAGCAGGTTTTTTTCTTTGGAAAACTTTCTCTTAGAATCACGTTTGAGGTTAATCCTATGTTTTATTTGATTGATGTGTAAATTATCTGGAATGAATTTATAAGTTCAATAAGACAAGCATAAATTTAATTTCAAGCTGAGTTATGAGATATTTAAGGATTAAGTTTGAGATTAAAACAATTTTATTTAGTTGAAGGTTATAAATTTGATCAAATAAAGTATAAATTTAATTTCAAACTCAATGTGTCTTATTCCATCTAATTTGTTTTGTTTCATTCCACTTTTTAGGTAACATAAATTAGTCCAAGAATTATAATCTCGAGATAACTTGTTTGCAAACTTGTCATTTGCTTTACAGACCAAATTATTCTGAAATTATAATTATTGGATCAATTTATCCCAAATGAAATATGAGATTTTTTGAATTAAACAATTATAATACAATCTTCAAAAAAGTTTGTATTGTATTTAAATTATACTTTATTACTCAAGGTTGGTAATTAGCTGTAGAAGTAATTTATTGAAAATCATTCAATGACTAAAAAAAGAAAGAAATCTATTAAGTATAATTTCTTATAGAGTCAAATTTGTAATCAAAATTTTAAATGTCTTCCATCAAACAAATATATCTTTTCCTTTAATATGGTTTTCCCTTTTTTTGAGTAAATGAGTACTCTTTTTAAGATTATAAATATGGTCAGAAAAAAATAAGTACAAACTTGATGATATTGGACCAGCTCTTTCACTTGACAAATAAATTTGCTTCTGTTTGACTCTTTTGACTAAAGGTAGTATAAAAAAGGAAATATATTAAAGATGATGATTTTACATACCACTTTTTCTTTTTTATTTTTAAATAGCATTAATTAAAGATTTGAAATCAAACAAAGGCAGTGTGGTGTAGCTCATTAGAAATGAGTAATGTTAACATTAAATATTTTATAAGTAATATCACGTTTGGTATCTATTAGGAGTTATATAAAATAAAAAGTGAAATAACTAATACACGAATAACTAAATTTTGTATAACTAATACTACATGTATAAAATAATACTCTCTCTATTTCAATTTAATTGTCTTATTTTGACTTGACACGGAGTTTAAGATGATAAAGAAAACTCCTGAATCATGTGATCGTAAATTGAAGATATATAGAATATACTAAAATATCTTTTAATTTGATAATCTTGAATATGTTACATCAAAAGTCAAATTTAAAAAGATTGTCAAAAAAGAAAAGACACATTTCTTTTCAAATAGACTTAAAAGGAAAGTAAACAAACAAATTGCAACGGAGGTGATACATCATCATAACTAATCATTGGCTTTACTAAGAACTAAGTATATAACTCTAATCAGCAACCAAATGACTTCTTTAAGCATTGTGATGATTTGATTATTAACCAGAATTCTTGAATACTATATATTAAACCACATTTGTTAGGAATGCAATTTATTTTTCAATATGAATAATGTGAACCCTAATACAAATACCAAACACCGAATAAAACCAACCAAACATAAAGGAAAGGAAGAATTACTAGTACCATAATAAAATCTAACAAATTAAATGGGGGCTGGTGGAAAGGAGAACAATAAATTGGAATAAGTTGGAGGCTGCAAATGCAAGAAAATAATAAATGTACCAATAAATTTCACTCGTTTTTTCAACTTTTTTTTTTTTCTTACAAAAATTTCCACTTTCTTGCATGTGGACTTCATAGTCTCCACTTCACCTTCCTCTTCCCTTCCTTTTCTTCCACCCACCCCCAAAACCACAAAAGAAGGGAACCCCTTGTGATTCTTGAGTAGTCCACATAAGTTCTTCTCAGATAATCGGTGAGTTTTTAGCTTTCTTAGTGTTTTTTTGGTTAAAAATAGAGTCTTTTTGTAGTTTTAGTTCTGATTTTTGAAGGGGTTTGAGTTTATGACTTTCTTGTTTATGTGAAGTAGTTTTTATGGTGTTTTATCTACTTTTTTTCCAGATTTCTGTGAAAAAATGGAGTCTTTTTAAGTTAATTTTTGTTTTTTTGGGAAGAATTTTGAGTTATATACTTCTGCTTGTTTGTATTAAATCCTTATAGTTCTTGTTGTATTTTGCTTGTAAATGTTATGAAATTTTGAGAAAAGAAAAAGAGCTTGATTTGGGTGTTGTTTGGATGAACTTTTGGTTTAACAGATAGTGATAGTAAAGTCACAGAATCTATGGAAAAGAAGAGGAAAAAGGGGGAAAAAGATTTGCTTTTTCCTCTGAAAACCAAATTAAACGGTATAGATTTTAAGAGTAGAAAGTATAAAAGATTTACTTTTTATTGCTATAAGCTGTAAATTTTATAAAAGGACAAATAGTGGTGTTGTCAGCATAGAAATGGATTTCACATATTTTCCCTTTAAAAGTTTCAGAAATTTACTAGTTAAAAGTTTTTTATATGCTGTTCTTATAAGTTCTTTCTTGTTTGTATTGTTTTTAGCCAGAAGTAAGTTGCTGGTGGATTTGAGTTTGAGATCATTCTTGAATATCCCCTTTGATACTAGAGATGGTTGCTGAATCTTGGTTTCGTAATTTCTGGAAAATTTCGAAAAAACATGAGGGTGGTGGTCATCAAAAGGCGCTAGTTGGTGTTCTAGCATTTGAAGTTGCAAGTTTGATGTCTAAGCTGGTTCATGTATGGCAGTCTCTAAGTGATAAACAAGTGGCTAGATTGAGGGATGAGTTAATGAACTCAGTCGGTATAAAGAAGCTTATTTCAGATGATGATTCGTATATTGCAAGATTGATATGTACTGAGTTGGTTGAGAACTTGGGACATGTAGCAATTGCTGTTTCTAGGCTTGCAAAGAAATGTAATGATCCGTTCTTGAAGAGTTTTGAGCAAGCCTTCAATGATTTGTTAAAAGATGGTGCTGATCCATACGGGTGGCAACTATCATGGAAGAAGATGGACAAAAAAATCAAGAAGATGGAACGGTTTATTGTGATTAACGCGAATTTGTATCAAGAAATGGAGAATCTTTCTGATCTTGAACAGACATTGAGGAGATTGAAGGGAAATGATGATGCAGATAGCATTACTTTGGTTGAATACGAGAAGAAGCTTGCGTGGAAGAAGCAGGAGGTGAAGCACCTTAAGGATGTCTCTATTTGGAATAGAACTTATGATTATATTGTCCGTCTTTTGGCGAGATCCTTGTTTTCTATATTTAGTAGGATAGGGCATGTGTTTGGAGTTGATCCCGTCGTGGATGAGAGGGCCAAAGCATCCAGAGATCAAGATTCTGATCAAATCCATCGGAGCCACTCAGTTGCTTATGCTCAGTCATCTGTTCACCCATCTGAAAGTAGTCTGTCCAGATTTTCCTCAGAACCAGTAGAAAGCATCCTTGCCAAATCTGGACCAATTTCGAGCACAAGGAACATTCACAATTCTTATTCCGGTCCCTTGAAAAGTTCAACATCAACAGCAAGCCCGATTCCTGGAAGGCATTCTTCTGCTGGTTTCTATTCGGGTCCTCTGGGGAGGTCGACAACAAAGTCTGGTCCTCTCCCTCTATTTAATAAATCCAGCATGAAGTGGTGGAAATCCCGTGATCGTTCAGGTAACCTAAATGGAAAAGGCTCAAATTCGAAACATGCTCGACCGACCTCTGGACAGCTTAAAGGCTGCATGATGGTTGGGAATGGTTCTCCTGTAAGTAATTGCCATCTAGATCCACATGGATTTCATTCCGGTTTTCTCAATGCAATGAAAGGAGCTGGTGTAGATGGACTTGCTGATGGCTATTCAACTTGCTCTTATCTAACAAGTTATAATGCGAAAAAAAGGCTGCTAAACGCTCCTCCAGAAACTCTCGGGGCTGCTGCCTTAGCACTGCATTATGCAAATGTCATTATCGTGACTGAGAAACTAGTGGCATCTCCTCACTTGATCGGACATGATGCAAGAGAAGACCTGTACAACATGCTACCGGCTAGTTTAAGAGCAGCCCTCAGGGCGAAATTAAAGCCATTTGCTAAGAGCTTGACGTCATCCGTTTATGACACAGTTCTTGCTGGAGAATGGAACGAAGCAATGCTGGGGATACTAGAATGGCTTGCTCCTCTTGCTCATAACATGATAAGATGGCAGTCTGAGCGGAGTTTCGAACATCAGAACTTCGTTTCTAGAACAAATGTTCTGCTTGTCCAAACCCTTTATTATGCAAATCAAGAAAAGACAGAATCAGCAATCACAGAGCTGCTCGTCGGTTTGAACTACATATGGAGGTATGGCAGGGAAGTGAATGCAAAAGCAATAGAGGAATGTGCTAGTGCTAGAATGATGTTTAATGATGATTACTTGGATGACTGACGAACATTTTGATCTTTAGCCAATGATTTTGGGCTTGAATGTTTTGAAGTTAAGGAACTGTTCCACGGCAAAATGCCTCTCTTCAGAAGCAAAGCACGAGTCTTCTCTGCCACGTTTTTCAACTGTTGCTGATTCAAGCTACTCAGATTCCATGAGATTCTTTATTCGTTGAAAGGGTGACGAATACTGCAGAAATGTAACACACTTGAAGCTTCTAAACATTCTTTCAGGTCAGTAAGCCATGACCATTTTCCTATTTTGCCAGCAGAACTTGGGTCTCATTTGATGAATCGTAGTCCACGCTATAAATTCTATATCTTGTTATTTTGCTAAATGTATAGAATTAGCTGAGCTTGTTTTTTCTAGCTTTGTATATTTACATAACAAAGGCTTTCCTTTAGCATATAAGATAATGAAAGGTTTGGGTGCAGTTTGTTCTTGATGAACTTTTTGGAATTATGAAGCAAGAAACTTGAGAATTAGTAAAGCCACATTTCTGGCCTGTGGTTATTATGATGGTTACATTGGTACTGATTAGAATGCATCCATGTTTTTTCTTTTATTATGGTGGTTTTCAGCCATCTGTGTTCACCTCGATTATTTCATCGAGTATCTGATACCTCGTACTATCAGGCGGATCATATAACGATAATTTTGTTCACCTACCTAGTTGCATTGAATAACTCAGTAGTTTATCCACCAAATGCTACCTTGTATGAACAGAAGTATCGAATAACTTTGTCCACCTACCTTGTATGAGCAGAAGTATCAAATAACTTTGTCCACTTATCGTGTTACTAGCATATGCATTGAATAACTCTTATCAGTTTATCCACCAATACTACCTCATATCAGCAAAAGTATCAAATAACCTTGTCCACTTGTCTCGTTACTAGCACATGCATTGAATAACTCTATTAGTTTATCCACCAAATACTACCTCATATCAGCAAAAGTATCAGATAACCTTGTCCACTTACCTCTTTCCTAGCACATGCATTGAATAACTCTATTAGTTTATCCACCAATACTATAACTTCATCCACTTACCTCGTTACTAGCACATGTATTGAGTAACTCTTATCAGTTTATCCATCAATGCTTTCATCAAGTAGGTGCTACCTTGTATGATCATAAGTAGTACAAGATGAGCTAAATTTGCCGCCACCTTATACTAACACATATATCAAGTAACTCTATCAGTTTGTCCATCAAGTCTTTCATTGAGTATTTGCTATCTATGAGCATAAGTATCAGCTAGCTCTGTCCACTTATCTCGTGAATTCTATTGACTTATCTACCAAAGCTTTTACTGAATAGCTAGTGCCTCGCATCAACAAAAGTATTGAATACTTCAAACCATCAACACTATCTCGACTTAAACCAAGCTATGTATCAACGCAAGTATCGAATAATTCTGACCATCAACACTATCTAAACTTAAATCAGACAAGGGCTAATAACTTGTATCAGCAAATATCAATTAACTCTGACCATCAAAACGACAAAGAAACAAGAAAGAATGGTCAAGATTCAATCTTTTTTAGTTTTTTGGCTCATTAGCACATTACAAAATGGTGTCTATATTAAATGTTTCCAACTGTCAATGATTGCTGGCGCCAACTCTTCATACAGCTCTGCAATTGCTTAAAATAGTACTATCCTTTATATTAAAAAAAAACATTTTAAATACAAATAATTTGTTTTGCCGACTTTACATTATAGCCGACTTCTACTATATATGAGAAAAATCAGAAGTTGAATTACTTAAAATATTATGAGAAAAAGATTAGCAAAATCGAACTATATAACTTGCAGGAGATTTTGCTTGGAGAATATTTGTTTTTCCCAAGACTAGTATTAGATATTTTCTCTCCGTTTCAATTTATGTATCTGAGTTTAATTCGGAACATAGTTAAGAAAGTCAAAGAATTTTTGAATTTTGACGTCTAAAATTAAAGATACGTCGAATGTATCAAAATGTCATTTAATTTTGTGATTTTAAACATGTCACGTGGAAAGAGACATCTTTTTTTTTAAATGGATTAAAAAAAGTATGACAAATATATTGAAACGGAGAATTTTGGAGTGTTAATCTTTATCCATTCAAACTTCATGAACGACTCACGGAGTTCAAATTGATAAATGGTCAAACTTCACAAAAGATTCTAGAAGTTTTTTTTTGTGTTTTAATTAGAGATATTTTTATTACTATTTTATTTTCGAATTAATAAGTAGTTAAATACTACTAACAAGAATTGTAGTGGATTGATAGAGTAGTAAGTACTCTTTCATTCTAAATCAAAAGTCTCGAGTTTAAGTCAACTTTATTAGAAAATACTTTACATTTAATGTGAGACTTTCTGACACAAATTCAAATTTCAAGCGTTGGCTAAAACTTATTAGTGGTCCAAAATTAGCATTTTAAATGTTCAGGTTCCTACAATTAATTTTTCTTTGATTTATAACCACATATTTTTTTATGTAGTAGTTAGTGGTCCATTATGGTTAAGTTTAGGAAAAAATTTCAAACTTGATAGACTTTGGTACTATATAAGGTAGGTAATGAAGACACCCGGCGCTTTTAAAGTAAAAATGTAAGACTATTTGTGACGATACTTGATTTTGACTTGAGAATAGACTATAGTCTCATTTCTATGTAATAATATCGTTTGTTCAGATATTGTTAAAATATAGTAATATAACATGGAAAATAAAACAAAGAAAATGACCAACAAGAACTGTGACTCACTGGTGGGACAACTTCATCCTTAACTAGAGATCTCAAATTCGAAATTTCAAGTATGGAAAATCACGTTAAGTCATTATTTTAACTATGCCTCGACTGCTCGAATATGAAGAAAGTCTTGTTGGGAGCGTCACCCCTAAACAGTCCCAACAACAACATACAAATAAGAAGGAAGAACGAACATTTTTTTTTTTGTTGGAAAAAGAACAAGTCGAATGGTCATTTTTAGTAAATTTTATAAATTGGGCTAAAAAAAATGGTAAGTAAATTTTATGGGCTGACATTTTGCATAATTTTATTCACAAAATTAGAAAGAAAAAACTTATTGATTATAGTGAAATATCATTATAGAGATTGATTATATTGTTATTGATAAATTTGACTCAATCATATTGACATTTGACTAAATCTAAATTCACAAATTTTAGGATTAATTTCTTGAAGTTACGCTCCTAACATAATTTCTTCTATTACTGAGAGTTTCAAACCTAAATTTTTTAATTAAGAACGGATAGATATTAAGTTAAATGCACACAACTGTTAATTGTGAGTGGTTTGCCCATTAAGTAAAAGTTAGCAGCCACACACAAAAAGACATGTTTAGTGACTCAAATTGCATGTGCATTATTAGGTGGTTTGCAATATATAAGCCATATAAATTCTTTCAATAGATGTGTCAATATCAAATGATTTAATTAATTAAGTTGAATAATAACCAAGATTTTGGTAAAAATTTGTAATTTGGCAAGTTTCCTAACTGGTATGCTAATTCATCTCACGTTATCAAGGACCTCATTCAATGTCAATGTTGCCTTTTTTTCTCTCTTCAAAATTCTTTTTATTACGAGCAAGTGGCTGAACATTTCTTTCTTTCTTCTGATTCTCACGTTATCAAGGACCTCATTCAATTTCAATGTTGCCTTTTTTTTCTCTCTTCAAAATTCCTTTACTTACGAGTAAGTGGCTGAACATTTCTTTCTTTCTTTTGATTCTCACGTTATCAAGGACCTCATTCAATGTCAATGTTGCTTCTCTTTTTCTCTTCAAAATTCCCTTTTTTACGAGCAAGTGGCTGAACATTTCTTTTTTTCTTCTGATTATTATCTTGTGGAGGTAGAGGGATTATTTCTAAAATATCTTCAACTTGAGTACATTAATTTAAAAAAAAAATAATGAAGAAAGCATAACTGTTAATAAAAAAAATTAGTATAAAATCATTTATAAAAGAATGAAAACGAACAAGAATATTAGTATTATAAAAAGAAAAGATAATGTTTTAAGATATGGAAGCAGGAAAACATGTCAGTAACGCTTAAGCATAAATCTTGGGTACAAATGTGCAAATCTTCTGTGACCAAGTCTTCGTAACTGCCTTAGAATTTCTTGATATTATGTGCAAGTCACTATAATGAAGATATGATTGCCCAAGTCTCCAAAACTTTGATTTGTGACGGAATCAAGATATTCATGAAGAGATTTAAAATATAAATAAATAATTACGTGAAGTCACAAACTATTCGATTGGGCTTTAACAATTTTAATCTAATGAATAATGTAATTATTCATTAGAGGAGATTCAGATGAGCCTCCTAAACCCCATTGATTCCGTCCCTGGTGACGATGTTATTTATCCAGATATTTTCTTATTGATGATGTGATCTTATAAGGAAAATATAATATGAAATACTCATTTCGTTTAATTTTACTTTTTGTTTTAATTCGTTTCAAATAGGATATATCACTCGTTTTTTAGTGACTCTTTAATTCCAATCTTCAACATGACATATTTAAAATTATGAGATTAAAAGATATTTTTGTGTATAAACCTTAACTTTTACTTTATTTTACTATAGTCATTAAATTATTTATAATAAATGAAAATATATAAATAAGTATTTAAAAACTTATATCTAAAGCATATATTTACCTGAGTTGATTTGAATAATTAATCTGAAAATTAAATAATTAAGCATTAGCAATCGTGAATTGTGCCTACATACAAATACAATATGGAGCGTAAATATAAACAATATTTGAAATTCCGTCTTTATAAAAATCTTAAATTTATAATTTTTGAATTTTTGAAGTTATAGATTCACATATTGAAATTATTTTAAAATAGCTAAACTTGCAATAAATTTAAAAACTTGGACTATAGCTTAAATGGGGTCCCTTTTACGCTGCTTTGTTGTTTTTATGGGTCGGGTCACTTTTGGACCAGACTCGGTTTTTGTTTTGGGCACTTGGCCCTTTTATAAATATTAACAAAAAACCCGGTCCAATGGACCATTGTTTTGGGCCCTTGGGCCTTTTAACCATTGAATGAAAATTATCGAGATTAATATAGGTGGTCCGTCATGACTTTGGGCCCAATTTTGTTGATTTATCAAGATTTGTGATCATAATTCTAACATGTTATAATTTGCATTTTGCAACAAGATAAATTACCTATCGATCTAAAATATGTCTGGATTTGAGCCAAAATTCTAGCGATACGTCAGAATTTGTCTAGAATTCCTAGATATAAAATTTTGGTGAGGGAGTTTATTTTTAAATTTAACGAGGACAAAACTTAAATGGTTGACCTAAAAGTGCCTATTCGTGTAAATCTCCCTGTAAAAATACGCTTGTCAATTGAACAATGAGGCCCAATTAGTTTTTAAAATAATTGAAATGATTACAACTCTAAATACTTCGATCAACTAATTTACAAAATATGTATAAAGAATGTAGATAGTAAATATTTTATACTAAATTTACATATACTATACACAACATATACATTAATAATATATATATATATATATTGTATACATTTCGACCATATTGATGAACTTAATTGATCGAAATGTATACATCCATGATTTTCCCAATGTAATTGAGGCTTTTCTTTTTCTGCAAAGAAATGTGATGACTGGCATTTAGCTGTTTATTTCATTTGATTTATTGTTGAATCATTTGTGTAACATAAATAATCTGACCTTGTTAATTTAAAATATTATGGACAACGATGCCATCAAAATACCAACCACATCCAATTATATGTTATCATTTAAAAAAACTTCATCTTTAATATTATAGGTTTAGTTTTTTATTTTTATATAATTCATGTATTAATTGGTTCTTCCATGCTAGTCTTGGCCTTCAAGCATTCAAAGTTCGAACCTGAGACATCTTATTAAGAGTGAAATAGTTTCACCATTACATCATAGCTCATGTTAATGCCTTATTTTCCTCTATTCATCGTCAAGTGTAAATTATATATCTTTGTTTAAACATTTATTTTAGGCTCCACAAAAAGCAAGAAAAACACAAAAATATGCCGTGTTGGTGTTTGAACCAGCTCCATATCACCGACAAAATTGAAAAAAGAACTTTGCAAATATTGGATTCATTTGAACTTAGTATCTCTTTTATATATAGTATAAAATAAAAATAAATAAATTTATGTATAAACACTCATGAAAATTAACATAAATAATAAATATGAATTATAATTTTAAAAATATAATAAGTTCAATACTAAAAATCTCTAATATTGAATCAATTAAAACTTAAATATATTATACGGAAAAGGGTCAAAAATACCCTTGTACTATTTGAAAAGGTTTAAAAATACCCCTCATCCACCTATTGGGTTAAAAATACCCCTCAGTCAACCTTTTTGGTCCACTATTACCCTTTATACTAACACCCTTATATTTTTTTAATTATTATTATTATTAATTATTACGTGGCATCTTTCTATTGGTTAAAATAAATTTCAACCCACCAAACTTTTTCCTACCCAACCCATATTGACATCCCTAACCCAAACCCAATTAAAAAGATCTATCATAAATTGAATCATCTCATCTCCCCTAAACCTAATAACCTATTTTTCTTCATTTCCTCTTATTAACCAATTTCAAGATCAATTTCACCTAAAATAGCTTAGATTTTTGGTGCAATACTTTGTTGAAGTTGAGGGATTCAAGTTGGAGCATTGATTTTTGAAGTCTTCTCTTCTAAGTAGGTCGTTTTTCATTTTCATGGCTTATGATTTCAAATTTTCATGTAGTGTTACTCTCGAATATTTTGAATGCTTTTACGTCTTTCTTTACTTTGTTCTCGACTTTTAGTAGCCCTTTTCCGTTCTTTGAATGATGTTGATGGGTCCCTTTTCTTGTTTTTTTTCATGTACTCTTTTTGAAGAATGATTGAGAAAAGTCGATTTGGTGTTTAACTATGGAGGCAAGTGGGTGTTGAAACCTGAAGTAATGTATCTTAAAAAGTTAAAGCACATGATGCAAGATTTTGATGCAGATTTACTATCTTACATAGATATTTGCGCAGAGTATACTGAAAAGTTAGGTTTCCTAGTAAATGGGCCTTGATACTTTCGATTGAGAATGATGCATGCATTATAGCACTACAATCTTTCAGTTGATGAGCTTGACTATATCGTGGATGAAAATGAATTATTTGTTCCATCTCACAGCATAATATCATTGCAACCCTTATTGTCTAACCAGGTCAGTGAGCTTCAATTATATGTTATAGATGAAGGTGAACTACCTGTCTCTACTCCTAACATCCTTGATCAAAATGAGCATCATAATATTGCGGTAGATGTTGGAACAGATTGTGATTCATCTGATGAGGAGAAAAATGTTGGACTTAACTCTAGTGATCATGACAATGAAGGATTAGAACTCTTTAGAAAGGAAAGAACTCAAGATGTTAATGAAAAGCTTGACAAGTTTTTACACTTGGAAAAAGCCATGAGTTTTAAAGATTTGTTTGAAGCTAAAAGGGTTATGGGATTCTATGCAATTGCTAATAAGGTTGGTCTTAAAGTAAAACAATCAGACACTACTAGACTTAGATATGTATGTGATACTGGATGCCTTTTTGTGTGCTTGATATCTAAGGATAATAAAGATCAAGGATTTAAAATCAAGACTTTGGAGACAAAACATAAATGTGATCCATTTCATAATAGAAGAGCTACTCCGATGTTTTAGCACATTATTTCAAGAACAAAGTCCAAAATGATCCTAAATACAAGATCAAACAAATGAGGTAGACGTTGATCAAAAATTTAAAAATATTAGTTATTCTAAGATGAAGAGAGTTAAGAAACTTGTCTTAGAGGAATTAGAGGTAGCTTCATTGATGATTTCAATAGGTTAGAGGCTTATGCTCAAGAATTGAGGATAGTAATCATGTGGTTATAAACATATCAAAAATGCTTTGTGAAGGAAAAAGGAGATTTTGAGAATGTATGTGTGCTTTCAAGCTTTGAAAAGTGGTTGGAAAGCGAGGCCTTTAATAGGTTTGGATGGCACCTTTTTGAAAGGAAAATGTAAGGAATTTTACTAGTTGCTATGGCACAAGATTCAACACTTTTATCCACTTGCTTGGGCCGTGGTGGATAAAGAAACAAATAGAACTTGGAAGTGGTTTATGGAGCTATTGAGATCTTCTTTAGAGTTGAGGAGGGTGAAGGAGTTACATTTATATCGTACATGCAAAGGTTATAAATTCTCAACTTAATTTACATTTGTGTTGTAAGTTTTTTTTTAATTACTAATCTTATCCTATTTACTTAACTGTTTGGATATTATAGGGGTTGATTTGATGATGTACTTCCTAAATCACATCACGGATGGTGTGCTAGACATATAAGCTAAGAGTAAGAACCGGAGGTGTACTAATGAAAAATTAATGTGGTGGTGTCTTGGAGCACTTATGAAGAAGAGTTCAATGACCAATTGACAACTTTAATGGCCAAAGAACTAATAGGCTACCCACCCCAAAAATGGTGTAGAGCTTATTTTGACACCAAATGCAAAAATCAAATGGTTGACAACAACTTTAGAATCATTCAATAAATGGATTTTAGAGGCAAGACACAAACCAATTATCAAGATGTTAGAAGAGATAAGAGTCAAGGTATTTAACTACTACTTTGTCTTTGATAATTTTTTTTTCATTATTAGAGTTTTTGTCACTTATATTACTATCAATTTTCTATATTTATAACATTGATGTGTATAAAATTGTAAGCACAACTTTAACTTCTTTCTTCAACTGCATTTTTTCCTTTTTCCGATTGTGTCACAAACTTAGAAAACATCTCAAGAAATTTTTTTCACATCATTGCTATCTTGTTTTGGTTGTCATTTACATTAGCTAGTGGAAAGTAGATAGCTGGTTGTTAATTATGGATTTTTCGTTGTTTGAAAGGTAATGAAATTACCAAAGATCGTGAGAAAGAATGTAGGAATTGGAGAGATGAAATCAGTCCATATGCCAAGGATTAGAAATAGCACAAGGGTGTGAAATTCATTTTAATGGAGACTTTGGATATGAAGTGCATGGTGAAGACAAGATACAAATCTTCAATTAAAGAGTATGGGATTTGGACAGAATACCATGTTCCCATGCCATCAAAGCTTTGATTTACAAAAATCCGATGGCGAGTGCATTGGTGGTATTCAAAGGAAGCTTATATGTTAGTTTATATGCATAAACTACAACCGATTAGAGGTGAAAAATTCGGAAAGTGAAACGAACATGTAATGGAACCACAATATATAAAATGGTTGGTAGACCAAGGTTGAAAAGAAAGAGAGAGAAGGCAAGAAAGAGAGAGGGGCTTGGTCATCTTCAAGAAAAGGACTTTTAATGACATGTGGATATTGTTGTAATAGAGGTCACAACATCGAACTTGTCCTTTGGTAAAATATTGTTACTTTTGAATGCTTATAAATGAAACATTCTTAATTTTATTGCTTATTTGATTCGGTGAAATATTCATGGTTGTTTTGTGAGAAGATAAAGAATATGGGTGAAGAATCTTCCCAAAAGTACAAGATGTGACCTTAACAACAGTCAAACTTCGAACAAGAACAACAATTTGCTCAACCTTTAACCATTGGTGATGATGAATGGGAAGGTGGAGAGGAAGATGAAGATGAAGACAAGCCAATTTTGAGGCCGAATGTGGTATCTCAAGAAAGGACTAGGCTTCAACAAAAAAATTACAACGAAGACCAAGTACTAGAAAAATTAACTTGAGGAGATGAATTTGGTGTCGTGGAGCCTACCAATCGCCTTATTCACCAAAGAAAGTTACTGGAAAGGCAAGGCAGAATGACCTTAAACCAATTGGTTGCAGAGAAGGAAAAAAAAGTTGGTAAATTGAAGACTAAGAAGGCAATATTAGAGAAGAAATGACCAACGTTTAGGAAACGTCATATTTTTGCGGTGACTAATTCAAGAATTTGCTAATTTTGTATTGATTCATCCTTAATTATTTTTGTTGTGCTCAACATAGGGTGAAGTACATTGTGAATTTGTGGATGAAACACGTCTTGCATATTTCACTTACTTTTGTATGAATAGAATATTCGAAATGTATTGCAATGGCTATATATTGTTAATGTGCACCATTTACTACCCCTCATAACTTATATCATAGTTTGTTGGTTAATACATATGTAACTTTAACTACACAATGCTGCCACAAAATGACTTTACACTTTTAGAAAAATAAAATTTAAGTTTCAAAGCTATTCTTATAGTTGTTAAACATGAGAAATTCACCAAACTATAGAATTGTAAAAGCATTGAAGAATAACAAATCTATGAAATTAGAATAAAAATAGCTTCAAATCTAACACCTAAACTCAATCAAACAGTACCTAAATTCTACCATATACTACACTACAACTAAAAGAAAAAACAGCAGCAAGAACTCAACTAAAGTGCATACACCATTATGAGATAAAAAAACTGATCCAAAAATGAACACAAAATTGATCCTAATTCACTTCATTAGCAACGAAATAAATTACAATGAAGCTTGCGAACTAAACACAATACCAACAATAATAGAAATTACGATTAAGAACATTACACTAACTAGACACCATCAACAATTTTTCATCTCACAAACTTATCTAGAGAAAAGTAACAAAACAACTACTTCAAGACATCATCTTCGAAGAAAAAAAACCCATGACCATAGCACAATCTTCCTCCATCGCTTGTCTTTGAACTCCAAATTTGAAACTTTCTCCTCAAGGTTGATACATAATACAAATTTGTCAATTTAGACTTATCATTCACGCCTTCCTTAACATGTTGCGTTTTTGACGAATGACATCCAATGATTTTTTTAATGTGAATAAACTTTGTCACATGAGATGGAAATTGATTTTTACCTTGCCATTCTCAATAACGACAAGCATTTGTCGCCTCACAACAAAGCTATGACCATCGCTTTAGGCTTAAAAGTTGGCAACCATTCAAGACTCTCCTACATCACTATAAGTATGAAGAAGATTCATATATTTGAATGAAGAGAAGACTTCAAAATTCAATGCTCCAACTTGAATCCCTCAACTTCAATATCTTGTATACTCTGCAAATATCTATGTAAGATAGTAAATCCGCATCAAAATCTTGCATCATGTGCTTTAACTTTTAAGATACATCACTTGTGTTTCAACACCCACTTGCCTCCATAGTTAAACACCAAATCGACCTTCTCAATCATTCTTCAAAAAGAGTACATGAAAAAACAAGAAAAGGGACCCATCAAGATCATTCAAAGAACGGAAAAGGCCACTAAAAGTCGAGAACAAAGTAAAGAAAGACATAAAAGCATTCAAAATATTTGAGAGTAACACTACATGAAAATTTCAAATCCTAAGCCATGAAAATGAAAAAACGACTTACTTAGAAGAGAGAAGACTTCAAAAATCAATGCTCCAACTTGAATCCCTCAACTTCAACAAAGTATTGCACCAAAAATCTAAGCCATTTTAGGTGAAATTGATCTTGAAATTGGTTAATAAGAGGAAATGAAGAAAAATAGGTTATTAGGTTTAGGGGAGAGGAGATGATTCAATTTATGATGGATCTTTTTAATTGGGTTTGGGTTAGGGATGCCAATATGGGTCGGGTCGGGTGGATAGGAAAAAGTTTGGTGGATTGAAATTTATTTTAACCAATAGAAAGACGCCATGTAATAATTAATAATAATAATAATTAAAAAATATAAGGGTGTTAGTATAAAGGGTAATAGTGGACCAAAAAGGTTGACTGAAGGGTATTTTTAACCCAATAGGTGGATGAGGGGTATTTTTAAACCTTTTCGAATAGTACAGGGGTATTTTTGGCCCTTTTCCATATATTATATATCTGCCTCAGATTCACACTATATTTATACTACTTTTGGTCCAAAAGAAAAATAATTTTAAAAATAACTAAATTAGAGTAGTAATTTTTTTAAAAAAAAAATCTTGCTCATTTTGAGAAGAAATAATGAATAGTTTGGTAAATAATTTATAATTTATTTTATTAAGTATTTTTTATTATTAAATAATCAAACCTTTAAATGATATTTAAAATTGATGGATGGAATATTTGCTAAGAGAGGAAGGGGTAGAGAATGAAGTGAATCCAAAGATTTGATGTCTTGGAGATCATAATAAAACATTTTTGTCTGGATTCTCTAAATTATATTCCTTTTTTTTGGACCAATAGTTGATTTATATTATTTGTTTTCGTTGGGTGATCTATATTTACGTGAAATTTTGATTAATTTAAATTTGTATTAATAAAACTTATTATGTTTTTTTACCAAAATTTTGTTCATGATATGTTTTATTTAAGCAGATAATTTATTGGGAATAATATCTCTATTTTTCTAAAACAAGGGTAAGATTATATATACATCATCTTTTTTTTTTCTTTTCTTTTTAGACTTCACTTGTGAAATTAATTACAATATTGAGTATATTATATACATTATATGTTGTTGTACTTGGTTTTATACATGTCAGAACATTAGTGTGTCGTTAATTAGTCTAACTACAAACCTTTTACAACTTGTAATCTTAAATATATTATGTTTGATATTTGTGTTGCTGTAAAAATATCCATTGATGAAATATATTGAAATACATGATTCTTCTAGGAAGGAACTAATAAGAAATCAAATAAAGTGAAACAGGGCAATTACAAACAACAACAACAATAAATTCATGCGGAATCTCATAAGTGAGGTATAAAAGACGGAGCAATAAATATTTATTTAGTTAAATTACCCTTATTAATAATAATTAATCCCAATTAATGTTATCACTTTGATTTGCTTAATGATAATGGTAAAATTAAAAGGAAAACAAATAATCTATTTTATTTGTTTATAATTTAGAATAATGAACAAGTAAAAAAAATTGAGAGTATAATTTAGCTTAAAATATTCTCTTGATCTTTGATGAACCAATAAAAGGCTTTTGACATTATTAATTGTAAAAATGATATTTTTAATTCCCATATGATATTCTTTCAATATCACTAAAGTTGTGGACCAAAATTATTTATTGGATCGAATAAGTGTCCACAACCGGCCAAAATTTTTTCAATAAAAAAACAAAAAAACAAATAGAAAAAGTCAGGATTTTTTTTTTATAATATATATACAAGGTTTTTTGAACGTGATAGTGACACCTAATTAAAAGTCAGAAAATTATTTATTTCCAAAGAATACTATGATTTAAATGTAAGAATAATTGTAGTTCAGATCGTACAAGTACCAGTAAATTTTTAATTCTAACATTTAATAACTACATAGACATCATATAAAGTGAACACCATTAACGTTTGCCAATTTACTCATTTGTTAAAGATCTCCTAAAGAAGTAGTTTTAAGTTTAATTTTTTTTACATACTTTTGCAATCAGACTTACTGTACATGGCTTGTTTAATACATTATCATCATCAACAACAACAAAAGCGAGGAACTGATCCAACATGACTTTTATGATTTGAATAAAAAAATGATTATGTAAAAAATAAACACTTTATTTTTAAAATTTTGACATGTAAAACACTTTTAAGTTTTTTTGACATTAAACTATTTTATTGTTTTTATTTTGATCTGTTCAAACTCTAGTACTCCACTAATTTCTATTGAATAAAGGGAAATTAGTTTGGATAATTCAAGTCAACTACTAAAGAATAGAAAAAACAGATAAGAAGTATCAAACAACAATAATAATTAGCTATTAAACAATCTTGATTCATGTGTGTTATACCAACAATAATAATTAATTATTAAATAATAATAGTGGGTAATTTGTCCAGTAATTTGGTAACTACCTAATATAATTATAATTCTAATAATCTATGAGAAAGGAAATAAGATTAATGCATTTCTTATTGTGTGAAGGTGCCTAGCTGGATATTAAAATTCATATCTTATTCACAACTTAAATATTTAAAATTTATGTATTAAAGAAGTTCAAAAATCGAAAGGAGGTAAATTAATATACGATTTCCTGACAATTGAAGGGTACGAGCAAGGACACATATCTAATAATTTTTGTTTAGATCTTATAATTATACTAAAATTTTACTGAATATGCGAAAATATTTAATTGCAAACTTAATAACTATGATGAAGATCCGTGACAAATGAAGGGTAGAGCGAAGGTAAATCTATATAGAATTTTCTGTCAAATGAAGACTATGAGTAAGGTGGAGGGATAATACTAATAACGAGTTGAACGAATCTAATAATTTTTGTTTGCTTCTTATATTTATGTTAGAAAAATAATTAAATATACATACATATTATTGCCTACTAATAATTAATGAAGATGAGTTCAATAGTAAGAAATTATAAACTTAAAATTATGGCTCCGCGTGAACATGAGATTAAAAAGCTTTGCTAATTTGAAAAGATGACCTCAATAATATATAATTTTTCTCTAGAAAAATTTAATGGAGGTATCTAATAACAACTTGTTTGGATGATTGTTACCTATTATATTATATACAATGTTGTTAGTTTAAATATAATACTTATTTCCATTTTATTATATCGTACGTTCAATTCATCATTACGTAATGACAAAAATTTCATTTTGTATAATCTCATCATTACCTCCGCCTTCCTTTTGTCCTTAGTTATTGTTTAATTATTTTATTTTACCTATTTTGAATCAAGAGTTTATCAGAAACAATTTTTCTGTCTCAATGATGTAAAATAATATCTACGTACACTTTACCCTCTCCAAATTTCATTTGTGTGATTACATTGTGTATGCTATTATTATATCCTACCTATTTATGATTTACTCTATTCCGTATACTATTTTTCTTATATATTTATTCTTCAAATTACTCATAAGCCATATATAACATTACATATCGATAAAAAATGATACAATATAGTCAAACATTACACATTCATCAAAATAAAACAATCCCTATGATACAATACATTATTATAAATATGTAAAAATCCTCCAAACAAAGCGTAAAAGATTTAAAAATTTTCTAATCCTTTTTCAATATAAAAACAAGAAAAAATACAACAGAGAAGCTTAAATTCCACGTCAGATGGAGCCCACCTATTTCACAGGTGTCTTTTCCACAAATATTACCCAAAATAAAAATAATAAACAAAAAATATAAAAAAGCAGAAATTCTCTTATTTCTTTTGGTTCACGAGAGATAGCACTCTGTTTTTTTCCTTCCATTTTGTTGTTCGGATGCTATAAAAAAAAAAAATAGAAAATCACAACCACCACCGCCGTCCTCGAGTCGCCGCCACCGCCATGTATCGGAGTCGGTCGGCGCGATCCCCATCACTCCGGGAGCCGGAGACTCGACTCTCTGAGTCCGACAAAATTGAAGGTGCCGGTAGCTGGGATGCCCTTGAATGGACCAAAATCGATGTAAATTTTTTCACTTCTCTTAGGGTTCCATTAATTCAATTCAATTTATAGATTCCGTTCAATGTGTGTTGAATTCTGCTTAATTTTTTTTTAATTGAATGCGGAATTTGATTTTTTTTCCTTTTTTGTTTGGGTGATTAATACGTGCAGCCTGTTGCGAGGTCGATTCCTATTGGAGTTAAACAGTTTTTGTTGGAAGCCGAGAAAGTTATAGTAGAGGTAACTATATCTGTGTTTTTTATTTGGTGTATCTATGTATGTGTAGTGCATTTTCAATAATTGTGTTCCCAGACAATGAAATCAGGACTCTAGTGATTATTGATGTGTAGTTATAGTACGGAATATGGATGCTTTTTGGAAAGAAATCTGCAAGGAAATAAGTAGAGGATAATTTGTATTGTTATTTACGGCGTGTGCGCTTCAAGAAAATGTGGATTGAAAGAATAATACTCAAAGTGGTGGTTCTTTGAATCTCAACTTTGAGGAATTGGATTAATATTCACAACATTATGTAATGGATGCTGAAATTAGTTAGTTTAATTGTAATTTGATAAGTAGGTACTGAATTCGGGTATGCTTTTTCACACTTTGTACATATACTGTGAGCATTTTCTGATCATGATTTAAATAATTCCAAGATGCAAGAAAACAATGAGGTGATGCGAGCTAACCAAAAGAATGCTTGTGGGGAAAGCTATTCTCTTTTGCCTAAGGGATATAAAATTGGTCTGAACTCTGTTGCATTTGAAGCTTTCTCATTTCTTAACTGCTTACAGAAAATGAAGTATCATATGTAGATGATATGTTGTTTTCTTTGGGGGTGGGGGTTCCATATCGCTCTATGTTACTTATTATTGAAAAATAAAATCTGGCCCTTAGTTGCGAATATAGGGATTTCATCAATTACAGAAAGTTGGCCGGCCTGTACACAAAGAGAGTATGTTATACAACCAAAGATGGAGCAATTTGGAGATTAACAAGATGTTTGTATGGTTGGCTAGGTGTATGATCTTGGTTAAAAGTTGCCAGTTCACCTAAGTTTTGAGGTACTTAAAAAGGGTTTACTATGGTTAACCAACCACCTTATGAATTGTGAATGTGTCCCTGTAATTTTTGGATAGGATAAAGTAGCGTTGGGAATAGTGTCTTAGCTTTAACTTTTCTGTAGAAGATGTGCATCTCTTTCTAAGGGAACTTTGTACTTAGTTCAGGGGTTATGGTCTTAGAAGCTTTTATTCCCATCCGACATAGGACCTGATCTCCGAACTTTAACTAGAAAAGCTGCCTTTTAACTCTGTAAGAGCCTAACTATTATCCTTTTTCTTTTGCAACTTAGTTATTCAGTTGTCTCTAAAGCTTTTGCACAAGAATGTGATCGAACTAATCTTTCTTCCTTTTTAATTTTGCTGAAATCTTTGACTATTTTAAGCCTTTCAGATTCTTCAGCTGAAGAAATTATTATATTCTAATCATTATCAAGAAAAGAAATTATATTTTAATTGATGTTTCTTGAAGTACATTTAGTCAATTATCTAAAAAAAGTCTACCTTTAGTAAATTATTATAAATCCTCAGGTTGTTGTTTCAAACAAGATGCTGACAGTTTATTTCTGAATTTTCTTTGTTTAGAAGCATTTATTATCTAATGCATAAGATACAAAATATGATTCACCACACAAACAGTGCTATTTTTAATATTTTTCCTGATTTATTGGGAATGCATGATGCTGGCTCGTGAGGGTCTTAATTTCTTTTTTCATTAGTTTATATGTTGATTTCATTGATAGTTACTGAATATCTTGATTGTTTCTTTCTTATGATCGTTTGGTTATTTATCTCCTCATGTGTTTCGTAATAGGGTTTTATTTAGATCATGAAGATGTATCGTATTGGAACAAATTATTAATAAGTTATTGATAAAAAGCCTCTGTACTAAGCCTCAACTTGATCTAGTAGAGGCCTTCATCAGTTTCTTTTCTCTTCAGTTGACACAAGCCTCAAGGTTAACTGATTTTTTTCCAGGGTTATGGGGTAGTTCTTGTCAACACTGATGATGCTGGAACCTTATACGTGACTAATTTTCGCCTCCTATTCTTGGTAAGTAATACATGCAGTTCTCATATTTTATATCTGATGGTGTATATGGCCTGGTTATGGAAGTTCCCTTTTGTAAATCTATGCCAGTGAAATTGCCCTCTAATAGTGCAAATTCATTTTATATATAATATTATTGGAAACATCCTCTCTACCTTCACAAGGTAAGGGTAAGGTTGCGTGTACACCACCTTCTCCTGACCTCGCTTGTGGATTACACTAGATATGTTATTGTTATATGTTATTGTTGTATAATATTGTAATGATTTATAAAGCACTCGATTTCTGAAGGTCTAATGTCAATCGTGAGAGCCATACTGATGAGGTATTTAGATTGTTAAAATTTGTAAATGCTTATGTCTTATCTTTTTTTTCGGATGCATGTGCATTGACTTTAAAAATTGTATTTTATCTTCTTTTTCTCTACAGTGGGACAGCTTACGTGGTGTAGTTTTTTCTTTTTCTTTTGATGAAGTAAAAGATTTTATATAGTAGGCACCAAGAAGATGCAGTAAGTACAAAAGAGGGGTAGAAGTCAGCTTGGTACAAAAAGTGCTAAGCTAGCAAAAGAGCTGACTATCCAAGAAGATTATGATTTGTTGAATGCTCAGATAGTATTTCAACATTCTGTGATTTTGGTGGTAGTTTCAGATTTCCTGCTGGGATCATTGAAAGATCTTGGTCTCACTCTTAAAATTTGCTTTCTAAACTGCCTTGAGTACTTTAGGCACACATGCTTGGTTACACAATTTTCTTCTCATCTTCTTCTGCTTTCTGCTATTTTGTACTGAATTGAATGTTGTTTCTCATTGTATTACCTAGAGTGAAGGGTCTAGAGATATCATCACAATTGGCACAATACCGCTGGCAGCCATTGAAAAGTTCCAGAAAATTGTAGGTTTGCTTTTGTTTCTTCTTATAATCCAGATATTCAACAGTTAAATTGTATCTCTCTCTTTTTATTTGAGATAAAGGTGGTGTGCGGTCAACTTTTGCGCACTGCGATTAATCTACAACATAATTGTGTTCACTAAAGTTTAGCTATATGGGAAGAAACCACCTAGCTTTTTTCCCTCTACATAAATTTGAACCTTGGTCTTTCACGGCCATTCTAGAATCAGTACTATGTAATCCTTTCCTGTGTTGGTCAAGTCTGGCTATAATTCTTTCTTTTCCTGCTAACCAGGCTGTGAAGCTTCCATCAGGTCCACGTCAACCTGAAAAGACTAGATCACAGCGATTGCTTCAGATCATCGGTATGTGATTACATGAAGGCACTGTCTTCATCCTCAGAGAATATGTTATTATAAGATATTCTGATAATGGCAAATTAAATTTATGTGTTTTTTCAGGCAAAGATATGAGAATCATTGTCTTTGGTTTTCGTGCTCGAACCAAGCAGGTCAACTCATGAGAACCCATGTGCTGATTTTATCACTTTTTTCTTCTGTATATGCTTTAGGCTTCATTAAGATGCTTTGTTCATTCATTAATATATTTGCTTTGTTATCTTCTCTTTGTGGTTGTGGGGGAGGAGGGGGTCCATGAAATTCCCACTGCTTTATGTGTCTCGAATTTGCAGACTGAGTTCTCTATAGTAGCATGAGATCTTCCAGTTTCTCTTCTTGACTGGGTGGTTTGAGTTTTTGTCCTTTTGAATAAATTTTGTGGACTATTACTGCTAAGAGATGTGTATTTCACCAAGTGCAATGCCCTGAGAAACTCAGGTTAGACAAAGTGAATTTAGAGATTTTGAAAATATAATGAGTTAGAGATTACAACGGTCAGAAATATCTAGATTCGTTGTACATCTCTAGTTTATTTGGTAGTGTGCTTATAAAACTTGTACTTAAGTAGAAAAACAATAAATAGAAACTTCACTAATTACCAGCAACTTTCCTCATTTAGGAAAAAGTATTTCGTGATGGTCTCCTATACAATGAATCGTCTTTTATGTTATTTGTAACCAATTCAATACGAGTTCTTCCCTCTACTCTATTGTCCTTTCAACAGTACCTTATAAAAATTAGAGGTACTTATTAGTGCCCTGTCAATTACTTAATTGTGAAAATAAGTAAATTCTCACTACATTTTGTTGTTCCTTGTTTATGCTTTATCCTTTTACAGTAATGTTTTATATTGTCACATTGAAGTTGCATTCGTTCACTTTACCTTGATTCTTTCCTCAGTGATCTCCATTCCAGAAAAAATAAATAACTCAGGTCTTATGTCTTTGCTTTTTTTCTCCATTCCACCTGATTTTGACATGCAAGAATTTTGTCCCGATACACGCAAAGGTGAAATCTTTTCTGAGATCCTATGCTTATGCGGCTTCAGGTCTTTAGTTCAGCCGCAGGTACGTGAACGTGCCTGACGTGTCAAGATTCTATCATCCATGTTAGCACATCATCCCTGTCCCATGTCATGCCCTCTCTGTTACTTAAACAATACAGTTCACTTCACTATTTTAACCATTACATCCACATCACCTGACATGTCAAATTACAATTCATTATAACTAACTTGTCCTGTGAGAAGTTCTTGTAAGCTGACCCAACCAATCTAGTCAGTAACAGCCAGTAATCATTGCCATGACATCATCATGCCACACCATTGGTCTCTGTCAGGTGACTGGTCAAGTCAGCATCCACATTAGCTGACATGTCAAGTCTATAGTTTACATTAATGTAGCAAGTATTCCATGCCAACCAATATGGAAAGTTGGTCAATTTATCTGGTTACTAATCCACATTACCACTTTTCATTAAGTCACACTAGCATACAAAATCTAGTCAATCAACTACCCGGTGAAATCGGGGGTTTGGGGTGGAGTGCTGGCCAGTCACTAGCTCACATGTTCATATGATGCATGTTGCGGAGATGAGGATGTTGAGATAGATGTGTGGGCATACTAGGAGTGGCAAGATTAGGAATGAGGTTATTTGGTAGTAGGTGGGAGTGGCCTCTGTGGTGGACAAGATGAGGGAAACGAGATTGAGATGGTTTGAGCATTTGTAGAGGATGCGCGTTGATGCCCAGAGAGGAGGTGCAAGAGGTTAGTTGTAGGGGATACGTGGAGGGATAGAGGTACATGAAAAAGTAGTGGGGAGAAGTGAGTAGATAGAACATGGTGCAACTTCATTACCGAGGACATGACTCTAGATAAGGAGTGAGGTCACGTATTAGGGTAGAATGTTAGTAGGGGAGAAGTGTTGTCTTGTTGTGTAGGTTTAGGCTTGTTAGTGCCTATCGTAGTATTAGTCGTATCCTTGAAGTTCTTGTCATATGTTGTTTATTGTGTTTCAATTATTGCACTATTTTGTTGTTATTGGTTCTTTCTTGTAGTCTTTAGATTGCTTTTCTTATTAACGACTATGCTTTCTTCATTGTTTTTTTCTTCCTTTACTTGGGTTTGATGCACTTGAGCCGAGGATCTTTTGGAAATAGCCTCTTTATCTTCGCGAGGTTGTGGTAAGGTTTGCTCATACTCTACCCTGCCCAGACTCCACTTAGTGGGATTTCACTGGGTATGTTGTTGTTGTTGGGGTCTAGGGAGGGTAAGAGTACGCAAGCCTTACGAGTACCTCATAAAGGTAGTGAGGTTGTTTTCCAAAGACCCTCAGTTCAAGTACAACAAATTCAGATAATAAAGAAGAAAATAGTGAAGAAAACATAACAACTAGTAAGAGAAGTTATGCTACAAGAAAATCGGAACAAAAAAAAAAATAGTGTAGTAATGGAAACAGATGATAGTAGATATCAAAAGCAAGAACTACAAGAGTACGACTAGTATAACGACAGTCCCCAACAAGCCTAAACCCTAAAAGATCTATATAACACTCTACTACCTACTAATGTTCTACCCTAATACTCGAACTCCTCCACACCCTCCTATCTAAGATCATATCCTCGTTAATATGTAGTTGCGTCAAGTCCTGTCTAATCACATTTCCCCAATGCCTTTTCAGCTTTACCTTTACCTTTTATTGTGCCTATTATATTCAACCTTTCACACTTCGGGGCGTTTGCACATCTCCTTTTCATAGGTTCAAACCATCTCAATCTCGCTTCCCTTATCTTGTCCACCACGAACGCCACTCCTACCTTACCCCGGATTACCTCATTCCTAATTTTATCGCTCCTAGTATCTCCAGACATCTATCTCAACAACTTCATTTCCGCAACATGCATTTTTTGAACGTGGGAGTTCTTGGCCAACACTCTGCCCCGTACAACATCGTTAGTCTAACCACCATTTTATTGAATTTACATTTAAGTTAAGTTTTGGTGGTGCATTTTTATTACACAAGACTTTAGAGGCAACCCTCCACATCGTATCAATATTATGTATGATATCATAATCGTTGTTCCTACTTCCTTGGATTACAAATTCAACATACTTGAAGTCATCTTTCTTGGGAATAGCTTGTGTGTCAAGCTTCACTTCCACGCTTGCCTCATGCATTGCATCATTGAATTTACACTCCATTTTGGTCCTACTCAACCTAAACCCTTTAGACTCCAGAGTTTTGTCTCCACACTTCTAGCCTAGCATTAACTTTAGTGCGGGTCTTTCAATCAAGACTATATCAACCACAAATAACATACACTAAATCACCTCGTTTTGAATATACCACCTCAATTCATCTATCACTGAGGCAAACATGAACGGACTAAGAACTGATCCCTGGTGCAACCCCATCTCAAATGGGAAGTGTTACAAGTCTCCTTCTACCGTTCTAACTCGAGTTTTGGCTCCATCATACATGTCCTTTATTTCCCTTATGTAGGTCACTGGTACACCTCCAGGCATCTCCAGAGGACTCCCCTTGAACTTTGTCGTAGGCTTTTTCAAGGTCAATGAACACCATATGTAAGTCCCTCTTCCTTCTCCGATATTTCTCCATTAGTCTCCTCTAAAGATGGATGGCTTCTGTAGTCGATCACATCAACATGATTCCGAACTGGTTCTCGGAAATGGACGCCCCTCCTCACCCTCATCTCTACTACTCTCTCCCAAATTGCACTCCACCTCCATTCTTCGGGCATTTTGCGGTCCTAAAAATGACGTCAAACAAAATAGAATGAATGTGCTTTCCAGGAGCCGGAAGTTAATATTTTTTCCATTTTTGATGCATTCTGTTCCTATTTTTGAAGTCTAGTTGTCAAATTCTTTCTGAAGTATCAAGTACATTTTTGGTTAGCTTGGGGCGTTGATATATATGCTTCTAGCTCGAGGGTGTTTAACAGAGTTGTATAGGATGCTGAGATGCTCTAGGTTAATTGTATAGCATGTTTCTAATAGTTGTATTATAATTTTGATAATCATTGAACTGTTTTATATAGGGAACTTTCTCAGTAATTTCCTTGTTTTTAAAACTTCTATCTATAAAATCCTATTGTATGGTCGTAACCAACATTCATTTAAGAGTAATATTTTACTGCATTTACTTCTTGTTGTATATCAATGAATTACTTTTACCAAAAAAGTATACATTCATTACGAGTTTTCTCTTTTTCTCTTGTTTCACAGCAATATTGAGTTACTATTTTAACTTCTTCAGTGATAGCTGCATATAGATCTGCTTCAAAATGATGAAATTTATGCAGGATGAAGGGGTATTTGTGGAGAGCCACATCTCATTTGTGTTGGCTTTAGTAGTTGTTAATACCTCCATATATGCTATTTCAATGCCTTGATGCATTGTAAGACAATTATGGTAGTTGAAACTGGACAGTGATCTGAATACTTATATGTTTAGCATATATCTGTAATAGCCTGTATTCATTAACAAAGTCATGCAGACTCTTTACTTCACAAGCTTGTCCTAACTTCTGCCGAAACAACTGCACACATTTTGCTTACAAGCTTTTCTTATGATTTCCCAGAGGCGTGCTGTCTATGATGCATTATTACGGTGTACAAGGCCTGCAAGTTTATGGGATCTCTATGCATTTGCTGGTGGCCCGTCCAAGTTTAGTAACACAAATCCCAAAGTAAGGCTGTTGAATGAGTATTGCCGACTTCTTGGAATGGGGTTTTATCAAGCTTCTATCCGTGCTATTGAAGATGGGGCATTCACACTCTCAAATGAGTGGTGGCGTATTAGCAGTGTCAACTGTAATTACACAATGTCCAGTACTTATCCATTTGCTTTACTCTTACCGAAGTCCATAAGGTGAGGTTTTGTTTTTTGTTCTGCCATATTTCTTGGGTTAAGTGATTATTATTTTGGTATTTACCTAATGCCTTTTCGTTCTGCTTACTTTAGTGATGACAAAGTGGAGCAGGCTAGTGCATTCCGTGCACGGAGTAGGCTTCCATCCATAACATGGTGTGATAGAGGTATGCTTAAATTTAGCTCCTTGCACTCATTTGCCTTGATCTTGTTCGACCATTGCTTATGTTTTGCTGTTCTTAGGAACTGGGGCTGTTCTTGCACGATCTTCTCAACCTCTAGTTGGAATCATGATGAATATGAGAAGGTTATTCAAAATTATATGATTCTTTTTCTTTTATGAATTTTTGTATTCGGTTTGTTCTCCTGAAAAAAATAAGTGGGCTGTTAAAGATTTATAGTGGTCTCTGTTTCCTCGAGCTAATTTTAAAAAGAAATTTATTTGTTCTTTTCTGCAGCAATGCTGATGAAAATCTAGTTGCTGCACTCTGTACTCAAATTGCTGGAGAGAAACGAAGGTTTTCCTTTTACTTCTCCCCTTTTTATATCACTTAGTTTCTAGATGTCTTCTTGATTAAATTTTTGTTCTTAAGCCTTCTAAGTAAATTTCTTGATGTGTGGCTAGTTATAGAATTTCTTTCAATTCTTTGCTTGGTCAGTCATAAAAATACTTCTATTCTTGTTTCTCTTCTTGTTACTGATTCTTTTTAGATAGTTCTCTTTTGATGAATCACTCCTTTCAGATAGCTGCATGTGAAGTTCTACAGCATAGCTGGCTATCGCTCATTAATTGTGTATGTTCTTTATTTGTCTTTGTAGGAAGCTATATATTGCTGATGCAAGGCCGAGGAAAAATGCTTTAGCAAATGGGGCAATGGGAGGTGGATCAGAGTCATCTGCAAACTATTTCCAGTCTGAGGTCTGTTTAAGTTTTAAGCTGTCTGGTTATGCTGCTGTCTTCGTCATAATACTCCATGCGTTTCATTATACATGGACACACTTTCTTTTTTAGTTTGTCCCCAAAAAGAATGACTTGTATTTGGTAATTCCTTAACTTTAAGCTTCCCATTTTACCCTTAATGACATGCTCTTATAACCATAGAAATGTCATGGCATGGCATGGTTAAAACCACATGATCTTAGGGTACTTCAGCTGTGTGTCAAAAATCTTTCGCTGTTTCTTCAACTCCATAACCATTCAAAAACCTACATATATAATGTGACGGAGGAGTATTTTTCCCTTTTTTCTCTTGGGACTTATGTTGCTTGATTTACATGCCCTTACAGATTGTTTTCTTTGGCATTGATAATATACATGCAATGAGGGAGAGTCTTGGTCGGCTTAGAGACTATGTAGATACTTATGGAACTACTTCATCAGACGGAATGTCATCTTTTCTGGTATGCCGCTAATTTATCTGGTATTCCCCTTTTTCTTCTCTTATAATGATCTATGCCATCAGTATTTAGTGGCCCAGCCAGAAGCTACCTCATAGGTAAGGAAATAAGAAAATTAATGGGGAGTTCTATCCTTCTGCCACAGTAAATTTCTCTCTTATTTTGGAGGTGGGGGTGGGGTGGGGTGTGGTTGGGCTTGGTGCCAGAAAGAGAGTGAGCAAAGGCGGGGGGACTGTGATGATAAGCTAATGCTGTCAATTGATTATCTGCTTTTACAGAGGCATGGTGGATGGAGTTGGGGCGGAGGCAATCTCAGCAGTATGTCGGCTTCAGTTTCTACTCTGGGGGACACTGGGTGGTTAATACATGTGCAGACTGTCCTGGCTGGTTCTGCTTGGATTGCTGCACGTGTTGCACTAGAATCAGCTTCAGTGCTTGTTCATTGCAGGTTTCTTCTCTTCTGGACCCATTATTATGCTTATAAACAAGGCAATAAATGTCTAAATGGAGAATATTGTTAAATGCTTGAGTCCCTTCTATTCATGTTTCTGTTGATTCCTCTTTGGATATTTTATCAGTAATATTCTTATTAGTTGGGACTACGTTTTAGTCATGGTACTACGTTAACTTTAGGTTTTATGTTTTCTAAGAGCCTTTTAGTCCTATTTAGCAGAGACCTCCCCTCAGGTTTTGCTTCATCACACTGACGTCCCTTGTGGTTTACAATACTACACTTATTTGTTTTAATTTCTCTGTAACAATTCTTTTAACTTATACTATATTATTAATTTATAAAAATTTTGATATGACTAACTTGCCCTTTGTAATATATACTGTTTTGCTTAATTAATATTATAAATGTACTTCTGTGAAATAAAAAGCAATACACTAGCTCTCTTGCAATGGCATTGATGATCTCATAAGAGCTATAGAAATGGGGAGCCGCTGATCACTCGTTCATAGGTTAATCAAGGGTTAAGTTAGTTATTTTATAGCAGAACTTGTGAGATTATTCTACTTTTTCTGTGATTAGTATGTATAATATAATGCTTCATACCTTTGCCATGTCATGTTTGCCTATTTTTAACAAAATTCTTTCATAGACAGTCCAGAGGCAACACATCATCATCAACTTAATTATGAACACAACAAATTAAAGTAACCGTAAAACTGTAATTGATAAGAATATATTGAAGTTCAGTTAATTGTGAATTGTTGGCTTGCGCCTTTCTTCTAGATATATTTTAGTACTTTAGGGTTTTTCTAATGGGATTTCTTTTGGTTAATGTTTCAAAAAATATTTTTCTGATCCATATAGTTTTTGCAACTTGAATCAAGAAGTGCTGAATTACTTCTTTTCCTTGGTTTAGTTAATCATGTTTGCTTAACTTGGCTGGCTGATATACCTGATGCTATACTGAAGAATGTTCTGTAGTTTTTTTAAACGTTTTTATCAGTACTAATTCTCTTAATGCTTCTCGCAAAGTATTGGAAGTTACCTATAGCATCTTAACAGGTCAAATCTAATAAATCTAGTTAGTCAAAACATGAGGAGTGGTGACGAGCATAACTAGTGTTCGGTTAAACCTGCAAACAAAGGTTTTCCACAACTCCTTCATCTGACAAGTGGTTCAACATAAATTGCAGCATGCAATTGTTTTGGCAGTAGCTTTTAGTATGTTTTGTTTAAGTATTTGTGTAGTTCCCTTTTTACTCAAATGGGCAAATGCACATTCATCTGTGGTTTTTATTTGCAAATTCATGTGTTTTGATCTGTTGAAGTGTGTGACAATCTCATCTAAAAGCTTAAGCTGTTAGAGAGAGCACACTTTTATTATTTAATTATATTCTCAATATGATCTTTCCTTTATTTATTTTTTCTTGATTGTGCATCTAAATCTTCATCTGTAAGCATTTGAAGAGAGTAGCCCACTTTTTTATTTTTTGAATTGTGGAATTTTATTTTGCAGTGATGGATGGGATAGAACATCACAATTGGTCTCACTTGCCAGCTTGCTGCTTGACCCATACTATCGCACAATTAGAGGGTTTCAGGTACTGAGACAACTTGTTTGGATCTAATCTGCACATGCTACCTGGTATTTACATTTGTAGCCTTGTTTTTTCTCCTTCTTGGAGCATGAAATACTCCTTCCACATGAAACCACTAAGGTCTGTGTTAATGCTTCAGCTTGTCATTTTACTCCTAATAATGTATTCAGTCTCGCTTCTGTCCTGGGTGTTAGAAGGATTTAACTTTTTAGTGAGGCATTGCTACCCTTGGTTATGTATGGACAGCTTTTCTAAGTTGCCCGAATGAACTATTATTGTCCAGGCACTTGTAGAGAAAGATTGGCTTGCATTTGGTCATCCATTTTCAGATCGTCTGGGAATGCCCACTGTATCTGGAAATGGCAACATGCCGTTTGAATTATCTCGTCAGGCTTCGACTGGGAGTTTACCTTTATCACCCATGCGTCAAGGATCGGGGTCCGCCTCAACCCAAGCTCAAAATACAGCAAATGCGAACCATAGTTCCCCCATTTTTTTGCAGGTACGTCTTTTGGGTGGATAAGTCTGCACGGTGCACAGTTCTATCATTTGTTGGGGTTAATTTCTTGCATTTGACAAAATATCCCCCCAGCCCTGTGCTTTTTCTTCTTCTTCTTCTTCTTCTATTGACCCTTAATTGATTTCTTTGATTTTTTAGCTCTAACTTAATATGCTTGGATGCCCTTTGCAGTGGGTTGATTGTGTTTCGCAGTTGTTGAGGATGTATCCCTTTGCCTTTGAGTTCTCTTCGGTATGTGTTGCTAAAGGACATGAGAAATCAAATATGAGTAAAAATATTATGCTCCAGTAAACTAACAAATTACACCCACCGGAGAAAATAAAGCTTCCCATCTTTCAATTCCAACAATGCAGGCTTTCCTGGTAGATCTTCTGGATTGCATGCTTTCTTGTCGTTTTGGGAACTTTTTGTGCAACAGGTAATCTCATCTTGGAAGTATTTTCTTTTGCACTTTCACTTCTATACACCGTCTTTTTGTTGAAAAAACGGAAAAACTCTCTCTCTGTTAAGAAGTTAAGGTGCTTGTTTGATATATTGATATGAATGAGATCCAGGTCTGATAAAAGGGAATAGAATTAGAGTTAACAACCTGAAGAAGAGGTGTTATAGTTCTGAGGCGTCCTCTGTCTATAATATCCCCCTGGTCATGTTTGATTTCATCATATTAGAAGTTAGGTTTCTTGTTCAACACAAAAGGGCATAGTCATTTGTCATGTGTGCGTGACTTATTTAAAAAAAAATTATCCCATATTATGATGCAAGAATGACTACATGAAAAAAAATAATCCTTTTTTGCATCTCTTCTTTTCTTTCTATTTTCATTCTTTTTTTTTTTGGGTGGGGTCGGGGGTGGGTTATTTATACTTTTATGATCAGGATTTACAGCTATTAAGCACTGTAAGAAACTTTGCCACCTCAGTGGTTTTGGCTTTACGTTGTTTGAACTCCATCACGGGAAGCTAGGATTCTCTAAATGTCATTTCCTAGTTTTAATTCACTTCTTCCGACTTTCATAAATTTCAGCGAGAAGGAAAGAGAGCAAGCTGGTATATATGATGCTTGTGGATGCCTGTGGATGTATTTAGCTGGACTAAGGACATCTGAAGGAAGCTCTCATGCGCATTACAACCTATTCTATGACCCACTGAAACATAATGGTCCTATACTTCCACCAGCAGCAGCTTTAGCTCCAACTGTGTGGCCTCAGTTTCACCTTCGTTGGGCTTGCCCCTCGGAGGCACAAGGTGGGGAAGTTGAGGCTGAATGCAGGAAGCTGACGAGAAAATTTTCTGAGCTGCAAAGGGTAAACTCTTTTCTTTTCTATCCTTTTTTTTTTCTTTTTTTTTTCCCTTTGTCTTAGGATCCCTGTAATTTTTGCCATAGGATTGAAGATCTTCATGTATACTCTCTTTAAGTTGTAATTAGGAACTTGAAGTTGTAACTTGTTGTGGCAGGTTTGGATATTTTGGAAATAGAAATACAAATTGTTACCGTCTAAAAATAAACCCTCTTTTTTCCTCTGCTGACTCCTCTCTCCTCTGGCCTCTCCGAAAAGGAAAAAAAGAAAGTTTCCAGCTTGAAACTGCTAAGTGCATGGAAAACCTAAATATGGCATCTTACTGTTGACAGACAAATTATAATGGTGGACCAAATTTGGCTTATATCAGTTTCATGAGAAGATTAACTACTATGAAAAAAATAACTTTGCCATACAGTCAGACTCTAGTATAAGATTCATCCAACCTACACAATTGACAAGCATAACTTTCTAGCTTATTTATAGTGCAGCATGTCGTTGTCGCTCAACTGTTGCATCTTAATTTTGTCAATGCATGCTAGAACTTGGTGTGTATCCATAACTCCTTCATTAACTGTCTAAAAACAACTTTTACACAGGCCAAAGAATTAGCAGAAACAAGACTTAACGAAGCAAGTGTCACCGTGGAGTCCTTAGTTACAGAACTGAGAAATGAGAAACTTGCAAGCACCTCTGCCAGGGATGCGGTAAAAAGAGCAAGCAAAGAAACTGCTACTATAAAGCGTGCAGTACAATCTTTGGGGTTCAATGTCTACTTTACAGCAGATGGAGACTGTAATGTAGGCATTGAAAGGAACCCAACCGAAATCCCTCAGCGATCCATCTGCGCAGTTCTTACAAAAGATATAAATGGTACAGTGTCCCACAGTGAGAAAGCAGACCTCTCTGAACCTGTTTCTGTGATGGAAGATAATGTTTCTGACAATCCTCTCATCCGAGTTTGTGGATCTCTGTGCCCGATGCACACTAGAGATGGAGAGTGCCAGTTGCCAAATGCTGGTTGTCCTCAGTTTCAGAGCCAATTGGTTGATTTCAAAGCCAACTTTGATGCATTTGATCGGCTTTCGATATATGATAGTTATTTCGGAAGTTAACAAAGATGGTTTCAGCCAAGCATCAAACTTCATTTATCTGGTCAGATATCTTTGTACAGATGGGAATTAAATGGAGGCAGTAGGTTCAATTTCTATTATTAGCGAAAATTACAACAAACAATTAGACAAGTAGCAGCAATGAGTACAACAGCATTCAAACATAGTTTCTGTTAGATTGAGATGGCTCAAGAACTGTACATGGAGAACTGATTGAGTTTCTATGCGGATCATCTGAAAGTTTTGACATTACAGAGGATTGAGAAGATTGGAACTGATATTGTCTGTTTAGGACTGATATTATTTAGACATAATCCAAATGTACATTTTGACATAGGCATTCCTCCTCTGAAGTGTGTCTGTAGGGGTTCTTTCTGCATTCTTGTACATGACAAATAATTATGAGTTCTGAATAAAATGGTTCTGGTGAACATCCTCTAATTGTGTGTGGTGTTGTTCATGTCTGCTTAACAATTGTTCGCTATTATACCGAGGCTGTCTACCCGTTGAATTTACGAACTGATTGTTTCTGCTCTGAGCCATAGCGCTTTTCTACACGTATCATACTAGGAAGCTTGGAATTTTATCTACTCATGTTCCTTTTGATTGGGAGTGTGAAGTGGACCACAAGTATACAAGTAGAAGCATCAAATGAACTGTAACGTTTTGTCGTTCATTTACACAAGCTTTGGTTCTGTGGTTCAGGAGATAAATCATGTGGAATTTTGGCATCTCTATGATGGAAATTTTGTCTTTGAGCAGGAACCTCAAGGTCCAATCTGTCTTCTTTGTTGCCAAATGCTTGCTTGAGCTTGTAGCTGGCCATTTTTTCCTTATGACACGTGCAAGGCATACTTCCTCATGTTTCTGGCTAACTGTGAATAAGAGTGAAGGCACCTTAGGAAGGCGGGTTACAGAGGTCGAGAATTAGGTTAGAAGGTTAGTACGTAGTCGAACATTGTCTAGAAGATTAGTAGGTAGTCAAACGAGTACTCTTCTGTTGTCGTATTATTAGTAGGAATAAGGTTGCATACATTTTACCCCTGAACCCCCACTTGTAAAATTATACGGACTACTGAGTATGTTTATCGCTCTACTCGCCACTCAACGTAAATCAAATCTAATATGAGGAAAGGGGGGATTATTGTGCTGTGTTATCGCATCCACACAACTGCAATATAATTGCATTTCCGTTCGTCAGCCCATATTTGAAGGTAATTTATAATAAGTTGGCTTCGAGATGTTCAAAATTTGTTCCTCGAACTGCAATCTGAGCTACTTACCATGAACAAAATGATGAGAATTAGCCTTCCACTCTCCCAATATCATGTACTCAAGAGCACCAACTTTTCATTAAAAAAAAAAGGAGCTTATCAAGTTGAATGAATATATGAGCTTTACAATAACTCATGCACACATCCACTTGCTTTAGCAAGAACGGCCGAAACACAGGTTGTACAAAACAATGCTGACCGGCTAATTGACGTAAAGCTTGATCCGGGTTTTTACATTTAGTATTGTAAAACCAGAACTGTGACTTCAACACTATAGACTCATATGAAGTCATAAACCTGTCTCCACGAGTGTCATTCTTTGTTTTCTCTTGTTTAACATGTTGCAGTACAAAGTCTACTCTTGACTGGGTGGAGGTTCTTCATCAGATGGCTTCCTGTTTCCACAACGCTCGTTCCATCTTGACCATGCCCACCTTAAGACAAAGAACCCTCCAATAGCATAAACCTGATTTCAGAAACAGTGCAGAAGATTCAGGTAGTAGAATAGAAAAGGCAGCATATGAAGGGAAAAGCAAAATCTTAAGATATGTAGGGGCTCCACATTTTGCTCACCAAAGAGATGATTATTTACAATTTCCACCTCCTCCTTATTTTGGTTACACAATCCATTTAACTACTCATTTCCTCATCAGAACACTATATTGAGACAAATAAAATTTGAAACTACACCAACAGAAAACAGGAAAGATAAGATCTAGAAATTTTGGTCATCAAAGACAGATCTGGACAGATATAGATTAACCCCCCAGAAGCATAAACAAGTCGTGTCCATGCATACAGGAGAAGGAACACTTACTATAACCCACTTCCTCTACTTCTCTTCCTTCCTTTGTTCTCTGCCTTTGTGTCAATATCGAATACAAAATCTTGTGTGCAAAGCTTTCACTTCATCCTTTCTCATTTAATGTATATATATCCATAGCAAGATAATTCATTTACAGCTTTCTAAATTATACAGCTGATGTTCTGAAACATATAATAGATATAACAGGTGGTTCCACAGTACTCATGCAGTTATTCCATTTTTGAATTATGATATCTGACACTACTATTATTATCATTTTAAGAAAGGTAACTTTGTATTCATCAGTAAGGTACTGATCCTGGCAGTAGGGTAGTTACAAAAGGACTAGGATCTTACAAGGAATTAAAAGAATCTACAAGTGATTCTGTATCTACTACATAATATACATAATTCTCTTACACCAGAACTGAAATGACAACAATTTAGATTGATTCTTTATATAGATTACTTCTATTCTCAAAACATCTACTGTTCCCCTCTTTCCAAATGGTCCACCAGATACAAGCTGGTGTCATTGACCACCACTTCTACTGTCTATTCTTAGTTTTAATGTTGTTCCAGCACCGCAAAAGGTCCTTAGCATCCCCATCACCCAATTTAATTTGTATTCAAGTCTATCTGCTGTTCCTAGTCTGTCTTCTTTATCCCATGTATGATATCAACGCTACTTTTTTTTCCTCAAAGAATCAATGATAAATAGCTGATTAATCAGTTGAGGTGCTTACGGACCTCAGCGAATACAATGTTCTTTTCTCTTTCTAGGTCCACAGAGTGTAAACTGCTCTCAAAAGGTGATTAAGGTTGGAGAATATAAACTGCTTCCAATACTGTAAACATACTATACAGTAGCTACTTCCCAACAGGTTTGGAAATTCATGAAGACTTCTCTGACAATAGGAATTCATACCTTCTCCTCAGCACTAATTCTCTTTGACACAATCTCTCAGAAAACAAAGTCACATGGGCCAGTACTAGTATTACATGCAAAATGTTGGTTTCTGATAAGAGGTGTCTCATTTCAATTCTCCATCACTGACAAGTGAAAAAAGGGTCTCAAGGAAATAATCAATTGATTATCAGATTATATAGCAGAAATGCCATTAGATAAGCTCTCCAAAAAAAATTATCTTACCATGAATTCACTTTGATATGACCTCTCAAAACCGAAACCAATAGTTGAGGTGCTAGTAACAAAAGTTTCATAGAACGCACACCTCCTTTCACTTCTCTATCTCTGAGAAGTAAAAGCAGTGCATCTTTGTAAAAGGAATGCTATTACAAAGAGTAGAAGACCTAGAACAAGGTAAAGAATCCAAACTTACAGGGGCAAGCTTTTGCCCTTTCATAATGAAATTTATTACTTTATCGAAAAAAATACATAAGGATTTCCTGGTAAGCTAAGAATGGCAATTATCTCCACCTATATTCCTAGAAAAGTTTCAAAATTCAATCCACTGAACAGGAGTTACCATAAAGGCAAGCTAGCCAGATACATATGCAGATGTGGCCTACAGGCATGTGGTGGAGATTATTTGGGTGAAAGGACCTCCCAAGTCTTGAATTGAAAAAGGAGTGGTGCTGTAATCATGCATAATTAAGTAGATTGGGTGTGATTATAATTCTTAGAATATGGTGGTAAAGATAAAACTCCCAAAAATTCTTTAAAAAATCCATTACCCACTTTCAATTTTTCAAATTTTAAATTTGAATTCCCTCTCTTCTCTTCATCTTCAGTTTCTCCTCCCCTTCCCCATTTAAGTGTGAAAAAAGATTTTAACCAATGAGGGGAGCTCAGTAGTAAATCCAACAACTATCGTACATGTTTTCTTCTTCTCTTTCAATCTCTTCTATTTAGTGGAAAGAGATTTATGAATGAATCTGTTGTGAGGATTATGCAGTAAATCCAACAACTTACTAAAATTGTCCAAAATGTTCCAATAACTACTAATGAGTGTTGGAACGAATTATGTAGTAGTCCAACAACTATTGTAGACAACTATGAAGTTGTCAGGAACAAATTCAGTAGTTGACCAACAACTGTTGTGGACAACTTTTGAGTCTTCTTTTTAAGGAAGAGTGACTCAAGTTCTTTTTGCTACAAGCGACTCCTTTAATTAGTATTAATGATACATATTTAAAAGCCTACAAGTTTTTTTATTAACACAAAGCTCCTTCCCCCCGTCTCATCTGCCTCCGTGTCTGTCTTAAACCCACAACAATAGAAATCTCACAAGAAGAAGAAGGTAATACAGAACTCCTCTTTGAGACCACATCCCAACAACTTCAATAGTTGTCCAAAAACTTTTTGATGGAGCTTGTTGGAAAACTTCAGTAATAAGCAACTATTGAAGTTGTTGGATTTACTGGAGAATCCCCTCCATTTGTTCGAAAATATTCTTCACAACCAAATGGAGGATGAGAAGATGAAGAGGAAAGGAGAGAAAATTTAAAACTGGTAATGGTTTCTTTAATAATTTTTGGAGTTTTTAATTCTTACCCCAACTTTTTAGTAATTGTTTACACACCTCAATCCACTTAATTGTGTCTGAGCAGGTCAACGAAACTCTTCTCTAATTCAAGACATGAAGAGCCTTCACCCAAATAGTCTCTAGTCACCTTGCACCATTATCCATCCTTCCATTTACAGAACTATGCTTTAGCCAGTAACAGAAAAGTTGTATGCCAATACATTCTACAACTATGTTGACCTTAGCTATACAAAAATTCTGCATAGCAAACTATGCGGTCATCTTTACCACCTGTTTCTGAATAATATTCTACATTGAAAAAGTCAACTATATGCTTCATGAAAGAATCAAACAATCAAATTTCACATATCCAAAAAGATCAGTTCCTAATAAACATAAGGAATTCAAAAGATCAATTCGATTATTTCCACAAGGAATTTCAACAACAATAACAACATACCCAGTCTGGGGGCAGTGGGATGTACGGAATTTCAACAACAACATACCCAATTTAATCCCACAAGTTAAGTCTAGCGAGGTGGTGTGTAAGGAATTTCAACATCAATAACAACATACACAATGTAACCCCACAAGTGGGGTCTGGGGAAGGTGCGGTGTACAGAATTTCAACAACAAACAACAACATACCCAATATAATCCCACATATGGGGTCAACAGACGGAGGGGTGTACGGAATTTCAACCACAACCAACAATATACCCAGTGCAATCGAACAGGTGGCGTCAGTGGATGGTGGAATGTACAGAATTTCAACAACAGCATACCCAATGTAATCCAGAAATGAGGTCTAGAGACAGTGGACTGTATGGAATTTCAACCACAAACAACAACATACCCAATATAATCCCACAAATGAGGTTTGGGAAACAAGGTCTGGGATTGGTGAGTTGTACGGAATTTCAACCACAAACAATAACATACCCTGTATAATCCCACAAGTGAGGTCTAGCTACGGTGTGGGTCTACGGAATTTCAACAATATACCCAATGTAACCACACAAATGACGTTCGGGGACGGTGGAGTGTATGGAATTTAACATGTTAATTTGACATATACACACACCAAATACCAAATAGCAGCTCAAAAACTAATTAAAACGACTGAATAAATGAAATTGAATTCCAAAACGAAACAGAGCATAAGTAATAAATACCTGCCACAAGACAATGGGGTTTGTATTAGGTTCAGCCCCTTCTGTTTCGAGCTTCAACGAAGGCAAATCCTGTCGTGGAAACTTCACTACAGCAGCTTTCTCCTCTTTTTCAGCTGAAGCAATTGGTTTGAGGTCTGAAGTAGCAGCGGTGGGTTCAATCTTCTTACTGGATGCCGGCGGCGGTTTGAAGAGCTGAAGAACACTAGAGATAAATGATGCAAGTGGGTTCGTGGTATTGTTTTGCTGGTCATCGGGAATAGGAATAGAGTCACCGGAGATTGCTGTTGTTGTGGTGTCCGCCATAGCTAAGTTTTTGGAGGTTTTTGACTTTGGGTAAATGGCGTTAGTTACAATAACAGTACTATTTATATATATGAAGGCAAAATGAGCGAGAAATTACCAGCACAAACGGGGAACGGGTATGGGCCCTTTTTTGTCCTTTTAGCATGACACGTTGAACTTACCGAAGATGTGATCCTCTTGATAAAAGGCATGGAGGTCATGTATTCGAATCACGAGTTAGTAGGTTATTGAGTATATATCTTTTTGGCTCTCTTTTTTAAGTTGTTTATTCTCAGATTCTAAGTATAATTATTTATTTTATTACTTCCTCTGTCTCAATTTATGTGACTTATTTTCTTTTTTAGTCAGTCCAAAAAATAATAACACATTTCTATATTAAGTAACAATTTAACTATATGTAACGACCGGTTCCCGTCGTTATAGAAAAGCCAACGGGAAAAAATTTTGGGTCGAAAAACTTTTTCGTAGTAACTTGGAATTTTCCAACCTAGTTCAAATTTGGACGAAATCGAAGTCTTTAAGGTGTAGGGAAATTTGGTAACAATCGAGTGATTTATTTATGATTTTGGTTACATGAGTGGTTAGATAACTCGTTAAGGAATCCGTACGACTTTACGAAATTGAATTCGGGCGAGTAGAACTCCCGAAAACGATCTTAGTGTGAAGGGTATTTTATGAGTGTTGTGGGTTAGAGGTGTGTTGTGAAATGGGGATTTTGGAATTCTTTTAATAGCTCACTGGTTCGTGCAAGCCGCTCTAGCGGGGCCGCTACAACGGAGTGAGGGCCGCTGTGGCGGGCTCGACGCAACTTAAGGTCGTTAATAAATCCCTAAACGACCTTATTATGCACTTTTTGACCTTTAGAGCTAAAGAACGAACCCCATGCGACTGCTACTCATTTTTCACCACTCTTGAGGCTAAAGGTAAGCTTTTCACTCCTCGAATTCATTTTTCGATCCGTAGGACGTAATAGAATAGGTGAATATTGATGGGGGGAGGGTTTTGTTATAGATTCTATGGTGAAAACAACCCTAATTTGGATAATTGGGATCATGGGTTTGATCTAGGGTCCATAGAATTAGTAATTCGGGTAATTAGTGATTGTTTATTGATTCCCGTATTATATTGATTGTTTGTAGACCAAGAACAAGCGGAACGAATTCGAAAAGGGAATGATCAAGTTTCTTAGGGTTTCAAGCTTGTTTCGAGGTAGGTGATGGTTGTGATCCTATGATTGTATGATATATGTTTGTTCTTGCTTCATTATGATACATGTATTTATATGAATGTTGCATTATTGATCACCCTTGTTGTAAATGAGGTAGATGAATGATGGCTATCATGAAATCATGACTAAATTGTATGATCTTAAGGATATAGTTGTGATTATGATTGTAGTGTCTTGAATGGATCGGTTGCCACGTTTCGGCATAACTATGGGATCGGTTGCCATATTCCGGCATAATTATGGGATCGGTTGCCACGTTTCGGCATAATCATTGAATCGGATACCACATTTTGGTATGTTAACTGTTTGGGTTTGGGTTCTGTGGGAGGACCAATGACTTGTCATAATTGTGTATTTTGAGACATGTGAAGTTGTTCATTGCTCGTATATGTTGATGATATTGTATATGTTCGATATATGTATATGCTTATATTGTTGTTTGACTTATGTATGTTGCATTTAGTGGGATAGCTGTGTGATCCTACCAATACACTGTGGTTGTGTACTGATACTACATTTGCTCTTATTTTTGTTGAGTACAGGGCATCTTCAAGCGACTATTGACAGACCTCGCTTAGGAGATCAGTGATCGTTTAAATTCAAGGGTGAGTCAATTCTTCCGGGCTGCCATGAGTTCCCTTTCGTCTATGTTCACATTTCAGACTTAGACAGTTATGTTAGTTGATTAGTACACTAGATTGGGGTTGCCTCCCTTCTTGTTTAGACTTGTTGAACTTTAGATGTTTTGGTATATTGGCTTTTAGGTTCTAGGCATTACTTCTGCAGTATTAGTTTATTATTGTTGACTTTTGTTAGACTTTATGGGAACTCTATTTATTTCCTTAGTATTTAACTTGTTTTCGTAACTTAAATGCCTTAGTTTTGGGTTAGTTGCTTGGTTTGGATTGTAATAGTAGTTCTCCCACCGAAGAGTTAATGTAGGTGTCAATCACGATGGTCTGGGTTGTGACAAAATTGGTATCACAGCCTAAGTTCATTGATCTCGATGTACCACAACGAGTCTAGTAGAGTTTCGCGGAATGATACGGGGACGCCTTTACTTTTCTTCAAGAGGTTATAGGACTTTAAAAAATCTCTCTGTTTTCTCTTGTCTCCATACTTGCTATGACTTGATTCTAATTGGTATCTAGCGATTCAAATTAATATCTAACCTCCTTCACTCTTCTGTCCGCAGATGATTAATACTAGATTCAGCGACGTTAGGCCCGTAGCTCCCGTCAATTCTCCAGCTGAGGAATCTACAGCAGAGGTCGTGGTCGAAGCAGGGGTAGAGGCCGTGAAAGAGTAGCGTCTGCTGTAAATGAAGCTCTTATTGCGAATGCTCCTGTGAATGAGAACCCTCTTGCGCATCATGAAGAGATTGAAGAAGAGAATGTGGATGTTAAGGATGTGGGACAAAAGGAAGAGGTGCAGGTGGAGACTACCGATGTTCCGCATAGACCCAGTGTTAGCTCGACAGATCATGTCATTCTTGAAAGGGTTGGTTGGTCCTGGAGTGCTTCCTTCTGTTCAAGCAACTCAAGCTCCTACTAATCCCCCTGTTGCTAGCACTGCACCCAAGACGAATGGGATCGAAGGTAATGATACTTTATTTCGTCCTTTGTTGGGTTCTGTTATGACTAATAATGAGCATGAAATGTTGACTAAGTTTTTGAAGCTAAAGCCTCATGTGTTTCTTAGTTCTGAGAATGAGGATGCTTATGAGTTTATCTTAGATTGCTATGAGAGGCTTCATAAGTTGGGATTTGTCCATCAGCATGGGATTAAGTTTGTGTCCTTTCAACTTCAAGGTGAGGCTAAGCAGTGGTGGAGAGCCTATATGGAATGTAGATCTTTAAATTTACCTCCACTTACTTGGACCCAGTTTCATGCTCTGTTTTTGGATAAATATGTGTCTAGGACTTTGAGGGATCGCAAGAAGGATGAGTTTATGGCTTTGGAGCAGGGTGGTATGATTATGGTTGCTTATGAGGCCAAGTTCCATGCTTTGTCTAGATATGCTACTCAATTGGTGACTACTGAGGAAGAGAGAATTTGGTTATTTATTAGGGGGCTAAATTCTGAGGTGCAAGTATTAGATGTTCATATGACTTTTGCAGAGAGGAGCTTTAATGAAGTGACAGACTATGTTAAGAAAGTGGAGGGGGGTGAGGCGTGATGGTCAAGCTAAGGTGTTGGCAAAAAGGGCCAAGAACTCGGGTAACTTTCAAGGTTCCTATTCTAGAGGTTTTGGAAGGCCAACGCTTGCAGCCAAGCAATTTAGTCCGCTATGCCCGCCTCTACAGGTAGTTACTCGGAAACTTTATCTCATAATTTTCAGGATAGCCAGGAAGTCGCGCCTTCGACGGGCAGCAAACCATCGTTTGATCGTACTTGTTACAACTATGGTGAAACTGGGCATATGAGGAGAGATTATCCCTACCCACGTGTGTTAGATTCAGCGCAGCAGCAGTCTAGAACAGGGGTACCTGCGGGGAATGGTAACAATGGTCGAGGGCGTCCACAAGGTGGGTGATGAGGTAATCAGTGAGGCCGTGGAGGTAAAGGAAATGGTAATGCAGGCAAAGGTAATGTGCAACCAGGAACGGAAGTGGTTCGTCAAGATGATAGAGCTCAGTGTCATGCCTTTTCGGGCAAGAATGAAGCAGAGACGTCTGACGCAGTGATCACAGGTACTATTATTATCTGTGATCGGATGGCTAGTGTGTTATTTGATCCGGGTTCTACTTTTTCTTATGTATCTGTGCGATTTGCCTCAAATTTTGATATGATTTGTGATATACTTAATGCCCCTATCCATGTTTCTACCCCAGTTGGAGAGTCAGTCATAGTTATCCATATCTATCGTGTTTGTCCTATTTTGTTTATGAGTTTTCAGACTTGGGTTGATTTGGTGATTTTGATATGACTGACTTTGACATAATCTTAGGCATGACTTGGTTGTCCCCCTATTATGCCGTACTTAATTGTAATACTAAGTCTGTAATTCTAGAAATTTCGGGAAGGAAAAAGTTAGAGTGGGAAGGGGTGTACAAGCCTAAGCAAGCTAAGATCACATCATCCATTCGGGGTAGTAAACTGGTAGAGCAGGGTTGTTTGGCTTATTTGGCTCACATTAAGGATGTTGAGGTTGAGACACCATCTATTGAGTCTATTCATGTGGTGTCAGAATTTAGAGAAGTGTTTCCTAATGACTTGCCTGGTATGCCTCTGGATAGAGATATAGATTTCTGCATTGATTTAGAGCCTGGTACGTGCCCTATTCTATCCCTTCCTATTGCATGGCTCCGGTAGAATTAAGAGAGCTTAAGGCATAAATCCAAGAGCTTTTTGATAAGAGATTTATTCGTCCTAGTGCTTCCCCATGTGGTGCTCCAGTTTTGTTTGTTAAGAAAAAGGATGGCAGTATGAGAATGCGTATAGATTATCGGTAATTGAATAGGGTCACTATTCGAAACAAGTATCCTTTGCCTCGAATAGATGATTTTTTTGACCAATTGCAAGGTGCATCAGTTTTCTCTAAGATTGATCTAAGGTCTGGCTACCACCAGTTGAAAATTAGGCTTGAGGATATGCCTAAGACGACGTTTAAGACTCGTTATGGGGACTATGAGTTTTTGATTATGTCTTTTGGTTTGACTAATGCGCCTGCAGCTTTTATGAGTTTAATGAATGGTGTGTTCAATCCATTTCTTGATTTTTTCATCATAGTCTTTATTGATGATATTTTGGTCTACTCGAAAAGTGAGGAAGAGCATGCCGACCATCTTCGTATTGTTTTGGGTGTTCTTGGGAAGCAAAAGTTATATGTAAAATTTTCTAAGTGTGAATTTTGGTTGACTTCTGTGGCATTTTTGGGACATGTAGTTTCAAAAGAAGGGGTAATGGTAGATCCTCAAAAGATTGAAGCGGTTAAGAATTGGGTTCGGCCTAACTCCGTGACAGAAGTTAGGAATTTTGTGGGGCTCGCTAGCTACTATCGTCGATTTGTGAAGAACTTTGCTTCTATTGCTACTTACTTGACCAAAAATGAGATACTATTTGAATGGACTGAAAAATATGAGGAGAGTTTCCAAAAGCTCAAGACTTTCTTGACCACCACACCTATTCTAGCATTACCGGTGGAAGGTAAGGATTTTATAGTTTATTGTGATCCTTCTCATTCTGGGTTGGGTGCGGTGTTGATGCAGGATAAGAATGTTATAGCTTATGTCTCGCGTCAGTTAAAGGTGCATGAGAGGAATTATCCAACACATGATTTGGAGTTGGCAGCGGTAGTGTTTGCTCCGAAAATCTGGCGACATTATCTCTATGGTGTTAAATGCGAGGTATTTACTAATCATTGTAGTTTGTAACATATGTTCACTCAAAAGGATCTGAATTTGAGACAGCGGAGGTGGATGGAGTTATTTAAAGATTATGATGTCACTATTCAATACCATCCGGATAAGGCTAATGTAGTGGCAGACGCTTTGAGTAGAAAGACGGTGAGTATGGGTAGTTTAGCTTGGTTTAGTGCATCCAAGTGACATTTGGCTAAGGAAATTCAGACTTTAGAGTCTAAATTCATGCAATTGGGCATCTCAGAAAGAGGTGGGGTGTTAGCTAGTATTGAAGTAATTAGAGCCACCTTCATTGAGGAAATCAAAGGCAAACAATTTGAGAATGAGAATTTGGAAGAGCTTAGGAAGAAGACTGCGAATAGTAAGGCACAAGAGACCACTCTTGATGTGAATGTTGTGCTCAATTTAAAAGGAAGAATATATGTTCCTAGAGTAGATGACTTGATTGAGAAATTACTGGCAGAGTCTCATGGTTCGCGATATTCTATTCATCCAAGCGTTACCAAGATGTATCGAGATTTGAAGCGAATTTATTGGTGGTCGGGCATGGAGAAGGATATAGCGGAGTTTGTGGCGAAGTGTCCAATTGTCAACAAGTGAAATATGAACATCAAAGGCCTGCAGGTTTGATTCAAAGAATGCCAATTTCGGAATGGAAGTGGAAAGGATAGCCATGGATTTTGTGATTAGTCTTCCCAAGACTTTGGGGAAGTTTGATTCTATTTGGGTAGTGGTTGATAGATTGACCAAGTTAGCATTCCGGTAAGAACATATTATAATGTTGAATAATTGGCTAAGGTGTATGTGATATAGATAGTGAGGTTGTATGGGGTGCCTCTCTCTATCATCTCAGACCGTGGTACCCAATTCACATCTAAGTTTTGGAGGAAATTACATGATGAATTGGGCACACAACTCACTTTTAGTATAGCCTTCCACCCACAGACAGACGGACAGTTAGAGAGGACTATTCAAGTGTTAGAAAACATATTGAGGGCATGTGTGCTTGATTTTGGAGGGCATTGGGATAAATTCATATCTTTGTGTGAGTTCTTCTATAATAATAGTTACTATTCCAGCATTGATATTGCACCATTTGAGGCATTATATGGGAGGGGATGTAGATCACTCATAAGATGGTTTGAGGCTGGAGATGTGAAACCCTTGGGGGTTGATTTAGTGAAGGATGCTCAAGATAAGCTGAGGAGTATTCAAACAAAACTTTTAGCAACCCAGAGTAGAAAGAAGAAGTATACGGATCATAAGGTAAGAGACATGGAGTTTCAAACCAGTGAAAATGTTTTTCTTAAGGTATCACCCATAAAAGGGGTGATGAGATTTGGTAAGAAGGGTAGGTTAAGTCCGCGATACATTGGTCCATTTGAGGTTCTTGAATATGTGGGGCCGGTAGCGTATAAATTGATGTTACCTCCCAATCTATCGGGTGTTCATTCGGTATTTCATGTGTCCATGTTGAAGAGGTATCATGGTAACGGAGATTATATCATTAAGTGGGACTCAATTGTGTTAGACAAAGACCTCCAATATGAGGAGGAACAAGTTGCAATTCTTAATCGTGATGAGCGTAAGTTGAGGACCAAGGAGATTAAGTTAGTAAAAGTTCAATGGAAGCATCGTCCAGTTGAGGAAGCTACTTGGGAAATCGAGAAGGACATGCGAGACAAGTATCCCCAATTTTTCGTCGATTCAGGTACTACTTCATTGTTTCATTTGCCTATTCTTCATAAGTTTGTCATTCGGGAATGAGTGATGGGTAAATTGATATCTATTGTAACGACCTATTCCCATCGTTATAGAAAAGACAACGGGAAAAGTTTTTGGATCGAAAAACTTTTTCGTAGTAACTTGGAATTTCCCAACCTAGTCCAGATTTAGACGAAATTGAAGTCTTTAAGGTGTAGGGAAATCTAGTAACGATCGGGTGATTTATTTATGATTATGGTTACATGAGTAGTTAGATAACTCGTCAAGAAATCCATACGACTTTACGAAATTGAATTCGGGCGAGTAGAACTCCCAGAATCGATCTTAGCGTGAAGAGTATTTTCTGAGCATCGTGGGCTAGAAGTGTGTTGTGAAATGGGGATTTTGGAGTTTTTTTAATAGTTCACTGGTTTGTGCAAGCCCCTTTGGCGGAGCTTTTGGTCGCTCTGGCGAGGCCGCTACAGCGGGTGAGGACCGTTGTGGAGGGCTCAACGCGAACCCTAAAAGATTTTATTATGCATTTTTTGACTTTTAGAGCTAAAGAATGAACCCAGGCGACTCCTACTCGTTTTTCACTATTTTTGAGGCTAAAGGTAAGTTTTTCATTCCTAGAATCCATTTTTCGATTCGTAGAACGTAATAGAATGTGTGAATATTGATGGGGGAGAGTTTTGTTATAGATTCTATGGTGGAAACAATCCTAATTTGGATAATTGGGATCATGAGTTTGATCTAGGGTCCATAGAATTGTTAGTAATTGGGGTAAGTAGTGATTGTTTATTAATTTCCTTATTATATTGATTGTTTGTAGACCAAGAACAAGCAGAATAAATCCGAAAAGGAAAATATCAAGTTTCTTAGGGTTTCAAGCTTGTTTCGAGGTAGGTGATAGTTGTGATCCTATGATTGTATGATGTATGTTTGTTCTTGCTTCATTATGATACATGTATTTATATGAAAGTTGCATTATTGACCCCCTTGTTGTAAATGAGGTAGATGAATGATGGCTATCATGAAATCATGACTTAATTGTATGATTTTGAGGATATAGTTGTGATTGTGATTGTGGTGTGTTGAATGGATCGATTGCCACGTTCTGACATAACTAACTTGGATTGGTTGCCACGTTCTGGCATAATTATAGGATCGGTTGCCACTTTTCGACATAATCATTGGATCGGATACCAAGTTTCGATATGCTAACTGTTTAGGTTTAGGTTTCGTGAGAGGACCAATGACTTGTCATAATTGTGTATTTTGAGACATGTGAAGTTGTTCGTTGTTCGTATATGTTGATAATATTGTATATGTTCGATATATGCATGTGATTATATTGTTGTTTGACTTATGTATGTTGCACTTAGTGGGATAGCCGCGTGATCCTACCAGTACACTGTGGTTGTGTACTGATACTACACTTGCTCTTATTTTTGTTAAGTACAGGGTATCTTCAAGCGGCTATTAACAGACCTCGCTTAGGGGATCAGTGATCGTTTGAATTCAAGGGTGAGCCAATTCTTTCGGGCTGCCATGAGTTCCCTTTCGTCTATGTTCACATTTCGGACTTAGACAGTTATGTTAGTTGATTAGTTCATTAGAGTGGGGTTGCATCCCTTCTTGTTTAGACTTGTTGAACTTTAGATGTTTTGGTACATTGACTTTCAGGTTCTAGGCATTACTTCCACAATGTTAGTTTATTATTGTTAGACTTTTGTTAGAGTTTATGAAAACTCTATTTATTTCCTTAGTATTTAATTTGCTTCCGTAACTTAAATGTCTTAGTTTTGGGTTAGTTGCTTGGTTTGGGTTGTAGTAGTGGTTCTCCCACCGGAAAGTTAGTGTGGGTGCCAATCAAGACGGTCTGGGTCGTGACACTAGAAAATGACTATTTTACTCTTAATGAAATGATTTATAGCCACACAAATTTCTATCATTCATTTTGGACCACAAGTTTTAAAAATCTTCAATTCTTTCTTAAACTCCGTGCCAGTCAAACAACCTCACATAAAATGGGATGGAGGGAGTTTTATGTTGTTGTTGTATGATTAATTTCTTTAAATTTTACTCTTGTAGAATTATATGGGATGACGAAAGTGATTGGTAGTGTGAATAGGTTGTAGTAGATCGCAGAGGTGGTAGTGACTATGAAGGTGATATTGATAGTAATTGATTTGATTATAATAATGGAATTGGTAAGTGTAATAGTGTTGATTGACTGTATAGTAATTGTCAATGATGGTTGATGGTTGGCGAAGTAGTGATATAAGTAGTTGTAGCAATGAGGTACCTAATGACCTAAGATCTAAACTAATTCGATTCATACTTTTTTTTTTACTGCAAACAAATAGTCCTTAAAAACTTCCTGCCTGATTATTTCCTAAAAACAGGTTAGATCGAATTTGTTTACAGGAACGATCCACAAGCCAAATAAAAAATCTGAGAAACTTCTTGTGGCTTAATAGGAAGTATGATTTGATTTCTTTGATGTTTTTGAATGGGGCTATGTTTGATTGAATATAAGATATAAATTTAATTAAATGGATTTATGAGTTCTTTTTTTTTTGGAACTCCAAGATAACCCGCAGCTGCTATAACTTCTGCCACAACCTCTGCTCTTCGAGTGAGTACTCTGTGATGAGCGCACTGGGTAAACCCTCCACTGCATAATAGCCTGCAAACTACACAGGAGATATAAACCGCACTAGGCAAGCCCTATGCGACAAACTCGACTCAGAAGACATTGAGAGGGATCAATTATGGGTCATCATTGTGGATAACCACCCTCCAAACCAACTAATCCATCCTGAAGGACAATGGATCTATGAGTTTGGATAGATCTATTATTAAAAATTAGATACTCCTTCTATTTAAAAAAGAATGACTTCCTTTCCTTTTTAGTCTGTTTCAAAAAGAATGATCTTTTTCCTTTTTTGGTAACATTTTATTTTTAGCTTTCAATGTGTCATGTTTAAGACCACAAGATTATGGGCAATTTTGTACATTTGTCATAACTTTAATTTAGGACCACAAGATTCAAAAGTCTTCTTTAATTTCTTAAACTCCGTGCCAAATCAAACCAGACCACTCTTTTTGAAACGGAGGGAGTATGATATATCAAATAGTAAAGAACTTTTTATAGGAAGTTTAATCTCTTCAAAATTACTCATTTAGGTATTTTGTTTATAATCTCTTATTCTTGTATAAATATATTAGTTTGTCAGTTTGTGATTTCAAAGATTATATGCTAAGTTTAATTTTGGAAATACTGATGGCTAACCCTTTTTTCTTTTATGAACTAATAATTCAATATTTTTTCCGTCTTATAATAGTTATCATATTTTTTTAGAGTCAAATTATTTGCACAATGATAAATAGTTAAGATGCATGTATTACCGATATAAAAAGAATTGTATATTAGTAGTTCTTTTGTATAATTTTTAAATATTTAAATTTTAAATTAATTTAATCTAATTTAAATTAAAAAATTAATCAAATTAACAATCGAAAAATAAACTATGACAACTATTAGAAGACGGACATAGTGGTAACAAATTGTGATATGGGAATTGTAAATTACGTCCTTACTTTGCACATCTCAAAAAGTTTAGCAGCACTCTCTCATTTTCTTTCAATTTAGGAACGTTGATATCACTATTCAAACTAAAACTTACTTATATCAAGAGTTCACACAATAATATTGATTTATTATGAGTAAATGATAATATTAAAATGAGAACCTATAGTAAATAAATAATTATGATTTAGTTATTTATCAAGCACCGTATTTGATATGCTGAATTTTATTGATAACACTTGAACTGTTATCAAATATGATGTCAGATATACTAGTTTTAACACAAGAATAATTTACTTTTCAATTAGATTACTAAGATTCAATAGTTTTGTAATTATCATTTTATAAGAATTTAACAAATGCAAAAAACGTATATTTCATTAGTATAATAACTGTTTAAGTATTATCATTAGTCTTGGCAAATGAGATCCCACTTTGATACAACAATATTAACCTATGAGATATAACCACAAATACCAATAATAATAATAATAATAATAATAATAATAATAATAATAATAATAATAATAATAATAATAATAATAATAATAATAATAATAATAATAATAATAATAATAATAATAATAACGGAGTAATAATTAAAAATGAGTGCCCGAATAAAAACAAGACTTAATTACAAAAGGCAATTTGTTATAACTTGGTATAGAGGCGGAATCATGAGTTTTACTTTTATATAGTTTTACCTCACATATAGTTGTGATATTAAATTTTAGATTGCTTTAACAATAAAAGTTTCAGCTTAAATTATTAAGTTTTGCCAAACTCATAGCTACAAGCCTACAATAGTATCTCGCCCCTAACTTTAGATAATCGACTCCTTTTTTTTTTGTCGGATATAAATCGTTTTATGTACTTTATATATTTAAAAAAAAATATTTCTCTTAATATTATTATTATTTTTTGAGAAAAATCTATTTAAGAGTAATGTTTAATAAGGATTTTAGGAGATTTAATTTCTAAATAAAAATCAACATTAACTAATCATATAATATAACATTCGGTTGCTTATTTTTTATTTTCCTAATAATAATACATGCTCGAGATAAAAATGATACGAGTAATACGCATGAATTAAATGCTAAAATAACTGTAAAATTAACTCTCATAATAACAATATCTTTTTATTTAAAAGTGAATTAATAATTTAAATAATAAATTATATACGAATACGCAATACATCAAACTAAGCATGGAATAAGATCTTGTATGTAATCGTTGCATATCTTTTTCTTTTTACATTATAGTTCTTATATTATTAATTCACGCATATAATATTTACCTGACTAATTTATGTTTTACTAATAATTCGTCATTGTACCAAAATGACTTCTAAGTAGTTATATTCATTTGCAAAAGCAAAAAAAGGAAATGACATATAATAACATGTTGTGATATACATATGTCTAGTCATTATCAAATGTCAGCTTCATGTCATACAATCTTTTTTTTTTCTCTAAATGATTTGGGTTCATACAACAATAAAGATGATATTGGACTATGATATTTTCCACAACATTATATTGTCCTATCAATAAGAAATGATCAAAGCCTAAGTCGATTTTATGAAATTTGAATTTTAAAATAATAATAATAATCAAATTTTGAGTTCAATATTTATATATATTTTATATGAATTTAGTAGTGATTGCTTAAACATGAGATTATAAATGTTTTACTAAGATATTTAGCAGGATTGCTTAAATATGATTATGTAACGTTAGCACTTTAGTAATTAATGAAATGAAGATAGTTAAAGAAAAAACATTATTTGGATTACAACCTTTTCATGTTAGTGACATTAGTCATTATCAAATAATTATAAATAGTGAATTCAAGTTTTGAGAATAAAATTATATTTAATAAGTAAAATTTTACGAAATAAATTAATCAACTTTAAAACAAGTAACGGACAATAAATGGTAAAGTAGGGTATAACTCCAACCACTATGCTAATGACATTGTTATGACTTCGAGTTAATGTATGATATGTCCTATAAGTAACAATTAAATCCACAGTCAAATATTTTATTTTTTAATACGTATATTAAAATCCCGTGACCATGTTACTTTTAAAAGATGTCCTCAATAGTGGACAAGTGGTGACCACCATTAAAATTTACCTACATTTTATTAGGTAGATAAAAATCTATCTACCTACATACTATCACTGTACTAAAAAAATTTAAAAAAAATACACCACAAACAAAAATTAATAATTAATAAATAATAAATAATAAATTAAGAGTTTTGCCTTGATTTTTTTTGAAATTTTATACGAATCTCATAGTGTTAAGAGCTAATTATATCTCATTCCTATTCTTTTTCCAATTACAAAAATCCCTTAAATATGATGGAATCAGAATACATCCCAAAACGTTCAATACTTCGCTCAACGTCATGATATATCGTGTCTCGATTTTGGATACATCACTTAACATCTTGATACATCACGTATAGTGATGTATATGACTGATACATCGCGTAAAGTGATGTAGCAGAAAATAGAAGAGAGTAGATATTTTTGTAATTTTTTCAAATAATAGAGAATTTTAGAGAATATGATAAAATAAATTGTGTATTTAGGTAATTCTTTTTATTTTTGTTTTAAGTATAAGTTATAGTAGTAATGTATTCTTTAAAATATGAATATTTTATTTAAAGTATTAAAAGAGTACCGATAAATAACTAAAAATTTAAGAAGACTTACTTTTCCCCTTCAAATTTAAGTAGCATCCTTTTACTTTTTATCCATCCGAAAAAAATAGTACTACCAATATTCTTATTTGATATTTATTTAATGATATTATTTTTATTTTTTCCTTAAGTTTCACCCAATGCTTTATTGCAAAGACAAATTAACCAAAAATAAACATTAAAATAATTTTAATAAAAATAAGTTAATAAATATAACATAATCCGTTATTTTTAAAAATTAATGTATGATCAATTGTGCCGTATACATTAGGACAAAATAGAAAGACAAGGAAAAAGAAACGGCTTTTGAGAAATGGAAAAGTTATTTAAAATATAATCTATTTCCCGGCCTCACTCACCAAATGCATTTACGCTACAGTAGTTTGCTATTTATAATAGTTTTGCTATCTCCATTATTGTACTATTTCTCTCTGAACACTCACTGTAGTTGCAGTGACGATCGGCGACCGGAAAAATGCACTCGACGAACTTGCTTCTCGAAGAACCGATTCGGATGGCTTCGATTCTCGAGCCATCAAAGCCTGTGAGTAAAATTCTATTACTTGAATTTGACTTTGTTTGATTCACTGTAGATTCATAATTTGGGTCAATTTCGGTTGAGGAATTTATGTATTTTTTTGGGAGAATTGTTTGCGTAATGTACTTGCAGATGCTATGAGCTTGAAGTGTTTGATTTGTGGTTTATGATCTGTTAAATTTACTAGTAATTGTAGCACTACTCTTGTAGTTTTTGATTCTTCGATTTCTGTTACTATAGGTTGTTTTTTGTACTTCAATTATAGTATTATTTTGTTGTGGATATTGTTTTTTTCCATGTCATGCTATTTTTAGTATTTTATCCTGGCGTTTTCACTTCTGGTATTCCTTTTCTCCGAACTGCTTTGTTATGATTTTTATGAGCTGAGGATCTATAGGATGGTTATGTTGTTGTTGATCTATTAAATGATGATTTTGCAGACGTTTTTTCCAGCAATGACGAAGATTGTCGGCACGCTGGGTCCGAAATCACGTTCGGTGGAGATTATCTCTAGTTGCCTCGAATCGGGAATGTCTGGTATGCTATCATATTTTAGCACTAGCTTATGGGGGCAGAGTTGATGTCTGTGTAGTGTTAAATTGGCCATTTGAGTAACTAAAATGAGTATGTTTGAAAAAAAAACTTGATATTACTGTTAAGGGAAACCTGGAGTACTTACCTCACATTATCTTGCATTTTTGCAAGATACTGTTTCCGCACGTAGCGTGAAACTGTGACCTCGTGATACACTGCAGCAGCTTTTACCATTGCGCCAAGGCTCCAAATGTTGTCACTTGTCTACAAGAAAAAAGGGAAACTTCAGAAAATTACCAAAAAAAGCAACTAATGGACATCGAACCAGGGGAGACTTACACTAAGATATCTGCATTTTATATAGTTCTGTGTATAGAGAAACTTTTTGTTGTTACTTTTTTTTTTTTCCAAATAAAAGAATGTCTCTGTAATGTAAGTAGAACTGTGGAAATTTTTTTCTCACAAGTAATTTACCTGCTTTACATTTGTAAACAAAACTGCTACTTGCATCCTACCAAATAAGGTTTGATATTTCAGGATGGAAATGAACTAGACAAATAGACCAGGCTTAACTGAGTGGTAGAATATGGTATTGGTAGGATTTAGGAATAGGTTTAAGTTACATATGCTGTTTGTATAATGGTTTAGTGAATTTTAACCTGCGCCAGGTTAGTTACCATTTTAATCAGTTTACCAATTAATACTTGTCAAGAGATTTACTTGTAATTACCTAATAAGTGACTTGGTTGTGTAAGTATGTTTTACGACTTCAGTCCATGACACTTAAAAATGGCGTTTTTCGATCAAAAGCTTGTTAGCAGCTTCTGTGTGCTCCTTTGTTTTGAAAGATGCTGAATGGCTGGAACTAAGCTGATCAAGAACATTGACACCACTGAGCCAATACTTTCCTTGTTGTGTATATTAGTGGCACGATTTGACTTTTCATGGGGAGATGCCGAATTTCACCAAGAGACATTGGAAAATCTAAGGACCGCCGTCAAAAAATCAAAGAAGCTCTGTGCGGTAAGCTTGGTTGCTCCTGCTATTCATACCAACTTGAACTTCTCTGTTTATATAAGTCTGAATATATAACCTCTGAAATTGGTTATGGCCAACTGTTCTCCTTCTGTTTTCAGGTTATGCTAGACACTGGTGGTCCTGAATTACAAGTTGTCAATAAGAGCGAACACCCAATTTCACTCCAAGTAGATTCCTTAGTTGTTCTGACACCTGATCAAGATAAAGAGGCTACACCAAATCTACTGCCAATAAATTTTAGTGGCCTATCAAAGGTAATTTCCCTAAGGCAAAAGTATGTATTTTCTGGAAGTTTATTGGAACTGCACCTCCAGGCTTCCTATAGCATAACATGTATAAAAGTACATTTTGAGGTTGAATTGACTCTCATCAGGGAAACAGTAGCAGGAGGAGGAGATTTTAGACTGGTGTGCTATTCACATCATGTTAGTCCTCAAATTGGACCTTCTTACTTTTGTCCAGGGAAATTTAAGTCAGTCAATCCCTTACTTCATCATCAGCAAACAATAGCTATTAATTTGCATGGCTGTTAAGATTGTGGACACTAAACAAGGTTGCAGTATTATCCATAGGGGTTGGTAAACAAGAGATGTATGGGCTTAAGGAAGCCAAGGTTTCTGCAGAACTGGGGAATCAACTGATGACAAATGTATCCAAAAAAAAAAATCCAATCTCAAAAGTTAGAGTGATAGCTGGAAAATTACATCCGAGACTGTAAATGTAGAAGCATACTGATTTTAGTTCCCATCTTTGCATGAACCATGACATGTTCTGATGCTAATTTTTCATGATTTTGCAGTCAGTGAAGAAAGGAGACACTATTTTCATTGGTCAGTACTTGTTCACGGGAAGTGAGACTACCTCTGTGTGGCTAGAGGTGAGGCAGCATTGAGAAACAAATAATTTAAATGTTTGGACCAGCGAGATGATCGTTTTTATTTTAATTTCAGAAATGTGAGAAAACTTTGTACCCCATCACTGTGCAGTCCCCTCTACCCCTTCCCACAACACACAACGACACCAATTATAATGTGTTTGTGCACGCTCATGTGTGTCTCTGTGTGTGTGTGTGAGAGGGAGAGAGAGCCAAATCTAGAGTATGGCACTTTGCTCTCACTTGTGACAGCATGGTGTAGGTACTCTTAGGGTTACATGGGCCTTCTGTTTAGACTTTCTGCTGATGCAGGAAATCAATGTGAAAAAGAAGTGCAGCATGTGGTCAATGTTATACTAGTTAAATTTCCAATCTCAAGAGTTCTCCACAATGCAGGTTACAGAGGTGAAAGGAGAGGATGTCGTTTGCTTGATTAAAAATTCTGCCACATTGGCCGGACCATTGTACACATTACATGTCTCCCAGATCCGTATTGAGTTGCCAACTCTCACTGACAAAGATAAGAAGGTCTGTTGTTACCTAATATCGAAGACTATCATTTTGCAATCAGTCTTTCACTCTCTCTAAGTTTATGCCACATCATATTGATCTGAGGGACTCCAAGTGTTTTGTGTAGGCAGTACGAAAAACTAAATACTTGTGGTTATTTTGGGAATGACAATTTGTTTGCTCATTAAGGTTCACATGGTACAGTTTAAAAACAACTCTGCAGAACTTATTGGTCGAATTTCATTTAGAACTATGATATTCTCTCTAACGGTAAATTTTTCACTGTACATTTTGTAATTATTTTAGGTTATAAGCAGTTGGGCTGTTCGAAACAAAATAGATATCCTTTCACTGTCATACACGCGAAATGCTGAAGATGTTCGACATGTAAGGCCATTCTACAGAATTCTACTTTCCACTTAATTAATTTCAAAATTTCCCTCACCTACGTAAGATCTGGACTTCTCCTATGCGATCACTTCAGCAGTGAAGAAGCATGTCTCGTAACAATCTAGTTGTTCTTCATGTTCTTGTTCAGGCTCGTGAATTTCTATCTAAGCTAGGTGATCTTAATCAAACACAGATTTTTGCTAAGATAGAAAATGTGGAGGTTAGTTACCTGTTGAATACTTGGGGATTTATTTATGAAAAAAACTGCACCGTAGTTGGTGTAAAATTTTCCTTGCATTTGCTTATAGGGAATGGGCAACTTTGACGAGATTCTCGGAGAAGCTGATGGCATCATTCTCTCTCGTGGAAATTTAGGGATAGATCTACCACCTGAGAAGGTCAGTGAATTCTCCTCAGTCTTTTCCTGTGACATATTATTGATAATGATAAACAGCCACCTCATTAAAGTGGCATATCATTAACGGGCATTCAAATGATCTACCAATTCAAATATCAAATGGTACAGAGAATTTTTTTTGGGTGGATGTGAGTTAATTTTCCGTTAGGGATGAAAAGTGATATTGTGGATTATGCGAAAATAAATGGGGTCCTGTTTGACTTGCATCCATGAGGCGCCGTCTCTTATAGTACTAAAAATGTTTCCGTGCCTTCAGATAATTTTGTGAATTAATTCATGCTTTTGATGTCACACTGTTTTATCTGAATGATCTCTTTCATTGAAAGGGCGATAATACACGACTCCTTTATGTTATTGATTTAAGAAAAATGTTATAAACTACGTAAAATGCGTTGTGATTCGAACTTCAAATTAAAGGTTGAAAAAGCAACAACATATGAAGGGTAATCCCACAAAGTGGGTTTGGGGAGGGTGGTGTGTACGTAGACATTACCCCTACCTTGTGAAGGTAGCGAGGTTCTTTTCGAAAGACCCTTTGGCTCAAGTAAGGTTGGAAAGGCAAAAATAATATATGAAGAAATAAAGAAAGAGATAAAAGAAAAGCAACAGAGTGTTCGACAAGCAGGGCAAATGACCAATATGCCCCCATGTACACCATGACATCTGAACACGTTCTCAAATGTTGAGGCACATATAATGAGATACTTTTAAATGTGTTTTGGGTCAACAAATGAGCAAAAAGCTACCTAAATAGTATCTTAATCACATCTAATGATTGATATTGTAGTGTCAGGATCTTCCATTCCTGGCACTTAGTCCTAGATAACTTTCATCTTTCCACTTGCAGAATTCTCGAGGAGTTCACCTTTGCTCCTTAATAATTGTTATAGTTGATGCGTTCCAGTGACATTTGCTCTATATGCAGTGAGTGAGAGGTTCAGCTCATAGTTGCGTCAGTGAATGAATCTGACAAAGGCAGCCAAAACATCTACTTAAATTCTTGCTTTCTTCTCATTATTACATGAAGGAACAGTTGTTGCACCTAAGAACAAGCTGGAAATCAAATTTTCAAATGCTGGAGCTTGACTTCAACTCATGGATATTAGCTCATTATTAAACATTTTCTATAACCAAGTACTAGCTTGAATGTTAGCATGGAGTTTCATTGGGAATATAATATGGAGAAGTTGTATTGAGAAGAGTAAAGGTGGACATCATAAAACATTTTATGCTATATAAGGATCGAGCGTTGATTTGTTAACTAATTTAAAGACACATGAATAGATGCAATGCACATAACAAGCAAAGGCAGTGACACATAAAATGAAAGTCCTCTCATTGAACTATATGTGGGCTAACAATATATTTGAATAATCTATGTGTGATTGAATAGTGCCTGATGGGTCTGGTGTTGCATTTTTTTTTGCTTCATTAGACTGTTTCATGGTGCCCTTCCCATTGACTGTGAGGCGTTTTGCAGTTATCTAGCATAGATTTCTTTCTTTCTAACCAGATTCTATTAATTACCAGGTGTTCCTATTTCAAAAGGCAGCTGTTCACAGGTGCAATATGGCTGGTAAACCTGCTGTGGTCACTCGTGTTGTGGACAGTATGACTGATAACTTGCGACCCACTCGTGCTGAGGCAACAGATGTTGCCAATGCTGTATTGGATGGTAGCTTCTGTTCTTTGACAGGCCTAATTGTCACATTAATTTGATATACTAGATTCCTATGTGATAAACGTGGAATATATGCTAAATACTTGTGGTAGGTATATAAACGTGCCTTTTTTGGCCTTGTCTCCAAGATGCTTCATATCATTTTTCTTTCATCCCAGGTAGTGATGCAATTCTTCTAGGTGCAGAGACCCTGAGAGGCCTATATCCTGTTGAGACTATTTCCACTGTTGGTAAAATTTGTGCAGAGGTAAATCTTACCTCGTTGCTGTTCTACATATGCCTTATGCTACCATTGTGAATTCATTGTGACTGTCTTCTTTGAATCTTCTTTTCCTCGTTGCTGTTCTACATATGCCTTATGCTACCATTGTGAATTCATTGTGATTGTCTTCTTTGAATCTTCTTTTCCCCGTTCTGTCATTTGTTCTTTATACTATAACACTGTAATCATCGATCTTCAGTGTACAATTTCTACTGACTTAATGTCACATTTTTGGTAAGATTGAACAATATCATATATATGGAACACAAAGTACACCTAATATCAGAAATAGCATTTAATAGACTAATGTACTCCTCTATTGATGCCATAAAAAGTAAAAGCTGTGTTGACTTGACGTTGAGTGTGCCAAAAGCACTTTAATCATGTACAGTGAAATTGATAGATGTTTGAAAGGATTTCAGTTCATAAGTGGTAAAGTCTTAACATACATCAAAGGTACATGGATAGGCTTACAGTAAGTAATTTTAAATGGCTCATGCTCAGTGCAAGTTGTTGGGGACAATCAATTGCTGCGATGGTGTGAATTAGTCATGCAGCAACGGAAGAAATGAATTAGGAAACATATTTAACTAGACCTATCTTCACCATTTATTTCTCTTTTAAGGACCTCTTCAGTGATGAGTTCACTTTGCAACGAAGAGAAAGAAGGAGAGAAGCTCAATTTCTAAACTCGGATATACCACGGTTCAAGTGTATTTTCTACCACATTTTGTTGGGTAGGGGATGAATAACCTACTAAAGGTTGTGAATTTGGTTAATGGTGTGCTAGTTAAGCCAGTACATTTTTCTAGTCAAGGTTGTATTTAGCCAAAATGGCACAAGAGAGGAACATATCTGTAGCCAATCAGTCATTAGGCTGACATTGTGGCATAACCTTATCTTTTTGTGTTTCATATTAGCCTTAAAATTCACTTTGTGCCTTCCAAGGCGGTGTCTTGTTGATTTCAATGTTGTCAGATGATAATTCTGAGTTTCTCTTGTAAATTTTTACTGCTAAAATTAGTTCCCCATTCCAGGCAGAAAAGGTTTATAATCAAGATGTCTATTTTAAGAGGGCTGTTAAGTGTGTGGGAGAACCAATGACTCACTTGGAATCTATTGCTTCCTCTGCGGTATGTTGTTTCTGCTGCTCATGTTAAGCTTTTGGTTAGGTTGGAGGAAATGGTGTCATAGACTTTAAGATTCTGGTATTGACATGAATACTGTCTGCTCTGCTTTTGGTTGATTAAGGTACGTGCTGCCATCAAGGTCAAGGCATCTGTTATTATCTGCTTCACTTCTTCAGGGAGAGCTGCGAGGTCTCTCTTCTCTTCTCTCTCTCTCCAAACATCATATTTGTTGATGTAAATTGTGTTTTCCTGTCAAAGACATCTTTACCAGACCTTCTCACCAAATAAAGCCATCACACTCTGAAGTTCGTTCTCTAGTGCAGAAAACTTGATTTATAACCTTTTACTGATGATGCAGATTGCTAGCTAAGTATAGGCCACCGATGCCAGTTTTGTCTGTTGTCATTCCTCTTCTCCAGACGAACCAACTCCGCTGGACATTCAGTGGTGCATTTCAGGTAATCATGTTTCGTAAAAGACTTCCTTTTTTTTTAAAAAAAAAAATCAACTTATATGTTTATTGATATTACCATCATGTTACCTGTGCCAAATTGAAGTGCATCTTTTACCTATATTGTATAACAAGTCAAGCTCCTGCTATATGGATTTGTCCCTAACAAAATGTGGTACATCTGATTCCACTCATTGATGATATATTATTCTTCGGACTAGATGGTTCAATAATGACACATCCTTATTAGGATAATCTGATTCATTCTACCTTCTATGAATGTGTGCATTATTTTCTGGTCTTATGCTAAGGTGGTGTTTGCTCGAAAAAATGAAACCCAGTTTTTGCAAAAATTGTGTTTTGAAGAAACACCCAGTAATTCTGATGTGAAGCAACTATTTGAATCCTGTTAGGCTGTCAACTTTCCCAACTACTTCTTAATCACACCGACTGATGCTTGGTATTAGAAAGGTTTATTGGAATGCCAATAAAGCTCTTCTTCTGATGCTTTCTTTTTTCATTCTTTAATTCATATTATTATAGATGATGTATCATTGGCAAATAAAAAATGAAACTGATTTTATTGCATTGATAACTTAAATGACAGGCTAGGCAGTCTCTTATTGTTAGAGGGATTTTCCCCATCCTTGCAGATCCAAGACATCCGGTATGAATTTTTTCATCTGTTCCTCCCTAAATAAGTGATTTCTTTCTAGAGCTACTGCAGCTCTGTATTCTGATTAAAAGATTATGTTAACCAACATGGAATTGTGAAGTGTGTGATTAACAATGTCACTTGACCTCAACTTGTATTAGTTCTTCTATATTATTTTATGAGCAAAATATTAAAGCTAAGAGAAGACAATGACAACTATACATCCTTCAAGCTAGTGGTGGTCAGCCATTCGCTTTATTCGGCACTATTTCTTTATTAGTCCGTTTAAAAAAGAATAACACCACACTTGTTATGGCATGGTTTAGACGACAAGCTTTTAAGTTTTCCTTTTTTCCCTTAAACCTTCGTGCGGAGTCAAACTAAGACAAGTAAAGTGGAATAGGGGGAGTACATATTTTGCTCCATTGTTGACTCGTTTTATTCCAACATTAAATAATTCAGTTTCTCCAACACTAAAATTCTCTACAAGCATTAGACCTAATGCATATGCAACGACATGGGTAAAACATAATGTCAGCTAGTTAGTATATATTGGCCACATGGATTTTTTTTCATTGTGGTCTTGCTCGGGTTTGCCTTTTCTGAAGACATATACAGTTAAATAGTCAACAGAAGACTTGCCATAAAGTCATAATCAAAATCTAGTTGACTAAGTTCTGGTCATTGGAATCTTGTCAGAAAATCCTCAGTCATGAACATCGTGTCAGGGAAGTTCCAATTTTCAGAAACTTGCCAAAAAATTGACTGGCGGAAAATGACTCTAATATTGATTGAAAAAGGTTTGAAAAAAGTGGTGCCTTTAGAACGGTCCCTAAAAAACCCGTTATATGACTAGATCAGACACTGGAAAGGAGTGTAAGTGCTGCTGGAAGAGTCACGAAAAGAGACAGGTATCGCTGGATTAGTCACTGGATATATGAGTGAAGCTACAAGAACGGTCTTTCTTAAAATGCTAAGAATAAAGAAAAGAAAAAACAAGGTGAATGGAAGTTACGTATGCTGCTGTTAAGATTGTAGAGCCTTTGTACCCTGAGTAAAATAAAAAGTATAAGAGGAAAGATAATTTAAGATATTGTATAAATAAGTTGATAAGCATACAAGATAAAAATGTCATATATCCACTTTCATTTAATCAAAAAGGGTAAAGGAGAGCCAATTTGACCGCGCAGACCAAATGAGCAAATTTTTTTTAAAGCAAACTTTGGGAAGATGCATTATCTTCCTTCTGGCCTTCTTAACTTCATAGTTACTGTAACCTTCTTTCTTCTTGTTAGAATGTTTGGTGTGGCGTGGCGAGAATATTGACTTTATTCTTTCCTTCTTCAGGCTGAGTCCACAAATGCAACCGATGAGTCGATATTGAAGGTTGCACTAGACCATGGGAAAACAGCTGGTGTTATAAAGCCACATGACCGAGTTGTTGTTTTCCAGAAAGTTGGTGACTCATCTGTGGTGAAGATCATTGAGCTTGAAAATTAGGCTAGTACAGCTTCATATGTTTCACTTGGCTGTTCAACATCAGAGCATTCACAAGTTAACAGAATGCATGAAACCATCTAATGGAGCTATAAAACCAGGTTGATCCATGGCTGTAATAATTGCTCCTGACAGATGTTAGTCCATGGCTGTAATAATTGCTCCTGACAGATGTTAATCCTCTGTAAGTAATGCTTACCAGTTCAAGTTGTAAGAATATTATATTTTAAGGCGGCGTCCTCTTTAACAAATCTGTCTTTTTCTCTAATCCATATGTTGTGTAGGCAGTGAGGGGTGTCATCCTACATTGCTTCACTATTTTTGTGTGTCAAAGTATTATATATATCTTCAGGTAGATAAGTACCCTGGGTATGGAGAAAATCCTGTTGGGAGTGTCACCCTCGAATGGGCCTTGCAGTGCGCGGTCCAGATTTGGTCGGAGCCCCAATGTGGGCTCCGGACACCGGATGGGAAACCAAAAAAAAAAAGTAGCTCTAATAGCTATCTTATGAACGGAGTAGTTATATATAAGAACCTTACATCTTTTCTTGATGACTCTTCATAGGAAGATTGTCAAACATTTGGTCAAGGAGAAAGTGAAATCATCAAGAATTCAAGATTACTTAAAGAATAAACCTTCTATTAGTGAAGTCGTATACCTTGAGGGTTTGTTTGGTTGGGAACAAGTTATCCGAGTTTAATTATCTCGGGATAAGTTATTTTACTATATATATAGGATAACTTATCCCATCACTAAGGTATAAATGGTGGGATAAGTAATCCAAGGATTATCTAATACCTCTAGTCAAACGCAGGATAAAATAATCCTGCATTTTATCCTAGTATTATTGTACCTTATACCTTACACCAAACGACTCCCGAGAGATAACTTATTTAAGTACTGTGGGACAAGGCATATCAATGTTTTCCCACAAGTGTGAAACTAGGATATATAACATCAACAACATACCCAATCTAATCCCACAAGTGGGGTCTGGAGAGGGTAGAGTGTATGCTACCTTACCCTTACCTCATGGAGGTAGAGAGGTTGTTTCCGAAATACCCCCGGCTCTGTATATATAACATCAATGATATCAAATATAGAGGAACTCAATTTCTCATTAGTAGATAGAAAGTAAAGAGCTCATCTTATTACAATTTCTGACAACATTCCTTTTTACAATTCAATTAAACACTACAAGCTTTTGATACTCATCACCAGAAATAGCTTGTATCATCACGCTTCCGGGCTCAAAATCCCACCTTCCTCCAAGAAAACAGTCACAAGATTCTTTGAAAATCCACTCACAAGTGCCACTCCTTGTTGGTTACTAGGAACTGGTGTTGCCTTTGAATTCCTCAAATTCCAAAACACAATTTCAGGCACCTTGTAATAACCTTTTTTCTTGAACTTTCTCTGTATCCCTTGATAATCTGTGTCCCATGGACTTGCTGAAGTCTCATCAAATTCCATGTCACTAAAAACAAAAAATGTCTTTATCATTTGTTCCTCACTCAAATTTCCCCTCACAGCAACTTCAAGAATCTTATCAAACACTTTCTGAAATGCTGTATTACCACCCCAGTCCATTCTCCTAATAAAATTAGTCTTCTCTGATAAAGTCTTCCCTTTCACCATATGAAATTCTGGGTTTCGACTAAATGTAATTAACTTTCCTTTCCAAGGTTCATCACTAAGTTCAGAAATAAGTAGCCCCAGAGCCACACAAACCTCCATTGGGGTTCCACTCATGCTTCCTGAGACATCACAAATCGCCACACAGTTTGTTAGGTTCCCCTTCTTTGCCAAGTCACCAACCATTCTGTTCCATTGAAGCTCTGCAACTTCCGGCCCTGTGGAATCTTTTAAAGATGCAATTATCTCATGTGGAAGCAGAGCACCAGCTGCTATTGTTGTTTTCCCATTCTTCACATCTTCAAGTTACTGCTCGAATCTTTCTTTATCGTGCTTGTAGAACAATTCCTTGTACATTTTCATGGCTACAGAAGGGACACGTTTATAAGGAATCTCTTCCCACTTATTTGCACAAATATAAACCTCCGGAATCTCCAACACCTTGTGGAGTGGCACAAGTGCTTCTTTTCTCAATCTATTCCTCACACGATAAGCATAATGAGCGTCTTCAAGATCATTGTACTCATCATAAGGAAATAACTTTCTTCCTACACTTTCACACATTAACAATGACTTATCATAAGAAGAATCAAGAGATGGACATCACTTAGCCGCGAGGCTAAGCTCATAAAACTTCCCTTCATTGTACAACTCCATGTCTTTCCACAAAGCATTAGCAAAGAAACCAGAGACTTTATCATACAGGAACTGAAAATCATAATCCTCTGTGTATCTCTCCAAGAATTTATTTGCCTTAGCCAGAGTCTTTTCCCGAAGTCGTTTAGCCTTTCCATTAGGAATACTACTACATTTTTTCTCCTTTAAACCCTCCAAAAATCCTTCTCTTTTCTTTTCCATCCACTTCTCTTTTTCATTCTTTCTAACTTCATGTCCCTCAAGCAATCTGTACAAAATCTCCAACACATCCTTAAAATACCCGAAATCGGCAATGGCTTTAATATTACATGCTAGAGTTTTAGGATGCTTATTGTGAAGCCATAAAGCAGCAGTACAAAACCCTTCTTTCTCTGATTTTCCAGTGCCTCTAACACCTCTTAAATTACAAATAAGCTCAATGGTTGTTAAAGCATCACATTTCCAAGAAAGTTTCAATCTTTGCAACAATTCTTGAGGTGGGGTGTCAGGGACAACATGGAAAAGAAAATCTAAACATGGATTTCCAGTAGACAGAAAAGTTGCTGAACCATTTTCTGTGAATCCCATTCGAAGAAATATGAATGTTTCCGGTGATTGTGAGCTTGTCCGGCACGCGCATTTCCAACCTGTTTGGTATGGCAATGCACATTCCCAACATATTTGACACTCAGGTCTCATTTTTGGGGCCTTTGGGGGCATGTTTGATATAAAGTCTGAAGGAGGAAGGTGATTATATATGGTGTAGTGAGAAATGTTTTGGAGTATTATACATAGTGATGGATTTACTTGGTGGCTACACAATATAAAACGGATATGGGGTTTTTATTAATGGATAATACTTATTAGTTGGAGTTAAAATAGGGGAAGTTATATAAAACATTAAAATGTTTATGAAATTTAGTTTCTTACTATTTTTGTGTATTTACTTGTTTTGCACGGTAAATAAGTAAAGATGGAGAAGAGTCGGTATTAGTTAGATTTAAACTGATGTAAGTAGGATGCATTAGAGAAAATAATGCGTTTTTTTTATATTACTGCTCTCTTGTTTGATATAAATTTTCTAACATATATATCCCTATGTATAGTTAACATATATCGATGGTATTAGCTATGTAAGAGTTTTTAGTATAACTAGTTCTTACATTACTTATCCGAACATGCCTTACTAATACACACTATTCTTATAAATTATTCCAAATGAACCCTTATTGTATTGGTAAAAATATATAGAGTGAAGACTATTTGACTAGACGCGTGAATTAAAAACAACGATCAAGTTGCCAAATTTGCTCCGGACAACCAAGGCCCGAAATGTTCCTTCCGGGAGTGCCCATACAGGTGATAACGTCCAGATTTTCTGGAATTTTATTTAATGTAATCTGATGAAAATCATGGAGAATATGAGTTTGTTTGAATTGGTTTATTTTAGGTGTTTTTAAGCAAAAATAAATTTTAAAGCAATTATCTAAAATAGCTACTTATTTATTGGGCATTAAAACTATCAGTTAATTATTTAGTATAAAATTTGGATGTAAACGATCTGAACTAAAAAGTTCAACATGGAGTAACGCATTTTCGTTAGAAAAATAAGCACATATACAAATATAGTTCTTACAAAGAATTCTAATGATGAATAATTCCATATGTGCGTGTTATCAAGAGCAAAAACTCCATTGCATCTTTTCATATTTTCAAATCCTTATGATGCTTGCGATCTTCATTTACTTGGAGGGATTCATATCCCAATAATGATTTGTATTCAAACTATATATGAGCCCGATTTTATAAGTTCATAAATTTATAAATTTTAAATTATAATTTCGATTTTAATCTACCATCGGTAAAAGGTGAAAGCCAATTCACTTGACTCAAAACCATATACAAAAGTGAGTGCAATATCAAATCATTAATGTTTTATGATAACAATATATATTACCCTTATATAGAAGTGGGACTTGAGTTGGACGAACACAGCTCCAAAAAGTGGTACCCAAAGCTTTTCAAGTTGTACTATAGAGCCTCATAATTTTTGGCCCTTTGTGGCCCAAGTTGATTGGTTCTTCTACACGTGGAAGGATAATGAATTCATGTATTGCACAACACAAATACATATGCTCAAAACGCTCATTTGAAGCAAGCTCTGACAAATATGAATTTTCATCTTCAACTCGGAACCTTTCAAGATTGAATTTTGTGAGTTTTTTCACCTTCTTTTCTGCGTCTCTGTTTCTTCTTTCTTTTTGCCATCGTATTTTTATTGGTAATGAAATTTGATACTCTTTGTTGGAAAAATAAAAAAAAAAAAAAAAAATTTTTTTTTTTTTATTTTTTGGATTGATGATGAAACGGTGTAATTTTTATTACATGCATGTCAATATTATGTGAGGTTTTCCTTGTAATGTACCGAGGGTGTTGATAGTTTGCCTGAATCAACTTTTTTTCCCATTCAAGCTGTAAGTTCTGAAAAGATAAAGAAAATTTTGCAGCAGCAAGTCTTATTCTTGCCCTTTTTTTTCTCTAATTTCAGTAGCTACATGTCAGTGGCCTCACTAACTATTATTCTTGATGAACCACTCTCTATACTAAATTGGATGGATTTTCTACATGATGAACAAGGTTAGTTGTCTAAGATGTTAAATTGATTTGAGCTTAATTTCTACTCCAAAAGTTGTCCAAAAGCAGAGAAAATTATTAAAGACTTGGTTCAGCAGCAAGTTCTACATGCTCCAAATATTGTAGCAATCATACTCAGAATGCATTTTTATGATTGCGTTGTTAGGTGAGTATTACTCTGTCGATTTCAGTTTATGTGTCTTACTTTCTTTTTTAATTTAGTCTTTTCAAAAGAAAACAAAACAAAAAAATGTTTCTTTCTATATTCACTGATTTTGCCTTGTTTGACATACATTCTTACTAAGTTTATTGTGTTCCTGATTCTGTTTTGCTTCTTTCTATTAAAAAATTGCAGGGTAGTGATAGACTTGTGCTTTGAAAAGCAAGATAATCCTTATTCGGCATTGAGAGGCTTCTCATTCATCGATGATGTTAAGAGATTTGTTGAAGCTGAATGCCCTGGAGTTGTTTCTTGTGCTGCTATTATCGTGTTGGTTGCTAGAGATGCACTTGTGGTTACAGTAAGTGAAAAACTCGATAGAACAACTTACTTTTTTCTTGAATAATCAAATTTTGCAGATAATTAAGACTAATGATAGTTTAAGAGAGGTCACTAAAACGCATCAAGTTTAGGATGGTCAGTAACTATTCAACCTTTTATGTATCTATTTATCTTCGTGTTACTGATAATGATGAAGTCACTGGCGTGATAGAGAGGTCCATTTTAGAATGTGCCAACTAGGAGAAGAGATGGAATAATATCAAATGTCTCTAAAGCCAATGCTCACATTCCAACCCAAAAAATGTCAAATTGTTGATACTTCCACCTACAATAGAACTTACAGATGATAATTCTACATATAAAAGTGTGTACGAGGAGATCAGTCGTAACACATTCACATAAAATTCTAACTTCTCTATCCTTCAGAAGAAAGATCTACTAAACCTAAAAGGCCACCAAATGCCTTCCTATAGTAGTTACAGAAAGACTCTGCACTTTCACTAACACCGCATTGTTAGAAATGAAAAATGCAGATTTGAAGGAATAGAATTACATTCTTTAATAGGAGAAGTCTTCCAATTTTTAATAATGTCTTGCTTCATTTTTCTTTCTTTGTTTTATGGACTTCTCTAGATTTCTTAGAAAGTTTGTAAGACACTAATAACAATTATTTTATATCTTTTTCCTGACTTGACAAATAAATGAATATTTCGATGAAGTAATAGGTAGAAATAATAGGAGTATTCAACTTTAAAAGTATATAGAAAAGACATCACTTTTATCTGTTAGTCCTTTCTCACCCTAAGATGGAGTTAATATTGTAGATGGTATATGTATACAACTTGTGAACTGGATTGAGCTTCTAACTTTAAAGTTGTTATCTTAAATGTCTGATGCTTTCGGTCATTAGCCACTGTATTATCCTATCGAAAATATTATAAAGGTCAGTTGGTAGCTTCATTAAGTTTTTGTTACTATATCAAGATGATTTCATGATAAATGACAATGAAATTCATTGTAGATGGTGTATTGCCAAAATAAAGATTGTAGGTAAGGTGACATACCGATGATACGAAAGCATTTACTAATTAAATATGACAAAATGAGGATAATAATTTCAACACGATCAAAATGTAAGACACCATAAAGGAGGAAATCAACTCCTAATTTCCAGTGTACTTCATATTTTCTATTTTTTGAGCAATTAAAGTTCCTTTTATTATGAATAATGATTTGTGAAGTTTCTACAGAAGAGAATCAAGTATAAATTATGTTCTCTGCTTTTCGGTTGTTATGACATTTTCAATTCGAATTATGACATTTTCAATTCGAATAATTTCTCAAGCAAGTTTCGAATGGATTTCTGTGAAATGCATTTGCACTATCTATTTAATGAGACATTTATCGAGTCTTCTTCATAGTAGTATTTGATTTGAGTAATGTGTACACAATATTAAGATGATAAGTTTATACTGTTAACAATTAAGATTTGCTTAATTTTTCTTCAGGTTCTTTGTCAAAATCTTAGCTTGTGACAGCAATGTAGGGAGGACTTTTGAATGGATGGATTTTTCTTTGCATAAACTATGGAAGATTTATTTAGTTTTTGAGTTCCTCTTTATTTAACTAGAATTACAGTGATTACAAAATTCCTTTTTTATATGTAGTTATGTATTATGTAATGACAATTAAAATGTTTTTATACAAGTGTAGATGAATAATGGCACAGTAGACAAATCAAAACTCAAAAGTCATTTTTTCAGCATTGGAAATTAAAAAAAGTTCAAAAATACACAATTATACATGTTGGGCCTGTGCTGGTACGGGCCATGCCCATCTAGTATATATACTAGTAAAATTATACGCGCTTCGCGCGAGAATTTAATATCACAGAATTTATAAAATAACACTTAAAATCTATCAGTCGTTAAATTAAAACACTATATTATCTTACATATAAGACTACGTAGAATTTAATATCACAGAATTTATAAAAATAATACTTAAAACCTATCAATCATTAAAACTAAAACACAATATTATCTTACATACAAGACTACGTAGTAACGAACATTAATAATGTAAAGGAAAATGATAATTATAACATCTTATCATTCATCCTTCAATCAATCATCTTTAATCTGATTTTAAATTTATCCTTTTGCCTCCAGGAAGTGTTACTATTTGATATTTTTGGGAAATTAAATGAACATCAACATGAGATATTAAATTTTCTAATAAATAAATAATCTTTATCTGTACTAACAAATACTTATAACAATAACTTTGCAGAAACATAAACAACAAAGTTTAAAACATGTACTCAAAAACAACAATTAATATCATAAGCATAAATTAATTAATGTAAAAAAATATATCAGGATCTATAACAATAGAATGAAACAGAAAGGAAAAAATTGAGTCCACTGAATGCAAAGTGTCCCCATAAGGAAATCATTCCCCTCTAGTAACTGAGGTTTAAAGGAATAGATCCTCTCAAGATGGAACGATTCTATTCACAAGTGTATTGATACAAAAATAATGGTGACAGTGAGCCACTCAACATGAGCAAAGTACACGAATATTTAATTATGCAGAAGAAAAAAAAGGTCAGAATTTTTGTTGTTTTAAAATGAGAGGAAATCCCTCTATTTATAGACAACAAATGGTAGTGTGAACAAATACTTATTGTGCCTTATCGGTAAAGTCACAACTCTTTGGAAAAGTTACAACCCTTCGGAAAGGTCACAACCTTTCATAAAAGTCACAATTTTTCATAAAAGTCGCAACTCTTCATAAAAGTCGCAACTCTACATAAAAGTCATAATTTTTCATAAAAGTCACATTTTTTCATGAAAGGGGAAAACTATTTTTGGAAATAAATAAATTTAAAAGGAAATTCTAGCTTGTAGTGGCACCACATAGGCGGACCTACGAGAAACAACATTTCTATCTTTACAAGGTAGACACAATTCTTCTAGATCTCACTTATGGGATTACACTACGTGTCTACAAACTAGTTGTGCAATAAATTGAGAGGTGTCAGAAGCGTTTAGAATATTAAATTAATTTTCAATGTTTCATGTCAAAAAGCACCCGTGGCCTAATGGATAAGGCGTCTGACTTCTAATCAGGCGATTGTGGGTTCGAGTCCCACCGGGTGTGTAATCTTTTTCCTTTCCTTTTTTTTTACCCATGACAAGGCGTTTGGTCATTACATGAGCAATGCATTATGGTTACACCAAATTACATCGAGTATGTTTGTTATGGTTACAGCTAGTCAAACATGAGCAATGCATTAAATGTTCTTAGATATGGTTACACCAAACCAAATTACACTGAGTATGTTGTTATAGTTACAGCTAGTCAAACATGAGCAATGCATTAAATGTTCTTAGATATGGTTACACCAAACCAAATTACACTGAGTATGTTGTTATGGTTACAGCTAGTCAAACATGAACATTGCATTAAATGTTCTTAGATATGGTTACACCAAATTACACCGAGTATGTTATGGTTACACAAAAAAATCATTGGACTTGTTGGCAAAAGGGTCTGAAAATTTTGTGGGGAAGTCACAGATATATACCATTCGGCTATCATAGTGTATACATTGTTTATAGGTATGTATAGTATAAAGTGTACACAACCTATACACTTCGTACATCTGAATGGTTCAAGTCCGTAATTATCCCAAATTCTGCATGCCCAGCAACAAAATCTAAACAAAAATTAGTAAAACAAAAGAAATTAAGGCTTGTGCCACATTTGGTGTGTGTGTGTGTGTGTGTGAAGTTCCAATTACCTAACAGGCAAAATCTGAAACTCCAAAATGAGCAATTTAGGAAGACACAGTGAATTAGCTGCCCAACACTCAAATTATCAACAAAAATTGAGAAACATTTTGTCAGTCAAAAACTGCAACCTCAAAATCACTTGACATCTATGAATACATGAAGGAAGCAGTTCAATTTTTGTCAAGCCAGTGAAGATGAATCTTGCATGGTTAATTCGTACATTGATATTGACTAGTTCCCATAAGGGATCTATTCGATATACAACAAGCCAATCTACTAATCAAAATGTCTATCCATTGTACAACAAAACGAAGGATATAATAATTTAACGCCAGGAGATGACTGGAAAGTCACGCCTCTTCTGCCGTGATCCTTCAAACTGCCATCCAATGTCTACACTATCACATCAAATAGCTTCGGGGAAACGTAATTCGGCAGGACCAGGACCTAAAATCCCTTTTTGCTCAGTTATCTTGCCCAACCCTATAGATGAATCAGTCTGTCCATTCTTCTCTTCTTCATTCCACAAAATGACTTGCCATTCCATCTGGATCACGAGGAGAAGAGCTTAAATTATACACTAGACTACTGGGAATAACATTGAAAGCCTGGTAATAGAAAGTAGCAAAGTACAAGCATGTCCTCTGCGAAGAAACCACTCCTGTAGATAGTTTCTTTCAACCAAGATGCTGCTAATCCAAAGAATCAAACAATCACTCAATAGGATCGTTTATTTCCCAACCATAAATTATGTGGACTTTCCATGAATAATTATGCTGCCTACACACAGTATGAAGATCTAATCAAATTGAACAAAGACCTCAAAAGTGGAGTAGAAACCTTACCTCATCAAGATAGTGGCTTCCAACAGGCAAAAATGGAGTTGTAAGTGGAGGAGCAATATCGGGATCATGCTTTTCAAATATGAATGTGGTGTATAGACCTGCATAAGAAAAATACCGCAAGGATAGGATATGAGTGAAGGATGTTGTAATACACGACCAGAACCAGATTTTTGTTGATGGTCAATGCAGTGAATAATCTGATTACCTAAAACGTCATATGATCTGGGAAGAAGTCTGCCCCTGGGGTCAAAAAAGTTATGACCAGCATCTTGTAGCATTCCGAGAAATTGTGCTCTATGAATGGAGTAAAATGAAGGAAGGATCAGTTCTGATTGAAGAAATTTATCAGTAGAAGAACTTTATTGATGGAGACTACAGACGCTTGAAACAATGGTCTAAAAGACAGACACTAATAATAATCTAAGAAAATGGAACCAGAAAGGCTAAATAAATGAAGCAACTTTATCAAATTACCAGTTATTTCTGCTGAAAACAATAGAACTGTGGTATGTTAAACCTTAATTTAAGCAATAATTCCAGGCAGCATAAAAGTTTATCCACTTTTTACTCGGTTATTTCCGTCCAGCTAACAACCCTCATAAACTTCTAAAGAAATAATAAAGTTTAACTACCACCAAAAGAAAAGGAAAAATAGTTATAATTACAAAAAGAAAAACAGTATACTATAAGTGACCCGTTAAAAATTCGTAAACTGAAGGAAAAATGGTCAAGTGATGGGAAACCATTTTCTTTCGCACTTACTAGGAAATATTATGGTGTACTTGGTGAGACAAATGCGAACACTTCACAACATGAAAAAAGTTGATTTGAAGTTACGTTCCCCACCCAATATTACATCCATCTGAGTAGTATGCAAGGCATGTATACACTACTTTTTGGCATGTGCATTGCCATGAAGTATGTAGATTAAGATTGTAAACAAGCAAAATGAAACAGCCATGATGTTGAAGTTGTAGATTACAATCTATTACCTGTTATCATCATAAAAATCTGTCAAGTTCTGTATCTCCGTGTGCTCAAGGCCAGCCTCTCTGGCCAACCTGAGGAATATGACTTTACAAGTTAATTATAGGGTTTATTTACATTGGCGGGATAAGAAAATAAGCTAAGCTAAAATATTTCTTCCCATTTTGGAAATGCAAGAGCACAAATGTTGACATCTGAAACTCAAAAAATGACAAACAAACCAAAGATGCATATGGATAACCTACTAGATTTGTAAAACATTGTAAAATAGAATACCTAGATTCACATTACGAGAACAAGTTTGGTTATTCTCATATCCGAAAAGGCGTGATTTCAAATAGTTGAACATTGGACAATAGAAGTATCATAGTGGATCATGATTGGAGGCATGGCAGGATTCCTCCCTGATGGCAGGGCTTACTGGGAAAAGTGGGGTTCAACAAGGGGGGCTCAAAAAAGGGGGCTCAAGGGAAATATAGACAGAGATATGGGGTGGGATGAAGGTAACAGAAAACAACAAAACCAAATTGAAATTTGACAGGAGATATTGCTGCATGAACCTGAGCAGGCTTGGAAAATGAACCAAACATTGGGTTTCAGCGGAGATGTCACTTGCAAACTTCAATTGATACTTCTTACCAAAGAAAGGAAACCTGAAATCCAATTCACAACAGAACATAATTAATCGCTCAAAAGAGACACAATAAGATCAAACATAAGTGGGTGCTAAGTGGATTCCATACTTCTCTTCCTCAACCTCGAAAGTAATCATGTAATTTTCTGATCTAATACAACTAGGAACAATGTTTGGTTTCATCCCACCGCTCCTATTATGGTATGCTTCAACATTCTTCTGGTACTTTGCCCTATAACAACCACATGGTCAAATGGAGTGCAAACAACCAAACAAGATTAAGCAGAATCTTGGGACAAAATGACTTATGCAAAGAGAGACAGAACCAGCATGAGTGGATCTCAACAAGGCATTGAACCCAAGTAAAATCCCCATGCCTACTAGACTTACATAAGCATCCTTCTTTATAAGCTAGACTTACATAAGCATCTTATTGCAATATACTTGTATGAATTGAAAAAATATATATTCAACGGGATATAGGAGAGTAAACAGACACTCTGATCAAGAAATCAACATACTTTAACACCCGCAAAAGACAAGAAATAAACAAAAGAAAGCACACGAAATAAGCAATAGATTCTGAGGTATGACTCTAACTTATATGCCATACTTCATCCAGAAATGTAACTAATGTGAATCTAATGTACAAAGGCAATTATAGAAGCAAGACAAATAAATAACCCTACTACTGAAAAAAACGAGATATTGATCGTTTCTTTTTGATAAGATAAAGTGTTTACTGAAAAATAAGTACAAAGAGGGTCCTGCAAAAAGGAAACTGAGATATTGATAAAAAGGATTTTACACCCCATAAACAAGGAACTCATTTTCAATTTGTTGAATAATGTCAATTATCACTATGAAGAATCATGACTTACTATAATGTCCAAACACCTAGAGATTCTGTTATTCTCCATTCATCTCTTCATACAGTGTTGCCAAAAGATCATTTGAAGTGTACTTAGACCCTGAAGGCTCAGTTAAAGCCAGGTTGTGTGCTTCATCTCACTTAAGCAGCTCTTTAGTGTAGGCACTAAGGTACTAAGGCATTGTTGCGTGTCTTTGAAAGAGCAATAACAAGATAATATTATAGTTGGTAAACTGATGCATTAATTATTGGAAAACGTTAAGAATGTATTTTTTGTGATTAGCAATAAGAAGGCAGCCCAGTGCACAAAAGTTAAAAATTTACCATAAGAAAAGTAGAAAACTAGCTCTAAAAAACATTTCATCTAAACCAGAAATTAAGATGGTTTTCCAACTTGATGGATATGACTATTTTTTACAAGGTAAATTTTATTTCATAAACAAACAAATATTAATCCAATACCTCAAAACTGAGAATTAAAGATATCGTCTTACTTTTGGATCACTTTGCGCATTATTGATTGAATGCATCATCCATGAAGCAATAACCCCACACTTCACCTCATTTTATCACTTTAAAATTTAAGCCACAATTCGATGGTTTTTAAAAACACCAGTGACAACAACAGCTAGTTTTAAGCATTAAAAAGACACCCCACTTTGCAGTCCCCCCCCCCCCCCCCAAAAGAAAACCCCACTTCAGCAAGATGAAAAGAAAATATACTACAAATATGTGAATCAATCATCCGATTTCAGTTTCGTACCATATAGTAGATGAGTCAGGAGTAATACCAAGAAAGTAACCCCCAGGTTTAAGCAAAGCTGATACATTATGCAATAGCCTCCTCGCTTTCTCTTCACTATCAAAGCACGCCTGCAAGTAAATATCAGATTAATTTAAATGCAACTAACAGATGCTAGAAGTGTACATAAAGAAGACACTAGTGCAAGAACAGCTAACCTGTAAATTGTGCATGCAGAAAACGACATCGGCCTGCTTTTCCTTGTCCTTCCAAAATGAGTCTATATCTTCCTGCAAAAAAAATGTACTTCATTCATATAACTGCCAACTAGCCAGAAACATACAACAAACCTCATAACTGAGAACACAATAAACATCCATACAATTCCGCTTTCTGTTGATGACATCACACAATAAAGGCAATATTAATTGGAGCAAACAATTTACTCAATAACACTGCTCTGAATTGATGAAAAGCAACCAATCACGCAAATAAGGAAAAGGATAAGAAGAATCAAGGCACTAAAATAAAATTTCTGAACAAAACAGAAGGAACGGCAAGAGACCAAATAGGTACTTGCACACTAACAACTTGAAATGTGAACTATATCAGTAAAGTGGGGAGGGAATGAGGATTCAATCTTTCTCAGGAAAAGCTCATTTCAACATTGGAGGTGAGGTAGATAACACTTCAACGTTCTTGGCTATTTTACTTAAAACAGACAACAGAAATTGATCAAGAGAGTAAAATACAAAGCAGCAACCCAACTGCCAAACAGAATCTGATAATGAAAACCAACAGAATACTGGATTCACAAGTTCAATTAGCATAGACCAAATAAAATACGCCCAAAAAAGGAATAGTTGTTGGACTCACAATACAAGGATCGAGCCCAATGAACTCAGATGTGTAAGCCTTCCGCTGACTCTCCCACGCTTCCTTCACTTCATTCACTCCCGAAGTTTCCACATCTATTCAACACAGTTTTCAAATTTTAAGCTACCATCAGTGGGTATCTATGCACTACTCTAAGGTTCAATTTATATGAGGGAGTTTTACTGTATGCAGAGTTTAAGAAAGAAAGATTTTTTATGCATAAGCTATATGTATATATATGTGTGTGTGTGTGTGTGTGTGTGTGTGTGTGATATACCAAAGTACCTTTAGAATCTTGTTCCTAAACATATTATTGATATCAGTAAAAGCATGCCATTAAGGGAAAATAAAAATGATAAAATTAAAGAGTTTCTGATGACAAAGACATGTCAATTTTCTTTAGAATCACAAAAGAGGAAGAGTGTCATACAAAATAAAATAGATACTATGTACGAGTATATATGTACATATGTATTTGTGTGTTTGCACATATATATATACTATGTGTGTATTTTGTGCATCTCAGGCAAAAACACTAAGTCAGTTATTCTCATATGTTAAAGCCTTTGGTGGACAGAGTTACCCGGTAACTTTGTTGGAGAGAGATACTAGCTGGTAATTCTAACAAGGGGATTCAAAATGAAATTCTTATGCCAAGAATATCAAACAACTTACACATACACAAAAAAAAAATCATTTTTCCCTATTTCAATAGTATAATTTTTCAACGAACGGGATTCAATTGAACACCTTGCACACCTATGCCTCCTCCCCTAAGGTAAGCATGTCCAGAGGCAACAAGCACCCATAAAATTATTCAAGGTGCCCTTTTTAAGAAAAAGAATGAAACAGAAGAGTAACAGTCATCCTACCAATGCCAATATAGTGACCAATTTGAGCTTCGTCCCACTTCTCCACATCAGGTACTTTTCCACAATACATATCACATACCTACATAAGATATGTATAAAAAAAATTCCATATATATCAACACCCGCAAAACTAGAAAATTAGAATTTTGAGTTTATAGGTTCTACATTCTAGAAACTGCATTTTACTTGATTCATATTTATAAACAAAATAAAAAATTGACTAACTCTATCTAATACCTACCACCTCCCACCTGCAATAAGTATCAAGTAACTCTGTCTACGATATTATACATATTGAGTGAATTTTCAACTAAAAGTAGAGATTTTGAGCAAAGCGAAGGTTTAGCTCCGACATAACAATTCAAGTGAAGCATAATAGAAAGAGTAGAGAGTACGTACAGTGGCATAAGGGGAGACGAAGATATTGATAAGCACACTTTTGACGAAATCGAGAAGTCGATGATGAGTTGACTCGGCAGGTCTGTGAGTCGGGAATGAATTCGCCATCATCATCGTCTCTAAAACCCACACAAAACCCTACTGCTCTCATTCACAGCAAAAGTTGTTCTATTAATTCAACTTTTTGTCGGGCGGAGGCTGATTTTATTTTTTGTGTTTTTTTGAAAGATTTTTTTTCTTAAAAAAAGATAAAAACACCTCTGAGATTCGAAGTCGTGCTCAACAATATTAAAAGAGCCTTAAGAGTCAATGGATCAATCAAACCACTTGTTCATTGGATGCTCTATGTTAATTTTTTACAAATACCTCTTAATTTCTATATGGATATTTATATTCTGAGACGAGGCTAATGGGTGATTGAGTACCTGACGGACTCTATGTGTGTCCGCCCCAATTAGTAGAGTATATAAAAATAATATTGAATAAGGAGTATTAGTGACGAAGAAATTAGTTATGTCTAGATTAATTATACTTCATTGTTTGATTTATGTTATCAAATGATTATTTAATAGGATCGGAGTAGTTATATTTACTTTTGTTATGAACACTTTACTCTCCAATGTGGGACTTTCCTTCACAAAAGTTCTGATTTAGTCGGGTACCTTTTACTTAGAGGCCTCAAATTCTGAGTCTCCTTAAATACGGAATCCTCTTTGTTAGAAAACATTTTACTATCTAATGTGTACCCTAGTGCGAATCCAAATTTAGTTGGATAGCTCTTAATCAAAGGTCTCGAATATGAGTCCCTTGAACACATAATCACATTTGTTAAAGAGCGCTTTATTATCCAATATGGACCCTAACGCGAATCCAAATTTAGTCGGGTAGCTCTTAACTAGAGGTTTCAAATTCGAATCCCTTGAACACACAATCACCTTTGTTAAAGAGCACTTTACTATCCAATAAAAACCCTAGCGTGAATCCAAGTTTAGTCAGGTAGATTTTAACTAGAAGCCTCGAATTCGAGTCTCATGAACACAAAATCACCTTCGTTAAAAAGTGTTTTATTATCCAATGTGGACCCTAGCGCAATTCAAATTTAGTCGGGTAGCTCTTTACCAGAGGTCTCGAATTCAAGTTCCTTGAACATAGAATCACATTTATTAGAGAGCACTTTACTATCCAATGTGGACCCTAGCGCAAATTCAAATTTAGTCGGATAGCTCTTAACCAAAGTTCTCAAATTTGAGTCCCTTGAACACAACATCACCTTGTTAAAAAATACTTTACTCGCTCAATATACAACTTTTAAATGTGAATCAAAATTTAGTCGCCAATATATAATAAGAAAAATAAGTATTATACATATGTTCAAAATCCCACCGTTTGCCGGATAACTAATACATATTTTAGATTTTCTGATTGTGTCATTTTCTCTTCTCTTCCCATATTTCCTTTTCAGATTACAATACCAAATTAACAAGAACAAACAAGTGATGAGTACAGAAGAGACTCTTGTTGAAGCGGCGCTGCGAGTTCTCAACACGGCGGACCCTGTTGAGAAAGCTCGCATTGGTGACGAAGTAGCAAACAAATGGCTGCAAGGTCTCATTTCTCAGCCTTATAATCCTGCTGAAGAACTCCCTGTTCCTGATCGTCCAGCACGTCTTACAAATGTAATGATTTCTGCTTAAGCTCAAATTCTTGTTTGGTATGTCTATTACCTGTTCGATGAAATGCCCAAGTGACCCAAATGCTTGTTTTACTATTTTTGTGTGTTAAATTCTCTGGGAAATGCTTATAATGATTAACAGGTGAAGCTGGTGTCACCAAGTCTCATGCCGAAGCTTGGGAAAGCGGGAAGCTTGCAGAGTAGACAGGCCATTGTACATAGTCTTGTACACACTGAAAGCTGGGCTATTGACTTGTCTTGGGTAATTAAAAAATTCCCTTATTTCCTTTTCCCGAGTATTAGCTTGTGAAATGTAGGGTCTTTAATGGTATAAGGTTAATATATGCTGAGATTTTTCGAAATTGTGTACTATTTGTTGCTTCATTTGTTTTGTATTTATTTTCTTGAAATTCTGCGTCAAAGAACTTCTCTTTTGAGCCGAGGGTCTATCGGAAACAGCCTCTCTCACCCTTTATGGGGTAAGGTCTGCGTACATTCTACCCTCTCCATACTCTACTTGTGGGATTACAATGGTTATGTTGTTGTAGTACTTGTTTACAAAATAGTAAAGTAGACATAATTTCTCAAGTGGGATGGATTGTTTTGCACTAGAAACGGGAACAAGAATGGTGTTATTCTTGCAAAGAAGATAAGTAAAGACAGGCAACCAGCCAGTGAGTATGGGTACCAAATGCACCCACAGATTTCACTGTGACAATCAGACTTGAACTTTGTGTGTCTTGGGGTGTGTGTGTTTCTATAACTTTATATATGTAACTTAAGTTGAAGGTGATGAGCCTGCCTACACTGTATAATTACTCGTGGATAGAGAAAGGTTTAACAAAGTTGTTAGCGCTGTTGTGACCTAGCATGGTGAATGATACCTCTATTTGATGATTCATTCTTGGATATATTTATGCATTTTTGAGTCCCACTTGTCAACTGCAACTATTGAGTAACTATCCCTGGATGATTATATATGTCATTGGTCGTCTTACAGGATATAATTGCTCGATTCGGCAAGCAGCAGTCAATGCCAAGAGAATTTTTCACTGATTTTGTTAAGGTTGCACAAGATGAGGGGCGGCATTTTACTCTACTTGCCGCACGGCTTAAGGAACTAGGTTCATTCTATGGAGCTTTACCTGCTCATGATGGCCTGTGGGATTCAGCCATTGCTACTTCTAACGATCTGTTGGCTCGTTTGGCTATTGAACATTGTGTTCATGAGGTTCTCTCTTCATCTCTTACACCGATAAAAGAAATCTGGATATTCATGAATGAAGTAACAAAATAATATTTTCTTTGTGAAGTCTCAAATGATTGAGCTTGAACCACACTTTGTCCTACTTTTGTCAATAATTTAACAGCTAGCTGCAATTTTGCATTGTGATATCATTATAACCTCAGTTATTTTGATCAATTAGGTTATGTTTATTCCGATTTCTGAATATAACGTTCACTGCTGACACTTACTTCCTTGAGTAGTTTCTAGTTTTACATGATAACCGGGGTGTAATAAAGTGATTTCATGTGGTTAGATGTATTAAGACATGTATGATAGATATCATAAGTCTAAACTTAAAAGTATTAAGAAAACTAAGAGCGTTGGCTTTCAATATATTCTTATATCTCTACAAGTTTCCGCGCAGTTGTGTTGATCAAAGGCTTCTTTTATGCAGTTCATCATCATTCTACTTTTGTAGCATCACTTTCACTTTTTCTATACCAGGTTGATGACTTCACATTTTCTGATAATGTAGGCCAGAGGACTTGATGTGATTCCAACAACAATATCCCGTTTCCGCAATGGTGGTGATAGTCAAACAGCTGAGTTACTGGAGAATGTGGTGTATCCAGAAGAAATAACTCATTGCGCTGCGGGAGTCAAGTGGTTCAAGTATCTTTGCTTAAGATCAACAAATCCAAATCTGAGTGACCTTCCTTCAGAAGAAACTAGTGATGTAGACAATGAAGTGATTCAAAAGTTTCACACCACTGTGAGGACATATTTCAGAGGGCCATTGAAGCCTCCTTTTAATGAGCAAGCAAGAAAAGCTGCTGGATTTGGTCCACAATGGTATGAACCACTTGCTGTTAAAGATTTCACAGTACTATGAAGGTCTATCTTTTCGCTGGTAAGAGGCAAGCAGATACCCCATGGAATTAGTCGATGTATGCACTAGCTGCCCAGACGTTACTGTTTATTTCAAAAAATGGAAACTTCTCCTCTGGTTGTAGAATTTCTGATGCTTATAGAGGGGAAATTGGCACTGGTTATGGAATTTTGTCTCTAAATTTTCATGATATAAAAGCATACGTGTTACACTAGATTATTGGGAACTTTGTGTTGAGAGGATTCTTCTAAATATAATCAACTGCAAGGGGTAACACATTACCACAATAACAATTATTTATATCCTTCTCATCATTGAGTTTTATATTTATCAGTTAATATCTATTGAGCAATAATTTTTTTTTTGGTGATTAACAAAAGATATTTGGTTTAGCTGTAGCATGCTGTTACATGGTCTGTAAAAGTAAAGGAAAAACATTATATGAGCAAGGGAGGAAAAAATCAGCTCTTTATTTGGTAAAGAATATTGAGGCACCCCTATTGTACAACTTTACAGGGAGAACAGATGGGACTATGATGTGCCATAAACTTAGAGGAAATGTTAGTATCATTGGGATTGGAACTAGTCCAATTTTATGGACCTCAATCATTTTTATCCTCAAGAACAAAAATGGCACCATTAATACAAGGTTGAGATCTGAAAGAGGCAAACTATTATCAGAAAAGAACTACGCCGCCTGCACAGGTTGTCCTGTAGGATATTTTGTTCCCAGACACTTCATCTGTATTACAGTAGAAGCTTCTTGATGTCACTGAAGTTAGATGACAATGCTGAAACGAACGCACCTACAAGATTGATTAAAGATTTAGCTTCTGATACCTTCACCACCAAGGATAATTAGAGGCAAAAGAACCCAAATTCTCAGCCGCATGCATACACATAGAAGCAATAGTAAGGATAATTAAATCTAGAATACAACTGAGACATTTTTGACAGTGTGTTACAATCAGCCTAAGAATTGAAACTTTTGGTGATGATTTTGCGAGATTAAGTGTAAACATGTGAGCTAGTAGCATAAAAGACAATCTCTACTTCTGTAAACTATACAAGTTTTAAAAGATCAGAACTCTGAACTTACCTCCAACCTTCCCATCAAAGACACGATGATCAGCTGATAATGTCAAACTCATTTTGTTAACTACAGCTGGTTTCTCAATTCCTGAAAAGAAGGAAGCAAAATTCAACTACTATACATCTCGATCCTAAACTAGTCGGTGTGGTGTTGGCAATATTTCAACAAATTGAATAAGCAAAAAAATTATGCAAGGAGAATTTTCAGTCAGAACTATACCATCAGCATCAACCACCGGTTCGACAACTTTATTGCCCCTACCAACAGCAATTATACCAGCCTGAGGAAAGAGATTACAATGTTATGGATTTCAAGCTAGAGATTTATGAGCAGTGACAGGAATGACCTGTTCTGGAGACCTATTAGGTTATATAAAACTCACCGGTGACAGTTCAGTTATAAAATTTAATGCATCAACTGTAAAAGTTCAATAGTTAAGGAGAGGCTGACATAAAACGCTAATCTATTCAATCAAAGGGAAGGAATAGCAGATATCTTTCATGAAGGGGTGCTACCGGATGAGAGGGAAGAAAAGTATAATGACCTGAGGGGGGTTGATAATTGCACAAAACCGATCCACTGGAAACATGCCCAAGTTTGAAATGCTGCATAAAGAACACAGAAGATATAATTCCTGCCAAACAGAGCTGCTCTTTACAATGCCTAGAATCTAGTCGATTATTCACCTGAAAGTGCCACCTTGGAATTCATTAGGTTTAAGCTTTCCAGCCCGTGCCTTTCCAGCAAGCTCCTTGATCTTTCATGCACAAGTAGATGATAATGAGAAGGTAAGAAACCATAATAAGCTGGGATATTAGACTCCTAAATAAAGACAGGTAATATGCAGTTTATACATATTGCAGAAAATATTTCTTGTGCTAGCTTCTATGAACAAAATTGCAGTTCCCTTCAAAGCATCAAAATCCTATAGTTTATACATTATACAGAATTTCAATATCCCCACTTTAAAGAAAATAGTGTGTCTAGCCTTATCGCCGAGATATTGAAAAAATAAACAGTTCAACCTATATCCCTTTTTACCTCTGCAGATATTGAGGATATGGATTTTTGATCAGCATTCCTGATAATTGGGGTCATCAAACCCTGAAACTCAAAAAAATGGAATGAGAACAAGATTTGTACAAGATCCAACAAAACAGTAGTATGCTGCATACCTTTTCAGTGGCAACCGCAACAGATATATCGACAGAATCACAAAGCACCACCTCACCTTTTCCATCATCCCAGTAAGCTGTAATGGATTTAAAGAGTAAGCTTGTCAGTGAACTAACATTTCACGGGAGAAAGCGTCTTTCACTAAGCAAGTCATCCGGAAGTAAACTAAAAGTCTATGTAGTGAAATTCAATGAAGAATAAGCACAGATCCGGAATGAATTGATCTTAGTTACCGGAAAACCATATTTGAAGGATATAGACATCAATTAAATACAATGAACTCTCCAGCCTTTTCAGCTATTCTTGCTTGTGGGGTGGGTTATAACTTATAAGGGTATTGTGAGAAGAGAAGTGCTACAGGTTTCCGAAGAACAGTTCAGCAAAAATTACATACTCTCAATTTCTGGTCTAGATTGTATCATGATGTACAGGAGACAAATAAGGAAAAAGGTCACCTTACAATTTTTCAGTATCCTAGACAAATACCAACAATCGACGTTGCTATCAATAGTTATTATGAATGCCGGGAGAAGAACCAAAACTACAATAGGTTTCATGGAAATAGTGGTCTCCATTAAAAGTTTGTTATTTGAATGAAGAGTGAAGACTGCAAACAAAATCAACTCTTTCCACAATAAGTTGCAATATATACAGAAGCAAAGAGGATATAGAATTATTTGGCCAGTTTGACTAAAAGTTTGTGATTCCACAACATAAAGGTCAACGGATAGATACTTTTTGAGTTATGGGAAAAAGAGAAAGAAGAAGTATACACATATAGAGGCTGTTAATCTGTAAATGCATTTCCTTAAAAATATTACGGGAGAACAACTGTAGTACGTTACCAGACAAGTCTCCTATTCCGTCCGGAAAGAGGTATTGCAAAATGAGACGAGAGTTTCCCGTCTACAAAATGAGTATTTTTAAAGTGAAGAAAAGTTAAGACAGTGAAGACTTAAGAGGCTTCACTCCAGACCACAGAGATGGTACATGATTAGGATGAAGCCTAATGGGGTTAAGTGCCTCATTGAGTGCTTCTTAGTAAAAGAAATCGTAGGAGACCCACTAGACCTCTGGAAATAAGAGAGCTAGCATGCTTCATTCATATAAATGGAAATACATAACTTTATAGCCTCATTTCTCAAATTAAATGTTCAATTCTCAACTTACAAATAAGAAAAAACTTGATACACCATGAGCATTTGAAACACAACAACAACATACCCAGTGTAATTCCACAAAATGTAGTCTGGGGAGGGTAAAGTATACGCAACCGTACCCCTACTTAGTAGAGAAGTTGTTTTCGGTAGACCCTCGACTCAATAAAAAACAACAGATAGTAATGGAAGTACAAGAATCAATACATAGTGACAAAAACAGCAGATAGTAACAGAACGGTTCCACAACAAAATCATACGACAGTTGAAGAACAAAAAAACTACACAAGGAATCTACGACTACTGTATCGACGAACAATTCCTACTAACCTTCTATCCTAATACATGTCCTCCACAATCTCCTATTTACAGTCATGTTCTTGGTAAGCTGAAGCTACAATTTCCTGCCTGATCACCTCACCCCAATACTTATTTGGTCTACCTCTACGTCTCCTCGTACCCACTATATCCAACCTCTCACACCTCCTCACTGGGACATTTGCACACCTCTTGTCCACCACGGAGCTCGCTACCACCTTGTCCCCAATACCCTCATTCCTAATCTCATCGCCCTTAGTATGCCCAAACCATGAGCATTTAAGGGAAACGGGAAAAATGACAAGTCAATTATCATTGATGCGACATTATTATGTTCACGACAATATCAATTATAAACTCTTAATATTTACCTAAAACAGAACACAATAAATATACATTTGTAAAGGATTATATGATATCTTTTTTTTTTTTTTGAGAAAGAAGGATTATATGATATCTAAGTGCATGTTACTAAGCTATCTTTTGTCCCTCCTACATCTCCTTTCAGAGATCATATGATCTTTTCCTGACGTAAGAACTAAATGAAACTGACTGGGAAGTATCAAAATTGAGAAAAAAGATTATGGTCGTTCCTCTAACAAAGCTAGAAAGCCTGCTTCTACATACTAAACAAATTCACAAGTAGGCTTCATAGCTAACTATGCTTCGCTTCATCCTACATTTTAGTTGTTAATGTGAAATAAGTTAAGAACTTCAATTAGCAATGAAAATACTAATAAAATCTCACCATTTGCTTCTGGTACATTTCTTAATGTTGCTGCAACCACTTTGATTACAATGTCATTCACAGAGACTTTAACATCATACTTTTCTGCAAAGAATAAAGATGTGCCAGATCATTATGAAGGAATATCAGCACAAGCAACAATACAAATTAAATACCTTAATTCTATACCTTTAAGCTCCTTTCTGAAGGAAAGAAGGGAGTCCAATATAACATCTGTTAGAAATGAACATTAATTTGAAAAAGTTCCACATGTTAGATATTAGTAATTACTACTCATAGCACTAAGAACTTGAGAATTGACAGAACCTGTGGACAAGTACAAGTGAGGAGTAGATTGCTTAGATTCCAATAACCTTGCTGCTATCACCTGCAAAATATAAGGATCGAGAGACACAGCAAATTAAGTATGAGATGTCATCAGTGCAAGTCTCCTATATGCATTAAAAATACAGGAAATGGGAGTGAAGAATACATTGATAGCACCTAAACTTAGTGAAAAATAAGAACAATGTAGAGCATAAGCCAAGTCGAAAGTGGATCACATAATAAGCAAAAACCATGATGAATACAATGCATAAGAAGCACTACACCAGAAAAGAGGAAAACAAAAAAGACAAGCTAATACCCTACCTGGAGTCCTTATTTGAGCAGCTGATATCCTACTTGGGGTCCTTATTCGAACAGCTGATTTATTAGCATATTTTTAATTTTAGGCTGTAAGACGTCGAATTTTTAAAGGTGAAAATAATTATTCATATTTCAACTTCTCCTTGGGTGATTTACAAACTGAACCTTCAAAGTTGAAATTTCACAGATCAACTTGTTAGTCTTTGTTCAATGCTCATTCAACAAAGGAAAACTCACTAGGTCTAGAAATGCAAAGAATGATTTTTAAGAACACCGAAATTTTAACTTGGTTATTACTGCCACCTTAATAATTTTAGGCCGCAACAAAGTTTTTAAAAGAAAGGTGTAACACATGTTTATTTGGTAAACAAAACACAATTTCTTTATCGAAACAAAATAAAAATTTCCCCAGAAAAAGAACAAAACCAAACTCACTTCCATATTAACAGACAAACTTACAAGTATTATCAGTTAGACTCTCAAATTCCTTTAATAAGCCATCTTTCTCTTTAAATTTACACCTTTTCATCTACAGTTGTCTGTCAAAAATTTATTTACGAAGTGTAAAATACTGTTTACTTTTTTTTCTTTCTAAACCTATAGACTTGTTATTAAGTCTAAAGCATGATATTTAGGAATTGTTACTATATTTCAACTAAGATAGATAGAACAAGTACTGTGAAGGTCTAGTTGTCAATTTTGCAAAGTAAATGGTTGCAAATAAATTTTCTATTTACCAAATCATCCAACCCAAAATTCCAAAGACAATTGTTTTTAACAACAAGGTGATTACTAACCTTAAAAGAGTAGTTCGTACAAGGGGTTGGTATTTTTTTCAATAAAATGAACTGTTCTGGTAATCAACTAGTCTTTAATAGAAGGTTGATCAAAGACCTCTTAATGAAGAGTACGAATTGCGCAAGAAAAAAGAAAAAAAGAAGAAAGGAAATAGAAAGAATCAAAAGTATTACTCCCTCCGTCCCATTTTATGTGACGCCCTTTCCTTTTAAGTTCGTCCCTAAGAGAATGTCACCTTACTATACTATAATTAGAAACAATTTAATTTAAAAATTCCCCTTTTTACCCTTAATGAAATGATTTACAACCACATAAATATCTAAGGATTGGTTTAGACCACAAGTTTCAAAAGTCTTCCTTTTTTTCTTAAACACCATGCCAAGTCAAACGGTGCCACATAAAATGGGACGGAGGGAGTAGAATCTTAAAATTCAATGCTTTATTATTGCTTCGCAAAACACCAGTCAGGAAGTCACAAGAGCCCATTTAGCACAATTTTCTGGCATGTTTTTCCAACAACTTCTCTGGTGACTGTCCATTTTTCCTTATTTTCAGAATAAAACAAAAAACTCAAGTTGGTTTTCCCAGCTAAGTTGGTTGTGTTAGTGCATTATGTTAAGAGTTAGAATGTTGGAAGTGTTAAGTTTTGTTAGATACATTTTTTGGATGAAGTGAAACTTCCATTGCTAGCATCAAGAAGATGCAAAAAAGATTGAACAATGATATTGCAATTGAGCTCTCAAAAAAAGTAGAAAATTCCTTAAACAGGGGTGGCTATTCTAAAACCAGGGAAATAATAAACTGCAACAAGTTATCAAGATTCAAAGGTATCTATAGGGGTTACATTGAACCAACTAAGTAAATACGAAAGGCATCTAGCCTAGATACTGTCTTCAATTGAGCAAACATAATGTGTATGGTGGAGAAGATTAGAATGGCCCCCTATGAAGGATGACACACCCTCAAATACAATGTGTATAGTGTTTGATTCTATAAGTAGGTGTACCTTGTATTAATCAAATTATTCATAAATCCCTTTTCTTCTGTTATGTTCTCACCCGCATTTAAAAATTTGAGAAAGAGACTCGTATTACATAGATAAATGAAACTGATCCTTACGTCCAAGAAATAAGATCTTCCTTCATTTTTTTTCAATGTGTTAGTAAAGATGACAGTATATAACATAAAATACCTATACAACACAATTAAAGCTCTATCATTTAATAAGTACAATAAGGTAAAAGGATTAAATAACTGCTGATGGCAGTTTATAGTACCTTGCGAATTTGACTATTGGGTAAATCTTCATAAGCATCCTTTTGTTGTCCATCAGATTTTAACCCAAGTGGCTTTGTTGGAGTAGCTTGTTGGTTGACCTGAGGAGGAGATGGATTTGCCTTCCCAGCTGATGAATTGTTGCTTGATCCCTTTCCAGACTTCAATGCAGCAAGAACATCTCCCTTTAACAGGGTACCACGAGGACCAGATGCTGGAATTGATGATGCATCTAAACCATGTTCCGTAATTAACACCTTAGCAGCTGGACTGATTCTATTGAAACCTGTTGTCTGAGTTCTAACTTCAGTTGTGACATCATGACGGACCGGCTTTTCTTCCTTAACTACATTGTTGCCGCTGATCGATGTCCTCACAGCTTCAATATCATTTTCATCCTCAACCTTGCAAAAAAGAAGTATTAATTCCACAAAATGCTAAGAGTTCTAATCCATAGCAGAGTAACTATACCAGATCATTTAAAAAAAAAAAAAAAAAGAACTAAGACAAGTCCCTACCCTAAATCTGAATATACTGATTTGCATCTTCTAATGGTCAAGACAACAGAAAGTTCTAAACTTCTCTCAGAAGGTGAAAAAAGAGAGGAGCATTAGCAACTTACTGTGATTGCAATAGGCTGCCCAACAGCCACATCTTTTGAACCTTCAGGTGCCAGTATTTTGGCCAAGAATCTGCAAATCACACCAGATAAAAATATTTTTTTGTGGCCAAAGAAAACGAAAACATGAAATTGTAAAACCAACACTTATTCAGAGGGAAAGAGTTTCATAATCTACAAGAGCAAACAGGATACACATGGAATGGAATGTCTTCAACTTCAAAGACTCAGAAACATGATAAAACCATAATGAAAACAACCTCACATACTCCCAGAAATAAACAGCAGCAGATGTAACTAAGAAGGCCTCCACCATTATATAAAGTCAATATGGAGAGGCTAGGAACGATTCTTCCTTCAATATTTGAGGCTGCTTTTCTGGATAACTAGAAAGTCCTAAGAAATAATTACCTCATAGAAAGTACAGTAAAAAATAGTAATAGATATATATCTCTAACAGTATCTCATTTTCTTGCAATTAAACATATTATTTAAAATGTGATGGGAAAGTTTACCCTTCTTCAAGACTTTCATGCTCAAGAGTTGCTTTGTCAGTTTCTATCTCACAGAGAACATCACCAACCTCTATCTGTGTCAAAAGAAAAATAAGATAATAATTACACATGCTATTTTAGTCATCACTGCCCAGTGTCTGGGGCATTTGTGAAAATTCACCAGTCTCTTATAATGCAGCACCAACCTTGTCACCTTCCTTTTTCCTCCATTTAAAAATGTTACCTTGGTTCTATGGGTAAGAATTCAAACAAAGATATCATCAGCATTGACAGGTAAAGGAAACAAGTATAGCATGGAAATTAAAGAGTCCATTATTAACTTTCCATACCATGGTTGGGGACAAAGCTGGCATATCAAGGATCAAATGAGGAGGAAGTTCAGATGAGCTGATATTCGCAGGACTCGCTTCTGGAGCCTCGTCTCCACTTGCTGCATCTGTCTGCGAAGATGCTTGATTTTTAACCTCTGATGCACCACCAACGGTAGCAGGGACTTTTTGTATGTCATCTGCTTCTTCCACCTACTCAATTAGCGAAAAATATTTACAATAATAGATGCCCATGGCAGTCTACACAACCCGCTTAAGCTAAGCATGTAGGAAATGAGAAGGCTCTGAGACATCAAGTATAGTGAGGCAGAAAAACATTGCAAGAATTTAATCTAAAGGTGACAGTCATCCTGACTTTGACAGGGAACATAGTTTAGTTCATACTAAGGAAGAGAAATTAGTTCATAATAGTGAAATAAGCTGCTGATTGAGGAACCAAAAGACAAGAACTTGCAAGTAGATTTAAAGCATTCAATACTACATACTCATGTCTAATTAGCCATGAGATAGTTATAGCCTTTATGGCTATATTTAAGTAAAAAGGAAAACAAAACTGGGATTAGGCAGTCTATAAAGATCCTTCCGAACCAGGATCCATTTCTATTAGAAGGCTGTCTTGTTTCCACTTGAGTTTACCACCTAAAGTATTCAGTGAGCACTCTTATTGACTTCGGTTTGAGCTTAGAATACTTTCCTGCCTTTTTATCTTTGCTACTTTCATTCAATCTCAACCATGTCAGGAAATTATTTTCAGATCTTCTACGGTAAGATTCACTTGACAAAAAAAGCTCCTAGTTGGTAAACTCTTTCAGGACGTAGAAACATTGTAACAAAGAATACCAATTTGCTCCTGGATAGAGTTGGTCCGCTAATGGAGTTAAAGAAGTTATATATTTGCCTTCCTCCATTTCCTTTTTTTTAAAACCTTTTTCTTCCTCTTGTTCTTCGTAGCTAGTGTATCTTTTTGGGACCTCTGGGTCATGCCACTCACAATAATTAAGAAAAAGCATATGAAACTTGGTGCTTAAGGAGAGTTGGCAAAGCCACCAAGAAGATCTATTGATAATCCCTCCAAGTATCTTTTAGTGTTTTTTTGACAGAAAGGAACTGAAATGTTTTGATGGAATTTCAACGCCAAAACAATCCCTAAAAGCTAGATCTTTGCTTAACTTGTTTTGCTGGAGCAATTGAACCCCTGTAAACAGCTCTGGCCAATTTTTGGTCTTTGTTAGCTCCCTAATCCTATCATAGTCTCTTCTCATGTATTGGAGCTAAGACAACTTCTTTTGCATCTTCTAGATGCTTTTTTAATGAAACCTTTCCTTCATTAAAAATGGAGTTAAACCCAGACGAGAATACCAACGAAAAAAGTTCATCTATTGAAAGAAAGAAAGAAGACCACGAAAGAAATTTAGCAGTTGTCTCTCTAGGTAGGACACTATCAATTTATTGCATAATGCATACTTTACTTTCTCCTCCAAGTTCAGTACTTGAAGAGTTGAGAACCTTGATAACATTCGTTTTTTAGTACAAAGGACGGAAGTATCTTAATCCATCAAAATTCCCCATCACTTACCTTTCTCATAATTATCTTTTGGAATACAAGGACTCTTTTAGATAAATCAAGAACTTTTAATTAAATTTCTAACCAAGATGGCTTCAAGTGACAAGAGTATATAACATTAGGTATCACAAAAAACTAACCAACTATCGGCACAATAAGAAAAAAATTATTTAATTCAAAATACAAATGAAGCAAAAGGATTTCCTTTAGTTTCTATACTGGTCTTTTGACTCCTTAAAAGATTCATTCACTTCTTTCCAACCAAATCATCAAGAAGGCACAAAGAAATTGTCTTCCATATCTTCTTTTTCTCGCTTCCATCCTCTTTTTAGTTAAAAAAAACCCTACTTACAGCATTTGCCACTATCTAGTAAAACCCAAGATAGTTTAACAAGGAGAATATCAATGCCCTATATTTGATGCAAACTACAATGTACTATGAGGTGGTTCCTGTCCAGCATATATTCGTTTTCTTCCTCAGATTGTTTGCTGACAGCATCCTACTTAATACACCATCTTCTCTGGTGCTTTAGTCTTCCAAACTGATTTACAATCAGGTCTTAGATCCCCTCCATTGAGTAGGCCTCTATACTATCACTTCACAGAGAATCATTGACTGCCTACCTCTTGCCATTTCATTTCTATCATCTCTGCAATTTGTATGTGGCAGTCAATCTTTCGTAACAAACTCTCGACTTCCGTTCCATTTGCTCAGACACTCTTGGAATTCAATAAAAGGACGATGCTTTCTGATTGGAGAGGAGAAATGCAAGGTTGCTTAACTTTCAACAGTTCAATGCAAACCCATTTCGTGGTTTAGGGCTTAAAGACCTATGTTGTATAAATAAACATTGGTAGTGTGGCTTTCCTTTAGAAGATACAACACAAAGGACTGATAATTAGAGAACTTTGGCTGATACTTATAGCATGGTGACTTTGGTAAACTTCTGAAGGAAGAGAACAGTGTGTAGCCTTATTAGCAGAAAGCTTAGAATGTAAAAAACATTTGGTTTTATCAGATAGTAGCTACAATACTTGCAGAAAACCAGATACTACAATTTCCAGGAGTGAATGTATTGAGTCTTCAATCTTTCATAATTACACCAATTTCAACCTGCTTTGATCTATGGGTTTGTTGTTGTAGTGGGTATCAGTCTTCCAACTGTCAGGTCTCTGATAGGCAAATCAATATTATTTTGGGACCCACAAAAGAATTTGTTTACCAAAGAAGCCTGTGCTTTTTTTGTTAGAATAAGACTAGTTTAAAAGGGGGAGGAGTTGAGAGAACACCCAATTCCCAAAATGAGAATTTTTAAGTTACCTACTGTTTATGCGAACGAAAAGAACAATAAAAACTTTTTAAAAAACGGTTAGAAATTCTTGTGACGTAACAGAGACTTCTTATTCCCTTTTGCAGCAAAGAACTCCAGAGAAGCGAAAGTAAAAGAGAAAAGTGCAGCATTATCACTTCAATTATATTTTGTGGTGCTTGACTGAAACGAGATAATCACAAAATAGAAAATAAAGAGGAAAAGTGGCAGGAGAAATATCTAAGAACTCTTATTACCGTAATTGCTATAGTCTGTCCCACCGGTACATCTTTTGTTCCTTCAGGGACCAATATCTTTGCAAGGAAACTGCAAATGATATCCCCAAACAACAAAACCAATTACATTAAAGAAGAGCATCCATAAACAGGATGATTAGAGTGAGTACTTCAGGCATTTATGAACAGCAAGAGCATCAGGAAGAAAACTAATCACATAGAAAATATCTAAAGAAAAGCAATAACATCAGAAAAGAACATTACTTACCTTGTCAAAAGAAAATCCTCTCTTTTAAGTTTTAAGCAAATACAGCACATTGGAATATAGGCTTACCCTTCTTCAAGAGTTTCAAACTCGAGTGTTGCTTTATCAGTCTCTATCAAACATAGTACGTCCCCTGCTTGAATCTGTTAGGAAATCCGAATTTAACAGTGTAATAAAATAGAAATGTCAGTTGTTGAGCCTTAATACTTTAGCAGGCATCTTTGTCTAAAAGAGAAGATATTGCACTACTTTAACTTTCGGTAGCCATGAAAGCAACTGACCTTGTCCCCCTCTTTCTTTATCCATTTTGCTATATTACCATGAGTCTGCAGTGAGATAAACATGTAAGTTAAGAATTTCCACAATAATAAGGAAATGATAAGCAAAAAACTTCATCATTCATAGAAATAATGCCGCTAAGATTACCATTGTAGGGGACAAAGCTGGCATTCCCACCTCTGCATATACAGGAGCCTCTGCAATAGTAGGAAATAAGTATTATAACACTTAACAAAGAAAGACCTCATTTCTTCCACATAAAATTGCATATTATCAGTAGATTCTCACAGTTCAAGATAAAAGTTGTATAACGTGTCTGAAGATCACCAAATATCTTTCCACTGTCTTTCTAAAATAGAAAATAAACTAACCGAAGGGGAAAGAAATATACAGCTTAATGGAACAAGACATTCTCTCCAAGAGATGTACATCTTGGAGAGCAGGACATGCCTAACACCTTAGAAGCTAAAAGGACTATCCCATCACATATATAAGTCAGAGATTTAACTGTTTTTCAATGTTCCTGCATTATGTTACAACCTAATGCACCATTAGCCAGATTTTCTATCTTAAGGCAAAACATTCTTACACTTTCCAAGGCCGCTGAACTAGATGAAGAGGAATTGAGTTAATATCATGTGATCTAACGTCCAACATAGCATATACTAAACTGATAAGTGGAGGACGGAATCATATATTTGGAGAACACAAAATACACATATAGTAATCTAACATTTGCTTAATAGGAAACACCTCAGATTTAGCATGCATCAGCTAGGACCAAAATTGCCTTGTCAGGCTTCTTTACAATTATCTGTAGCAGGTGAGGGATCAAAAGTGTTGAACCACATAACACATATTTATAAATTTGAAGAGACTTATGTCTTCCCAAATGAATCAGGGTAATGGAACAGACACTGGAATATTTGAAGTACAAGATAACACTTAGAAGTAAATACATTCTAAACCAGAAGTCTCCAAAACATCAGATTTAAGCATCAGGTCAGAGGATGCGAACTAGCATTCCATCTCTTTATCATTCAAACAACAACTATGTCTCAGTCCCAAGCAAGTCGGGGTCGGCTATATGAATCCTCACCTCTCCATTTAAGCTCAACTCAAATCATCATCATACCAAATAAAAATGAAAGTGAAAAATAAATAAAATATATACAACTAATACTCCCTCTGTTTCAGTTTAACTATCTTAGTTTGACTAGGCACGAAGTTTAAGAAATAAGGGAGACTTTCCAATTTTGTGGTCCTAAACTAAAGATGTGTGTAATGTTCAAAAATGCCCTTTGAAACTCTTTTTTTTTTGAGTAAAGGCAACTTTGTATTCACAAAATAAGTCATCAACAAAAGATGATAAGGAACATTTTACAATCCACACATGGTATGGGCACTTTCCTCAGTGAGGACTACCCAACAAAAAACTTTACAAGTTACCTATGAAGTCAACTATGTCCACTTTATCCCCTACAATATCCTGTTTACACCAAAAATAAAGTAAACTAAGGCATTGGATTCTAATCTTTGGGCTGCTAGTCCCTTTGCCCTCTAATCTTCTACTAATAAAGATGCCATGTAAAATATCGGGTTTAAGGAGTTACCGAATATAGAAAGAGGCATTCTTTTTGTACAAACTAAAAAGGGAAGTGCACTTATTTTGATACGGAAATAGTAATTATAATACTCCCTTTGTCCCATTTTATGTGGCGCCCTTTCATTCTAATCCATCCCAAAAAGAATGTCTACTTACTATAATTAGAAACAATTTAATTTAAAAATTTCCCTTTTACCCTTAATGAAATGAATCTCAACTACACAAATATCCAAGGATTGTTTTAGACCATAAGTTTCAAAAATCTTCTTTTTTTTCTTAAACACTATGCCAAGTCAAAGGGTGCCACATAAATGGGACGGAGGGAGTAATAGTTTTAGAAGTTCTCTAACAAGCTAAAACCTATGTCCAACTAGTAGATATCACCAATATGAATCAATGTTTTCCATTGGGCGCTATCTTTAGCTTAGTTTGCACCGACTCCATCTTTTTATATTTCAATTTATTTATTTTAAAAAAAAAACATGGGAGCTCCAATAAACACATCCCTATTATGTAATGAAATGATGATATGTGAAGGGGCTATTTGTTATAGAAAAACAGTATAAATGAGGAGTTCAATTTAAGATATAAGCACATGATCAATGCAACGGTCTCCTACAAAGAATGTTACTAACATGACCAACAGGAAAGGATTTATCACGTGTTTTGTGCAATTTTTATTAGATGTTAGAAGTTGAAAAAATTTCTTAAGTTGTATTCCACTTTCCTTTTTATATGCTCTTTTCAGATGGACATCTTACTAATTTTACATTCCGTGTTGCACTTGAAAGTTAAGATATGATGGTGGAAGTTACCGAAAGCAATCTATAAATATCTGGAAAGATAATAGCATTGGGTGGGAGCAACATCATTGGTAAAATGTGCTTACCAGCTGACGAGAAGTGCCGAACACCACTTTGTAGCTGCAACATTTCCACCATTGAATCAGGGAAACATAAAGTAATGAAATTTATTGGAAAGACATGTTGCAACTAACCTTAGATGGTACGACATGTACTCCACTGAGCAGGCGGAAATTTAAAGGCCTGACCAAACTTCATAGTCAGTGAACAGCATACATTTTGAGAAAAAACAATTATGGAGCAGATTAAACTACTTTCAGCTGATTAACAATTAATAATTGCATTTAGTTCAATGTAAATATGACACTGATGTAACTTAATCTCTAAAGAATCCATATCATCTCCCATGCAAAGATTCTAGCCTATGTTTGTCATTAACTCGATTTTCCGCTAAACTAGAATGATAATCAGTAAGATTGTAATATGCAAGATGAAAGACTAACTAAGCAACTATGCTACTATTAGTATTGGCACCCCAAACTAAAAACTACAGCTAAAAGTCAAAATTTAGATGGTTATTAGATCAAAATATCAATCTCTCAAGAATTTTATTCACTGAGCATATGACATGAGAAATCCAGTTAGTGGCCACAGTAAAATAGAAGAATTTAATTGAGGAGTCTCTAAAATTTGATCACATCCATTTCAGCCATAAATTTATGAAGTTACGCATCATCTTATTCATAGCATATATCCCAGTCAGATAGCAATAGGTTGGTGGAGAGAGAGAGAGACTCAAATTGTCTGCAATCATACATGTGAATGCTGAAGACTTATGGCCATGAGCCATCATTTGGAAGAAGGATCTTTCTGGACATAATTGACAACAGAGTGATAGACAGGTTTACTAGATAAATCAGTTTCTTCATCATACATCTAAAAGAAGCTAATGTAGTCAAATCTTAGGACTGGTCAGGTGAAGCTTTTGTTATTGCTCATTCCTTTTTCCATCTCCTTGTAACTTTGCATCATCTCGATGTCCTTTCATTTGCACTTTAAGGAATATACGTCCCTAAATAACCTTCCTTTTCTCAACAAGATCTTAAACCATATCAAGGAGTGTATAGATAAAGTTTCTCTTTGAGATCGAGGGAGTATCATCTCATTTGACCTTAATCTGTAAAAGAGTTGGATTCATCTCCAGCATCTTTAATTTATGCAAAACAAAAACATCAATGTGGAACTCATGCCATCACAGACATGATAGGGAGGAAAAAACATTAGTCATTATGCTAGGCCCTTCTAAGGAAACGTATCCTATAGACCACATGAAATCTGGAAAACTGTTGAGTTGGGTTGGAGTTTCTATAGGACAAGAAAAAGCTTAACTGGCTTACTGCTTTATTACTGGTTCTGACATGGCATTAGATCCAAGAAACCTACTTAAACCATGCTACATTTAAAAATGAAAAATTAGTTACTAGCTAATATAGTTCTACCTATACATTCATCTTAATACTAAACGAAAGTCCTCTGGGGAAAGGAAAAATTATGTTAGTGAACTTTTCTTTGAGAAGAAATTATGTCAATTACACCTTATCAAAAAAATAAATAAATATGTCAGTTACACTTTTTAAGTTGAGATGGAACAATTTAGTAAATAAACCACTAGAATGGACTAACATCAGACCTTAATGAAGAAGCATCCACATCAGGAATTTGTATCAGCACCCCAGGAACACTGCACCCAATAAATGATTAATGAAAATTTGCAAATCTAATAAATGTATTTCATAAATATTAACAAGGGAACAATGAGCATCATTTTATAATGGTGGTGTTCCGGCAAGGTTACTCGTATTTTGACTATTCCACTAGGTACCTGCTACATCCCACTTGTATAGTACCGACTATCGGGTAACTTTGCCCACCAAGGCTTAGGCAGATGGGAAGAAATCACCTACATGCTTTTTCCCTGATCTCCACTATTTACCTCATTTTATTGACCACCAGTCCACACTCTTAGGTGCATGGAAATAATAAACATCAAAATACACATTATATTCTGCCAAAGTGCTTAAGAAGGAATGCATCTTCTTAATAAGCTTGAACACACATTACAATCATTGGAACTTGAGGAATCAAGTGAAAGTAGAGGTCTCTTGTGCAAATTTCTTATGCAAAATGACTGATAATAAGACAGCAATGATACAGTAATTACTCCAATATTTTGCTGGCATACATCAATAAAAGTACTTGACCAAAAACGTTGGTGCATCACCCCACTTTTTCTTTATTTAATAATGAAATTGTTTAAACTACATTGAAGGGGTAATCTCAATGCTGCCTTATTTAACCCAACAAAAAGAAAACCTACTTCCCCATTTGTTTACTCACTGAACAAATATGGACTAAAAAAGTACTTGGCATACATGCACCAAAAGGCATATGAGGAAAGAAAACAAAGAATAAACAGGAAGATCTTTCCTTCTTTGTCACTAAATATAGTTGTCTTGTCCACCAAATTTATTCTCAAGTTCAAAGTTTAGAGCACTCTGAAGCCTTTCATTATTGTTTCTTTTTAAGCTTGCTTTTCTTGTTACTCCTTTTATTACTTCATCTTTGATATCTTTTTTCGATAAAAAGTACAAGCCTTCAATTACTAGCAATACTGCAACCAACGAGGCAACCAGTTCCATTTCATTTCTCACAAAGTATAACCAATATTGCAATCCGCTTTTCCATCTATGCCTAGTTATATTCATAATCAGACATATTAGCATGCCTTTAGAAATGCTCTGTATTCCCTTAATTTGAATGAATATTACCTAAAATACTTTACGCACTCCCCTGAAAACATAACAAACCTCTTCTTTCACGACTGAAATTTTCCACCATAATAAACCCCCAATCCACATCCTAAACATGAAGATAGGAACCTTCGGAACATTACTAGATGAAGAAAATTCAGTTTTTCCTTCAAACTGCTAGATGTGATCTTACAAAACTAGTCCTCTAACTAGAAGAAAATCCTCAAATTACTCAACAGCAAACCAAGTAACTTATACCATAAATCAAATTAATATTTAAGGTTCCTAAGTCCAAACAGTTCAAAAAGTTCATTAAAATGGAGCAAAATTGAATAATGCATTACACCACACACTTATTTGCTTCTTCTACCCTAGTCCCTAAATGACACACACACACACACACACACACATATATATATATATTATCATTTCAATTTCTCCTTGTTTTTGAGCTAATATCTACCATCAACGAAAACATTAAGCAATTTATAATTCTTATTAAAACCAGTTGAATCAATTACAGGCTTTGAGCTAACGAATTGCGGCGATTCAGAAAATGACAAAAGAAAAATGTAAAGAGGAAAGCGTACTGATGGAGCGATCGGAGTGCGGAGGAGTTAGAAGGACCGGCGGCGAGAAGACGGCGAGCTCGGAGAAGAGACGGAGCTCGGAAAATCAACGGATGACGAAGTCGGGAGAGCGCCATCGATCATTCACAGATCCACCACGCTTTGCTTGCTTCAACTTCTATATGTTAATTATTTCTGTTCCGCTATGAACTTTCTTCCTCTCTTTTTTTTCGCTGTAAATATTATACAAGTATAAAGTATATGTCAACCCAATAACTTGAGTAAATGGCAAAAATGATCCCTTATGTTCGAGTATAGGTTCAAAATAGTTCCTAGTAAGTGTAGATTTTGAAAATTTATGCAACTTTATAAGATGTGTTCAATTTTATAACTATTAAAAACACATTTTTACTTTAGTTTATAATTAAATTATTGTAAAGTAATAATAATATGTTGAATTGTTTTTTTGAATTGATAAAAATATCAATATAAGATAAACTTTGATTCAGCGTAATAGTTTGCAAAATCATATACAATAGAAAAATCATAGCAAATTTTGTGCAATGAGCTCGATCGAGATAATATCCAGGGGATATCTACTTGTCAATTCGATTATTCTTATAAATAATTTCTTCTTCTTTTTTAAGTTTTGAAATGAAAAATAATAATATTGCGATAATAGTGGCGGGCTAGGAAAAAGGTATGGGTTTGGTGGGCAATGATTCTTTTGGTCTAATTTTGATGCCTTTGGGAATTCATAATTTGGTCCACTTTATTATTCCAGTTTGACATAAATAAATAAACAAAATGTGAGAGAAGTGACTAAAAGTTTTTAAACAAAATGTATTTAATTGAATGTCTCAATGGCCCTTTCCTATCATGAATGGTGGTTTTGTCTTCATGTTTGCAGATTATGGACTAATTTCCTGAATTTAATAATTTATTGGGCACCAACTCCTATATTGTGGCCTTTATAAAGGTTTAAGATTTTGAATTACGTTGCTCACGAACTTCAACAAATTTAATATTTATAATCTATACATTACATAACTAATTTTTTATATAACTTATATTAGAACCAAACCAATCCCTTCGTAAATTGAAGCAGCTTTTCAGAGTAACTAATGCAAACCCTACATTTCCAAATGGGTAATTTTAAATAGTCAGAGAATTAAAAAGTCTATAATATATTTTTCTTTTAAAATAAACTAATTTTTTCTATTTTTTAGTTAAAAGATATTAAAGTTAAAAGGATAAAAATATTCAAAAAGGTAAAATACCACTCTGGCTAAAGAAATTTTTCCTTCCAAAATTAATGCACTAATTTCTTTTTCTCCCATTTTTAAGTAATTAAATTACGTTGTTTCTTCAACTATTGCATATTTTTATTTTACTTTGTTATCATTACACCACATGCGTATAATACTTTCACAACGCTCAGTTCTTTTAAATAGCACATTCCTACATAAACAATGATGAATGGAAAAAATATGAAAAATTATAAATAAATAAATAAGAAAAAAAAAGATGTCTACATAAAATTTATATTTGTTATTCTTATTTATCTTTTTTGAGTTTGCAAAATTTATTTGAGGAATTTGAATGAAAAATAGTAGGTGTTTGGGTTCATGAACAGTAAAATATGATAATATTGTGCTTCTTACACAGAGAATGAAATTGAAGCATAAGGTGTAAAATGTATATTTAGTAATTAGTACAGTAAATAATAGTAGTAAATTTGTTAATATTTAGTCAATGATCCAACAAATCACAAATTCTAACTAAAAAAAAATTTGAACATTAGGCTCAAAGAGAAAGATGATTCATAATAAGCGTATGTGATCTTATTATACGTACACATTTAAATATTTTTATGCATACACATACATAATTGGAGCAATATTAATAAGTTTAGTCAAACTTATAACCTGCTCTAAATCCATCTCCGATAATATTGTAGCTAGAATCGAGAAACATGATTTATTGGTAGTGACTTAACAAAACCAATAACAACTTTTGCTGTATTTAGAGCAGCTAAAGATCCAAATAATCTTATTGTGTTATCCCCTTTTTGTGTTCCTGCTAAATCTGATAATCCACGAATTGCAATAACTGGATATCCATTTGACAAACATGTCTGCAAAAAAGGAAAAAAACAATGAAATTTTAACCCCAAAAAAGAACTTAACTTATAAACACAAATACTGCAAAAAGAAATAATTAAAATTTAGACTGATTATATGTTTTAACATGTTATAATACGTAACTTGTCTTATTTTCAGTGTTACTTGTCTACTTTTTATGGATGATTGCATGTAGTCAGAGATAGATGGAGCTGGTATATTATGAGTTCAATTAAACTCAATATTTTTTATCAACCATCTCATCATATTTTAGACTGACGATGTATATAACTCAACGGAAGGAAAAGCAAGTTACCATTACTACAGCTAAGCTTTCCATGTCAAGTGATGTGACACCAAAAGTTTTGAAAAGGAATTGTGTGTAAGCTGCATTGTCAATGAAAAAGTTTGAAGTAGCTCCCTTCAGTCCAACAACTAGTTTTGGCTTTTCTGGTAGGCACAATGTTGAATTTGCACATTGATCCAGTTTTACCCCCTGTTAATTTCATCCAAACACATCACAATTACAAAAAAAAAAAAAAAAACCATAAAGAAGTACTATAAAATGTCTCACAAGTGAGATTTGGGGAGGATGGGTGTACGGAGACCTTACCCCTACCTCCATGAGGCAGAGAGGTTGAGGTTGTTCTTGATAGACCTTCGGTACAAGAAAATTGTTTTTCACAACAATATAAAAACCTAAAATTTGAAGCCGTCAAATCTAAATCCTAGATCTGCCTCCACTTAATGGACATAGTTATCTGGTAACTAACGAAGGGGGTCGGGTCTCACCTATACTAGGGTAGATGATAGATATACTTGAAGGTATAATTGAAGTGCGTGCAAGCTGATCTGATTCTATGTACTAATATTACTTACCTGCAAATGAGAGGCTACATGAAGCCAATTGTTGGTTATGTTGAACCAAACTGGTCTTTGAGGCACATTGACTTCCCCTGCAACTGAGTAAAACTGTTCAGTGCTATATCCAACTTTTCCCAAATGATTTTCCCCTACTTTTGGATCATTATAGCTCTTGAAATCAAATTGAGCAAAATCATTTGGTTCCATAGTTGCATTTGGTTTCTGTGCAAAACAAACAAATTTATGTGAGTCAACTATTTGAGTACATAGAAATCTATGTTGCTTGGATTCTTCAAAAGCTATGCATTTTTGGAGGGTCGAAGCAACACAGATAAAAGTACAAAAAAGGTTTGTTGACTGTGTTGCTCAAACTCTTCAGAAATTTCAACGGGTGTATGTTAGATCCATTAAAAGTTGTGCATTAATTACTATACATTTTTACAGAACCCGACATTAGTGCGACAATATTTTTTGGAGGGTTCAAGCAACATAGATGATAAAAATACAAAAATAAAAGGTTTGTTTGATGTGTTGCTCGAACTCTTCAAAAATATTGACGGATATGTGTTGGATCCTCCAAAAATTAATGCATTTTTGGAGATTCCGACACTGATGTGACAGTACTTTTGGAGGGTCCAAACAACATAGATAATAAAAGTACAAAAAAGGTTAGTTTACTAGATGTTGCTCGGACTGTTCAGAAATATTGACAGATTTGTGCTAGATCCTCCAAGCTATGCATTTTTGGAGGATTTGACACCAATACCGTAACAGTTTTGAAAAGTCCGAACAACATAATTTATTTGAAAGGTCAAAACTTAGAAGCATTATTTACCAGCCAATCCCAAAGCCCTGTTTGTGCAAGTTGCCCTGGGATTGTGACATCTCCAATTTGCATAGAACCGTTAGCATTGCCAGAGATACCAAAATGAATTATCCCTTTTATGTCAAACAGATCCAACATCTGTTGTGTTGCTGCTGCTGCATTCACCTAAGGAAACCAAACAACTATTTCACCAATTTTTTTGTAACATCAGTCACAAAATCGAACTCTCACCAACAAACTGGAAATTTAGATAGTCAACCAACTGAGTAATAACTACAATCACTCTACTCTTGCTTCCTATTTCAACTCGACTATTCAAGATTCGAACCAGATCAAATACTCTCTATCAAAAAAATCCTTGTTTCCAATAAGTTAAATCCGAAACAGAATGGAGAAATCTCAACCATCTTATCACGTCCATTGATTGGTTTCTTACTTGTCTCTTATCATCAACAAGAGGACAAGAATTAAAGCACTATTTAAAAAATAAAGGACTATATCCATTAACTTTTTGAGAGAAAGATTTCAGAAAAACCTTACCAATCCAACTCCACATTTTACATAAATGACTTTTTTGCCCTCAACTTTCCCAATCCGAAATCGTCTACCTGCAAGAAATTCAGAATCTAGAGTCAGTAAATTCAAAAATAGTTCTATTTCATTACACAAATATAGTCGAGTTGAAAGTAATGAATTCAGTTAGACCAACAGAACCCGACCTGATAAGTCAACAAAGGGATGTCTAGGATCAGGCCTAAAAACACCAGTTTTGAAGAAAGCTTCTTCTTCTGGTGCATACACTGTGATAAGTCCAAGAAAAGGACCATTTTTGTTAACTTTTTTGACAACTCTTAAAGATTCCAATCTTTCAAATGGAATTGCTTGTGCAGAAAATACAAGTAAAGGGATAAATCCCAAAGCCAATATCAGAGAAAATAGAAGGACAGCTTGTTTTGCAGCCATTTTTTATTGAACTGCAACAAGTTTTGTCCATGATTCCAGGTTAACAATGTTGAATTATATATACCACAATAATTCACACATTTATCAAATTTATAATGGAAGTAGGGTTGGAGCTACGATTTTCTTACTGATGCTTGCATAAGGTAGATTGTCTACATCACACTTCGTTGGTGCGAGTCTTTTGTCCCTACAAACACGATACGCTTTGTGCATCAATTATCACAATGCCTTTTTTTTAACTCACTGAATTTTGAATAAATTATTTATATATAATAAGTGACTTTTTTAAACACAATATATAATTTAGGTTAAAGTTATTAGGTTTTGCTTTGTAGTTCTCTCGCGATGTATCAGGAGTGATGTATCCAAAATAAAAAACATGATGTATCAGAACGTTGAGATATGTACCTGAAATCGGGATGCGATCAATCGGAATATTGAGTGATATATCCGAAATTCTTAAATTTTAAAGAATTTTTATAATTTGAAAAATAGTAAGGATAAGTATAATTAACTCTTGACACTGTGAAATTTGGGTAAAATTACCTTTTTTTTATTCCATAAAAATAGGAGCGAAGCTACAATTTTGTTTACCGATTCAACAAAGTGTAGCAGATATTTTTGAATTTTATATTGGTATTAAAAAATTCGTTATATTATTGAGACGTATCAACGTGAAATGTATGGAGGGTAATAAATAATATAAAATAGGATCTTGTCTCGATATTTGCTATGAATTATTGTGAACATTTTAATGTCCACTAGCTTAGTTGGCACATGATTCATGAATTCATGGTCGCCAACTCAAACGTTTATATTATGTTATATTATAAATATAATATAATATAAAGATATCTACCCTATTTTGTTATTATTCGCGACTTGTGAAATTTATATTAAAAAAAAAAAATTATAATAACTTCAAGTTAAAAATATAATAATAATAGAGTTAATTATGATCAAATATTAAAAAAAAAAAATTAATACATATAGACACATGATTTAAATAAAAAAATTACTAAATTCATATAAATTGATAACAAACCCTCTAAATCCACACATGTTTGTTATTCAATAGAAAACTACATATCCTACGTAAAGTAGAACATTTGACAAGTCGCTAATTTGTTCATTTTGTGATAGGGCTTATAGTGACCCCTTTCTTCTGACCTTTGGCAATCAAAGCTATAGGGAGACGTGCTTTGGTCTTTCCATCGATAGAAGCAGTAGGTATATAACACATGCAGCTGGTAGGCGATAGGAGGATGTAAGCATTATTCTTTATTGTTGTCAAGCTACGCTTCATGAATGTGCCCCATGTTGTTGTTAGCCTAACTCATCATCATCCATCGTAGTTAGCAGTTCCAGCTCCGTATCAAGGTCACTATCATCAATATCGATCTCATCAAGAAGAAAACCTGGTGATGTATCTGAACGATACATCGCGTAAAGTGATGTATCCAAAAATAAGAAAGAATAGAGATTTTTGTATTTTTTGAAATGGTTGAGAATATTAGAAAATATGGTAAAATAAATTGTGTATTTTAAAAAATAAATTCATAAAAAATAGAGGTTAATTTCGTACCATTAAAAATATATTTTATACAACCTTCATAAATCATAACATTGGTAGGTTCAAATATATTTAAGTATAGATATTTTTTAAATGATATTTCTTTACTTTAACTTCAGTAGTCGCTCACTATAATTAACCAATTTGCTATCTAGATTTATTCCCACATAGTATTAGTCGTTACGAGATTGTATAGTATATAACTAAAAATACTACTCGTAAAATAATTCATTTCTTATAAAAATATATTCGTAATCGCACCGTGACTTAAATCTTTGGCTGTTGAGAATTCTTACGAAGCAGATGATTGTTTTTATAATTTAAATATCTTTTAGAAGATGTAGAAGATTATATATTATGATGACAAGAAAAACTTTTTTTTTCTGTACCCATGATGGCATACGTATATGTTATAAGTAGGTTTTAGGGGGAAAAACAAGTTAATGAACTAATTAACACCTCTTATAAATGAACTTGAGTTTAGAGATCGATTCAAAATTTGAATTTAGATGACTAGACACTACTCGCGACAATGAGTCACTTGTGCTTCTGCGAACAAAGTCATTTTAAAATAAATAAAATATAGTAGTAGTTTTTTTATATATATTTTTATATTTATTGATCACAATTCACATGTATAGAACCAAATTTGAAATTTTGGTGAAGTATGCAAGACCCTTCGTGTGCATATATCTATCTATCTATATATATATATATATATTGGATAATTTCAAAGACCTCCCTCAGGTTTGGCTTCATTTCACCGACCTCTCTTATGGTGTTTTGATATTGTGATGAATGATAGAATATCATGCTTTGATAAAAGTTTGAAATCATTTAGTATGTCAAGTTCGAGCCTTCCTGGGTACGGAGTCGCCTTTGTTAGGAAGTGCTTTACCCCCAATGTGGGACTTTTCGGCACGAATTCGGATTTAGTCGGGCTTCAATATGGGTACCGGATATCGAGTGGGAAATGAAATAAAAAATATAGTTTGGGATGAAACTAATAATTCATGTCGTGTATTTTCAATAAGAGCAACTTTCACATATATCAAACATAAAAGTCATATTTGTATGCTATAACTATAGTTTGTATAATTGCGCTACATAGCAAACTGGCTATTAATCTGTGTATTTCGGTATACATATACATCAAAAATATGTATTTGGGTCTATTTGTATATTTTGGTATACAAATGGGTTCTGCATTTGTATATTTCGGTATACAAATGGGTCATTCATTTGTATATTTTGGTCTATTTGTATATTTTGGTATACAAATGGGTCCTGCATTTATATATTTTGGTCCATTTGTATATTTTGATATACAAATGGGTCCTGCATTTGTATATTTCGATATGTCTTGCATTTGTATATTTTGGTATACAAATAGGTCTTGCATTTGTATATTTCTGTATACAAATGGTCCTGCATTTGTATATTTCGGTATACAAATGGGATGACAAAAAACATGAAATATTTGCTGTGAATTACGAATAAAAAAAGCTATGGCTATAGCAATTAATTTGAATTAATAGTTTGCTATTTCATATCATTTTCTCTTTCAATAATTCTTTATGTAAAAAAAAAAAAGAGAACTCCGGTTCGGCCGGCGTACCAAATAAGATTCCCCGGTTCAGTGAAGGGTTTTGTAAAACCCTATAAACCAAAACTTTGAGAATTGTGAGAGGAGAAACAATGGCGATCTCAACTAGACGAGCATTAGCATCTTACCGCAACATCTATGGTGCATTACGGGCTACCAATTTCACTGCAAATCGTTTTTCCTCTTTGATAGGCTCGACTTTTAGTCCAATTCGCTATGAAACTGTTCCCTGTTCGCTGGAGCAGACCACCAATTTTCTGCTTGAAAGTCGGAGGAGTTTTGCTAAAGGAAGGAAACAAATTAGTACTGATTCTATATCCCTTTCTTCTTAATCCTCCAATTTATGTGTATAGATTAATGCATGTTCCTTTCGATTTGTTGAAAATGTGTTTACATTTCTAGCACTTAAGGTGTCTGGTTAATGAAGTAGGTTGAGAATGTGAGGTTTCAGATTCAAATTTAATTTTAACAGAGACATAAACACTAGGTGATTTCTTTCCATCCGTCTCGGCCTTGGTGGCCGAGTTATATGGTACTTGTTGCTGTTGGAGGTGGCAAGTATCCATGGAATTAGTCCGAGGTGTGCGTAAGCTGGCCCAAACAACACAATTATATAAAAAAAAAATGAGTTTACATTTCTAACTCACCAAGCTAATTGCTTAGTAAAGAAGAAGCAAGGTTTCATGATTTTGTATATGAAAAAAGAGTTCAAGTAATTGTATATATACACAATCGGGTCATTTATAAGTATTTATAGGTAACTGAAAATAACGATATGATAAGTATTAATCAATAATCTGTTAAAACAGGCGTAATTAACAAGCAAGGGGTTTGCCTTCCGGGTCGAGCTCATGCACCAGGCTTGCCTAGTGCAGGTTACCTCTCCTGTGTGGTTTACTATTGGATAGGAGCGGAGGTTTTACCTTGTGCGCACTGAAAGGGTAACGGCTGCGGGTTTCCCTCTGTCATAAAAAAAAGAAGAAGAAGGGGTAATTAACGTACTATCTATATAACTTAAATCCTTTGAAAAATGTGTTTGGCTTGTATACATTACACTGTTGGTGTAAAGAATCTTTTAAACTATGAGGCCAATCAAAGAATGTCATGAAAAGTGTGATTTGTAATCTTGAATTACCAGAATAGGAAAAGTTACCTGATAGTATAAGAATTCTTTTTACCATCAGTGGAATTAGTCAAACTCATAATATATGTTAGAATACATTACAACTACTTAAAGGGTTGGGCACACTTTTAATTTCCATTAATATCATGTGTGAGTTTTCTCTTGTTTAGGCTTGTTGCTCTTCATCTGGGTTATTGTTATAATTTGTAATGATGGAAACTTTCTATTTTTGGTATAAGTTTGGAGGAAATATAATATCGATTGACAATTGAATGTTCTTTGTATAAATCATCTCTTTTGAGGCAACATGCTTGAAGTTTCTGACCTCTTGCAATCTGTTGTTTGATGAATTTGTAGGGGATGAGGTAGATGGCGATGATTATGGAAGTGTAACCACAGCTGTAAACGTAGGTCCTAACATTAAAGCTACTGCAGTCTCACAGATGGAGGCAGCAATTGATGCATTATCACGAGAATTGACCAAGCTGCGAACTGGAAGAGCATCGGCTGGTACATGATATCAACTTCTGTTGTAATACAAGTTACCTTGTTTGCCTTCGATTGTACTCATTCGTTTAGCTTCTTGGATTCACAGGGATGCTTGATCATATCATTGTTGATTCAGGAGGTGTTAAGACACCTCTTTGCAGGATGGCTGTCATTTCAGTGCTAGACCCAAAAACCTTGTCAGTGAATCCTTATGATCCAGATGTAATATTATACTCTTAAACTCATATGCATATACTGTCTGATTTTCGATATTTTTTCCATTTGTATTCGTCTTACTTGATTAATGGAACATTTCTTTATATTTATTCTGAGTGCAAAGAAATTGAAACTGAAGTGTACTTTTGATAAATATGCACCATGATTAACTGTGATTGTCTTTTGCAGTCCCTCAAAGAGTTGGAGAAAGCCATTATTTCATCTCCATTGGGGTTAAATCCTCAATCCGACAACCAGAGATTAATTGTACCAATACCTCCGTAAGTATCCATTTGAAAGAGTTAATTCTTTGTCATCAAAAAAGTATCCATTTGAAAGAGTAGAATAGTCTCTTCTTGTTTTTGGATCCATGATCCATCTATTAGTCAGGTGACTATGTCGAAAATAGAAGCAAAAACTTAATTTTGATCTCGACTTGATAGTATTACTATAACTTTCATGTTGCCAGTATTTACTTGTAGAATGGCTTGAAGTACATTGTGTTGATGTAGAAAAAACATCATTGTAACACTTCTTCAAAATAATCATTCTTCCCAGGGATATAACTACTTCAGGCAATTAATTGTTATGCTACTTTGCTATTTGCATAAGCAACATTTTTGTGATATTCAATGTGCAGTAAGAACTTTATGTCCTTTAAGATTTTCAGTTCTTTTTGACTCACTCTTTCTTCTTTTCCTGGCAATCCGTGCAACAAGCAGGTTGACTAAGGAGCATGTGCAGGTGATCCTTGTCAATTTCAGTTCTTTTTAAATGTTTCTGTTGCTGACAGTGTCATCCTCTTTACTAGGCTGTGTGCAAAGTGGTTGCGAAATCATCTGAAGACGTTAAGCAAAGTATAAGACGAGCGCGCCAGAAGGTACACTGTTGACCAAACACCTCTTTGTATATCTCCTTTTCCCCTTTTTACATCCATAAACAAGGCTAAAAGCAAAATAAAGGGGCCCTAACAGCAGAAAAGTGCTCATTTCATCCTATCGAAATATAAAACCCCAAAAGCTTATATACAAGGAATAAGGGGAAACAGAAGACCTTAAAAATGGAGCAGCATTGGAAGAAAAGACAGGGTGATTGGACGATGGATGGGATCACATCCATGTCATCCAAAAGGGTAAAATAACTGAGATACATAAGGGTGGGGGGCAAAGGAGAGAGAATGGATAAATACGTAAGGATTTTGGGTAGCTCTTTTAGGTTGAAAACTAACATATGATGAGATTAGTATAGTAGTTGCACATATATTTTATAAAACTTGCTGATTGCGACTGACCAGAAATATGGTTCTAGCCAGCTCAAGCTCATTAAAAGCTGGGAAAGAGTCAGGCCCTAGATATTCATGATTTGTGCTGTATTCTGTACAGCCCTAAATGTGAGTCATTTGTTCAAATGCTGCTCTACAGTATACACTAGACAATTGCATTTGGCTATTACTGAAGTCCTGGATGACTACCACTAAATTCTCATAAGAATTCAGTTAAGTAGTACTCTTGAAATTGAGGGACATGTTGTGCACTTTCTATTTTTACGTCTTTTTGACTTCCAAGAGCATAAAAGATCCAAATCTGTATTGGCGATTCATGTAGCTCACCTCAACTCAACTTGTTTTTGATAGAGGTGTAGCAGTACTAGTAGTTGTCGTCGTCTTTGTAGAGCAACTAAATTGATGAGTAATTAAGGAGCCAAAAATCGATACTAATCGTAAAAAAGGGAACCAATATTTATTAGTGATAAGGAGCCAACGAGCTGAAGAAAAGCTTAGGCATGATGGTTGTGTGTGTGCAATATCAAAATGAAGCTGGAGGTATGTTGGACTTGGTTATTGCTGGGTAACAAAGACCTGACTTTCTGTTTCAGGTATGTTAATGTGATTTGGGTGTGGAGAGCTTGAAAAGTAAATGGCTACTAACGGTAGTGCTTTAGAGGGGTTATATTTTGTAGTACTGTAGTTGAATTCTGGTAGTATCTGGTTGCAGTAATGTCTAGGGAAGGTGCTTTAGAGGATATTCTTGTAAAAAAAAAGGTTTAATGGCAAAACTACAAGAACAAGAGAGAAGGAATATTGGCATTGCGAGAGGCTTAACATTCTAGTTCCTTTTTAGTTAGAGAAGTGAAGGAGGAAAACAAAAATATCTAAGAGAGAAAACGTGAGAAGTTCCAACTTTGGAGATGCTAAATGAATGATCACTTAGTTCATTAACCTTCAACCCAGTTTGGCCACCAACAAGAGGTTACTGTAGTTTTGCTGTCCTCTGTTAGCAAATTAATGGAGCTCTTCCAGTAGTTTCTTGTTTGGAGTTGAGGGAAACATCTTTGTTCAAAAGTTGTGTGTGTTATGCTTATATGATGTCCACATACTCTCCTCGCATGACTTGGGTTGTACTGAAGAAGACGCGGTCAATTACCTTTTTTGTCACCTATCATTTATGAGGTCGAATGTTTATATACCATTTTCTCCATGCAAGACAGCAGCACGACCGGTAGTATTGCTCCTAGATTCATTGGTGAACTCAATCCCCACCTCCCAAATAAACGGAAGTAAAGAATGGGATAAATGATGTTGAGCTGATGAAAAGAGTCATATGCATGTAGATTTTGCTTGGATATAACCGAAGAAATTTATGTGAAGTACAGATGTCTTCATGTCGATACTACAAGATGTTAATTCCCTTTTTATCAGGCTTTGGACACGATAAAGAAATCTGTGCCCAAGAAGAAAGACAAAGACAAGTCAGCTTCAGCTTTCTCAGAAGACGATGCCAAAAGACTGGAGAAGGAAGTACGTTATATTTACTTGTTTGCTGAAAAAATCGCTATGTGCTGTATAATTTATAGTCTATTCTCTACAGGCTCTTTTATTTAGTTTTGTGTTTGTTCTTTCAGATTGATGACTTGACAAAAAAGTTTATTAAGTCAGCAGAAGATATGTGCAAGTCAAAGGACAAAGAAATAACTAGCAGTTGAAGAAACTAGTTTTCGTTTCATCGGAGGCTCATGCAAAGGTTCAATTTTTTGGCTGAAGCTATGGAGGGAACTATTTACGCTCCAGAATTCTTGTACTCGAAGTCGGAAAAAGATAACAAAACATGTTACAAGTGATCATGCTGATACTCGAAAGGAAAAATATTGTATTTCGTATAACCTATGCTGTTGGGTTTTTAGCTTTTTATGTTCAAGATCATATATTATTTCATTTTGCGACAAGGGTTGGGATCATGTAACTTTTTTTTTATATAATTCAAACAACCATTTGTTCTCTCTCTCTTCTACAAGAATCATTATATACAACCAACGTGTAACGCTGCCTGCAGACACGATAACTCTCGATAGATGGAAGACAATGGCAACAATATTACAGACTCATACATGTCTACATTACTGCAAAATTATCACTACCAGGATCAATTATCTGGTAGCTGCACAACGAAAGTTATACCGCAGAAACCATGACTGTGAAACTCCAAAAAAAAAGGTTGGTTTAGACCAGCAATACCCTACATTATTCATGTCACAGCAGATAAAAAGTACAACATGAAAAAATTAAATTAATTAGCTCTGATAATGCACAAACCATAACTTGCTTCAGTTTGGAGTACAAGGTTCAATCTTTTCGACATGAACATTGCCGTCATAGTCAATTTTGTAGGAGGTGTCGAGGCCTTCCAAAATAAGGTGGTAAACAATATCATCAGAAAAATGAACTTCCTCTTGACTGTCGTCATCTTCAAGCGTTGCATTATTCATGCTGCTATTTTCAGTCTTATGAGGTCGAATCCTCTGAGATACTGATCGTATGTCCCATGACAGCACTTGTTGAATTAAGTTTTGAAATTCAGTAGGAGATGTATAAAGTGATATCTCAGTTTTCTTCTTCTTTTGCATTTTTCTTGACCAACAATGGTTCAGAGAGGCAGAGAAATCGTGAGAGAAGCTAACAGATGTTATAGCCAACATATTATCCGCCTTTACCCAATCGGGGACCATTGCACCAGGGATGCTATCACAGTATGGAAGATATGGCTTGACGTCAAGGACGGGAGTTCCATCAACTAAATCAACACCAGAAATGAAAACTTTATTCCCATCCACAATATCAACCTTTGCAACAGTTAGGCCTATAGGGCATGGGCGATGAGGAGATCTTGTCGCAAAGACCCCCATCCTTTCTCCTTTCAGCCTTGGTACTCTTACCTTTGCCTTGAACTTAGACCGCGATGGATGTTTCCATAACTTGTCAAGATCCGTATTCAGATGAAACACATAAATTATCCAACAATGTGAATAGCCTTCAAGACCTTCAAGAGATGCAGCTGGAACTCGAGTTGGATCAAATACTAGACATGCTTTAGCAAGTGGTACAACCAAAGGTTGCCTCGGAGTCCCATTCCTAATCACAATTATTAGTACCACAACATATTATTTACATTACCATCCATATTAACAAGCCATACAAGAAAACACAATGTTAAAAAAGAAAAAAAGGTACCTCGTGGAGAAGCATGACCGAGTGATTGCAATAGGCGTCAAAGGATATGAATTATTAGAATCATTTGAGTTGGCAACTTTCCTCAATGCCTGTTGAGCTCTAATGCGGCCTTGCCTCTCAGCACCACAGTTTTGCAATGCAGCCTTCAAAGATCTTTCCAACTCTCGTATTTTCTCCTCATCAGCCCTTGTCTTTCTTCTCCAAAACACAACACCTATAGCTGCTGCTGATGCAGAAAGAGCAGCAAGTGCTATGGAGATTGTAAGCAACTTGGTCGCCGCCATGAAAAAATAACGACCTAGAACGAAAGACAAGCATAGATATTGATTTGAGAATTTATAGATAGATAAAATAGAGTTACAAGTTTATTGAATTTTATAGGAACTTTTGGTCAAAAACATCCCTTAAACTAAATCCAGTAGTATTTGCAACATCCTTTTTCTTAACAGCATAAACGAAAACACGTGACTTCCCCCCTCAATCTCTCAATTCTATCCTTCCATCCAATCATCGTACACCTTCATTGTAAGGCTTCGAAAAACAACACTTTTTTTCATTCTAAACTTCATAGAATAATCTAGACCAAAGTTAAACAAAGAAGACATTAAAGCAAGTCGTTCTCCTAAACCAAAACACATGACTTCCCACTCAATATCCTGTTCAAAAGTACTCCTCAGAGCTCGGTTGCTCAAACTTTTCAAAAATGTGTGCATGTTGTATCCTCCAAAGTAGTGCATTTATATTTTTTTGGAGGATCTAACACGAGTGCAACGACATTTTGGAGAGTCCGAGCAACATTTTTTCATAGTTGATTTATCATGGAAACAACTCAACAGTGAATTCAATTTCTTTCAGGCATTTTAACAAACAGGTTTTGGGCATCTCAACACTAACCAATTAAAACACTTCTTAACAAAGAGAGAAATTAGGAACTTTAACTTTTACCTTTGATTCATGAAGCGCAGCTACAGCAGAGGAAAGACAATTTGTGTCAAAACCATAGCTCTTTCCAGTTTTAATGGCGTAAAAAGAGTTGAGAGTGAAAGAAAAGTTCAGTTTTTTTTAATAGTTTTGAAAAGGGACGAAACAGGGAGAGTTTGGAGGGAAAGTCACGTGCTTGGCACATGTTTTTGGTTGACCAAATGGAAGGATGATTGTCGTAAGTTGTTTGGTTCGCCGACTAAATTATTTCGAATTATAGTTGTGAGATTATAATATGGAAAAATTACCTGAATATACAATTTGTTTTATCATGTTCTCTAAAATTGCCTATCATTTGAAAAAAATTACAAAAGTCCCTACTCTCTTCTATTCTCTGATACATCACGTATCATCATTATACGCGATGTATTTGGACGAATACATCGGATGGATACATCATTATACGTGATGTATCAGGACGTAATACATCACTTTACACAATGTATTGGTCAAATACATCACTATATTGAGATGTACGAGATGCATCGGGACGTTGAGTGATGTGTCTGAAACAGAGACGTGATGTATAGGGATGTTGAGCGATGTATTCAAAACTGAGATGCAATGTATCTGGATCCAACCAAATTTAAGGGATTTTTGTAATTTAAAAAAGAATAGGGATAAAATATAATTACCTCTCAACACTATAAAATTTATGTAAAATTCTCTTAATTTATTCATTTGAGAGGTGGAACAAAATAATGATGAATTTATATCATCAACCAAACCCGGCCATCAAATTTTTGTCACTTTTTTCATAATTGAACTACGATCAATTTTCAATTATCATTTTTCACTTTCAAAACAAAAACTATTTTTTTTTTCAAATCTCACTATAAACGCCCACTAAGTGTTATGATAATGTGGGAAATTTGGAAGGCTAGGACTCTTTTGTGCTTTAACAATGAATTGACTTAACCTCTTTAGATCCGTCAATCTGCGTACTTAATACTCTCCCCAGATCCCACTTGTGAGATTACACCAATGAACTGTCCAAACCTCACTTGTGAGATAAACCAATGGATGGACTTAACCTCTTGAGGTCTGCAAATCTGCGTACATAATACTCTCTCAGACCCCACTTGTGAGATTACACGGGATATGTTATTGCTGCATCAGATTTGGTATATATTTATGATGATTCTTAGATTCTACAGTCTGCTTGAACAATGAATAAATGACACTAAATGAAATAATAGGGAGCAAAATAGCTGTTAAAATCAGCTCATCAAGTTCTTTCAATTAAAACTTTGTGTCTTTACAAGTCTGTAGACATACAAATGTGATGTGTAAACAGTAGTGAGCTTCATCCAAGGATAACAAGTGTAGTGAAAATTTCTACTAGAGAGAGTAAAGCTGTAAAATTGAGTGGTGTTGATAAGAAGTTCTTTAGGAGCATCCAACTGTTTCTGGAACCCCTCGCTCTGCAAAGAATGTGTAGTCAAAACAACAAAAAGACCAGAATCACCGGTTCTGGAGAGCTTCAATCGCCTTTTTCCACTGTTGTGCTCGGTTTTTGGCATCCTCAAATGACATAACTTTCTTTGGCTGTATGATCACAAGATGAATGCACACAGATAGCGGAAACGAGTTAAACTCTACATGTCTAGGCTAAAAGTAACAAAAACTTGACTAACAATGTTATATGCAGGGAAAGCAAAGGCACTTAACTGTACAAATCTTGAACTGTGAAGGGCTTGTGACTTGAATGCTAAGATCGTTAGGATTGTCGGACCATATAATGTTCCCTTTGATTACCAACTTTGAGGGATCTACATAAATCAACTTTGGTTTATTTGTTAGGATTAGCTGAACTTTCTTGCTTGTGAGTTTCTGTAACTTTTTCACCATCGAGATCATGAGCACGGATTCACCAGGATCCAAAAATTGCTTCCTATTGATGCCATCACAAGAAATAAGTCAACATAAAGTAGTTATCAAAAGGGAAGAGAGAAAGAGAGCATTTGGTCCATATGGAATTATGAAACTCTATTGAAAAGGTTAACAAATATGACAGCATCCGAAATATACTGGAGTGTTTTTCATTATTCAGGTCAGCAGAAGTTCATGAACCTACCATTTTGAGTCAAAGGAGTCGATTGATGCGAGCCTGGTGATACTGCTACCAGCTTCAGAAATTGATGCAGCAGCAACATTTCCATCGTTAGGTCTAACTGAACCATCTCCAATGTGTGATGGATTCCATGAAGGATCTTGCTCATCACCACTGCTATGAGTTGACGGCGCCTGAATGATTCATAACTAGAACTGTTCAACTGGAAAAGAACTATCTATTGGGGCAAGTAAGACCTAAAACATAAAGCAAAATGAATGACATACTTTTGGCTCCATGGCAAGCCTTGGAGGGGTCTGCAACCTCAAATTCTCCCAATCGATCCCACTAAAGAAAGGATGATTTTTCAAGGAAGCATAACCATCAGGTCCAGCACCAGGTCTTCTGCTAGGATCAATATCCTGAGTTGTTTTTTGCACTTAAGTCAATCACCAGAACAGATAACACTAATAGGAAGATATATCTAACATACTAACATACATATTCCATTATTTTCATGGATTAGTCATTACTGTATGTCCTTCTCAAACCTGCTTTGATATGGCTTTACTTGAGTCAAGCATCTATCGGAAACAACCTATCTACCTTACCTTCACAAGGCAGGGTTAAGGTTTGCGTAACACCACCCTCCCCAGACTCTACTTGTAGGATTACACTGGGTATGTTGTTGTTTGTTGTATTAAATGTAGTGTTTGGGCCAGCTAGCGCTCACCTAGACTAATTCCACAAGCTATCCTCTACCTCCCACCAGGACAGTTACCTGGTAACTCTTCTACCAATGCTTAGACAGATAAATAAAAAAACCTAGTGTTTTTGCCTCAGCTGAGAATTGAATCCAAGACTTCATGGTTCTTAACCTATTTCATTGATCACAAGGTCACACCCTTGTGTGCACCAACCTAAAGTTCTATAACCTGAAACTTCATAGGAACTAGTGAAAGACAACGTAGCAGGTTGCTCACATTAGAACAAAAGTCCCACAATATACCAGCAACTTTCTTTTCCAGTACTGGATAATAATTAATAACTGCAAGTAACGAAAAATTATAACCAGCAAAACTGCACTTGCAAGCCAGCACTGGAGGACAAAGCTTCTGCCTTCATATTTTGAAATTTGAATGTTAAAAACTATATACTATATCCTATTAGAAAGAACTAAGTTGTCGAAGTCTCGAAGATAGTGCTAGTCTACTGTTGAAAAAATTCATCCTCTCTATGTAAGAAGAAGTTGAAAAATATGAAAGGTCTATGTCATGTAAGCATTGCAGCTTTGGTGGTATTTCAACACCCAGAATTTTTTGTAATGATATTACATAGTATATAACTCTCTAGACTGCATGACAGTCATGCTGTAAAGTGCAGACAAAACAAGATACAAAAGTATGTCAGAGATTAATCATTTCCAAAAGGACTACATAAGAAGCGAAAGTTACATTTTTCCAATGCACTTTTTTACTTAATTCATAATAGGATAGGTATCGATTGCAGATTATAAAATAGGTATAAAATTGTAGGGATATTCCCTGTTTCATTCACAAATGATAAAGGTCAATAGACAAAGATATGGTCCGCGACTGAGAACAAATTAGCTACAACTTTTGATCAGGAATATTATAATTCCAAAAACAAAGCTGGTCATCCCTCACTTCAAGGAGTGTTGTTTAAAGTAGAGACCACACTGTTTAAAGATGAAAGTTCAGTCAAATGGAGAAGTATAAAGTATAAATTATAAAACATAAAACGGAAAAAAGCTAACATAATAGGGGAAGCAAAAAGAGGAACCACAGGATGGAAGTGAATATTAAATACGAAATGATAGCATACCAGCAGCTGATCAATAATATCTCTGGCTTCATTCGAAAAATAATTTGGGAATCTAATATCTCTGGCAATGATTCTCTGGAAGATGAGCCATTCACTGGCATCTTTAAACGGAGAAGTTCCTGAAAGCATTTGATACAATGTGCAGCCAAGTGCCCAAAGATCATTTCTGGTAGGACATATCCAAACCGAATAATGATGTTAGACAAATACAATTCATAATAAAAGAAATGTAGACGCTAATACGAACAAGCTGTAAAAATTTAAAAGGAGCAAACATGCAGGCATGGACCTACAACATATGTCCTAATAAAACACAAAGAAGAAAAAAACTACGGCTTTTCCAAGGATAGAGTTTCATACCCAAAAGTCGCAGGAGAAGAATTTAAAACTTCAGGAGGCACATAAGCGGCTGTTCCCACAAAAGTACAGGCTTTGTCATCTGAATAGAAAGAACAACCAATGATTCAACAATGATCAAGACGACAATATACTCTCATCAGGTTAATGTGAATCCAATTTCGAGGTGAGTGTCATCGTAGAAAGCAATATTTACCTGATGCAGCATTTGGAAGGACTGTTATTCTGCTATCCTGCATTGGCTTTACACTGCCAAAGTCTGCAATTTTAATATGTCCATCTGAAGTAAGAAGCAGGTTCTCTGGCTGCCAATAAGCGAACTGTCAGAATCCCCCCGCCATGTATTATTCACGTAACAGTCCACTTTGTCAATTACCTTAATGTCTCGATGAATCAATCCCATACTATGTATATATTCAAGAGCATCTACAACTTCAGCTGCATAAAAGCGTGCCTCATCTTCCGACAAACGGCCTTTCTGCACTCACAAAGTTAAAAAAGTACATTTTTCATGATCTTCTCTTGCTAGCCAATCAAAACAAGAATTTCAGCACATCCTACATGTAGTCATAAATTTTAGAGAAAGGAAATATTTTGAAGAAAGGATGGGAACATTTTCAATAAGTTCATGAAAATACCAATGTTCGACAGGAAAAAGCAGAATATACAGGGAACCTTTGAGAAGATGTTCACTCTTTTGGGAAGTTGGAAAGAATAACACAGCAACAGACTCCATTTAGAATATCAAGGTATATAGACTAGAAACTTTTTTGATGGCTACATTTCAGCCTATGGAACTCAACCATTTAGCTTTCATTTAAAGAAGTACAATATCCATATCTGTAATACTCTGCAAAAGGTTCACGGGTTGACAGGAACTTCCATTTTTCTTTTTGCATCGGGCTCTACTTGGAAACTTCATATAACAACAACAAGAGTACATGCATCAAGGTTCTTCATTTACTTACCCTTGTTATTTGATCAAAAAGCTCTCCACCTTCACAAGACTCAAGCGCCATGTCTTCATAATACAGACAAATACAATTAAATTAGACAAACCAAAGATCAACAAGAGAGCATGCAAAATGGGGGGAAACACTCTAAATGAAGAATAAATAAAAGACTCACACAGTGAAAAAGTGTCTTGAAAGGTGAAGAATAGTCGGACAACACCGGGATGATCTAACTGATCAAGTACAATACGCTCTAGTTTCACATAAGCAGTCTTATTTTCCTTAGTGATGAACTTCTTGTCCATGATCTTCAAGGCATAAACATTCGCAGTATCTTTCTTTTTTGCTCTGACAACCTGATACATCATAGAGGGTAAATAACTTAAATGCTAAAACTTCAGTTTGACAAGTCGATAATTAAGCATTAACACCACAATTTGAGTTCATGTACTTTAATTATATCCATAATCTATCCTAAAGAAAAGTGGGAAGATGAAAAGGGATAGACAACACATCTCAGAAGATTCTTGTTAGTTACTACTACAGGCTAATAATCCAGACACTCAATCGCACATTTGTCTATGACAACCCCTTAAATGGAGCACTACACTAGGGGTGTGATCTACAATTAATGACACCGAGTTTCTTCTTCTTCTCCTTCTCCTTCTTTTTGACAAATCAGATATATTCCATATACAACACAAGAAGGAAGTGTCAAAAAATATGTTACACACTAAATTGTGGTTCAACCAAAATCATTTATTAGATCACACAAACTACCAATACAAATGAGAATTTTCTCTTTACACCAAAAGCAAATGAAACAAGAATGATATTTTTACATCCCTAACATCATTAATGCCATGAAGCATAGTTTCTATGAGTATAAATCTCTTTGAATGAATAACTTCTTGCCAAAGAAATTCAGACAAACTTCAAAGATAAATCCACAAAAAAATAAAAAAAAAATTCTTAGAGGACAGTAAGCTAAATTTCTGCTAACAGAGATTTAAAAAAACCCTCAAAAGGGAAGACATGTGGAATTCAGTACAAATGAAAACATGGATAAACCAGTGACCAAGCCCTTCCATACTAAACAAAAAGGGCACAAGAAGAACATAGAAATGCTAACAAGTTAAAATTTTCACAGTTAAGCACAAATTTGAGCAATAGAAACCAAATATAGAAATGCTACCAAGTTAAACTTTTAAAACAAATGGACATACAAAGATAAGGAACAAAAGGAAAAAAATAAAGTGACCTTGGAATAAGAACCAACTCCATAGATCTTTCCCAATTCAAAATCTTGAATTGTAAAATTCTCCTGTGGTGCCCTAAATGCAAAGCTCTTAGATCTCTGAGTATTAGCTGAATTGTTCTGAATCTTTAATTTTGCATCAAATTCTTGCTCCATTTCACCTTCTCCCCCTACCAATGCCAACATTTCACCCTCAAACAAGAAAAAATCCTAATCTTTCACCACCCCCACAAACCCCTTTCAAACAATACACATATATTCTTCCTATATCTTCAAAAAGATTGAATTTTTTTCACAACAAACTATGAAAGAGGTGAAACCAAGACCATTGAACAGCAGCAGAAACATAAAGAGCCCATTAAACATAAGCTCATATCCTCTTTATATATTCTCTCTTTCTTTCTTTTTCTTTGTTCTGATAAAGCAATTCCATATGTCAAAGACACCCAAAAGCAAATGATTCCTTATACATGCAAAAAAAAAAAAAAAACTAAAATGAGAAAAGGAGAGACACCATTATGTGTATATTTTTATAAATATGTATAAAGGTGAGAGCTTTAAGTTTCTTTCTCCCCTTTACTCTAAACCCTAGAAAGCTAAGGTAATAATAATAAAGATTTCAAGAAGAAAAGATGACTGAATAACACAATATGTTTATTTGGGGATTGAAGAGGAGAAGAGCACATGAAAATGAATGATGGATGTCATTTCATTTCCATTACAAAATCCCAATTCTTGATGATTTCTATCTTAAAAAAATTCTTTTTTTTCTCTTTCTGTGTGTACATAAGTAGATAGAACACCCCCCTTTTCTTTTTTTGTATAAAAAAAATGATTTTTTTAATGTATTGGACCAAAAATGTAGGGTAAGGGGGGAGAGGATGATGTTGGTTCCTATGATTGGGAGGCCTTCAAAAATGGCATCAGTAGTTAGTTACATTGTATGCTGCCATGGGCATTGGTTTACCAGTTACTCTGAATATTAATGGGGTTTTTTTTTGGATTTTTACCATCTTGAGTCTTGACTCCTTTGTTTTTATGTGCAAGTACAAATCCCCTCTTGGGAGATCAGAAAGTTGTTGTCATTACAGACATGACGCAGTAGATAAAGTTGATTCTCTCTTAATTAGAAGTTTTAAATTTTAATTTTGAGTATAAAAATTTTTTTTGATAATGCTACTTTTGAATTGAGTCCCATCCAATACAAATACAAATCAATCAACGCGAGTACCAAACACCGAATAGAGAAAGTTGTAGTCTTTTAATATGTCATTGTTAGATAAATAGGTACAATAATGTTTGATACTAAATTTTAGTATAATGTTTGGTTGCAAATTTCACTTCTACATAATTAATTAATATAGGATTACTTGTACACTTTATTTAGTATTACGCTAATATTTGTTGTTATTATTTTTTAATGTTAGCATTCACTACAATAAAAAGAGGTATTTAGTGGCAATAGACTTTTAATATTGCCACGGAAACATGATGCAATTGAATTAATGTTATTATATTTAGAGTCGCTAAAATATTTAGTAACATTTGTATAAATTGATAATTATTTTTACCGTTAAATATAATATAGCAATAATTATCTTATTGTAGCTAAATATATAATTATCATTATATCCTTTATTTGTTATAGTAATTACTAATCTCATACTATTTGTCTTTCAACCAAATGACCCCTAAGGGTTGTGGGAACAAAGAAAATTAATCTATTTTTAATCACATATTTGAACTTTGAACTTTGATAATAATGATTAAAAGAAAACATTTTTTTTTAATGAGCCTTTCATAATGAAAATTTGAATTAATCGAGACCCAAAAACTAAGGAATAGATGTAGAGATTAGAATGAAAAAAAAATAGGATGTATTTAATGTTTGGGTTCAACACTAGGAGGGAAAGTCACTTAAATGAGATCAATAACTTTGGATAATGAGGCAAAATACATCTAAAATATATAATAATATAAAATATTTGGTCAGAGTCAAAAAGCCAAATTAAAGTTCTTGTGTCATGTCATTTCATTTTTATTAAAGTTATTAATTAGCTAGTGGTATTTGCCGAGATAAGTCCTTAAATAGGAAAAGTGAAGTAGAAGGGAAAAAAACACATTTTGCTTGTGTGATAGAAATAAGAACATTACATTATTTATGAAAAATCAAGAGTAGAGTTATATAATAGTTCGAAATCTTTTGTATTTAATCAGATGTCTCGAGAAATGAATTCTACAATGCGTGAATTTGAATTTAATTAAATCTTAATATAAATATTAAATATCAAGTAGACTTGTATGATTATTTTAATATTTTCCTTTTATAAAGCTACAAACATGACATTGTAGATTACCTAATCATGTTACATTAGGCTTAACTACTATGGAGTACTACTTAGGCCTAAAATGAAGTCAGTTTCTCATCCTTATCAGTTATCACATTAATCCTTCAATACATTAAGTTTTTATAGCTATTTGCATACATTTATGAATTGATTACTGATACATTTTATTTTATCTTATTTAATTTTTGGTTTAAGCATATAAAAATAATGATTCAATGGAAGATAAAGACACTTACTATTAAAAGATTATGCATTCTCAATACTTGAACTCATGATTCATTAATAAGAAAATTCAAATTTATAATTGAAGTTACCATTCAAATATAAAATAAAAAATAAAAAAATTGATGAAAAGTTGTCGATTACATATCGATCAATTTACGACGAATTCCATTTAAAATTTATATTTAAATTCATTTTTTCTAGTATTAGGATAAAGAAATTTCAACCATTCCACCAACATATTGGCTTCTCTTTGATTTCTTGGTAGAACATTCATTCGTAGTAGACACAAAATTATTTTAAAATTATTTTAAAATTATTTATGGCATTTACCTTGAGAGATGAGATAAACCTCTTCATGTTCCTAGACAAATCCATCACCCTTAGTAATTAAAATTAAGGGAAAATGGTCTAAAATATATTCGAACTTTGACCGAAATTGTTGTAATAATACCAAACTTTGGAAAGGACCTTTTACCTCCTGCACTATTTAATAGTGTATTTTAAAGGTATATATTTGTTCACGTGGACATCATAAATATTGCATCATTATAAATAGTAATGTGTCCACGTAGGCACATATATACCTTTAAAATACACTATTAAATAGTGTAGGGGGTAAAAAGTCTTCCATAAAATTTGATATCGTAACAACAATTTCGGTCAAAGTTGAAATATTTTTCAGACCCTTTTCCCTAAAATTAACCACCTTTAATTTGGAGGCAAGTATCTAAATTATCCCAAGGTAATAACCTTGTTAATTAGTTCATTCTCCAAATCATTTTTCAATTTTTTCCCCAAAGAATTAAGATCAAATATAAAATATCGAGGATCTGGTTGGCTATCTGAATTTTTATCTTATTGGTGAAGATTCAATTTCTCACTTGGTGATATAACTAAAAAGAAAAAGAAGAAGACGCTATAGTATCTAGCTTTTAATAAAGATAATTTGGATATGCGAATTAAAAAACCTTGATTATTTTTGGACAATGAAAAAAAAGGTATCGTACACTTTGACGCAACAAATCTCATAAATATGTTCTTTGTTTTTGTCATCATTGAGCCCAAAAATATGTATACTTATGTTTTATAACACTTTTGATGATCCTTTCTCATTTCGATGTAAATTCACCAAAGATATCATATATGTCCCTTCTTCAAAAGCGTGCTCGCTAAAAGCTTGCCAATCATCGGAGGTATAGTAGAAAGTACAAACTCAACAACACTCATGAGCTTTAATATAGTGAGATCATCGCAGCAAATTCATTTGATATGTACGAATTATTAATTTAAAAATTTGATAGCTTAAAAATGCTCGAATCCATAATTTAAAAGCAACATGTACATGTACCTAAAAATAATATTACAAAATAAATTAACTAATCAAATATTATCATATAAGTCGGAATGGAGGAGTACTCTTAAATTTCTTACCGATCAAATATTATCACATAAATTAAAACAGAAGAATACTAATAATAATTAATTTGAAATAAGAAGTAAAATCAAATACGAAAACCAACATGGTCCAAAGAAACGATAAACAAAAGAGAAATGGACCTAACAAAGCCCAAAAGGTCCAAACTAGGTGGGTCATAATCAGATAACGAAGTTTGATGAGGAGTTTCTGAAAAAAAGAAAGATTTGCAAGCAAAGTATGGATACTCATCAAACTTTAGATTTGATATAGTATATACCCTTATCCATCCATATACATCGTTTAATAATTAAACGGAGATTCAAAATTTAAATTTTATAAACTCAAAATATCAACAAACTACTACAATTTGAATTACATACTAAGTTCGAAGTTTATTTTCGTATGATTTACAAATCATGAATTTGCACCATAAAAACAGTCATTAATGCAAAGTAAACTGTCTACATCACACCTCTTCGGATATGACCGTAATATCCTAACCATACTAACTCGAGATACTTTGTGCACAGTTCTACTCTCGTTTTCTTAATAAATATTTTTATACCTATAAGTCAAGCCCTTGCTATTGTTGTTCAGCTTTTCCTTGAGATCATAGAGTTGGATTTCCCGTTTATCCATAACGAAGGAAACGCCTATACCACACATACCGCCACGAATCATAACATACTCCTTCACTTTGAAAACTAACCTTTTTGCTTGATTAATAATTGATCAACTGAAATCAGATTAAATCCGTAAATTATACTGTAGATCCGCTTACGACATTGTTTATACCATGGACCCAAAGGATGCAATTATGTCAAAATGTGCTGTCAAAAAGGGACTATAGTTGTGGCTCGTGGAGCACTACAAACATTTTATTTTAGGTCCCATTTGTATACACATAGTGCCTACATATTTTCTCTTCCCACATTCCCTATGCTTCTTTAATATATTCCCTCAATCAACTCACATGCACAATAACGTGATTGGGAAACATTAAATTTTTGGATATTTCACAAAACACACGTAGTCCAATCTAATTTGCTCACGTCTCGATTATTTCATAGATATTTATCGTCATTCTCTAAAACGACCATTACATAACTTTTTCATCATAGAAGTATTGCTCACTAGATGTTTGTTGTCACTCCGGTGTTCAATATCCATATTGAAGCTCGACTATTTCAAATTTGCTCAACATAGGCTCCATTTGGGGAAAAGCCCTACGTACTAAGAATTTTTCTTTATTCAAAGCTCGAACTTGTTTATATACTGGAATTTGAATTCTAATTTTCTGTGGGGGTGCATGTCATGGGCCAGGTAGCAACACTGCATCCAAATTCGATGATGTTTTTTTCTGCTGGTTAAGATATATAGAATGTCATTTAATTGTGTGGCTTTAAATATGTATTTAATTGCGTGACTTTAAATATGTCATGTGAAAAGTTAGAATTGTCAAAATCTTTGTATAAATCAAATTTTCCTTCTTTTTTAATAAGGTTGTTAGACGCAAGTATGAGTAAATTATATTTTTGACTTGATGATAGGTTACTCAACTGTAAGCACATGAATTCGTTATATCAATAGTTTGACTAGAAGTTACCCCAAATACGAAAGAGACAGTTCACAAAGTGTGATATCAATCGGTTAAGGAGCTTATAGTTATCTTATACAAGCACATGAATTCACTACCAATAATTCAGCTTGAAGTTTCCCAATACGAGAGAGACAGTTCACAATGTGTGATATCAACCGGTTAAGGAGCTTATAGTTATCTTATACAAGCACATGAATTCACTACCGATAATTCTATTGGTTTGAAGTTATCCCAATACAATAGAGACACATCACAAAGTATGATATCTAACGATTAAGGAGCTTATAGTTATTTTATACAAGCATAAGAATTCACTATCAATAATTCAATCGGCTTGAAGTTATCCCAATACAAGAAAGACACATCACAAAGTATGATAACTAACGATTAAGGAGCTTACAGTTATTTTATACAAGCACAAGAATTCTCTACCAATAATTCGGCTTGAAGTCATCCCAATACAAAAGAGACACTTCACAAAGTGTAATATCTAACCGTTAAAAGATATCATAGTAACCTAATATAACCACATGAATTCACTGCCAATAATTCAACTATCCCAATACGAGAGAAACACATCATAAAGTATGATATCTAACGATTAAAGAGCTTATAGTAATCTTATACAAGCACGTAGAATTCACTATCAATAATTCGGCTTGAAATTACCCCAATACAAGAGAGAGACATCACACAGTATGATGTTAATGATTAAGGAGCTTATAGATATCTTTCTTATACAAAGCACATAGAATTCACTACCAATAATTCGGCTCGAAGTTACCCCAATACAAGAGACACATCACAAGTTGTTGAAGAGAAACTGTATATCCTTGCATTGAAAATATATTATATCATAAATATATGTTGGTGAGAAGTATATCTTGAAATCTGATGGGACACAAAAGAAGTACATCAACTCATGTATCTAAACTAATGTACATTTGACATACAAAAGTTGTGAAGTCCTCCCAAAGCAAAATTCACAACAGGAGGTAAACAAAGCTTGACCAAAATCACAAAACCAAAATTATACCAACAGCAAAAAAGAAGAAAAAAATATGGAGAACACTAACTTCAACTATGTTGCTAGAACATTTGTTCCCTGCTATACATCCCACCCGTCGTTTCGATGGTGAAATTCTGATTTTCTACTTGATATACTTCCATACATTTCTGAGAACTTTTGGAGGCAACTGCTTCTGAGTCCATAGTGAGTCTGTGTATTCCGGCTAATTGCAACGCCAGAAAACTTTGAAGTATCAATTGCCCATGCTGGTTTTACGTATTCAACTGTACTGGAAGAGCTCGCGTTTGCATACAAGTAGTTTAGCAACACATCCTCACAGTTAAAAAGCTTGTCCACCACTGCCCTGCCTGCTGCAGCTTCATTGCTCCAGTACTTTTCGAAAGCCATTTTGCTGTCCATGAAGGCAGCTCCTGTCAGAATCATGTTGTATCCATTGTGCTTGCGAGCATGATTCTCAGCTCGATATTTCAATGGGTTTCCATCTGCAAGCCGGGGGTAAAACCCAACGATGCGTTCAGGGTGCTCACGCCATACCTTAAATCCCCGTTCAACATCATCACACGGCATCATAATGTCGTCATCAAGTTCAAGAACTGCTCGTGTCTTTATCAAAGGATCTACTTTGAATCGATTGTTTAGTGAGTTCTGTTCCTCTACTCTTATCCTCACTGGCACTGCTGAATAGAGCTCACTCAGTTCTGGAGGTTGGCCTTTATTCCAAACTACAACGATCTCACGTACTGAAGAACACCTTGAGTAATGCTTGACGTACATTTTCAAGTTCCAGAGCCGAGCATCGTAGGTCATTGTTAATAAAGTGAACTGAGAGTACTGACCATTCAACGGGTAAGCTTCCTCTGCACCGCTGCCTCCATAGATGTATTTAACTCCAGTGCACACTAACACCACAGTGACTATAAATATTACAGCAAGAACCAATCCTCCACTGCATGTTTTTGGCTTTATTCTGGCACGGAGAGACGAGCTTGCTCGGTTCAACCGACTACAAAATAGTCTCATTCTATTAGATAACAAGCTTGATCTTTCCCAATCGAACGAAGCATCACTCCTCTTTCCAACATTGTGAGGGCACCAACTTAAGGGAACTAATCCCTTCACTGCTCCTAGTAACATACCAAACACTATAACCAGCATTACGACACCTAAAATGGATGCACAACCTAAAATAAACCGTCGATTTACATCTCCTGAAGGAACTCGGTCCCCATCCATAACTGCAACCCACTCCCCGGAGCTTAGTTGCTGCACATCAAGTTGATGACTGCGGGCACCATTCCAGGCATTCCGTCCCTTCATTGACTCTTTAAGACCCAGAGGAACCTCAACTTCTTTGTATTCAGTAGGTGTCAGAGCTTCTATTTTAAATAGACGTAAACGCCGCCCATATGTCTCACCACAGTCTTGACCAGCACGATGAAGATGGCCATCATATAAAAATGGTCTACCTCCATTTCGGGCTCCCTTGCTCTTATCTGTGTTATAGATAGGATTCTTTTTATGCGGTTTCCAAGGACCCAGAGGTGAGCTACTATACCAAATCTCCAACTGACCATTCTTCTTGGCACCAATTCCACTGTGATCTGAACCAAAAAGCCAGTACTTCCCATCATGTTGAATGATAAAAGAATCAACAAGCGGCTTTTTCATTATGACCTTTTCCAGTTTCCATTCCGTAGGAAACTTTACAGCTCGATAAAGACGAAGATCCCCTTTAGCACTTCCCTCAGGCATCATATAGATCTGCACAAAATAATACAGATGAATGAAATGTTAGTCACAGCTTCAAGCAAAATAGACTTCTATGATAGCACAAGATTAATACTTGCAGCCTGCAGGTAACAACGAAGAAACTAACAATCAAAAGAAGATTTTAAGACCACCAAAATCAACTCTTAGAGACTGTTTAGGAATTTTAGTTGTACACATGCTACCTACAAGGCCTCTCACATGGTACTTGCAGGTTCAATATTTTTAAGTCCTTCCCCTTCTCCATACTCTTACGTCTATCGTCTAATCGCATCCCATTAAGCTTTTAACAGACCAAACTTCTGGACTTTGATATAGCAAGTTGAATGTTGTTGTTCCAGACATAATTGAGTTACATGACGTATAAGTACTTCAGGAAGTAAGGATCTTACATTGCCATTGTAGTCAAAGACATAAGGATAGGAGAGATGCCAGTCTTCATCCAAAGCAACACCCAACTGCTCCCACGTTGCTCCCTTATCAGTACTTCTTGCAACTCCAATATCCCCTTGCATTGTGATTGAATTCTTTGCTTCAAAGAACAGGTAAAGGATGTCTCCCTGAATAACGTAATTAAACAGAAAATTAACAATCACGATCCTGTATGAACTAAAGAAGAGGACTTTAAAGATTGTAGCAAAACCAAATACCCCAGTGAAAATAGTTCAAACATAAAATATCATATAGCACCACAACTAGACAAGCTAAATATATGACAACTTTCAGATGAGTAATGCCACATCTAAGAAAACAATATATCTAAAATATAAGTGAAACTCAAGAATCCTGGTTTTGCTTGTAATTAGCTTTTGTGATGAAGCAACCTTATTATATTCGAGTATGCACCACTTTAAATCTACCTCTTCTTGGGTCTATTTGTGGAGTAGAAGAGAAGCCTATTGAGTTAGTTTTTTTGAACACAAGGGTTCAACATCACTGCTTCTCAGAACACATTTGACCATTTTTAAAGAGCTTTTTTGTGCAGAATTCCCCATGCTGCAATGAAACTAAAAACTATTGCTTGCCTGTAGAAAAGACATTCTTCAAATGCTCTTGATAAAAAACATAATGTTCTATGTTGCAAAGAGAAGTTCTTAAAGGGGTTAGTTTGAAGGAAACCATGGTAAAGATATTTAAAGGAATTACTTTAAGATCATTGATTCAGACAAAGAAACAGTCAACAATTACTCCCTACCTTTTATTAAACTGACCCCAGCTAACTAGAACAAGGATTAGAACACACATTTACAATGTGTGACCTCATAGTTGAAAATCCAAGAATGGTCACTCAAACAGATGATTTTGAACCAGGTTTTATATCAATTGAAATATTTGCCTCTGAGAGAAAGGTCACCTCTATTCAGACAAAAGTATATATCCAATTCTCCAGCTCTTATATTCATCGAGACTAACATTGCTTCTATGCCATTTCTGTCTGACCAGTCGTCTATTCATTCTTTGAGCCCCTAGAGATTAATGAGCTGATCATCACAACACTATCTCTGGTATAACAGATTCCACCCATATTTATCTTGTCTCGATTGCATATTTGTGGCATCAGGAATCCACTTTGCTCTTTTCTTTTCACCCGAGAAAGTGGTCCTTGCACAAAAGTTCAGGAAAATTGGGGAGCAGACTCTTCTCTTGTCCAGTACTCTAGCTATCTCTTTCTATCTCATGTTTTAGCACATTATTAGCTCAGGGACAGGATACCCCCACACAGAGCTGAATAATAAGCATAACCAAGGAAAGCAACATCCAAAAGAGACAAAAGGATAATGTCTCAACCTATTCCTCCTCCTCAGCAGGATTCCTCACCAAGAGGATGTTAAATGACAGGTCATGTGACATCATCAGCTAATTCAAATAATTGTAACACCAAGATTATTTAATCTATCTGTTTAAGGATGGAATAAGCTGACATGGTCCCATAAACATCACATCAAATCCCATAAAAATGATGATAATAGAGGATTAAAGTTAAATACTCCTCCACAAGAGTCTTATCAATAAAACTTCAAACAGTTAATCATACTTTCAAGTTTCACCAACCGGATTACACGCACATAGAAAATCCAAAAATGCTCTCTTTTTTTCTCACATCACAAATATAACAAAGCCAATCCATCACAGAGTAACAAAAGCTAGCAGATACTACTACTTACAAGTAGTACTTTCTAACAAGGATCGAACAACAAAAGCTAAATAACAAATGAAAAAAAAAAAAAGAAGTTACCTGAACATAAAGAAAAGGGTCAGCAACAAAATTACTAGGAAAACTAGCCCCAGAAGCTGAAGCACAAGTGACAACAGGATTTGCCACTGGCCATGCTGCAGTCTTGTTCCTCCAAACATTTGCCTGCCAAACATTTCCAGGCACAAAGTTCAACAATCATGAAATTCACAAAAACCAAGTAATTTTCATCCATGAAAAAACAATAGAGCTAGCTTTTGGCCATAGATTTTAGAAGTAGTTTTTGAAAATTGATCATCAAATATTTGTTTGGCCATGAAATTTGATCAGTTTTCAAAATCTGATCATCAAATGTTTCCACTCACAAAACATCAATTTTTTTTCCAAGTAAAATGCACCTCCAAACACAACTTCAAATTCCCAAAATCATAACTTCAAAAACTCAATTTTTCATGTTTCAAGTTTCAACTTCAAAATCTACAACCAAACAGGAGCTTAAAATCTTTGAGCACAGAACACAAGATGCATTCATCTCTAGTACTAATTGTCAACCCCCCCCCCCCCCTCCACCCTAAAACCCAGAATTGAAAAGGCTCAAAACAAACAAATCCCAGAACCCCAAATCACAAAAAGATTTCAAACTAAAAAATGAGCAAAAGAAAAGAGGTGGGGTGTGTTTATGTTACCTCTTCAATGGGTTTAAGATTAAAAGGAGAGTCACCATAGTAGACCCCAATTGACCAAGAACCTTCATTATCCTCATTACACCCCAAAGAAGAAAGTGTTGTATGTACATTTGGGGGCAGTAAAACTCTACAGTAAAGTCCAGCAATTGAAGCAAGACAAACAAAAGACACCAAAAAGAACACAAAAGCTGATGAGTTAGCACAAGAATCACTGCTGCCACTGCCATTACTACCAGTCTTGCCAGAACTATTATTCTTGTTGCACCACCCCCACCACCTACAACCGCCACCGTTGACGGTGGACCCAGAAACCGCAATTGGAAGAGAACCCATATTCACCAAAATGCCAAAAAATAATTCAAAACTTCAAAACCACCGGAAATGGGCAAACGGGTAGTTGCCGGCGGCCGGCAAGATCTTAAAGATTGTATCTTTTTTACAGTCAACGTAAAGTAGTTATACAAAAACCAACTAAAACCACCATTTTTTCTTCTTCTTCTTCTTCTTCTTATGTATGTATATGTGTATTTTCTATCCTTTTTCTTGAAATTTGTATGTGAATTCTTGAATTCCTCTTCCTTTTTGGAAAGGTGACAGAGAGGTGGGAAACAATAGAAAGAAAAAAATTGTTTGATTAAGGAACTTGTTGCTAATGTATTATGTTCCTTAATTGAGTTGTCTATGTTGGTGTGCTGGCTTTGGCATTGATCCAATATATAGACATAGAGGGGGTAGGGGGAGCGGTTTCTTGGGAGGTGGGGTGGGGGTGGATTTTCAAATTTCGTCATTTTTTTCTTTCTTGGATTTGAAACTTATTTACCCGTCAATGGAAAACTACCTCTCTATCTGGACGAGGTTTTAATATCTTTTCGACAATTCACTAATGAGATTTGATTGAATATGTTATTACTATCGCTGAGTTTGAAACTACCTCTATGTTTGTACGAGGTCCTAAGGTATTTTTTCGATGGTTCACTTATAAAATTACATTGAATATGTAATTGTTGTTGTTGAATTTGAAACTGTCTCTCTATTTGTATGAAGTCCGGAGGTATCTGTTCGAGTTCACTTATGAGATTATAATGAGTATGTTATTATTATTGTTGAGTTTGAAACTATCTATATTTTTATGAGGCATCTGTTCGAGAATTCCCTTATGAGATTATAGTGAGTATGTTGTTATTATTGCTGAGTTTGAAACTATCTATATTTTTATGAGGTATCTATTCGAGAAATCCCTTATGAGATTTATAGTATGTTACTAGTGTTGTTGGGGTTGAAATTTATTTACAACCCGTATTTGTGTTTGTAACGTGTTTGTTAAGTTTGTGTTGCGTGATGAAATAGTTGAGACACTTGTATTTTAAATTAGACGTTCAAGTTTAAATTTTAAAAAGATAAGAGGTTAAAGGTACTTTACGCTGATTTGATCAAACTAAAAGTTAAAACGTTTATTTTAGAAAATTAGGTGTTCGATCAAAGTTTTTAGAAAAAAATAAGTGTTCTTTCTTTTTTAGAAACATTTTTGAAAACTCAACCAAATATAAATTGATGTTTTTTTATTGATAATAATATATTTCAAATTGATCAATCAAAATGCAAAATGTAACTCTTGAAAAGTACTTTTTCGAAAAATAATTTCTTTTCAAGATAAAAAGTTCATAAAAGCTTGTCCTACTTGATGATGTAAATCTGAATTAGTTGTATTAGTGAATTTTTAATTATATGTTAATTAATTGAAAAATCAAGAATTCTTTTTGATTGTTTTTTTCTCATGTTCTGAGCATATTTGTCAAATGAAAATAAAATAAATAGTAAATTGATATTAATGGGCTGTAGACAGATAAAGTTGGTCTTGGTCTTTGGAAACTCCTCCATATTTGACAAATAGCATTAAATTATTAATCTTTCTTAATTAAATTAAGCACTTCCATTAATCACTTCTAGAAAGAAATAATAAATATATACTCCTCCTTGTTTGTTCAATTAATAAGCAAATTAGTTCCCTAATCAAATTACAACGTGTCTGACGGAAATTTCCAAGTTTAAAGAGCTAATCTAATATTTTAAATATAAAAATTCCGTTACAAAACTACTTCCTTTCTTCATTTAAAAGTTTCGTTACAAAACTATTTCCTTTCTTCGTTTAATTTTACTCGTTCGTTATATTTTTTTTAAAAAAATATATGTCCATTTTTTAAAGATTAATATAGAAATTTCGTTACACAACTACTTCCTCCCTCCATTAACATTTTTCAAATATTAATTATTATTTTTTGAAAAAAATTATTAAAGTTATTGTTAATTGTTAATTAGAAATGTTTACAGACACATCTCATGTACAATTGTCCTAAGAACATATACTATGTCCGTCTTTAAGTTATTTGTCTTAAATTTTAAAAATAGATGTCTTAAATTATATATTATTTAAAATAATTTTTTTCATTTTATTCTTAGTAATTGTTTTTAAAAATAAATATTAATATCATGTTAATTAATATACGCATAAATTATAATAATATTATTAGGTCAATTACTATACACAGCAATTATTAGTTCACTAATATATAATATCTTCTATCAATAAAATATCCATTAACTTTAGTAATTTAGATTTAAAAAAAAAAAAGAATCACCTAAATAGCTTTATTTTGTCTATGCCCAAATAACATTATGTTATTTTATTAGAGCCATCAAAATTGAGTTTATGACAAGTTCGATGACGTCATTGATTAATTCAAAAACATTCTTTATACTATGATGGTTCTAGAAATAAAATTCCTAAACTTTATCTATGAATATAACGTGATTTACAAGAAAATAATTGGATATGTTTGCCATTAATTTACTCTGCATTTAATGTTGACTAGCAATGGACTTTAAATTCTTCAATGGCAGCTCAAAATCATCTTTGACAAAGAAAAAAATGAAAAGGAAAACAAAGCACACATTATTTTATTTTAGAAAAAAATGAAAAGGAAAACAAAGCACACATTATTTTATTTTCTTTTACCTTTTATAATTTTGGCATTTGGTATTTATATTAGAGTGAATTAATTCGATTTGTACATTGTACCACTCATTTTTAAGAATAGCGCTTTTATATAATTTTTCGTATTCAAAATTTAAACTCAAATCCCAACTATTCTGTCACGATTCATCGTATTGATAAGCGCACATTTTAAATTATAACTTACATTCAATATCTATAACAAATAATATGATAATCAAAATGAAGAAAATAATAATTATTTATGTTACTTTCATCTTCTGGAAGTGTGAATTCTTAATCAACCCACATAGTACACTCCATCCATTCAACGTGGTTAATCTAATCATTACTTTATAAAACTTACATTTAAGATTGGGCGGCACATTCTTGTCACACAAGATATTGAATGCGAGCCTCCAGTTCATCCAGCCCCACTTCAAAATGACCTGTAACATTCTCATCAATCACATTATATCTTTATATTGAAGAGTATTATTTCGATATGAGAAAAAATCTAAATATATTTTCGTAATATTTAAAATTACTTGATTTTTCCATCCATTATATTTTAAGTCTATTCATATAATACCATTAACATTGCAAATCGTTTTGTATTTGTCTTTTGTCATTAACAAAACTGTAATATGGAATTAGTGGCCTTCACGCGTCCAACTTCTTCAAAGAATGATTCAAATTTGACTATTAACTTTTAATAATGATTTAGAATTACCCTTAAAGTTGAAACTCTTCTAATTAAGTCTTAATTAGGGGGCAAAAAATAACATTTTTCGTTTTTTAACGATTGAGATAATATTAGACAAAAAAAATTAGCAGAGGACAAAGTTTCTCAATTTCCAACCACACAAAGGATAATTTGACCATATTATATATATGATAATAACCGTTTGGATGACTTTTAGAGGAAGTTTCTCAGTTTTTTATTTTTTATTTTCATTTTGTTTGTTATAAATAAAAGTGCGTAAAAATTTAGTTTAATAATTTTCGAACCAAAAAAACGTATTTATTAATCAATTTAATTGAACAATATATAGAAAGAGTATGAATATATAAACATAAACCCCAATAACCTCATGAAATTATGATCATAATTAATTGTATCATTAAAATACAATTATTTTCATTTTAAATATCTGCATTTGAATTTTACTATGCATTACATTTGTGATGATATCATAAATATTTAACATTTATTTTACATAGTATATTTTTTAAAAATACTATCACAATTTTTTAATATAATTATTATAGAGAAGTCATTTTACAAAGAGTGTACCGATATAATAAATGTCATAATTATTGTAGACAAATGTTATTATAGAAAAGAAAAAAAATATAACTATACATTAAAATTCTCATATTTTTCTTTTTTATATTATCACCTTAGAAAACCAACAACGACGTATAAATAAAGAAGTTCAATAATCTCAACATAAGAAGAGAAAAAGAAAAAGTAAAAAATTCTAGAATTATAAGAAAAGTCAAATTGGATTGTCAAATAAGTAATTATCAGATTTATTTTTTTCAAATTGCTTAATTTTGTCAGCGGTTAAAATATTAGTACATTCATACTATTGATATCCTATAAAATAATTTAAATTTGACCCTCAACTTTTGATAATAATTTTAAATAGCCTTATATTGAATCTCTCCTAGGTATTATGGGCAAAAAATGAAACTGACCTTTTAACGACAAAAATAATATTAGACAAAAAAAAATTTACGTAGGACGAAATTTCTCAATTTTGAAACTATATAAAAGCTAATTTAACCATATTCCCTTTTGGAATGATCATAGCCTTTTGGATAATTTTTGGAGGAAGTTTCTCAAAGAAAAAGTTTTTACAAGTTACAAGTATAATGACAGGTTAAAAGGAAGAAAAGGGTTCATTCGGTGTGAAGGAAAATATTTTCTGAATTTTTCATGTTTTTTTAGTAAAACGGTTTAAAAATAAGGAAAATAATTTTCCTAATAACAAAAAAATGTTTAACACATAATTGATATTTCACATTAATTGTGTATCTCTTCAATTTCACCTCCTTTTACCCCATCCCGTAGCCCTACACCACTAGAGGCGGAGCTAGGATACCGTAAAGGGGTTCATTGAACCCTCTTTATTTAAAAATCACATTAAATATAAGGTCAAAACTACTTTTTATGTTTATTATATATAATAAATATTGAACTTTTTTATCTAAATCGTGTATTTATTTTTTTATAGTTTAAATATATAAAAAAATATTGAACTCTCTACTCCCCCAACCTCACCTCCCCTTAGTAAAAATTGATATATTTCTCTTTTTTTATATTTACACCTTCGAAAATCAGCAACCAAAAAAGTAAAAAAGTTCAATGTTTTCATCCCAAAAAAAGAGAAAAAGAAAAAGAAAAAGAAAAAGTTTTTTTTATAAAAAATAATTCTAGAATTCTTTTTTTTTAAAAGTCAAAATGTCATACCGGAAATTTATTTTATTAAAATAGAATTTTCGATAAGGACAAGAGGCGGAAGTTTCGAAAGCATGTGATTTGAGACCCACTTTCAGTAATGGGACGTGCACACACGCTCTGGTCAATGACGGCTATGGAGCGGGTGAAATTCACGCATTCCTCGCATTTCACGTGCACGGCCAGCTCTGGGGGCCACAAAGGCTGCTGCGCTAATTTTTTTTTTCTTGTAAGTGTGACATGGCAAGTGTCGTGGACGTTCGATTGTGTTTCATTATAAAATTTGAAAAATGATATTTGAAAGTAAAATTGTGTTTTGTTATGAATATAAATTGGAGTTGTTTTTATGATTTTTTGTGAGTAATTTGGACTAAAAAAGTAAAAATATTTTATTTATTTTTTAATCTTTCTGAAAATTCCAAAATAAAGTTGGATTTTGGAATACTATGGTTAAAATTGTTATTTGAAGTTCAACTCCGAGAAAAGTGAAAACCTTTTGGATTGCGGACTTAGAGATTGAAGTCAGTTGCTTTTCTTGTAATCGTCAGCTTGTTTGATAAATTCGACACTCACTCTCCGGAGAATTTTACTGACCTAACATTTTAATGGTTAAAAGCGTACATAGGCGAAGTTATGATTTTAACTTTATCGATTCTAAATTTTACAATGATGATTTTAAGTGATAATAACTAAAGTCTAAATTTAATATTTGTACACCTATAATAAATTTATCAACACAAATATATTGTATTCGATCGAACCTTCATACGGACTACTAACTCCGCCCTTACTCGAACTGTCTCATAAATTTTTAATTCAAATTGCTGCCGCATGGGAAGAAGTTATTGTTGTGAAATTTCCTAGGTAACAACTTAACGTTTTCCTTTTATTATTTTTTATTTTTTGAAAGATACTTCTTTGGGTCTTATTATTTGTCTCACTTTATTGGAAAAAAAAAATTGTATAAAATATTTATCACTTTTAAAAAGTTCAAAAATAATTATTTAGGTTGAACTTCCCTGTTAAACGTTTGCTTAAGAGAAATGGATCTTATTGCTGGTGGACGGGTAGTTTAGACTGTTTTTTTTTAATTGATCGGAGGAATTAGGCACGTAATATAAGATGGATCTTGAGCTTCTTAGTTAAGATTTAATTTATGAGGCTAATTAATTTTATGTTACTGTGAAGCTTTAGTTAGGCCAACTATTAATATAAATATTTTATTTTGTATTTAAAGATAATGTCCCTAAAGGAAAAAAAAAATAGTTGGTCTATCGAGTTATCCGAAGTGTTATATAAAATTGACCAAGAATGATTACATCATACAGGAGAATGTGGAGTATGAGTTAATTTAGGGCCAAAATCAAATAATGAGAAGAAGAGTACTTAAACAATTCACTTTAAATATAAATTTACGAGTAGAGTCTGTCAAGACGTGAGCTGAAAGAAAGCACTTCATCTATCGATATTATAAAAATAATAAAATTTGAACTTAATGTACTTTTGGATTGAGTCGATACTCTAGTACGAATACCTTAAGACAAGGTCTGCTTGAGAAAATACAACACAATTAAAGAGAGAAATTTTTAACGTTAGAATATCCTCGAATCAACCATGATTATTGAATTAAGTCAATGTTCTTCAAATATTGCAAACAGTATACACTCATTACATCCCCACTAGTTTGTTAATTTTAACAAGTTGGTAAAATTAAAGGCACTTGCAATATATGATTACCCTTGACTAATTAATTAAGAGTAAGTTTGATGTAAAAATTATATTTATATAATCAGCTAATAATACAATTAAATATATTATTTCATAATATAAAATTGAATATTTTGAAGGAATTAGTAAGAGGGGTTTGTTGTCACTAGCTGTACAGCTCATCAAAATTATTTGATAAATCATACTTGCTCCTAATTAACATATTTAAAAATATTAATTTAACCAAAAAAATATTTTAGGAAGGCTTTTTCTAGGTATGTTTTTTTTTCCATTTTTTTCAAGTTTCAACTCAACCATCACCACCACCAAAATAAAATAAAAATAAAAATAAAAGATAGAAAAAATCAACTGAACACTATTTTTTTATTTCACTTTCAGATTAATTAAATATATACAATAATGTCAAAATGTAGCATTTCCCATATCTATATCATTTTTGCATAGAATAGGTCTTTAAATGGTTGAACCACGATCTTGCACGTAAGTGACTATAGTTCTTTTTTTCTTTTAAATTAGTCGTGTTCGAAATTCACTGATTCAATTAATTTATACTATTAGCTTTGTGTGTGGTCCGTTAAAAAGGAAACACTTTTTATACGAATTTTATTCATTTTAGAGTGTTTGAATTCAAACGTTTAATTTATGTTAGAGGAAAAAAATTTCAACTATCCTATCATGTATGCCTTCTTAGTGAACTAGAGTTTATCCCTTGGCTATATAAAGTTGTGACCTAACTATATATAGAGTTTATGACATTATGATTGTTGTGTTTTTACCTAGAATTTTTAATTTAAAATATTAAAAGATGGCACATTAAATTGCTTAAAATGACTTATAACTGCAAATGAAAATTAAATTGGATTAAATATACCCTTAAAGTATGTGTGTAGATACAAATATGTGAAATATGAATATTTTTTTTTTCTAATTTGAAGCTTCGATTAAATTTGGATTGGGTACTCCCAATTGTACTACCAACCATGGCGGTTTCATAACAAGATAATTACACCTCTTAGCTTCTTGTTGTCTCCACCCAAAAAGAAGGCAATATTTTAATAAATATTTTCAATTATTTCTCGAGCTCACAAAACATTTTTGATGTTATATTTAATCATACACAATATTTTAACTTTTATATTTAATATACATATATAGGTTTTAAAATTATATACAATAATACAATTAAATCTCACTAAAGCTTCTCAATATTCTCACTTGACTTTTTCAAAATCTTAGCTTAATGACTAATCTTATTTTATATCTCTAGTGACCTTATTCTATGCGTGCTTAAATATAATAAGACAATTAGTATAGTGCAATGTTATTGACAACTTTACAATAAAGACGAGCTCGATTGGTTGAAAATAAAATTATCTTAGAACTATAATAGGTAATTGAAATTTTAATACAAGACTTATAATTTTACGATATTAATATATATCTTTTCTTATTTTTAATTGTTGAAAATATCTAGTGAATCGGGTCTGCTCATAAGGAGTATTAATTGATTCGTTAGTCCATTAGTTTATTCTTCTCCTAAGTTCTGGTGAATTCCTAGCTTATATTTTATACTAATATATTGAATATATCATTATGATTGTTGTAAGAGTACGGATTTTCCACGTAAGTATGACAGTTAGAGTTAGCTATCCAAATCAGAAAATACTTTGCATTTTTTGAGGATATTTATGATGTCGCTCAAGAGAGTTCATCTGCTTTGTGAGGATTTTCTGTGTTCGATGACACAAATCGTGATTGCTGCAGATTCGCTTAGAGAAACATGTAAATTTCCTAACTAGTATTTACCAATTGAAAACTGCATTAACTAATACTCATAATTTAATATTAAATGAACCAAATGATCCCTAATTATATTATTATTAACAAAACTAAATAATTAATATTTTTTTAAATGAAATCATTTTCTTAGCAAAGGTGTCTTAGAATGACGTATAAAGGTCCTATTCCCACAGGCAAACTTACAAATAAATTGATGTGAAATCATTATCCACTGTCTTTTTTTTTTTGTTAGAATTTTATTAATTTTTTCAAAGTTGTGGGGATAACTCATATAATAAATTAATTGAAAAGATTAGGATATTCTATTATTTAAATTATTTTTTTTTTTGCTTTCATTTTCTTATTCACTTGTCCCCTTTGAGGAAGATAATTCTAACGTTTACTGAGGGGTGGATAAGCTTCAAAGTTTTCAAATATTCCTTTTTTAGAATATTTTTTCATTAATAGGCAGAACAAATATATTTTTCTTGGGATACGGAGCGGATCTGGTGTCTATATGAGATTTATTTGAATTCAGTATTTTTGATAGAATGTATAATTTTTTAAAGTAAATATTATATTCAAATTAATAATTTTTAAAAATATAAAAAGATGAATATTCAAAATCTTAAATGTTAAATATATCGAGTTAAATTGTTGTTGCTGCTTACTATTATCGACTACTACCACTTTCATATCTAATTTAGGTCGTCGTCCATCTTTAATTTACTGATTACTGGTTCTTTTTCTTTTTCAAAATGGTTTGTCATGCTAACTTTCGTTATTTCTTTTTCCGAATTTTTGATATGTTTTTTTTGTTGAACTCGATCTATCAAAAATAATTTATTTACCTCATAAACTAAAAATATAATCTGCATATACACTAATATTATACTCATCAAACGTCACTTATAAAATTATACTAAATATACTGTCACTCTGACTAATCATCAAGGATAACATATTCTCGATCATATAATAAAAAGACAAGGAAAATAGGTTCTATTATCCAAAAGAGTATGAAGAAAAAAATAAAAAGATTCTAGATAGAGAGGGATGTATGAAAACAACTTGTGTATTTAGGAATCTTCCAACTAAGTATATGCCCAATTCATAGATTATACTGATTATAATATAATGTGTATGGACCCCTAACGTTTTTCTCACGCCCAATTAATACTTTAATGTTTTTGATATTGACTATCCATAGACTTCCACTTTTTTTGTGCTATTAATTCCATGATTTCATTTTCACAAAGGGAATTTATAGATATTATTCTTGTGTATGAAATGAATTCCCATGGCTATTTTTAAAAAAGAAAATAAATATAAGGAGAAAATGAAAAAATAATAATTTGTTCATGATGAAAGCTACTACTAAAAATTTAGGTTGTATTTTCTCACTATAAAAAATCACTATTTTTCTGCTGAAATTTCTTTTCCAATTGTTATATTTATAGATATTTTGATTGAATCAGTGAAAAAAGAAAAGAAAAAGTAGTGTTTTCATATGAAAAGATTAGAAAGTTTCCGACCTGTTTTTTTTTTCTAGTAAGATAATTCGATGATAAAATGACTGAAAAAATCATGTTCAATAACATAATTTTTTCCCTCTTTCACACTGGAAAAACCCTTTCTTTCTAGTAGTGACTTTTGCTATTTAGTGGTTATTTGGTCTAAAATCAGATTATCATGGAATTATAACCAATATGATAATCTTGAGATACAATCAAGATTATCTCTATCCACCTTCTTAAAAAAATAAAATAGTAAATTTCATGATTGTGACATAAAATTATCGAATTTTGTTAGTTATATTCTCAATTAAACACATGATAAATTTTATCTAATATTCATTGAGATAACTCACGATTTAATTCCTTCAATCAAACGATTCCTTATTAAACAAGCCTTCTTAAAATTCCAATATAGATTATATACATCTATGATATGTAACGGTTATCTCTCTTGTGATTTGATATTAGATATTAAAATCATGATCGATGCAATATTTCAAAATTTTGTCCAATAAAATTTTAACATTGTAACGTTTTGGATTTAAACATTATAAACTCTTTAAGATTTCAAATATCGAAATATTTATTCCCTTTTTATTCGTTTCCTAAAATTTAATAAACACACATCTTAATTTACTTAATTACAAGTACACTATCCATGACTAATGTATTTTGAAGATTTTTTTTTTCGTTTTTTTTTTTTTTTGTATTTTGAAGAATATATATATTACATAAATCTAAAATATGTGCACATGTTTTTTGTATATGTGAGGGAATTAATTGTTTGTTTGGCATATTCATGATTGAATCATATTATAGATCAAAGTACTTAGAATACTATACTTTATAAGAATATTTTGCAACCACACCAAAATTATTCTATGGAAATTGTGACCTTTAATTTTGTCCTTTTCTCAAAAGTAAGATATATATTGGTGCAACAAATTAAGGACTTTGGTGGACCATAGATGATGATTTTTCATGTTCAATATATCAATATAAACATAAATCAAAGACATAAAAATGTGGGGTCCCTCTCATTTGAAAGGGAAAAGAAAAAAAAGTGGAAAATAATATAAACATTCTAATGTGGAGAAAGAGTGTATAAATAAAAAGAATTGTTGGACCACGTTGTTTTTTAAAAAAAACGAAAAAAAAGGACCAGGTTATTCTCAATGTTTGATTTAAGATCATTGGCTCAAAAAAATTAGGAATCGTAAAAATATTATCTCAAAAACATTTATATATAATCTATAAGCAAACACTACGAGAGTAGAATGGGTGGAGAGTACTGAGGTTTCGGGGTGGCTGGTGGGAATGTGAGATGGTCAACAAGTGCGGGTTGGGGACGTTGGATATATGGAAAGGAGATAATAAACTTTGAATATCACTTATAAAACTTGTTTTCCGTAATTTTATTTAAGAAAGTTATTTTTCTTCATTTTAAAAAACTTAATTTTTTTAAAAGGGAAAAAGGTCTGAAATATATCCAAACTTTGACCGAAATTGTTGTAACAATACTGAACTTTGGAAAGGACCTTTTACTCCCTGCACTATTTAATAGTGTATTTTAAATATATATATGTGCCATGTGGACATCATAAATATTGCATCATTTTAAATAGTAATGTGTCCACGTGGGCACATATATACATTTAAAATACACTATTAAATAGTGCAGGAATAAAAGATCCTCTATAAAATTTGGTATCATAACAATAATTTCAATCAAAGTTAAAGTATTTTTTTTTTTTAGACCCTTTTCCCTTTTTAAAATAATATTTTGGAATCAAAAAAAGAAAATGTCAGGGAATCAAAATGAGAGATCAAACAGATTCCTTTATTTTCAAGTTGCACAAAATGAGTTGTTTAGCAACGTGGCTGCATGCACACTGGAAAATTACTTTTAAAAATTTGCAGTATCTTTGTATTTTAATATTTTAAAAGAAACAATCAGTCTAAGCGAAATCGTGATGTAACTATAAAGTTATTTTCGTGTGATCTATAGTAATCATGAAGCAACACAATATTTGCATTAAGATAGATCGTGTACATCGTATCTTTTGGAAAATGCGGCCCTTCCCCGATCCTGTTAACATGTATTTTTTTATTTATTTAACGATCCTTGAGTAAATTAAGGACGATCCTATTAACAAATTGCAGAATGCAGAATGTTTTATGCATCATACTATTTTTTTTACAAAGATTTTCAAACTTACATTTTCTTTTATATAATATTTGTCCAGCTTAAAGGTTTTTGTGAAGATCTGATTTATATAATTAAATTTTGCTTATGAAAAAGATTGCCTTTATATGCAAAATCTGTAACTTTTTTCTCTGTACACTTAGACACAAAAGACATAAAATAATCATTAAAAAAAGGGGAAAATTACATAAATCACATACTTTTAAGGCAAAATTACAATCTATCCCTTAAAAGTTTATAATTACAGAAATTCCTCAAACGGATACAGTAATATAAGTGCTGATACATTAATTTGATGCGCGAGATACATTAATCGTTAAGTAAGATACATTACATTTTATACATGATACACTAATCTGATGCGCGAGATACACTAGTCTAATGCGCGAAAATGAGGGATTTTGGAGATTTGTAAAACTTATAGAGGATAATGATAATAAGTAAACTAAAAGGTGGGATTTCTGTAATTTTTCCTAAAAAAAAAATTAGTGTAAAAGTAGGGTTCATTAATTAAGTAACCAAACATGGTAAATTTTAAATGAGATTATCTCAATCCAGTAAGAGATGATTAGTTATTTAAAATCCAACCAATTAATTCGATGATGAATCAATTTTGGGTTAATTAGCTTAAACAGTAGCTATAAAAAACGATTTACTGCATAACACTTGCATTCATGAAATAAATCGTATACGAGAAATAAATGTTATACAATTAAGAACATTGAAATTTGTAAATCGTTTATTTAAATAGATGATTATGTTAGTTAATATGAATCGATAATGTTCATCTAGCTAGCTAGATATCAATAACTATTTAATGAAGTTGAGTTGTTCGATCGAAACAAGACTTAATTTGACTGTTTGAATGAAATATTCTGACAAATTTAAGGGACCGATTATGCATTAAGCCTATATCAAAATAAACCTAATTTTATGCACATGTCATTGGTTGATGTATTTTTTTTTTTTTTATTTTTCATTTTTTATAAATTGAATAGTTAAAGTTGCAGAACCATGTGCGCAAATTTAAAAACTTCAAGGACTAAAACAATAGTTTCAACGGCTTCCACTATGATAACAAAATTATTGGTAACTTTAATATGAATATAAGATATCTCGAGAGAAATAAACAAACAAAAACAAACTACCTCGAATAGCTCTTTTCATTTCGCAATTATTTTCTTGAAATATTCTATCGATGGCTTTAGGAGATTGAACGCAATTAATCTCATTAACGACTTGATCATTATTATCTTATTAAATTATTAGATTAGTTACACATTCTTTGGCAAAGTCAAGTGGTTGAATAAGTGTTTTTTTAACAATGTTGAAAATACTTTTTTTTGGAATGTTAACTAAATTTATTAAATATAAATAGTATATATAGTGGGTCAAAATGTTTTGTAACGTCTTTTTAACTTTATTTAGACATCTTGTTGGATATCTCAATTAGTCGCAATGTAAGAAAACTTGCACATATTAAATCTCTTTTTTTTTTTTTTGTCAAGCTCAAGGTTTATTTCGTTTGTTCAGTATTTGTTGGAATAACAATTTAAAGTTAGAGTAGAAATAAAAATCTTAAATTATTTAGAATTTATTATTTTAAAGTAGTATTTATTTAATCAGAATATGGTCCTTGAGTTTTCTTACATGATCTTGAACAATTTTCATGTGTTTAGCTAATTTTTTAGGTCAAATTACACTTGACATTTATTTCTTTACCATATCTGATTCCGAATAAACTGAAAATTTTGGATTGACACCGAACAAGGCCACTAAGATATTAAAGTCTCCTTACATACCTAGAAGTCTTTCATTCCTAGCTAGACTTTTAAGAGACTTTTGATTAATAATAGAGAAATCTCAACCATCATAGACAAAGTTGATACTTAAATTATGAGTTTGATCGAATCCTGAAATTTTTGCTCAAAATCTATTTTTTTTTAATTAAATACATACTAGGAAGATGAGGTCGCTCTGTTTCATAGACAAGACTAGTTACATACTTCCATACTTTACTTACGAGTTCGTGTAGTACTCCCCTATCATTAATTTAAAATTCAAAAACAATATAATTACTTCTTAACTTAGCTTTAAGCTTTAAATTTTGACTCCATCTTTATTTAATCAATCCACCACATTCCTTAGGTGCTTGAGTGAGTCAAAATGTTGATGAATAAAGAAATAGAACTGGTTGAGTACAAGGTAATGAATGAAGTCTTCAATCAACAAAGTCAAGTCAATGCCTGTCTGTTTGCATTAGAATATATTTTATGTATATAACTATCAAATTGCTTCATACTTTAATTCCCCCCCCCCCCCGCCCCCCCCCCCGCCCGGTTACATCCAAATTCATTGTTTTAGAGCTTCATACATTCTTTTAATATAATAATCATTATTTGAATTAATAACTTGTACTAGCACTCCCTAACCAGGATAGGGCGGAGCCATTCTGGAGTAGCACTTTCTATCAAGGATTCTTTTAATAGAGAGTTTGATTTCGAAACTTTTGATTAAAGGAGAAGCAAACCCCTCCACTACACCATATTCTCAGATGGTTATGCTTTCAAAAGGGTTGATTGCCTTTTCTCTTCTTCTTCTTCTTCTTTTGTTTTTCACTTGGTATCTGTTATTCATATTAAGACTCGAGAAAATTTAAATTAATACGTTATAGAGCTCATTTTTTAGGATCGTTCCCAAAATAATTTTTTGTATTTTCAGGATGGCCCCATTTGAGGTTTTGTGTAGCAGCCGATATAGATTTCGGATCGATTGGTTTGATTCAGCTGAGATGAACTCTTTGAATACATACTTTCTTAAAAATGCTGTGGAGCATGTCCGTATGATTCAGGATAGACTATATTGACAACTAAGAGTCGACAGAAGAGGGCTCGATTTTTATTTTTATTTTCATTTTTTAGAGTGGTGCTACTAAAACAAACATATTAGTAAATTATTGACAAATTTTAGCCAAGTAAGCTAAGTTTTTTTTTTTTTTTTGAGTGTTGTTGAAAACGTGCAGTATAGATTTATTCAATTGTTCAATTAAAAGGATATCCACTATCTCCAATTTGATTGAATCATTTTTGTTTTATCCTCAACTTGTAATTATTTTTAAAAATAAAATAAAATTGGGAAGTCTCGTCAACGACGACTAGACATAGTGATAAGTCTTTATGTGGAAATATTGAATCTTATTTATCACGTCTTTGTTAGGTTGTGGGGCTAGATTATGACATCAAGTGGAATATTTTAGTAGCTCGGTGTATTACGCTATTGCTATGTATAGAGTATGAGAAAGAACGTTCGATGAGTGACTGATTCAAAAAAATTTATTAGGGTGATTTAAAAAATTAATAGAAAAATCATATAAAGAAATCAATATGAATCAACATTTACTATATTACAAACATAAAATAATTTTTGACCTAACATAACAACTTATATGATACCTTACTTGTGGTGTAAAATAAATATTAGATATTTGTGTGAGTGTATAAATTATTTCATTAAGGCTACAAGAGTAATTTTACAATGACATTGTTTTTAATTATATAAATTGGTCATTATTTTTTGAACGATTAAAAAAACATATCACATAAATCTAAAAAAATATATAATTTTCCAACAAAGAAGTTCGCATAAATCCCCGTGTAACTCCAACGATGGGACTATAAAACTTAGTCTAATAAGAAAATAATAGGATTATAATAAGCTTATGTATTTGAGACTGTATACTGAACTACTAATATTTACCAATAATAAGTTATAAATCTAATAATTATTAGTTTTTTTTTATTTCTTATTTGGTATTCTGAGTCTGTATTGAAGTCTCCAAATAAAAATTACTCCCTATCAATAATTTTTTCATACATAAAAATCGAAATCAAAACCTTTAATTAACCTAGACATCAATTTAAGGCACGATAAAAAGTAATAATAGGAAATTGAATCTTAGAAAACAAACTTTAGATTCAATTTCAGATTCTCAAGATCGATGACTTTGACTTTTTATACATATATACAAGCCTCCCAATAATTTTTGTCTTTCAATTTTTCCTTCCCTGTTTGATATCTAAATTATTGGAGTTGCGATTTCATAAAATGAAATATAACAAATAATTTGAAACAGAGGAAAAACTAATAATAATTTCTTAGTATGAAGACTTATTTTGTCATCCATAAGATGTAAACATCCCCCTTAGTCACAAAAGATTGTTTGATGTCTTGTCAACATGGACATGAAAGTTTGGATTTCTCATTTGGTGTTTGACATTAGAGTTGGAGTCCGACTATTCAAAATTTACGCCTCGTAGGGTCTCATTCGGAAAAAGAGTATTTCTTACCAAAGATTTTTTCATATGTAGAGCTCAAACACGAAATCTCTAATTAAGGAAGGAGCAATTCGTCATCCACTACACCACATTCTTTAACAGTGACCAAAAAATACTTTAAAAAGGTTTAATTATTATTAGGAATAATAAGACTAGAAATATATTAACAAAGGTTGTGGTGGAGTGGTAAGAACTCTTTCACCCTTAACCAAGAGGTCTCGGGTTTGAGTCCCCTTGAATACGAAGTCTCATTTATTAGAGAGAGCTTTACCTCCAAACGTGGGACTTTCCTGTACCGGACATCGGATGGAAAAAAAAAACTAAAAATATATCAAAAGGGGCAATTTCATTATTGGTCTTCTGATAGAAACCATGGGTTCCACTAGTTCCTTTATTTTCATATTTACTCATTCATTTGAACAAACTCTTTATTCCCTTTTTAAATTAAATTAATTTTGGGACGAGCACTTTGTTTTCATTATGGTACTTTTCTTTTAAACAAACATAAAAGGGGAAAAATCCTCTCTTTTTGTTTATATACATATTGATAAAGTAAATAATTTTTATACTATCAATATAATTTAATTTGTACGTTGTCCTCTTAATTTCGAAGTTACTAATTTTACTTATTATGAATAACTATCCATAATTAATTCGATAGGATAATGTAAAGTATTATAATTAGAACTCTTTCTTTTAATAGATGTTTTCCCTTTTCTTCTTCTCACCCTCTTCTCTATCAATATTAACTATAATTTGATAATGAAACCATCAAATTTAGGTAATCTTAGTCATTTTCGCTCTCGAAAGATCTATTATGATGGAAGAGTTAGACCAGACTCTAACACACACACATATATATATATACATACATATATATATATATATATATATATATATATATATATATTAAAATTACATGAAAAAAGGAAATAAATCTTAACCTATGTTACAAAGTGAAGGCAGGATATATCCACTATATTACATATTTGTATAAAAAAGTTTTGATGAGAATCATGAATAGTCACATCTATTATATACAAATAAAAATGTTAACACCAAAACTTGAGCGAGATTGTTAGTTATCATCAACAATAAATTTGTTTTTCTTGCGTTTGAATTTGAAATTTTGAAACTTTATCATTTTCTAACTTCATTGAAGCTCTATTAAAGAAAGTGAAACAACTTCATTCGTTATAAGTAAAGACCGTAAAGTTTTGGATTGTTTTTCCAAATTAACTAACAAGTCAATGGTCTCAACTTGTTATTTTTTAAAATTTGGAATTGTGTGTTTGATGTGTTGAAGTTTGTGCTAGTACAATAATGGCAAATATTTGTCAACTACTCCCAATTGACATTTGATATTTTAGTTAAAATAGGAGGGAATAATAAATGACTACTCCTAAGTTACAAATTGAGTGATGGACAAAATTGATCACTAATATGAATATGTATTTCAAAATCAAATATAGTAGTGGACTTTCACTACTAAAAAAAATCGATCTTTGGAAATTGAGTTCGTTAAAAAATATTTTTAAAAAAATTAGGCTAAATCCAACTGCCAAATCGATTATTCGATTGATTTTGGGTCTTTTTTTTAAATAGTAGTGTTTGGCTTTAGCTTTAACAATCTAGTTGTTGGTCTTATACCCAAGTGTATAAGTTTTTATAAATTTATAATGTGCTAGTTGAATTGACACCAAACTTTCTGATGTAATTGAGATTAAGATTTATGAAATATCTGAGCATATAAAATAGGATTAATTAGTTGATTGGTATTAGTGGATCAGTTAATGATGATGATTGATGAGCATATTCTTATGCCCTATCATGTTTTTTTATGTTTATTTTGTGCTTATCCTTAATTATTATGCTTTCCTAGGCCATAGCCAGTTAGTAATAATTATTAAAGAAGAGGAAAAAATCGTTTAAAAGGAATTAATCTAATATACTAGAAAATACTAATATAATAGAAAAATACTGTCTTTTCTATATACTTTCTCCGATTTCATTGTTACTACGGATTTTACATAAATGATCGGATCAGATAATTCCTTCAACGTAGGTCATTGAAAGGATCTCAAAGATCAATCAAAGTATGAAAAACATGATCTTTTATAAAACAAACACATGTTCAAAAAATACATAATTACGTGGATAAATTCACACTAGCCCATTAGTTTGGGATCCAAATTTGAGATTTTCCAAGAGAGATATCGATATTTTCTATATTCAATTGTGATAGTCTTATCTAATAAAATATAGAATAACTTTCACATATAACAAACATAAAAATCATATTTGTATGTTATAGCTGTAGTTTGCATAATTGCAGCTCCATAGCAAATTTTATATTTGCTATGGAACTTTTGACTTGTATAATTCACTAGAAACATCCAATTTAATACAAATTGTTTAGTTTTGTATAAATTCATTTATACATTGTAATTTGTATAATAAAATATGTATTAGTATAATTATAAGTGTATAAGATGAAAATATATATATTTGTATTTGTATATGCACTTTTCTCTCACTTTATACAAACACAAACACATTTTATACATTTTATACTGAAATGTATAAAATGGCTAATTGTATACCGAAAATGACTAATTGTATACCGAATCAGATGGCAAAAAAATGGGATGTTTGCTGCGAATTACAATTAAAATAAACCATGGCTATAGCATTTAATTTGAATTAATAGTTTGCTATTTCATATATTTTCATATATATATAGGACAACCTTGTAGACAACTTTACCACCTTTCTTTGAGAGAGACATTTTGAGAACCTAATTTTTTTATAATATTTGTCAATCATCTAAATTCGTGTTAATCCAGCACAATTCAATATTCTTAATTAAATATATGTTCTTGGAAAATACTTTTAAAAAATAATAGGAAAGTGAACATGTAATGACCTGATTTCCGTCGTTATGGAAAAGCCAATGGAGAATGAATTGGGGACAAAACTTTTTCGTAGTAACTTGGAATTTCCTAGCCTAGTCCAGATTTGGACGAAATCGGAGTCTTTAAGGTGTAGGGAAATCTGGTAACAATCGGGTGAATCATTTATGATTTTGATTACATGAGTAGTTAGATAACTCGTTAAGTAATCTGTACGACTTTACGAAATTGAATTCAGACAAGTAGAGCTCCCGAAATCGATCTTAGCGTAAAGAGTATTTACTGAGCGTCGTGGGTTAGAAGTGCGTTGTGAAATGGAAATTTTGGAATTCTTGAAATAACTCTCTGTCTCGAGAACGCCGCTTTGGCGGGGCCGCTGTGGCGGGTTGGTGGCCGCTGTGATGGACCCAACGCAAATTAAAGTCGTTAATAAATTCCTAAACGACCTCATTATGCACTTTTCGACCTTTTGAGCTAAGGAATGACCCCCAGGCGACTCTTACTTGCTAAAGGTAAGCTTTTCACTCCCCAAATCCATTTTTCGATCTGTAAAACATAATAGAATGGGTGAATATTGATTGGGGGGGGGGGGTTGTTATAGATTTTATGGTGGAAAAACCCCTAAATTGGGTATTAGGATCTTGGGTTTGGTCTAGGGTTATTGGGTTTGTTATAATCCGGATAATTAGACCTTTGATTATTGATCCTTGCATATAAATTGTTATTTGTAGACCTAGAATAAGCGGAAAGAATCCGGAAAGGGAAGATTCAGGTGCCTTAGGAGATTCAATCTTGGATTCGAGGTAGGTGATGGTTGTGATTCTATGATTGTGTGATGTATTTTTGTTCTTTCTTCATTATGATTCATGTATGTATGCGAATGTTGCATTATTGATCACATTTGTTGTAAATGAGGATAATTGAATAATTGTATGTCATGAATCACCTCTTGTTGTATGATCGTGAGAATATACATTGTGATTGTGATTGTGGTTTGTTGAATGGGCGAGTGTCACGATCTGACACACTAACTTGGATCATATTGCCACGCTCCGGCATAAACATGGGATCGGCTGCCACGTTCCGGCATAACTAACTTGGAACGGATTGCCATGTTCCGGCATAAACATGAGATCAGCTTCCACGTTCTGGCATAACTAACTTGGATTGGATTACCACATTTCGGCATAAATATGGGATCGAATTTTCTTGTTCCGGCATGCTAACTTTTTGAGTTTGGGTTCCATGAGAGGACCATTGAATTGGGTTCCGTGAGAGGACCATTTAATTGCATTGTGTATCTACTTGTGATGAGTTCATTCATATCTAACGATGATTGATATTGGAAGATGGTATGTCGCTCTAAATTGATATAACAATGATATGTGCGAATCGTGAAGTTGTTCATTGTTCGTATATGTTGATGATATTGCATATGTTCGATATGTGCATGTGATTATATTGTTGTATTGACTAATGTATGTTACACTTAGTGGGATAGCCGCGTGTTCCTACCAGTACACGGTGGTTGTGTACTGATACTACACTTGCTCTTTCTTTGTTGAGTACATGACATCTTCAGGTAGCTATTGATAGACCGCAGCTAGGTGACTATGAGTGTGACCATATTCAAGAGTGAACCAGTTTTCAAGCTCCCATGGATCTTCCTTGTTTAAGTCCACTCTTTTCGGACTCAGACTTTTTGTTTAAGGTGTTGTTAGTTTCAGGGTTGTAACCCTTGTTCTTAGACTTGTCGTTAGTAGAGTTTTGGTACATTGACTTTTAGGTTCTAGGTTAATTCTTCCGCATTTGTTAGTTATTGTTGAACTTTTGTTGGAGTTTATGGAAACTCTATTTTCTTTCTTTTGTATTTGACTTATATGCCTTAGTTTTTAGATTGATTGCTTGGTTTGGGTTGTAGTAGTGGTTCTCCCACCGGATGGTTAGTGTGGGTGTCAATCACGACGGTTTGGGTCGTGACAGAACACTTTTTTTAAAAAAAAAAAAAAAACTCTCTAAAAATTGATACTATTTGAAGATAAAATATCGATGTGAAACTTTATGACAATAATTATTTTTAAATTATAGAGGTCGAAAATGGATATATGTGAATTTTACCATTTCTAATTATTATGTATTGAAAGTGATATTAAGAATTGAGATAGTTATAAAAGAAAATAATTTATTTTTCAAAATACATATTTTCCATCCATATGTTTATTGTTATACCAAACACAAAAATCTTTTTTTTCTTTTCTCCTTTTTATAGAATGGAGTAATATAATTTTGAAGGGAAATTGAGAAGACCTTTAATAGTGGAAATAAATAAATAGCAAAAAGAGGAAAAAGAGAAACGAATAAAGCATCAAGTTATTAATGAAACTTCCTACGATATTGTATACGCATTTGAATAAACTCAATAATTTCTATATAAATTTTAAAATCCATCAAGTATGATATATTCAAAATTGTGAACTCTATGAGTAAATTGAAATATAAATTTGACGATTTTTTTTTAATATTCAGAAAGTTTAAATCTTAACTCTAACTTTGTACTACAACTTAGCAAAACAAGTGATTTGGCAAAAATGTGTCATTGTCGATTAATTCTATACTTTAAAATGAGGTATACTTTGCTCTTTTAAGGTATATGGTTTGTTCTTTATCCACTTACATTTATCTATCTTCTTAATTTAAAAAGCTCATTGATGTTACATTTAAGATTAATTTAACCAAAAAAATCCACTCCATTTGTCTCAAAATAAGAATTCATATTTGTTATATATTCAAAATCAAATATGATAGTGGACTTTCACTACTAAAAAAGGAGGGGTAAAATCGTCTTTCATAAATATTAGTGCTTGTCATTTAAGATTTTGATTTTTTTTTTTTTTACTTAATACTCTTCAAATTCATTTTTTTATTGCAAAAATAAAAAAGAAAAAGGATGTTCGAGGTCGGTATTTTTGCCAAATAAATAAATAATATACACTTTGGATATTTTTATTTTTTTTTAGAAAAACTCGGTCAATTCTCACTTTTTCATTTTTTGACGTTAAAAAAATTGATCTTTGGAAATTGAGTTGGTTAAAAACTAATTTTTTTAAAAATTAGGCTAAAACCAACCGCCAAATCGATTATTCCATTGACTAGATAACTAAAGGCCCGTATACGGGCCCAATATAATTGCTTACAAATTTAATATCGATTTTTCATAGAGAAATTTTAAGTGTTTACTATTATTTTTATATTATTTTTAAAGAATAAATTTATTAAAAAAATATTAAATCGAATTTGATCAATATTTTTTTCCCCAATCAAACTTTTTGCATAAATAAAATAATGTAATAACGTAGATTAATTCAAAAACAAATTTCAGATATTGTCGGTATTCATTATGGGAATATTTGTTATTTTGGTAATAGTCATGATTTAAAATTTAATTTTCTTTTTACTATTGCATACTGATATAAATTTATAGATTTTAAAAATAATTTATTTTTATATTAAATTGTTATATGTTATTTTCTTAAATGCCTATATTTTTAATTTACTGTTCTGAGAAGTTTGTAATTAAGTAGTAAACTTCATGAAAGTTATACTTCCATGGATGATCATGCCGAGAGAGTTCTAGATTCAAAAAAAGTAAAAAGCATATTTCACTCAATTGAATACAATGAAGGAGAAATCTCCTTTATATTGAAGTACACATCAGTGTGCCAAATGCATTTTCTAACTAATTCTGTTTTCACTAACAGATATGTAACTGACTTCTAACAACCTCCTCCAACTCACTTTACTGCTAATACTTAGCTCTTAGTTATTCCTCAATATTCCCCCTTAAGTTGCAGTCTGAGTATAAGTTGAAGACTCGAAGCTTGGATAATAGCATATGATGAGGAGTTGCACCTAGACCCTTTGTAAGTAGATCAACTGGTTGTTGTTTGGTATTAATATAGGTGGGCAGTATCAACCCACCCTTGATTCTTTCCCTCACAAAGTGACAATCAATTTTTATGTGTTTAGTTCTTTCATGGAAAATGGGGTTGGCAGCAATTTGCATTGCTACTTTGCTATCACAATACAACTTCACAGGTGTAGTGATGACAACATTCAATTCTTTCAGTATTCCTACCAGCCAAACAACTTCTGTCACAACACTTGCCATACTCCTATATTCAGTTTCTGCAGAGCTTTTGCTCACTGTGTATTGTTTCTTGGATTTCCAGGATATAAGAGAGTCCCCCACCTTCACCATATAACCAGTTACAGACCTCCTAGTGTTAGGCCATACAATCCAGTCTGCATCACAGAATGCTTCCAGTTGTAAACTCCTTGTGCTGCTTAGTAATATGCCTTGACCAGGACTTCTTTTGATGTATCTTACCAATCTCAAAGCTGTTTCCCAGTGTGACACCTTAGGTTGCTGCATAAACTGTGAAAATACTTGAACTGCAAAGCTGATATCAAACATAGTAATTGTAAGGTACAACAATCTGCCAACCAACTTCTGATAGCTTATGACATCCTTAAGCACAGGATCATCAGTAACTCCAAGTAGTTCATCATGCTCTATTGTGGTGAGTTTAATGTTAGCTTCTAGAGGTGTATTTGCTGGTTTTGCACCACTAAGCCCAGTATTTGGGATTAATTCAAGTGCATATTTCTTTTATTTAAGTAGTGTGCCTGTTTTGGATCTCAGGATCTCAATACCTAGAAAATATTTGAGACCACCAAGATCTTTTATCTTGAATTTGCTATGCAGTGAGTCTTTTAACTCTTGTATCAACTTACGACTATTTTCTGTCAAAAGTAGATCATCTATATAGAATAAAATCACAGTTATTTCATGATCATTTCTTTTTATGAAAAGAGAATGATCATGTGAACTTTGTGTATAACCAGTATCCAACAACACTTCAGTAAACTTTATATTCTACTGCTTGTTTTAAACCATATAAGGACTTCAGTAACTTACACACCTTTTGTCGCCTTTGCGTTTGAAATCCCTGTGGCATTTCCATGTACACTTCTTCACTGAGATCACCTTGTAAGAAGGCATTATGGACATCCATTTGGTAAAGAGGCCAGTTGTGCGAGGCTGCTACACTAATAACAGTCCTTACTGTGACCATTTTTGCAACAGGCTCAAAAGTTTCATGATAATCTAACCCTGCCTGTTGGCTATAACCCTTGGCAACCAACCTTGCTTTATATCTTTCAACTTCACCAGTGGCCTTAAGTTTGACCTTGTACACCCATTTAGACCCAATAGCCCTTTTTCCTAGAGGCAAATTCACAATTGACCATGTCTTGTTGAGTTCTAATGCAAAAATTTCTTCTTGCATAACATTCACCCAGTTTGGACTTATGGAGGCTTCCTTGAATGTATGATGTTCAGAAACATTTGAAAGAGAAGTCAGGAAGGACATGCAAGAACCATTCAGGTTTGAATAAGCAACATAATCACTAATAGGATAAAGACATGTATTGTGTGCCTGTTTGAAAGTTGCAGGCACAAGGTAATCCTTATGCCAAATTAGAGGCTTAACAGACCTTTTTAGTCTTGTTTTAGGAGTACTAGAGATCACTACAACAGGTGGAATTGGAGGACTAACATCTGCATTAGTGCACTTTTCATCACCTATAATTGTGTCCTCAGAATCAGTCATAATCCTGTTGTCCTCTACTGCTGAGGGAGGTGGTGTATTAAAGGAACCAAGTGTCTCAATATTTTGCCAACCATCTGGAGGATCATAAGCAGCAGGAGTGGCTTGTAGAGTAGGAGGATTAATCTCATTACAATCATTTGAATCTTGTGACACTAGTGGAAAAAGGGGCTCTACACAATCATTATTTTTGAAAGGAAAATATATTTCTTCAAATGTGATTTCCTTGCTAATATAAAGAGAGTTAAGACTCTAAATCAAGAACTTTATATCTGTTTTGTGTTTCTGCATATCCCATCAACACACTTTCCTTTGCCTTTGCAGCAAATTTATCGACCTAGGTAGCACAAATGTGAAGCAAAGACATCCTAACACTCTCAAGTGAGCTAATTGAGGTGTGATGCCATACAACATCTCATGTGGAGACATCCCATTCAAGACTGCTGAGGGAATTTTGTTGATCAGATAGACTGTTGTCTTTACACAATGACCCCAGTATTTAATGGGAACATTAGACTGTAACCTTAGTGCTCTGGCAGTGTTCAATATATGTCCATGTTTTCTCTCGACCACCCCATTCTGCTGGGGTATGTATGCACACGAAGTTTGATAGACAATTCCAAGAGAAGTAAATAATTCTCTACAATTAGAATTCATAAACTCAGTGCCATTGTCAGATCTTAACATTTTCACTTTAACTCCAAATTGTGTATTCATCATTAACAAAAAATTCTTTAATACAAAAAAAACCTTAACCTTTGATGAAATCAAGCAAGCCCAAGTGAACCTGTTGTAATCATCCACTATTGTAACAAAATAGTTTTTTCTGTCATAGGTAGGGGTTCTATAAGGACCCCATACATCTATATGAATCAACTGGAAAATAACACTAGACTTATGCAAGCTATCAGGAAATTTAAGCCTACTCTGCTTGGCTTATGGATATATATGACAACTAGTATGATCTACAGGGTGCACACCAATATCAGTAATGTGTTTCATAGCATGAAAGAAAGGATGCCCAAGTCGCAAATGCCATAAAGTGGATAAATCATCATCCTTGAATGCAGCACTGGCTACTACCTTGAATGGGTCTTTTAGTAGGTATAATCCTTGATACTCCTTACTAGTCCCAATCACCTTTCCATTGGAGAGTGCCTGCAACACACAAAAATTAGGGAAGAAATTGACACTGCATTGGAGTCTTTGGTTAACTTGGCAACTGACAACAAATTGAACTTGAAGTCTGGTACATGCAATACATTTTGTACTTTATGACTTTCCAACACAATAGAATTTTTTGTCTCTGTAATGTGAGCCTTATTTCCTGTAGGTAACTGAATAGTACTAGATTTCTGATTATCTACATAACTTTCATCAGCTAAGAGGTCCTTAGAGGATGCAACATGGTGAGTAGTACCTGAATCAATGATCCAAGTATGTGCAGAAAAGGTAGGTGTTATTGACACATTAACTGCCAAATTTGCCTTGCATTCACCCACATCTCTGGCCTCATGGGGAGTTGAATTGAGTCTGAGATTCTACACATGATTGTATTCCTCCTCAGTGAGCTGAAGACCATGTCCTTGTCCTTCATTAGTTGCATAGTTAGCATAGGGCCTGAAATTAGGATCTGCATTTTGAGTGAGATTACTTGATCTATAACCAATGTTGCCTCCTGGAGAAGCATTTAATCCTTGCTTTCTTTTGCTTTTAAAATCTGCATGGTAGCCTATGATTCTATAACAGTTCTTTGATAAGTGATTTTTGTAACCACAATGTTCACAAAAAATATCCAGTAGCTTCTTTCATCTAAATCCTTGTCTTCTATTAACCAGCATAGTAAGAGGTTCCTAGCTTATTGATGTCCACCACACCTAGTAACCTCTAGCTCTCCTCTTGTATTAATGTAACATAAGCTTGATTGACAGTAGGAACAACAGATTTAAGCAGAATGTCACTCCTCACATGATTATACGACTCATTCAAGCCCATTAGAAACATTAACAACCTTTGCTGACTTAGGTGTTTAATGTAGGGCTTAGCCACTTCACAATCACATAAATAAGCTGGTACCAACATATCCAATTCATCCCAAAGATTTCTCAATTTCGAATAATAGGTTGTGACAGAATCAGTACCTTGTTTGAGAGAAGATACATCTGCCCACAATTGATACATCTCTCCTTGAAATTATCCCATACATGTTTGGCACTTGAAGCATACACAATTATGGTAATTAGTTTTGGAGCTACAGTGCTGCTAATCCATGAAAGCACCACATCATTAAACCTTTCCCATTGAGTAGCTAAGTCACCTTTGAAAGCACTCTTTAAGGAAGTTCTATCCACAAAACCTAGCTTATTTTTCACCAATAATGCCAACCTTAGCGATCTGCTCCATAGGCCATAGTTTTCTGGACCTGTAAGCTTTGTCGCAATTAGAGCTATATCTGGTGTGTCTAAAGCTTGAAGATAGAGATGATGGTTGTGTTCTAGCGTTGCCACTGTTAATTCCTCCATAACTGAGGATTAAATTTCGATTTACTTGCAGCTGATGGAATCGATCCCAGTCCCGATGCTCTGATACCATGAGAAGTTTGTAATTAAGTAGTAACCTCCATGGAAGTATACATGGAAGTTATACTTCCATGGATGATCATGCAGAGAGAGTTCTAGATTCAGAAAGAGTAAAAAATATATTTCATTCAATTGAATACAATGAAGGAGAAATCTCCTTTATATAGAAGTACACATCAGTGTGCCAAATGCATTTTTTAACTAATGCTATTTTTACTAACAGATATGTAACTGACTTCTAACAACCTCCTCCAACTCACTTTACTGCTAATACTTAGCTCTTAGTTATTCCTCAATATCACAAGTAAAAATTAGAATTAAGAAGCGCATCTCATTATTACATGAAGTTCAACGAGTAATTTATCTTAAATAATAACAGAAAAATGATTAGTAATTAGTATGACACACTGTTTTCTTTATATTCTTTTCTCAGGTAAAATGATATAGAGTTAATATTTTTTTCTAGAATTCATATCAAATTTATATTTTCTTCGTCTTAATTAATTTGTTTTACTTTTTAAAAAAATCTTTTATGTATTTAAAAATTATTTAAAATATGTATAAATCACAATAATTAGAAATTTACAATATTTAGATGACATATAAAAAATTAGGTTGACCCTCAAAATTCTAACAATGACACATAAACGAAGACACACAGAATAACATATATTATTTGAAATGATGTAAAAATACTATAAAGCACAATAATTAACAATTTAAGATACTTTTAAAACATATAATAAATTTGGTTGACTTTCAAAATTTTATTAATGTCTCATAAATTAGGACAGAGAAAGTAACATGAATTATTTGAAACTGATATAAAAAAATTACTATAAATCACAATAATGAACAATTTAAATATTCAAGAGACATTATAAAGCTGAATGATAAAAATCTGATGTGATATGGCACCGCTCTTTGGCTAGGATTGCCATTTATAGTTTTTGTCAATTTTTTCCCCTTAATTTGGTCTTTAAAAAAAAATCAGAAAAATAGGTACACTTAACTTTTCTCTTTCCTCATTATTACTACAGTACTTATATCTTCCTAAGATTTCTCTTCCTCATTCTTTATTTTCCGTTTTTTTTTTCAAAATAATTATGCTTTTAAAAATTTCTGAAAATAACTACACTTACATTTTCTCTTTCCCTCATTTGTATTATACTACTATTTTTTATCTTTACAAGATTCCTTCTTTTCCTTCTTTATTTAATTTAAAACATTTATAAATATAATTGTAATTAAAATATTACAAACGTAATCGTTAATTATAAATATAAAATCTATAAAATCAGATATAAGCAAAGTTATTTTTATCTCTCTTTTTTCTCCTTTTTTGATTTTAATTTTTTATTTTTACAATTAATTAATATAAGAAATTCATCTTTATAACTCACACCTCTACATATTTATAAATGATATAGTCTTAATTATATTAATAAAATACTCATAACTATCTAATCTTCCATAACTTTCATTATTTAATATTGCATATCTTAAAAGATGGGAGAAAAATTTATTTACTTATTTAATTTTTTATAATTAAAAAAATATTTATTCAATTCAATCAATTTTTCACCTCCCTCCATAATTGTCATCTTTGTTAGAGATTTTAATATATATTCATGTCTTCATTCACTTTCAATTTTTATAATTCTTAATTAATTCTATTAATGTGAGGTAATAATATATTAAAAGATGGGAGATGAAAAGACAAAAATTAATCTATTTTATTTCAATTTCTTTTATGATGTATATTTTTTTAGATTAAATTTGTTCAAGAACATGATTAATGATTGATATTGTATAACTTTGAAAACTGTTATGAAGTTTGTGACTCAAAAATATAGGTAAAAGTTGATTTCATAACAAGAAATTAAAATGAAAACAAGAACTCTCCTATTACAACTAAATGGTATACTCAAGACATTTTAATTACAGTGATTCAAGATTTTATGGCAATTTTATTGTCTACTTCACTTGAGTTCTTCTAAGAAAATATTAATTTGAACATGCGATTTCACATATTTTTCACCTTTTTATTATAATGATTCAAGATTTCATGACAATTTGTCTACTTTTCTTAAATTCATCTAAAAAGTTTTAATTTGAGTGTGTGAATGCACATATTTTAACTTTTCGAAACCATCTAAATTTATGTTGGTCTCGCAGGTTCCTATATTTAATGCATATTAGGGTAAATGTTATAATATGAAGCTTAAGTTAATTTCTTTAGATTTTGTAAGAAGTTTTGTAATGCCTTTTAAATTTATCTAGGTCATGTTAGATGTTGGCTTATGTTGACGATAAATTGCTCTGTGCTTTCTACTATGTGCTACATGAAATTATAATTTAAATTATTTATTTAACATTTCGGAGAAATACCAAAAAAATAAAAATGATTTGGAGTTTAAATGTGAAAAGGAACTGTGACCCTTTTTAGTTTTGAATTGTACTTTTGAAAATTTCTTATATTATTCTAGGGTAAATAAAGTAGTGTATGGAAAGAATATTTTTAAAACTAAGGCACTCTATCCATTAATCTTTTCCTTTTAACCCATTATTGTGTTACATTCAATTAGTTTCAATTAATTGTATACGAAAGAAACATTACACTGAACAACCAATTAACTAATGAAATTTCAATGAAAATATTTGTATTTGTAAGTCAAAAATTCGATCAGTGCCACATAAATAGGATAGATGAAGTAACGTACATTATTTGAAACTGAGGTAAATAATAATGTAAATTATAATAATTAACAACTTAAAAATTTAAAAGATATATAATACAATAATTTACAACTTTTAATATTTGAAACAATTAAAAATTGACCGACTCTCTAAATTCTATTTGTATCGCATATGACGTAAATAATATTGTGAATCATAATAATTAACAACTTAATAATTTAAAATATATATAATACAAAAATTAACAACTTTTAATATTTAAAACAATTAAAAATTGACCGACTCTCCAAATTCTATTTGTATTATAATATTGAAATTGACGTAAATAATATTGTAAATCATAATAATTAACAACTTAAAAATTTAAAAGATACATAATATTATGTTTTTGCTAATACGGAATGTTGTGTCTAGTGTGTATATTTATATATATAATAGCCTTTTATATGAAATTAATTGTTTTTCGTAAATATGATGAATATAAATTATTTATGAATTTAAGAAGGAATAACAAAATACAACAATTGAGTAGATTGAATGTTACACTACTTTAATAAAAAGAAAAAAAGTACTCTATATGATTTTTTAATGTTATAAACTCATTAGTATATTAAAAAAAAGTAAGAAAACTACTGTGATAACTTTGAAGACAATAATGGGCTCTACATTTATAGAAGTCCGTGTGTTTTGTTTTACTCTTCCAATGTGTGGATAGCCACGTGGCCTTAAGAATATGCTAGAATTTGGGTGGTTTTTCTGGAATTTCAGTACTTCCTATGCACGAAGTACAATTGCTATTAAGCTGTACATTTTGCTTATTTACGGATTTGCCTTTGGTCGTCCTCCTCTTCATGTTTCTATATAATAGAGTAGAAATTTTGGGCCTTTTTTGTATAAATAGTAGTGTTGGGCTTTAGTTTAACAATCAAGTTGTTGGTCTTATACTTGGTGTATAAGTTTTTATAAATTTATAATATGCTAGTTGACACCAAACTTTCTGATGTAATTTGAGGCTAAGATTTATGTTCCCCTCCATAGAATTATAACTTATATATATTGGAATCGGACCTAACTCGTCCGTCTTAAAAATGAAACCTTTGGAAAAAAGAAAGTTATTAGTCTTATAGGTGTTGTTATTATTATTGTTATCATTATCTGAAAGGGCAAGACTATTAAAGAAAGTATCTATTCAATTAGTGTCACTCCCACTTGATGTGTGAAACTTACTTACATTCTAACTCTTATAGTATCATTAACTAATGAGTAATTTTAAACAGAAATTTTAATGATATCACAACAATATACATATTAATGATACTAATACAGTAAATATATATATATATATATGTACTGATTTAGTATCAATTAAATGAAATTATTAGCCTTAATGATACCAATACAATATATGATACTAAAATTAGTATCAATTAAGCGAAAATTATCAACCTTAATGATACCAACAGTTAGCCAGTGGAGTTGTGAACTTTGCAGGTTTGTAACTCCTCTTTTGATTTTGACAAGCTTTCATATGAATGCCTTAAAACAGGAACTGACCTATGAATACTAGACTTAGGGGCTATACATCATATGACTTTCAACAAAGAACACCTAATAGATACCATCACCCTACCATACCATATGTTAGTGAATCTACCTGATGGATATAAAGTCAAAGTGACTCAAATTGAAAATGTAAAAGTTGTTGCTGGTATCACACTGTACAAAGTCCTTTTTATCCCCTCTTTCAGATACAATCTTATTTCAATAAGTTCCTTAGCTTTTCATCTCACTTTTTTCTCTGATTCTGAAGGGAAATTGTCTATTGCATCCCTGTCTCATGAAACCAGTACAGATCTACTATGGCATTATAGAGTTTCCAAAGACTCAAACAGAAGAAATCATTTGAAATACCGAAAGGGGTTCGGGGTTCAAATTTACACTTCAAAAAGGTGATAGGTATTTGAAGTATACACTAACACGCGTTTATCCTACGACTTGACTAAGTATTGATTAATTTTGAAAACTAATTAAGTCATACACAAAGGCTATTTTAAAATATTACTTAAAAGGAAATAGATTTAACATGATTTATTGAGAAAAAATAATTTTCCATTAATAAGCAACTAAGTAAATAAATAATTAAATAAAACTAACATACTTCAATTAGCATAACAAAAGAAAGACTATCTTTTGGAGACTTAATTAAATTAAAACCAAAACAAGTGTTAGGGAGTTAATACACAAATAAACAAATAATAATAAAAGAGGAGGCCAAGTCAGATTTGGGCTTTTGGCCCAACCTGTCCTAACTCTAAAAAAAATTGCCAAAATAACGGGCTTTGACCCATTTAAATCAAAATCGGCTGCTGGACATTTTTGGGGCTTTAGACCCATTACTGATGCCTGGACCTTCTATTTTATTCATCTCTTTTGGGCTGCTGCACTAGAAAACTTGGGCTTTTGGCTCATTTCTGATGTATATCAGTTGTATCCCAACTGTATACTGTCGTATATCAGCACCTGAAACCTACACATTGATGTATACTTAGTGTATACAGTCAATTTTTTTGGACTCTAAGACCTGCAATCTGTCTTCAACTCTATATTTCTGCATTTTGACCTGTATATCAATGTATACTAAGTGTATATAGTCCATTTTTGGACTTCCGAGCACTTGTAAATTTAAACTCCCAGCCCTATACTTCAGTTTTCGACTCAAAAAGAACAAGATTGAGCCTCCTTATCTCAAAATGAAATGCAGGGGAAAAAATGAAGGAGTTCAATGGACTCACTCAAGAGTTCATGCAAGAAAATAAAAGAGAGAGTAATTAATAAATGACTAAAGGAATACTGACTTAAATATAATTATTAATCAAATTAAACAAAAGATATTTAAGCAAAATGAGGTCGCTACACATGTATACATGTCACTACCCAAAAATGGATGTGATGACACTCGTTTATCCCACTAAGACAAGTCAGCCTAAAACTCAATCATTTCGATAAAGTGCAGAAATAAAACAAAAGTCCAATAACAATTACTATTACGAAAACAAGTCAACTTAATTCAATCCCCAAAATCTGGTTGTCACATGCACAAGCCTCTAATGTAAATATTAGAATTGAAATAAAATACGTAAGTCTTAAATGACGTTGTCTTTCAAGTAAAACAAAATCATAAACAGGAGTAAGAAGGTCCGCTAAGATGACAAAGAGCTACCTCACAAATCTCCACAGAAAGCCTTGGAAACGAAGAGAATAGAAGGTGTCACGAAGATCCGAGCTCGTAACCTACAAAAAATTTGTAGAAGCAAGGGGTGAGTACCAAACCACACGGTACCCAACAAGTCAACTTCTAAACACAAGCTAAGGGAACAAAATATGGGTACTCCTTACACCCCATCTGAACCTCCACAACTACAACCTGCATAAAATCAGCCCAACCTAACAGTTTACAAAGCACACGGCTCAACAACAACACTTTAACAAATTACATATCCTCAACAACAAACTCACTATTCATCAATCACAACTTATCCAGAAAGGCACTCACAAGATCAACAACACACAAGATCAAGTTCATCAATGATAAAAATGTGCAATGCAATGTCAAGTATAATGATGCATGTCTGACCTAACGATACACACCTGCTGTCTCTCAGTTCGGGACCCATGGGGGACATATCTGTCCATCCATCCGTCGCGCCGCGCGACACATCCCTCGATAATAGTATCCATCGTGGCGTGCGATACGTCCCTCGATATATAGTATCCATCGCGGCGCGCAATACGTCCCTCAAAATGGTACATCCTCTTATCACATAACATTTATCACAATCATGTCTCAGAACCAATGCAAATGACATGTTCATACAAATAATGAGGAGATGACTATTTTCATAACAAGGCACAATTCACAACAATGCAACCATGATACAACATCAACAATTAAGCAATAAGCCTTCAAATCATTCTTAAACATCACACACCAACAATTAATCACATTACCTCTTTAATACCCTTTTTCCATCATTAGAATTATTCAACATGAACAAATCAACCCATCACCAATTTCCATTACTCCCATACACATTTTACAAGGAAATACACAAATTTCATACACTTAACAAGGGTTTAGAAATCCACTTGTCTCAAACAATCGAATGATTGCTCTGGAACTTGAGTCTTCCCCTTTCGTTGAGCTTCCAAATCAATGCAATCTATTCAAGTAAAATAAAATTACAATCGGTATCACTCAACCTAATCAACTTACAGTGACATACTGTATCAGTCTTCCTAATTCCTAAATTCTTATTTTCTAAGGATTAATTTTAAAAAGGCAATCATTGCCCAATCCTTATCCGTAACTTGCGATGCCGAAACCCATATCCGTTCCTTCTTCCCGTTTTAACTTCTTTTTTCAGTTAATTATGTACTAAAAGTGATAAATTTTACTCACTTATTTTATAAAATATAGGTTAAATAGTATAGGGTCTTAAATAAATTATTATTTTAGCCCATTAATTATCGATTAAGTCATTTATGTACAATTACCCATCAATTAATTAACTCAAGTTAAACGAATAATTTAAAATTCTCAAACCAACTTCACCGACTAATCATAAATGACTCGGGACAACTATCGGGATGGATAAAACTATAATTTTTTTATAAAAATTTCTAAAGATGACTTTTCGGATCATTACAATACACCAAGATAATGCTACTGATTTTTAACATTGAGACTTACCATAGCTATACCAAAATATTTTCAACCTAACCAGGAGCTAAACAAGCTAAATACTTGACCAAACTAAATATTAAAGCTTGAAAGCTCATAGCATCATATAGCGTTCAAAAATAGTAGACGGAAGTATATAACAACTATGAAAGGATATGCTGAGAACACATTGTTTAGCTTAAGCCGAAATGAAATTATATTCACATGATACTATAGCAAGCCAAAAATTATAAAGAAGTATACTAAGATAAGAGCAGATATCACACATGTATATGACTATAAGAAGTCAACACTTTCAACGAGGCTCAACTTCAGAATATGAACATGTGACAACTTTGAAAGGAAAAACAATAACTAGAACAAGCTAGGGTAAGCTAAAAAACATGTTCACGACATATTTCATATATGTATTCAAGATGAAGAATAATAAAACGAGCATACTTGAACATAGAAACGAAAGAATGACAAAACTAATCATACAATGATCGATAATCAGTGTTAAAACTAGATAAAGGCTCCTATAGCATATGAAGACACAAAAACTCAATCAAGGAAAACAGTGACAAAACAGGAACAGAGGCTTTCTAATCTTATAAATATCGTATTGAAATAGAAGAGATGAAAAGGTACAGCGACGAAGCTACGATGAACTCGACGAAAGCTTCCGAATAAGAAATTCTAAAAAAAACTTTCGGTGAGTGTTACTGAGAAAGCTGTTAAGGTTAGTTATAACTGCTTAGTTACCGTTACTATAGTCTATGTATATATTCATTATACCCACATTCAATGCTTCTACTTTCTTCTTCTCCTTCTCATTCTTCTTATTTTTCTATAAACTACATCTTCCAATGGCATGTTGGGCTTGCATAAAATATTATCCAGACCACATATGCAATGGTTGTGTGCTTTTTGTTGTTTTTAGTCCCCTCAACGACGATTTAGACAAATATTTATGGAATATTGCTAGGCGTGAGCACGTTATTAACGTTACTACAATTGATTTTAGAAATATTCTGATTCTCTTGCATGAAGAGGATAGATTGGAGTATATCAGACATCTTCTACAAACTCAAATAACTAATAACCTTCTTTTTTGATTCACTTTTCTCTGATTCTTGATGGTATCGATAGCGTTGTTCTTGATTTGATTCGAGACTAGGGCTGGCAAAGGGACGGGGACGGGGACTGGGGGACTGGACGAAGGGGGACGGGACGGGACGGGGGACGGCGCTGGGGGGATTTTGGGGGGACCGGGATTGGGGCAATGCGTCCGTCCGTCCCACTATATATACGGGATGGGACGGGGTTTGGTGGGACGGGACGGGGGATTTTTTATTTTTTATATACTTATTTTTTTGTATTGAAATTACATGTTAATAAATAACATTTTTAGTTTATTTGGTTTTCTATACATTTTTAGTTAATAAATAATGCTTAAGTTTTCAAATTTCAAATTTGAGAAGTTCAAATTTGTATTTTAAATATTTTAAAGTAATTTAAATTTGAAATTTCAAATGTCAAATTTCTATTTTTAAATTAAGTATTTTAAAGTTAGTTTAGTATATATGTAAATATGTATCTATATATTAAAATTAAAATGCAAGACCATAGTTGTATAAAAAAGACTTGAATAAAGCTTTCAAATTTATTCAATAAAATGTAATTGCAACTTAGAAATTAAAAGTTAGAACTTACAATTTACAAATATTAGCGGAGTAACTAATCTACGCCGCCACCTTCTAGGAAGGGTTCTGTTTCAATAAGTTCTCAAATGTAAAACTAATATTTGTTACAAATATTATATGAGTAACTAATTTACACAGCCACCTTCTAGAAAGGGTTCTGTTTCAATTAGTTCTCTGATGTAATCTAATATATATGTTCTCCTTTAAAATTCAATTCTAATTGTCGAATCATATCGATGGTGACATCCTCCGGTGTTGGCAAACTTGCTAGAAACTCTTGTGACTCTAAGTTATCGTCAGTAGATTCAATGATTGTTTTAATCCAAGATTCTTGTTTGAAACTTATCTTTGGCAAATTATAATTCCTTCTCTCGGCGTTGACCTAGTCTCTAAATAAAACTGTTGTTTCCAAACTTTCTTCAGCCAATGAATATCTATGATCGCCAATTTGAAACCTTGCCGCACTAAAAGCAACCTCCGATGCAACTGATGAAGCTTGAATAACTAGAACATCACGAACCATTTTGCTCAAAATTGGAAATGCAACGCTCCGCCTCCTCCACCATGCTAATAAATCTTTATTGCCATCTTCGTCTTCCAATGTTTCTAAAGATTGATTAAGATAATCTTCAAAATCATCACGGTTAGTAGAATTAAGACCAAGAAAACCTCGCATATAACTTGAAATTCGAGCTTTACTCTGAGGATTACAAGTTTGACCAACTTCCCCTTGAGTATTTCCTGTAGTTTTATATTTTTCATACAAAATTTTTGCTTCTACTTTTATGCTAGACTTACACATTTCACAAGTTGGACTTTCTTCCGGTAAAATTTCTAAAGTATCATAAAAAGAATCAACAAGTGTCTGCACACCTCGTAATTTATATTCAGGATGAAGTAAAGTAGCAGTTAAATAAATTTGAGGAATAGGAAAAAAATATTTTTTAAATTTTACAATCATACCTTCAATTGCAACTCTAAATTTTTCAATTTTTTTGTATTTAGAAAATTGAATTGAAATAGCACAAATATTTATTAATATTGATGAAATAGTAGGATAATAAATTCCAGAAAACATGATTGTAGCATCATAAAAAAGTCTTAAAAATTCTATTAGTTCATTAGTTTGTTCCCAATCTTCTTCACAAATCCTATCTAATGGGTCAGCATTATGAGCATTAAACACCATTTGTACGAGGTTTTTATATTCGTAAGCAACTGAAAGCATTTCGTAAAAAGAATTCCACCTTGTTTTAATACGTCTTGGAATTTTTCTTGGTGGCAAATCACAAAGTATACAACGCTCATTAAATTCCCTAATTCTAGCAACTCTATGAGCATAAAAAATCCAGGCAACAGCATATTCAATTTTCATACAACCACAATCAAATAATTCAATACCATCTTGTACAATTAAATTTAATACATGTGCAATACATCTAACATGAAAAGCATTAACATCAATTGGACATAATCTAGCTTTTAACATACTAGCGGCGTTTGTATTATTAGATGCATTATCTAATGTGACAGACATTACTTTATCTATAAGCATGTAATAATCTAAAACACTCAAAATATTTGAAGCTAAATATGGACCAGTTTTTTTCTCTATACATTCTTTATAAGTTATGATTCTTTTTTGCAAATTACAGTTATTATCAATCCAATGTGCTGTAATAGTTAAATAATCATGTCCATTAACACTACGACCCATGTCCGAAGTTATGGACACTCTACAATCTAATATGCTAAACATACAACGAAGATATTGACAATATTTATTGATGTTCAAAAACATCAGATTTAACAGTATTTCTTGAAAAACCTCTACAAGAAGGATTATAAGTTTGTTGAATATATTCAATAAAATCGGGATGTGAAGGAAAACTATAAGGCAAACCACAAACAGAAACCATTTTAGCTAAATTTTTGCGATCTCTTTCCTTATTATATTTACGTTTTGTTAATGGACCACCGGGGTTAGAAAGATCTAATGTTCCTTGAACCATGTTAGAAGCCCCTACCGATTCATTAACATTACTATCAAAATCATTAACTGAAATTCTTTTTTTCCTATCGGCTAATGCTTTAGCTTTTTTATATTCAATCGGCACACAAGATAACAAATGTCTATTTAAGCCTCCCATCCCACCTTGACCCCCACCTTGTTTATGTTTAAAAGGTTGTTTACACTTATTACAAATTGCAATAGAGTTTTCTTTATCTAAAGTCATAAATTGCCACACAACAGAAGTTTTAGGGCGTTGATACTTCACCTTCTCCCTTGTAGGAGGTATAAGGGTGCGGCCCACAATTTTGCTCCGTTGAATTTGTAGTTTCATTGGAACTTCACCGGACTAGTAGGTGTTTCTTCTAAATCTTCTTCTCCCGGATCAACTTCTACTTCTTCACCTGAATATTCATCAAGATTAGGATTAATATTACCATAACGTCATTCTAAACTTTCATGATTGAGTTGAACATTTGAATAAATATCATAAGAAGTATCATCAACATAAGTAGAATCATTTGTATTAAATTTAACTCTAGACATTGATTTAGAAGAAGTACCACCATAGTTACTCTTATTTTTTTCCTTACTACTTTTTTTATTAAAATTAAATAATTTACTAATGCCACTTGGTTCTTTCTCTTTTCCTTTACCGACATCTGTTTTGCTAGAACTCATATTTAATTATATGTAAAGTGTAATATAAAAATAATAATAACACAAAAGTTAATGACAAAAAATAAAATATAAATATTATGAAACGAATGTACCAAACGTCTGCGTTAATAGCGGACGTTATAACCGATTCTTGAAACTTGTAATTTGTTGTAACTTGTAATTTGGAACTCCAATACTTGATAGCAAATATGAGAATTATATATATTATAATATAATATGAAAATTTAGAATTGAAATATATGTATTATAATATAATATGAGACTTAAATGGAATAAAAAACTAAGATTTGAGATTGAGAAAATATAGAAAATAGATGAGAAAATAGATGATTTTGTAAGAAATAATAAGGGATAGAGGGGTATTTATAATATTAAAAGTGGGTTAAAGTGTATTTATGATAACTTGAGGGTTTAAATTAAAATATTAAAAGTAGGGGGTGGTAGGGGGTGGTAGGGGGTGTTGGGGAAGTGAAAAAGTGGGATAAATCCATTGGGGGGGGCCCACTAGCCGTTGCCCCAATGGATATAATTCAAAAAATTAAAAAAAAAAATAAAAAAATCCCACGAACCGGCCGGTTCAACCGAACCGGGACAAAAAGGGTGAACCGGCCCCTAACCGGTCCCCTAACCCGCATGTCCCCCCAACCCACTAATTAAACGGGACCTAGTCCAGCGGGCCGGTCCGGGCCGACCCGGTCCCCTTGCCACCCTTATTCGAGACGATCATTATTAGGGGTAGGCCTGCCTAGTATCACCACTAAAGCCTAGTACTAACTTGTAATTTTTTTTCTAGGTTTCTTAAGATACTTGAATGTAGGCACCATAACTCAATTTATAAGCAAAATCGAATCATTTGCTACATGTTATCTCCGACACCGCAAGTTTTCGATGGGATAGTAAAGAATGAAGGTGGGGCTGGAGTCAATCAGATTGTACAATATGGAGTCGTGCAGGATGAAGAAGGTGGACTAGAAGAAGGATGTGGGAGCAATCAAATTGAAGAATTTTGGCACCATTCTGATAGTGATAGCAGTACTACCAGTTCTAGCCATCGCTTGGACCCTACTTACTATCCTGGCCAACCATAATAAGGCTGGCACTGATTTTTTGTTTAGTAAGGGATCCTATATTGCTCACTCATTAAACATACATCGAGCTTACAATCATTAAACATAGAGCGAGCTTACAATTGTGGTATGAAGTCTATTTAAACAATAATATACATAGGTCAAATAGGGAAAAAAATTAATCCCATTAAATAGATTGAAATGATCACAACCCTTTACAATTTATAATTGTGGTGTGAATCTATATTGCGGTAAGCTCATTTAGCCTCTCAAGTTTTACTACGAATTATACTGTTATTTCATCTTTAATCTGATTCTACAAAGACTCACGCTTTTCAGTAAAGCTAATTTTCATACATTCTTTAATTTTTTTTAATTATTTTTAACGTTTCAATGGAATGGACTCTAACACTATAGTCAATAGGACATAGGAGTAAAATTCGCAAAAAATCATTTTAATTTCTATAATTGAAAAAATACACTCATGAAATGTTTAAATCAGAATGTGAAATTTCAGGATATTATAATTGCATTTTAATTGATTAGCAATCAATTATATAGTGGAAATAAATAAACATCAGAAAGAGGAAAAGAAACACGAATAAAGAATCAAGTTATTGATGAAACTTCCTACAATATTATATACGCTTTGAAAATTTTCAGTAACTTTTGTTTAAATTTTATAAAACTCGATAACTTTTATTTAAATTTTATATTTGTTATTCTAAACTTCATCAAGTTTGATATATACTAAATTATATGTCACTGTCGATTAATTCTATACTTTAGAATGAGGTATAATTTCCCCCTTTTAAGGGTATACGTTTTGGTTCTTTATCCACTTACGTTTATCTTCTTAATTAAAAAGCTCAATTGTCACGATCCGAGTCTACACCCTGGACGTGGCTGGCACTCAAAAACCAATGCTGGTCCCCAAGAGAACCCTCATCCTAGCTGACTACAAGCGGAAGACTAACTAAAACATGCAAAAGCTTAAAACTGAATAAAATTCAATAAACTCAACTTTTCAAAAACTTTAACTCAAATGAACAACTTAGAATAAAAATAATATATTCAACTCGCCATAAAATAGGCAACTTAAGTCTTTTAAAACATTTAATAAAATAAATAAATAATACAGACTTCTCAACTATACTGACTATCTATAAAGCCTCTAACTGATAAAGATGGAAGTCGGCCAAGACCTACGACATCCTGACTAAACTGAAAAGTAAATGAAATCCTCCGAAAACAAGGAGGCTTACCATAGATAACTCGAACTCCCAGATGTATCAATGAATTTTCTATTGATGATCCTGAATACCTGTGTCTGCAGCATGAAAAGATACAGGCCAAATGGCTCAGTACGTGAAATGTACGAGAATGTAAGAGGAATTCTAAAACATAAACATAACTTTGAAAAGGATCTGAAAGAACACTTACCTTGGTTTTGCTCAACTCCTGAATAACTTAACTCAACTTACTGAACTCATTTCAATATAAAGCAGTTTAAAAACAAGTGCAATATAAAAAAAAACTGTTTAAAACATGATGTCAACTCTGTGTGTATGCAAAGATACAAATACTCTGAGATGTATGTAAAAATACAAATAAACTGATGTATATAAAAATAAAAAGTACTACTGTGAGAGTTTCTCTAACCGACAACCATCACATAAGAGTTATTGTGATGATTCAATGATCTACCTCACGCTGCCAGCGCATTCTATACCCGACCAGAGGTATAGGACCTGAACTACTAAGTGGATCCACTAGTCTATTGTGAAAAGGGTTCATCTATGGTGGCTATATGGTTTATGGGCTGTGAGTTGTCTGAACTTTCCCCCATATTGGTGCTCAATACACTCCCAAAATACTAGCTCTTATGTTTAAAAATATAATTCTTTCTGTGATTTGGGATTAGTGCTCAAAAAACTTAGCTCAACGGCTATCTTGGAAATTAAAGTTTCCCCTCTTGCTTCATTTAGAAAGCGATTACTCTTTTCTGAAAACTAGCCCAAATGGCTCTTTGGAAATCTCAGTTTCCGCTCTTATTTAAATGTGAAAACATTTTAAATCTCTTTGGGAATACTTAGTCCCTATATACTTCTTGAAGAAAAGAACTTTAACTTTACTCTTTACTGAACTCAAAACTTAAGTCTTAAAACAAAATTTAAACATTTGTATAAGACTTCTTAAAAATATGGTTTATGCCGAATTATGGACTTGAATGACTCAATGGAAGGTTTTCAATAACCATAGATATACTCAAATACTTGAAACTCAAGAACTTCAATGATATTACTAATCTCAAGATTGTTCGACTTATAGTGTTCATACGGGATTATGGGCATGAAATGTTCAACTCAAGTACTCAAAGATACTTCTCAAAAGGGATTAGGAACTCAACACTTAGGCTTAGAACTTGAAGATACCACTTCTCTGAAGGACGCTCAACTTACGAAGTTCATGCGGAGTTATGGTCATGAAACAACTCGACTCAATGGTCTACATAACAATATGGAACTTATGTATACGACTCTTCTTATTCTCTGACTTATTTCCTCAAAACTTAGTTCAAATTGATAGTTGATCTCAAATGATTCATAATTGAACTCAAAGGCTTTTTTGAACTCTACTCTTAACTCTCTCTTGAATGTGAATTATGAATTTAAGAGTTATGGTTCATTATAGGAAAGATCTCGTGATGACAAAGTAGACTCATGAATCCATTTTCCTCATCCTCTTACTCACTTACTCGAGCCTTGAAACAAATTACTAGAAGTTGTAGAAGACTCCTCAAAAAGGCTCAAAGAGACTTTCTTAGAATATTCGAATGAATGCTGAAAAACTTAACTCTTAACTCTACCTTGAATTTGAATTATGTATCCAAAGGTTATGCTTTGGAATGTAGGACCTCTCAATATTTTAGGAGGGTTAAGATAGTTGATCACAATAATGGGAGAAGACCCAAATTAAAGAACATTGTCGCGACACAAAGATGGAATTAAATATTTGATCGCAAAAATAAATTTTGGGACAGTGGACTTCGTATCCTCTCCGCGATGCGAAGAAGGTGTCAAAACCCAATTTCTCGAGCCATGTTGGCACCTACTATAAACCCACCAATAGGTAAGTCAACCCGTAGCCCGGAACAACAAGTAATGGGTCTTAGGGCAGAAACTAAACAAGAGTAGGCAGAATTTAAGATAACAATAAAAATAGACGGACGCAAACCAAAACATATATACAAATAAAGATCCCTCCCAGAACCTGAAAGTCACTAGTACAGAGCTACTAACAAAATGAGTACAAGTCCCAACATGAACATGCAACAAAAAACTCAAAGTTACACTAAAAGGGACAATAATGGTAGCATCTATTTGCAAGAAATTACTAGAAACGAGGGTCTAACTGCTGAAACCAACCACACCACGATGATTCTCATGAAAAACCCCACAATCTAGAATCACCAAATACGGACCTAAAATAGCCAAGAAATCATCTTCCAAAATTTTTCAAAAATTGAGCTCGAAAATGAGCTATGACAACAGCTAAATAATATTTTTTACCACCAACAAAGCTTCAAATACGAAATCCAACCATGCCAACGTGTTCTTCTCAAAAAACGACTCAAGATAGCCCCAAGAATTACTAGAATCGAACTTGAAATGAGAGAGTTACGAAGGTTTGAAGTTTGACAAATGAGGCTGAAATGAGGCTTTAAAAATGTGAAACTGGTCGCTAAAAAGACCCAAAATCTAGTCGTTAAAAGGGGCTGCACCAGATTTTAGCTATTGCTATTTTTAAAGTCTTAGACGGGGGAGGGCTCGAAATTCGTTCGGAACCGGATAAATATAAAATAGATATGCTATCCTACTAAATTCGACATTTCGGACTCAACGGCTCAGTCAAAATTTCCATCAGAGGTCACCTCGATAAAAAGTGGGTCCCACTCCCAAAGACCATTTTTAACCAAAATCCACCGAGGTGCTCAGAATGAGTCCGGAGGACTCGGGAGTTGAACTAAAGGTCGTTTTATACCAAACTCGACATTTTTAGGTTAACTGCGCTGACGAAATTTTCACCCGAGCGTGTTTTCCAAGAATGTTGACCAAAGTCAACCTTAAGCCAAATTTCAAAAACTAAAACGCCTAATGGTCCAAACTCGTACCGAAGGCCTCGATACTCATGTCAACCATGCTCTATCCCAATTTGGTCATTCGAGAGCTGATGAAATGGTCAGAATTCCATTCTGAGGTCGTTTACCTGACGTTTTGACTAAAGTCAACTAGTCAAGCTTCAAGGTCTCTAAAACATAAAAAGCTACACAAAATCCAAACGCACGAGCAGGCGATCGAACAGTCAGTGCAAGCAAGTCATAAATGACTTGGGGTCGCTATAGGAACGCTCTAAACGACGAAAAGAAGACATTAAGGCAAAAATGACCTACAGAAGGGGTACTTTTTAGGGGACTGAATGTTTCAAACACCTCTGCGCGCGGAGCTGGGCACATATTTTTGCCTGATCTTTTCTTCCTATTTCAAACTTGAATAAACTCATACCTACTGCAATTTTAAGGTCAAAATTCACGAATTCTTTTAACCCAAAACATCTTTAGCGAAACCCACACAAGGAAATATCAATTAACTCATCTTATTCGCACTCTCGCCTCTAGTACTCAATGAGAACTTTATTGTCAAAGAACGAAACAAAAACCTCAAGAACTCAATAAGATTATCAATATTGGCTAAAACTCAAGAATTTCTCAAGAACTTAATAATTCAGTATCAAAAACAAATTCAAAGATAGAATTAAACATGATTGACGTAAGGGCAAACAAACCCAACACTGAGAAAGCTTACATACATGAAAGAATCATCTTCATGAAGAACTTGAAGGAAAATCTGGGAAGATGAACTTAGCCTTAGCGTTTCTTGAATCCCTTGAGCGTAGAATTTTTGGAGTGAATGTGAGGGTTTGATTTATGAAAACTGATTTTCTACTCGTTTAGGGCAATTTAGATGACCTCCTAAGGATTTTTAGGACTAACATACCCTTAAAGAAATAATTAAAATGAGCTAGGAGTCGGAACAGTTTCACCAGGCAATGAGGTCCGTATTGGCTCCGTATCGCAGAGCCATCGCGGAGCTGCTGTCAGGTTTGTGTGTTGTTAGTAAATGAGTCATAACTTTTTACTCAGAGCTCAGAATTTAGCAAACTCAGTGGCGTTGGAAAGAGGACTCGAAGGGCTTTAATTTAATATCTTATAGCTCACCTAACTCATCTTATACTAGAAGTTATGATTGTTTGAAGTTGACCCAAAACTTTAGAAAAACTTAGAAATGACTTGAATGCTTTTCTCTTTGGTTCTTCTTGGAACTCAAGGTGCTACATCTAATGACCTAAATACTCAAGAAATTTTAAATTCCTTGCAAAAATCTCACTCACTACGAAGAATGGTTCGAGTCTTAGCTCAAAAAAAATTCTGGCGTGTTACATCAATGATGTTACATTTAAAATTAATATAACCAAAACCTACTCCATTTGTCTCAAAATATTACTCTTTATGTCCATATTAATTGATCAATTTTCTTTTTACCCGCATTTTGAGAAATCATAAATAAGAATAATTTTATTAATTTACCCCTTGAAGTTTTTTTGGGATTTTACAAACAAATGTGAACACTTTAAAAAAGAATTAATTGCAATGGTAATACAGGAAAATTTTATTTAATTTTTTTTAGGTTTAATGAGGTGGACAACTAATATGAAATAACTATTTTTAGTAAGATGATCAACTGAAGTAATATTGCTAAATTTTAACTAATATTATTCTTTATAATTTTGAAAATTAAGAATTTGCAAACATAGACAACGCTTTTATAATCAGGCCTCTTGACAATATGGGCTTGTTGGGCCGCCCATTAAACCAATGTCACCATTCACTTTGGGCCACTTTTTTTTTTAAGAAATAAGAATAAAGGGGCAAAGTGCACATATGTCAATTTGGGTATCGCCATTTAACTTGAACTTGTTTTTTTAAAAAAGGAAATAGTAATTTCGATTCTCAAAGTTATTATTTTTTTGTGAATTCGGTTTTTGCGTTATATGAATTAGCACATTTGATTTCTAATAAATTAAAATGTGTCACTTTAGTCCCTAAAATTAATGTATGTTACAAATTTTTTATTAAGAATACCGAATATTTAACAGATTGTCCACAAGGGAGAGTTAAAGGTAAAAGAATGTAATATCATATTGTGATTTGTTAAATAGACGTGTGTGTAAATTGATTCTTTCAATCTTTGAGGAAGCATGAACCAATGATGAAGGCACAATCAATTGTGAAGCTTATGACAAAATTTTTAGATATTAACATCATGTAATGAAGTAATGTATTATCTTAAAGAAGATGCAAGATATGTTAGGTTTTAAAGGTGTAAACAGGAAATGAAGGGTTGTGACTTTTTCGAATGGATGTGACCTTTATGAAAGGATGTGTCTTTTCTAAAGGGTTGTGACCGTTTGAAAGGTTGTGCCTTTTCCAAAGAATTGTGACCTTTATGAAAAATTGTCTTTTTTCCAAAGAGTTGTGACCTTTACCCTTTGTTGACTATAAATGGACAGGCTTTCTCTCATTTTTCTGCATCAAATTCTTCCCTTCTCTTGCATACATTTCTTACAAAACAAAATCGATCGATCGTGTTTGTGTGTGAGATTCGTTGCTGTCATTTGAGTTCGTTGAAATTATCGAAGTTTGAGCCGCTACTTCTTTAATGGTTAATCCATTTTATCTTGGGAGGAATTAATCTGCAACATCGGGTACTTGAGGGGATTAAACTTCTTAAGGACATACAGTGGGTTCTGTGGATTCGGATTAGTTCTTTTCTTTTTGTTTTCATCTTTTATTATTTTGGTTTGCTAATCTAAATATAGGAGATAAAAAAATATACCAGAAGTAGAAAAATAGACAAAAGTACGTGATCAGACCTCACCAATCCCTAATGAAACGATTTTGACTGTAAATTAGATGTTCACTCCTAAAACAAGATAACAATTTGATGCCAGTAGAAGTAAAAGGAAATCCTAGAATAAATATATATGTTTACTTTATCACAAGTATATAGCTATTTCTCATATAACAATTTTTTGTTTAGGTACTCGGACATCCACAATTGATTGTGCACTATATACATTGTTAGTCCCAAATGAAAGTTGCAATGGTGAGTGACTCTGATACAATTACTACAATTCAAGATGAAGCAAACTCTAAAAACTAGCTATTGAGATGGGAGAAAGTTAGCCACTTAGCCTTATGCAATACAAATCCCGTATCAACACATTGCAACATTGATATGAAATTCAAGTCCCATACGATCCTTTTAAAAAACATATTGTGAAATTGACAACCTTGCATCACGTTTTAGGAATATGCCAAAATATATCTCCAAAGCTAACCATTTCTACCAAAAAAATAATAATTAAACATTCCTTCATTGATTCAATAAAATAATAAGATGACCAATTCCTGCTCATACTGTCTCTTTTTGGAAATTAGTTGACTTTGACATTTTTATTTTATTCTTAATAACGTGAATTATTATAATAATTCCCAATTTAAAAAGTTTATCATTTTTTCTTTTATAAAAAAGAGATAGAAAGAAGAAATAAATATATATTTTATAAAACCTGCAAATAAAGCACAATAAATATATAGTTATCTTAGCCACAAACATTCCAAAGTTCACCCAAATCCCTTCCATTGGAAAATTACGTTGTGTCCATTTTTCTGTATGAGCAATAGCTAAACTAATAAGAGTAAAGGTTCTAAAATTTTTTTTAAAAAAAAGTTCCTCCGTCATACATTAAGAAACTAATAAGTAAGTGATTTTGGAGATAGCAAACTTTCTGTAAAAACCTGTCCACCTTGAGAGGTATCACATCGAGGCCATGATCTAAATGGTCTATCGACCATCCTAATTGCATGCCCTCTAGTTACCCATCGAGACCATGATCTAAATGGTTTATTGACCGTCCTAAATGCGTTTTATTGACCATCCTAAATGCATGCCCTCTAGCTTTAAGATTCACGCACCAGAATAGCACTTCACCATCCACAAACCTATATCTCGGTGAGGCATTATAATACGGAGTATCTTTTACTATAGTTAACATGGCATTCAAGATTCCTTGACACCATACTCTTTTAATACCCATACCTTAAAAGTACCCTTAACCATAAAAAAGAGATTAGAATGAACACAAAGCATTCCTTCCAACACAGAAACGCCAACAGTGTCAGGGCCTGGCTTCAAGCTTAATATTTTCTCTGATAAAGGTATCTCTCCGTACACTTTATTTGAAATATTAAATGAAAACACCACAAAATAATTTCTTGAAACCTGGATCCAATGAAATGCCGCATGTATAAATGGCAAATAATCCATGGCATAAATCCAACGGCGATTGGCACGAGGATGTTCATCAATGCTTCTCCAAGAGCCACCTTTCAACGCGATAATTTCATTAGGATAATTGGGACCATCTAGGTTCTGGTGCATATGAAGGATCTTATACTCACCACTGCTTGAGTCATAACCCAAACCAAAACGAGAACGTCCATCCCCGGGACATCCCAGAGGGGGAACTACTATTGATTCTCTTATGGAGGGGTTCCACAGCAATAATTTGACGCGATCTTTATCACGAATCTCGATAATAGCTAAGCCATTGTAACAACAATCGATCAGGCAATGCCTTGGTTTAAGGGTTGAAGGGCAATCAAGTTTAAGTTTTTGTACATCCTTAACCTGTTGAACCGGTGATAAAGGACAACAATATAGGGAGAACATAGAATCCTTAGGGCCCCGTAATAAGAAGCTTTTGGGAATCTTGGTCATTCCTGGCACGATTGAGATGCTTCTTTGTAAAGTAAGGATCGGATATCAATGTTGTCCAAAATTTGGAAACGCATTTGAATCGAACAAGAGACCGCACAGGTAACTGCTGAGCATGTTGACAAGTATTTCCTCTGGAAACTGAACCGTGACCTAAAGTATTCAACATTCCAACGAAAAGACAAAACGAGTATTTACTAACAAATAATAGAATTGAATATGAGATTACTTAGCAATTGACAGTGGTACCAAGTAAGCAGAGCAATGTACCCTGATCTAGAGACTCTTCAATCACAAAATCAGAAAAATAGTATGTTTAATCAACAACAAGTAAGATGAATTTACCGAATCGTCAACGTGCAGCTGATGAATTGATGGCGGCTCTACAAGGCTCTTCTTCCCCAATATAACTAAAAAATTGTTCTTAGTTATAAAGGACAATGGAGAAGAGAACATAGCAGAAAAGATGAAATTAGCCTTTCCCTTCGTCTTCTGTTTCTTCTTACAAGACCAATTCTCTGGTAATTCTCCATCATTCTTCCTTTTCTGCGCCATCGCAATACTCGATTTGATTTTCTAGGGTTCTATGGATATATGTAATTCACTGTTTTTTTTTTTTCCCTTTTTTCAAAAAATTACCTAACTACACATATTTTCTATTATTCCCTACCATTTTTAAAAATTACAAAAATCCTTCTTTTTCTCAAATTCTCTCCTTTTCAGATACACAACTTTCAATCTTCCAACTCCATTATTTAAAGTTAATCAAGAAAGGTAGTTCTTCATTTATTTTTTCTTTCGAGTTCTTTTCTTTTACAAGAAAATCATGTGAATATTGAAGTAATTTAAAGACAAGCATTTTACTGTTAGAGATGATTAGAATGTAGACTCAATAAACTACCCATACATGGACATGACAAAACAAACATGGAGAAAATTAGGACAAAAACAAATCATAAAAAGTGTCACTTATATATATGTGTATGTATCATATGTTTGTTATGCATGTGCAGTACTATTTTATAACTAAATCATTGTTTATCATAT